>JANZLQ010000040.1:16388106-16437069 GCA_026212715.1 Elanus axillaris
TTATTTTTTTTTTTTTTTTTTAAGTAAAAGAGGAGCTGTTTTCAGTGACTGCTTTAACAAGAAGAGCCCGTTGTCTTTTGCAAAAAAAAATTGGATCCATGTTCTCCCTGGTCACCTAGGACAAGCTGAAAAATGCTATAGAGCTTTGTGGAAATAAAAATAATAAAAAAAAATAATTCTCCCCCACTTTACAGCATGTGAAAAGAACCTTTTTCCTATCTTTAAACACAAAATTGTCATTATGTTCTTAATTAAAACTGTTTTTCAGAGTGTGCATATTCCTTGGGGAAAAACCCCAAACTTTTGGGAAACATTTTCAATGTGTTTCAAAATATTTTTAAAAGTAATTTTATAAAGAATATTATATTTCATTTTTTAGCACAAAGTTTAATTTTGAAGTAGAATTCTGCTCTTAATTGCAACAAAGAAAATGGTTTGATGTGCTCTTTATTTCAGGTCAGAGAGCAAGTCCTGAAGGAATAAGCATTAATCTACAACAATTAGAAAAAGATCATGCTTTGTAAAACCTCTTTTTACAGAACCTTCTTATGTTGCACATCAATACACTTTCATATCTGAAAATTAAAATGAATTTTAAGTTTTAACATTGGGAAGAAAAAAAGTGGGTTTGTGCAATTTAAGTTCTCACCTCGTTTGGATGGCATTTCTTGCTGGTTCTTCAGCCATCCAGCTGATGAAAAGGATAGAGTTCATGCTGGAAGGTGGTTCCCAGAAAGGGAATTTTTTAATAGCAAAGCAGTCCAAAGGCCCTAAGTCCTATTTGGAAGGAACAGAAATTGACTTGTCACTTAGGGGTAAGCCAGGTGAGACATGGGGAAACGGCTAAGGTTATTCTTGTGCTAAAGGTCTGAAAGTTGGAAAGAACATTATGTGTGAAAGAACACTGACAGTCTAAAAAAACATATGTCAGTTTGGTTTTAAACTGAAAACCACTCAACCAACTGTAAGAAAAAATAGTCTTCTGAAACTCAGGAATATTTTATGTTTGTATAAAGTCCCACCACTATCACTTTCCTTTTCAGAGTTGTGGGTTGTGAGAGGTTTCTGGTTCTTTATTTTTCTTCTTTCTTTCTATTTGATGGTGTTCCTCTCTGCCCACCCCTTTGGCCAACCTCACATCTTGGAAGCTGGTCTCGTAATAATAAATTTGGGTTAGTACTATCTTTTGCCTCATTTTAAAGACCAGACTATCAGCATTCTTTACATTGACGGTAGGTGTGAGAATAGCTGCTGCTTCAAGATGGGAGTGTCATTTTCTTCATTAGCATTGCTGGTTCCTGGTGTGAATTTAGCCAAATAATGAATATTCAGAAAACGGTTCCTTGCAATCAGTAGCTAAACTAGGTTCAAGCTCCAAAAAATATATAAAAATCTAAACTCAGAAAGTTTCGTCCCAGAATTTAGAACAATTTGTTTTCCCAGTCTCATCTGCCTAGCACACATTGGCAATAAGTTTTCCAGTAGGAAGCATTTGAGTTAATATCTGGCTTTCTAATCATGTGCTTGGAAGGACAGCTTTTGTTGCTGTTCCAGAAAACTTCCCAAGCGTGCAGTAAAATGGATGATGTTCCAAAGAAAATATCCTGAATAAAGTGATGTCTGGTGTAAGAGTAGTCTGTGACCTATGTACAGCCATTGGTTCAAATCCTTTCATAGGAAAGGTTAGTGGGACTTATTATTATTTTTAAGTGACAGGCCTTTATTTTAATGTAACTAAAGGTAAGCAGCACTTCTGTTGAGAGTATGTAGAAGAAAAATACCTGTTTTCTATGTCATTGAGAGATCCCCTGTTACTTGGTTAAGGTATTGAAGCTTTGTACAAGACTCTGTGTGGGGGAGTCTTTCCTTAGAGCGTCCATGAGGGGGGCCTGGTTATAGCAATGGGATTTTATGAACGCTGTGGAATTAGAAGCCAACTGAGATGGTGGTGCTGGGTCAGAGTGCAGCTCTGGCAGCTTAATTTCCAGCCCATGTGCACTTGCAAATCCTAGAATCTTTTTGCCTCCCCCAGTTTCACCACGTAGCACTCATGCACCAGCCCATCTGAACCGTACAGCAGAGGATTGCTGTGCTGCTCTTTTCCTTTCAGGTCTCGCCCTCCTGCTAGAAGTTCTTCTAAACAATGGGAGGAAATGGGATTACTGGGAGGAGTTCGTGTGTTTTGCAAATTGCAAGTGGTCCATGTGTTTCTTCTCATTGCCTTATCCTCCTGGCCACCCTGGTAGCTCTGTGTTTTTTTTAAGGCTTATTGCCCCTGAAGCTGATGTTTCCCTTCCCAGCGTTGTCTCAACACTGCAGTCCCCAGGTGTCCTAGCATCCTTGTCTTGAGTTAGCTGATGGTACAAATGGCCTAGCAAATATATATTTTGGATCAGTATAAAGACAACCAGATGGTTGGCTTCTTGAGCAGCAGTTGCAGGAGGAGACTTACAAAGCCTGGAAACAATTGTAATGAGCTTTTCTTGCACGGTGACTTGTTCTGGTTTCTTTCTTATCTTTGCCTTTCTCTGCCTCATCTGAACCCTCTGACATTTTAGTCATGTGATTTCTCTTGTCAAATTATGTTCTGAAAATTTAACATCTAGTAGACTACACTTACCCCTCTTTAAATTCAATAAACTTCTATCAGGGCTGAATAAAGTCCAGTGTATGATGCTACTCTTTGCCAAGAATCTCCCTAGCAAAAGTACTTTGCAAATCTGGGAAAACAGATTCTGTCATAATCAGTCTGGGTTTTTTGCCTTCTACCCACAGGATTTGCTTGCAAGAATCACTACTCTTTCCCTGTCTGACACCAAGCTACTACGTGGGTCCTTCATGCATTGTTTTAAAAGACTATGCTCAGCAGACAGGAATTGCAAACTTGTGGCAGTTTTCTTTAAAAATCAAGAACTGTATTAATTCTTTCATCTTAGTGGTAGGTATGACATTATCAGTGAAATAAAAGGACAGAATTCAGTAAACATTTACCAAAGGCAGCGTGTTGAGAAGGCGTAGTGCAACAGCTGCTGTTTGGAATATCTAAATCATAGTTAGCTGTGGTGAAATGAAGTTAGGCCCAAATGTTCAGCAACAGAGGTCTGAATCCTCATCTTTAGGTTATGTTAGGGAGAAGGGAGTGGTAAGGACCTGTTTGAGGTGGGGAGGAGGCTCCAAGGAGAAAACGAAAGGGGAAATGTGAGTCCGGTAGGCTAAGAGGTGGGTATTTTGAGTTCAGGCTCCACCAACAGGACAAGCAGGACATTTTTTTCTAGATCAATGTGGTGCTCATTTATTCCCCCCTCCAAATTACGTTCCTATAGTGCTTACAAAAAATCTTTGAGGGGCTAAACTGTATGATGGAGGAGAAAGCCTTCATAAAAGTTACTAAACACCGAGCCCAACAACCTAAAGACATTTGTGGACCAAACTTTTGTTTCCTCAGGAGTACATGTGCAGCGCCTGGGGGCTGAGGAGAGGAGCCGGTTAAACATACTGTGATAGACAGTGGTGGGGAGCTCCCGATGGGTTTCAGTGGAGCCCTTTTGAGGCAAGCTGTGCCTGCAAAGTGCACGCAAGCCCTTGGCAGGGTGGAATCTGTCATCTTTTTAACGGAGATGAGCGCAGCTCAACTGGGAGCTGAGGGCTGATGAATACCAATGCCCTAAGGCAGATCTGAAAATATATAATAAAGAAGAACTAAAATGGGCGTGGGGAAAAAGAAGGGGTGTATCTAACAAAGCTTCCTGAATCTAGGCATTCCTTGTCCTGCTCATTTAATTTGCTCCAGTAATGTGCCTCCTGGTGTTATGGCAAACCATTCCCCATGAACAGCTTGGGTGCTTCTCCCAGATGGGCTGCACACCTCATTACCAAAGAGGGGGCAATGTATTTTCCTAATCTGTGGCTTTAGTGCCCCCCTGGATAGCCCTAAAACCAATCAAGCTCTACGAGGAGGACAGGAAACAGAGCAAAAGCTTTCACAGGCCAGTCAGGACTGCACATCCAGTTATTGTCATCACAATACGGCCAGCTCGGAAGCAGCAGTGAAATGTAATTGGGATAGGATATGAGAAAAGGGGAGAATTTGCTTTTCCCGTGTACATTAGCTTTTTTTTTTGTATAGTATTTATTTCTGACTTTAAAGCAATTCCTTGTGTTTTGTTCCAGTCTTGAGCACATGGCTCCAGCAGCTCCTGTAACTCCTGTTGCTGATGTTCTAACATGATGTAGCCATAAACTGAATCCTTTTTTTTTTTTTTTCCTTTTAATGTACCCTTTTTAATTGGTCTAAAGGCTAAACTTTTGAATGCCATTGCTCATTTGCAGACTGAGCTTGATGGTAGAAAGCAAGTTTGCTTATTTAATATTTGCTTTGATTTGGTGATTAGTCATTGCTCTTAATTATTTTTTACCATTTCCACATGAGTGATCAGGAAATGAACTGCTGTCTCACACTTTCAGCAAGTTAAAAAGAGCCTAACTATGGCATTTCCTTATTGACTTTTTACTTGCCCCTGTGCAGAATGTTTTAAGATGTCGCTCCTCTTGAGTCACCCACCTCACAGCTTGAGTAATGCCGCAGCTTTTAAAAATGTTTCCCTTCTGACTTGCTGAGGTGATGAAGACAAGTAAAGTCATCCAGCATAAAAGGTATACATGAACAAAACATGAATTGAAGGTGCAGGTCAAGTTACAATCCAAACAAGAAAAATATTAGATCCAGTTTTGGAGACTGAGGAGACCAGTCTTGTGGTACACATCTGCAATGAGACATAATACCATTCTGGGATCCTGTGTGATGTTTATACACTGATAGCAAATCCTCTTAAAAAAGTAAAAATAAATGGCTTACTCTGCCCCCTTTTTCTGCTGGTGTTTTTCTTTCATCTTTTCATTCCTTTTCAAATCAGTAATGATTGTAAATCGCTCCTTGCCACAGAAAGTGCTGGTTTTGAAGAGCAGTGATTTGATTCTTGTAATCTTATTTATTAGTTTTATTCAATAAGCCCAACCTATGCTTTCAATGGCTTTTTAAAATACACTAATAAACAGACCTTGATTGCTCTTTGATTGACTTGCAGATAACCCACTGACGATATAAATATCATTTAGCTAATCAACCTTCCTACAGATGTGCTTCCAGCGCAGACACCAAGCTCCATAGTGTATCTGTCTTCTTGCAGACATTAGACAAGACGAAGAGGAGCTGGATGGTGGCATTCTCTGTACTCCTGCAAACCTGGGCTTTTTCAGCTTTAACAGACTGGCTGGCTTCAGTTATTTGACTGATATTATGAAAGTGTTGTGAAGGAGATTTATTTGTGCAAATAGTAAGGTTTGCCAGAGCTGGACCAGAAACTGCTAGTGCTGGTTTAATTTGTGGTGCTGAGTGAAGAAAAATGGTATTCAGAATTTTTCACTTAATTTACTTTTCTGCATGTTTTTAGACCTGAATCCTGGTACCTTTGAAGTCATGGGCATTTTGTCTTTAAGGGTTAGGATCTGGGCACTGCAAAGCTGAATTGGAGTCATCGCTAGATACGACACAGCTAATTTTGCAGCGCTTATACCTGTACCTCATTTTTGGTGGGTTTAAAGAGAGGTTACTAAAGAACTGAATGTAACTATTGTACTTCTGGCAGGACTAGGAAAATGCCTGAGGAATATCCTGCAAGACCTTTTGCAAAGCCAGCTGTAGAGTGACACAGTAAGAGGGAGGATGCAGGAATTCCTCTGCATTACACCAGCAGGTTTTAAAAGGCTCCTGGGCCTTCTGCAAGGCACAGCACAGTATTTTTTATTTGGATGACACAATAGCCACAGACTTCTCCAGAAAGTGACATCTTTTGACCCGCGCTGGAGGTCAAAGCGAATGTAACACAGGCAGACCACATTCCACAAAGGTGATAATTGCCGGTTTTCTCTGCATGGGGTACGCTAATAGGAAAACAACTGCAATGTTGTGTGGCTTTCTAAATCTTACAGCTCTTGAAAGATTACATCGGTTCTAAAGGAGAAGAAATAAAGTACCTTGCAAATGTTGCTGCAGGCAGACTGCCTCTTAATAGCCAAACCTAGATGATTTCTCGGATTTATTGTATTCTTTAAGTCAGTGTATTAAAGGCATGATGTTGCTTATAAAAACTTTTTCTAATGAGGTTGCCTTAATCTAATCAAGAACTTTAAGTAATTTAAAATTAAAGGGAGTCCTTATTTAACTGGCAAAGAGCAGAAGGATGAACTCTTAACATCACGCTGTTACATCCCAACTTGAAGTGGAAAGGCAGCTTACAAGCCACATGGGCTTGCGTCTGAGATGTGAGCAGGCTGGTGCTGTAGCTCTGTTCCACCAATAATACCCGTTAATCTATCCTTTGAACTGAGACTTTTCTGGTGATGAATCAAACCCTGGGAAATCCTGTCGGTGACATAGTATTATCCTTACAATTTGTGCCCTTCAGCAAAGGTGACCCCCAGGTAAGCCCAAACTTTTTAGTTTTAAGGCAGAAGTTTTAGCTGCATCTCTGTCTTGCTGAAAACTGGAAGTGCTGCCTTCCTGCTTCTGATTTAAGGGCTGGTGACTTCAACTTCAGATGGTTTGGATGTGATAGCAAAGGCTAATACATTCTTACAGCTGCCTTGCCTTGCTGCCGAGCTGGGGTGTAATTGGACTAGTTTTTCAGTGGTTCAGATGTCAGCTGGGTGTGGGCTGAAGTTCACTGCTACGATTTAGTTCAAAGGTTTTCAGAGCTGGGCTTCTAGGCCTTATTTAGGTATTGAAGTCAGTGCAGTAAATTTTTTTCAGTGTGCTGTTCCTGCTGCATTTGCAGTTGATTCAAAGATCCGGGGAGAACTATTGGGAGATGCGTGACCTCTGAAGCCTCAATTCTGTGTACCCCGTGTAGCAGAGCTGGAAGGATTTGTTCTGATGCTTGGGAAGAGTATTTCTCGGGGCCAAGATAGTACTTAATGCTCCTCTCAGTTTCTTACTAGTTGAAAATTAGGAACTCTGAGCACTTTCCTTTCTGCTGTGTTTTTTCATTTGACTTGAAAATATTACCGAGCATGTGCTGGCTAGCCACTCTTTCTGTTTGTTTGTTTTTCTCCCTAGAGGTAGGAGAGCTTTTAACATACTCTCATGTAGGTCTGATTTACACTAGAATTTGGGGATTGAGACTGGCATGATTCTCATCTACTGCAGTGCTCCTCCCGGGGTCTCTTCTGCAGATGTGGCATGGGAAGATCTGGTGACTTTTTCTGCTTGAGGAAAGCGATGAATGGCAGCAGAGGTGCTTGTGATCTGCTAGCAGACTCAGAATGGCAACAATTTTCCATTTGTTATTTAGAAACAGTCTTTACAACCATTATTATTGCAAAATATTATTTTTAAGGGAGAAACAAATTCCCAAAAGACAGAAAATAGTCTAATATAAAACAAAAAATGGAACATAGTTCTGTTTTATATATATATATATATATATGCTGAAAATTGTACTCACTACTTTTAAACTCTTTTGAAACAGAGAAATCGGTAGGCCAGGCTGAGTATAATCCAAGAGGCGCCCAACTCTGGGGCTCCTCCTGGTGGTTACACCCTCCACCTCTTCAGTTAAGCCTGGAACCACATACCATGTCTTCTTCCAGGATAACTGAACTTAGACCTTCTCTGACCAATTTGTAAGTGCTTCAGTTGGCAAGCATCTAAAACTTCAGAGACTTATATAAATGTTGTGTAAACAGAAATGAAATATTTTTCACAGTATTGCTTTTAACTCTTATAGCGAGAAATGCTCCCAAATTCAGAAGGCAGGATTTAACACACAACACAGGTTTTGGTTTTCCTTTCTCATTTAAAAATACTTACATAGTTGCAGGGAATGGCTGAAGAATACAGATGAATGGAAACAGTCTCTCTATATAACATGTGGCTTAATGTACCTATAGGCTCATTTTTGAGAAGCAAGAGCTAAATAACCTTTGTGTACAACACCAACTGGAGAAGCCCTCCATGCTCCGTTTGGCATTGCCCACCTGTAATGAAACGGCCTGTCGTACCACTCAGTGGAGTGACTGATGGCAGGCAGCCTGGGGTGAGGAACGAAATGCTGCTGTCAGCGTAGCCAGTGTCCGCTCTTCCCTCTCCTTCCCTCAGGTTAACCCAGCAGCTTGGGGCTCCAATCCAGCTGCACAACTGGGTGCTTTTGCCTTACCCTACTCCTGACTTACCCCAGCTGGGCTTGGTGACATCAGCAGAGCAATCAGCAAGGTAAGAACTGTGCTATCCCGTAGCTCGGACATTGTCCTTGCTGCAGTTGGAGCAGCGGAAGCTGTGGTATGTGACTTGTGTAGGGTGTTGGGCTGCTTTGTGATTTTTTTCTGAAGAGAAAGAGAATTCCCTTTGAAATGCTGGGGTTTTCAGAAGGATACTGGAATACAGCACTATCTCTGTGTGATCATCATCATCGGTAGCTTTGGTACCAAGTTATGATGAAAACCAGATTCCATTGCAACTGATCCACTACTAGAAATATGAATCATATCTCATTCTACCAGTGGTTTTTCATACCCTTTCTGGCTTTTCATAGTATTATCTTATTTGACAAATATCCTGAGATTGTATAAAACGAATGCTTTATGGAATTTGTGGTGCAGGTCTTAGGAAATAAAAAGCATACTTATGAAGGCTCCTTTTGCACATGCAAAGTACGTGCCTAGATATGGACGGATGAGCACGTAACATTTGCACGTGTTTTAAACATGCACATGAAACTTGATTAAAGATTAATTATCTGCCTTGAGTGTGGCGCAGGGGTTTACACTGCACAGTGTGGTGGAGTCTGTAAGGAGGATCTGTTACTGAGTCTGGAGTTCCCTCTGGTCTCCTCGTTGTTCTGGAAATCAGTCTGTACTCATTACAGTCATACCAGCGTTCTGGTAGGGGCCAAGCACGGCACATCCTCTGCTTCTTTCTGCCCATTTCTGGTCTCTGGATGAAGATTGTGGTGCTTTCTTTTGCTTCTCTGCTGTGATATGGGGAGGTCACACAAATTCATGGACCAGGCTTGTGCACGGCCATGCTCGAAGTGACCAGTGGCTTTCACACAGAGAAGGTCTGGTGCTGTCTAGGCCAGCTAGTTGGGTTTAATGATTTCCTTTCGATCTAGTGGTCTCATGCACTTTATTTGTTTACCCATGCTATCTGGGTGTCTGACCGGCTGACTGGGCGGTGATGTCTTTATCCTGTATTGATTAACTGTGGCAACCTTAGAGAGGCTTCCATTTCTGGATTTCTCCAAACTTCTTCAGCATGGTCACCTTCAACTTCCCTTGCATGATGAACTAAACCAGCATCATATGTCCCTGGACTGACTTGTCTGAATATAGTTTTGGCCCATAATAATGGTGAGTATTCTTGACACACGTATCTTGAGGGAAAACACACAGAAAATGGCAAAACAGCCACATTGAATGGAATTTCCAAGTGAGCAAGAGTTGTGTATACCTGCTAGGTCTGTGCTCTGCTCTAGACCTATGAGGCATCTGGCTGACAGAGGTGGTGCTGACACTGAAAGACAGGCTTTATTCAAGGTTTGTGCTTTAGCATATACATGTTTGGTTGGGGTTTTTTTGTCAGAGGCTTAAATCTGCAGTTCATTTTACTTCCATCCATTTAAAGGTTTATGGAGTTGTCCAAACCTTACAGTGTGTTTATGGTGTCGTGCTGATACTACAGTGACTAAAGGTAGGTTGTATTTCCATACTTCTATCTTTACCTGCATACCTCATTTGGTAATTATTTATAACTGTTCAAGTGTCTTCACGTTTTAAATTTCCCTACTTTCAACATGATGATAAGAGCATTTACAAGTAGAAAACTATTATTGCTTAAACTTCTTGGGGAAAAAAAGCATCTTGCTGTGGTACAGCACAGTATCAACATGTGCCACCTTAACTGCAGACAGGAGCACCTTAGGTCTGTGCAACATTCCTGTACTATAACTGCAAGTTCTAACAAAATATAGATCACTCCGTCAGTTAAATGAGAATCTGATTCGGAGAATTTCATCCAACTAATCTCTTGATCTTACTCTATGTTACTTTTGTGACAAAGATTATTTAAAGAATCATCTGTGTTTGAAGAGCCTAAAAGTAGTTTTGTAACTACAAGGTGTAGTGGATGCAAACTTTTAAATGTATGAGTTAACCTGCCTGGTTTTCAATGGTTTGTAACCAAACAGAAGTCTAGGAGCTCTTTAGGGATGACTAGAGCTTACCCAGGCTCTTTATAGCTCCCTGAAAGCAGAGGTAAAAAAAAACCACCACCAAACCATGCTTTTCAATTCTATGTTTATTATTTATTATTATTTATTTTTATTCTCTGTATGCAGCTGAATTCACATGTCTCGATTATAAGAATCAGCACTTTTGGGGAGGTTGTTTCTGTTATAAAAAGAGCAGTAGTTTTAAATACCTTCTGAGCCAAAGGTCTTATTTGACTTTGTGACCTGGGTGCAATTTAAAGTGAATTATGATATTCCGTGACTTCTTAGGTTTTGGCTCGTAGTTCTTAGATGGTTTCATTCCTGCACCTGTCATCCATTAGGAGACCTCCTTCTGTGATCTTTCATCATTCAGAATATATGATGATTTTCTTAAACACTTCAGCTAATTGGGAGTGACTCTTGCTTTAAAATATATGACAGTATTTGTAAATACTAGACGTTGGGCAAGCTTTAAATAAATACATGCAATTTGATAGGAATTGTTGAAAAATGTGAAGCCACTATAAATTTAAATGACTAACATAAGGGCCCTGTTATACACACACGGACTAACTACACACTGTGTTCCTCAAATAAGCTTGCTGGTACAAACAGCGTCGAATGCTCTTCATTACAAAAGAGAGATCTGTTGGTGTCAGTCCTTGCCCTTCAGCATGCTACCTGTCTTTACACTTTAATGGCAAAGTGCACCGCTTATAGTGTTTGACAGTTTGGTAAGAAGAGCACCATTTTTATTCAATATAAATAAATCCCTCCTAATGTGAGATCCCAGTTACTACTTTGCATGGCAACATGAAGAGATGGAAATGGGTTTGTGTCCTTTAAAATCAATGGAGATGTGAAAATACATGAGTTCCACAAATATTTTTATGAACTGAAATAGCTGTACATGTCCTCTTCTTGTCTGTCTTGTTAGCAGCCAAGCTCAGTACTTCCTTTCATACTTTCTAATAATCTAGCTTCAATTTCCATATTCACATTACAAGAGAGTTCTTTCAGAACCATGAGTAGCTGGTTGGAAACCCAGAAATTAAAGGCATAGTTTTGGTTAGAGTAGTGGTATCTCACACAGTGTGAACTCACCCATTGTTTAAAAAAAACCCATGAAGTGGCCAGCCATAACATTTGTCATACCTAGATACAAAATCCTGAGTCAAGCATTGACTTGCATCCTTAAGTCTTATATGGGCTTGGGCCAGAGTTTAAATGTCCTATGGGCTATATTTCTTTGTAGGTACGACATTTTTCAAATACCACAGGACCCCAGCATAGCTGAGAATGCCACCATTCCCTCATTCCCTGGTGAATTTTTCTTGGAGATTTTTATTGTTAGCTTTAAGGAATAATATGGGGAGGGGGGAATCTCATTTAAACTCTTTTTTTTTTTTAGAATTGTGAAGAGGATCTTTTAGCTGCTAACATTTATTCTGAAAATCTAAATTCTGTCCCTAGACACAAATGTAGCAAATTTTTTGGAAGATGATTTTTGACCCTATAACTATTATGGTCTCACTTGTGAAAGAGTATTTATGGACTCTTAAATGCTTCTATCATCTGGATGCTGTAAACACAAACTAATTCTGCATGCTAAAAATTGAATTTTCTTCCTGGATAAAGAACTGTTCCTCGATCAGATATTCTTTCAGCCCCCATGCACATGGAGTTCCCTATGAGAAGTCATAAACAAATTTATTGTTTCTGGCTTTTTTACAGGAAACCATTTTCCACCATCTTTTTATGGGAAAATCATTAATTTGATTATTAATGAGGCCAAAACATGCAAAACTTTCAATTGGTTGAACTAATAATAAACGTTTCACGAATAACTAACTTGTTTCTAGCTCAGATGAAAAAGAAGCTGAAGACTGAAACCACAGCACAAAAATATTTTTATTGGAAAAAATAGCTGATACTACAGAAGAGCTTGTTGGAAAAAATTGCTCAAGTGGTGATTTGTTGAAGGTGTAGTGTATGGAATTAGGAGGTAAAGTTAGTAAAGTGAAAAAGCTGCTAAAAACTGATGAGATCCCAAAGGTATTTGCTACACTATAGCTGATAGCCAGGATGGTTTATCTCCTCTGACTCCACCTATGGAAAAAGTCCTTCAGTAAAACACATGGTGCTTTCTACTAGCAAAGGAGTAAATCCATTTTGTGGGCTCACAGTAATGAAGTCCAGTCATGACTCCAATAGCAGAAAAAGACTTAAAAGCTCGAGTGATAAACAGTGATGCGTGTTTTTGACAGATGCGTTTATTCGATGCGTGTCTTATTAGGGTGCTGGTTTGGCCAGTCCCTTGGCAGCATAGGTGATTATATATGCCACAAATGAGATGGTATTCAGGGGAAGGTGCCATCCCAGACAGAAATCCAAACCAAATCAGCGTCCTGGAGGCTCCCCAGGACAATTCTGTCATTCCAGGCCTGCTCAGCAAAGCCTGGGTGTCCTATGAACGTAGCTTGGATAGCTTGAGGGTGCTTCCTGTTTACAAGGTAGTAACCTTGTTCTTGGCTAAATAAACACTTCAGCATTTCAGTTTATGTAGCCTGTGTTGCAGTTGTTAACAAGAGGCACCCTTGAGCTATATAGTAGCTTTATACCGAGATTTCTTGTGATCAGATCTTTTACTGTTGTTTACAGAGTTACACAGAGAAGTGAGGTGGCCTCACTGGTAAGGAGCATGGACCTGAGCACAGATCTCCCCGCGCTGCCACACACCCCTCAGACGAGCTGTGCCCACATAGCTGAAGGCATTTTGGTACCTCGTTTCATAAGGAGCTAAATGCCGTCATGCTCTCTTCTAGCCTTTCCGTGCCCCAGCTCTGTATGATGAGGGAATGTGAAGAGGGGAGCAGGAAATTGCTGCTTGCAAGGGCTGCAAGAAGATAAATATGTTAAAAAATTAGGGGATGTCTCAGCTTCAGTTGGCTCCCTGAGGTACTTGGGTGGCTAGTTCTACTATATTGTAAGATCTGACAAGTTTGCTGGAAGATAGTGTAATTCAAAACACAGCATGAAGTCATTTAAGAGGTGCCAGAGGCAAGAGCTGATGTGGTTGATTCTGGGTGCATCGCTTGTCCAGTTCTTGGTCCGGTCAGCACCCCATGCACGCTGTGTATGGTCCCAGAGCACAGACCATGCTTATGAGCACTGAGCTCCAGGAAGCTGTGTGAGCTCAGAGAACCAAGATTTAAGTCTATTTTCAAGATGTGGTAATTTATGTTCATTTTCAGACCAGCTTTTGTGTTCTTATAGGAGCTGCTTGGCCTCCAAAAGACACGAGAAGAGGAAAAGGCAGGAGGACTGGAATGGGATGTGGACACAGAAGAACTAAACATCTGTGCGGGGTTGGAATAGCGGTTTTCAAAGGCCAGTTCTGCAGCCAGGGGAAGTGGAGGTGCCGAATCTCTAACCTTTTATGTCATTAGGATGAACTGTAATGAGTCAAGTGCCTTTTATAGCAGGGCAAACTGAGCAGCTCTGTCTTTGGCATCTGGCCACTTCTGGAGAAACAAGCTTTTAAGACAGCAGCTGACAAATCATCCCTGTAGTACTGTGGGGTAGTAGGAGAGACTTACGGGGTTTGAAGCTCAAGTGACTCATCTCAGAAACACTGTCTGCATAGCTGAAACCTCTCCTTCTCAGAGCTGTGACATGCTCACTTGGAGCTCGGTACTGTGCAAGAAAACCAGCTGCTTTTTAGTCTGTTGGTACCTCTGGCATGCGTTTGGGACAGATCTTAGCAAGTGTTGTACCTGGCTTTCTTTGCACTGCTTCACTTGTTACTGTTTTCTTCTTTCACGTTCTGTGTGCTCATCAGACTTAGAATATGGCATGAAAATGAGATGTCTTCCCCTTTTGCTTGGGCATTATTTTTCCAGCAGGAGGCTGACCAAGTGCTCTTTATTCTGAAACATGCTGAGAGTTGCCTGAGATGATAGGCATTAAGGCTTGGGACATCAGGGGAATGGCAAGGCTTTGACTGTCTAGAAAATAATCAGCCTCCTTCAGAGAGCAGGCTTGCATCAGTAACTGTTGCGCTCCGAGTCTACACAAAATACATGCTTCTCTTTCTCTTTGTGTCTCTCTCCCCTCCAGCACACTTTTTTTTTTTTTTTTTTAAAGAAAGTAATTGCTAATAGTTTAAAACAGGTTTTTAGCCAAAATTTTTAAGAGCTGCAAACAGACTTACTGGCAGCTTTTCAGATCTCTTATGGCAATCGAAAGCAGCTGATGCATGTTTTGAAATCTATTTGCAGACTGCCAAAACTTATGACTCAATTAATAAAACAAATGTGGCTATGAACTGCAGCATAACCCTTTTGACCTTAATAAAGTCCTAAATCTTTAGTGAATCTGTTTCAAGATTTCAAATCTACACACAGCTAATATTTGCACATACTTGCATGATAGTTTATTGCCTTGCCATGCTACTAATATACCCTTTGCTAAACTTATGACCCTTGTATGCACACACCCTTTCCAGATGACTGGCAATTTGGAAAGCCTCATCAGACAAAAGGTTACGTTTCTGTGCCCTGTTACTTGATACAACTTCTGCCTGACTAATTGCTGTTTAAGACAGGGCAAGCTGCTCCTACTACTTGCTCAGTGCAAACACTGGTGGCATGGAAGGGTTTGCCATCTCTGTGCTGCCCTGTGTGCAAGACAGGCCTCCTCCACATTCAGCTGCCATGCAGAAGAGCGCAGCATCCCACTCCCTGTCCCGTGCAGGCTGGCAGTGACAGGAGATACCTGGCACTCTTTTAAGGTCGATGTGTTTGATCCCCAGCTTTGGAGCCTCTTCTGCAGCAGGGTGACCCCAATATTTTAAGGCACTGTGGGAAGATTCTCTGCCAACTGTGTGATGTTGCTGAGTTTGAAGCCCAGTCTCCAAACAGTTGCTCTTTCATTAGTGGAGAGGTGGGTATCTAACCATGGAGCTGGACTAATGCTGGCTTGCGCTTCTGTGCAGAGACAGCTGTCAGTCTCTTGTCTGCAGCGAGATGTGCATTGCAGGCATTCAAGAAGAGTTTCTTGGCATTTTAAATAGGTACAGAAATGCTACTGATTGGAAAGACACCTCCAAGGTTTTGAGTCATTAGCACATTTTTGTTGTTTTCTGTAAGGGGATAAAAGATTGAGAGGAAGGTACAGGTCTTGTGAGGGATCCTGCCAGCCTCCTTTACTTTAAAGCCTCATTCTAGCTATGAGTGTTCAGCATGTAAAAGGTGGGGAACATCACTGATGTTCTCCTCTGCTGTGTCACTCAAGTTCTGAAGTCATGGCAGCGCAAAGTGCTGAGGAAGGGAGGTTGGTGGAGCTGTGGATCCAGACAAGCCTTCAGCAGAAGAGGGTGCAGAAGTGTGTGCTTCCCCAGCTGCAGCTCATCCCTTCTCTCCTGTGTCCATGGAGCAGAGCGATGACTGCAGTTTCCCTGGAGATACTGCTGCCAGTTCTGAAGGCAGCAAAGGGCATCTGAAGGGGAGCACTGATGTGTTTGCTCCACAGCCTCTGCAGAAGGGGGATTTGGATGAACTTCTGGAAGACAACTTAATAACTGAGTAGTCAACATCAACACAGGCTATTAAAATCTGAATTGTAGAGTATCCGGTCTCTCAAGGACTTTAATAAATGGAAAGGCATTACTTCCCAGAAGAGTTGAGCAGGCTGGAACAGAAAATTAAGTGTAACAACACTGCTGTCTGCACTTCCCTTTGTCTCTCTCTGCTCATGGTAAGTGGTCTCCTTACAAATCTTCCACTCTAACTTTTATGCAAATATGTGAAATGGTTCAGCTTGCCAGGGATACTTACAGTCTTGACAATGTCAGCACGGTCAGATGATTCACTGGTCTTAGTATATAGTTTTCTTGTTAACCTATTATCCTGGTTAAAACTACTTTTACAAATATAAGTTAGCTTTTTTATTCAGATCATAAGAACATTTTAATGTCCTGTCAGAGGGGAAGGAAGGTGATTTAAAGACTGAAGGAGGAACCTAAATGAGTTGCAGTACTGTGACTGAGTTGTTCCACTGTTTCGATTTAAATCTCATTCTTACCTTCAGTTTTTGCATGGATTGAATTGAGAGTACAGCCCGCGTAAGTTTTCGTTGGCCTGGCAAGGTTGGCTGAGTTTGGCTCAGACGTAGTTACTCAGGCTGGCTAAAACCATCCTCTTGCAACCGCCTTCCCTCCTTTTGCTAAGGAAGAAGAGGCTGGGCAGTTTTCCATGGGTACAGGATCTTTCTCCTTTGCATTCTTGTGGATGATAATACTGTTTCAGCCAGGAGGCTGCATTTGTGCCCCAGAGAATGACGTATCAGGCAAAAGAAACTTTTCTTCCTTGGTTATTGCTCATTCCCCATGACCTCTTCTAGCCAAACGACAAGGAGCGAACTCAAGAGTTGCTTAGTGTGTGGCTGGGTAAGGACCGAGCAAGGGTAGTGGTTACTGGCTGAGGGCAGCAAACATTGCCAGGACGGCTTCTGAAAGGGACTTCCCTGGGGTTTCCCAGACACAGTAGGGGAAAGGCAATGAAGGGCAGATCCACTCCTCATCTTCCTTACCTAAGCATCTAAGGGTGTGACTGGTTCCGGGAGAGAAATGGAGACATCCAAGCTGGCAAGTGATGCGTGCGAGGACCCCACAGAACCTGTGGAGATTTGTCTTCGGCTGTGCAGGATTTTCTCAGGTCACTGTTCAGTCCTAGATTGTAAAAACTGCATAAGCAGCGGTGATGGGCTCAGCACCCCATAAGCCCAAGAGACGGGTGGTCAGCTCAGAGTCTGTAAGAAGTTTGTTGCTTTCTGAACAAAGTGGGGCAAAATGGAAAATCGGAAGTTTCTGAAACATCAAAGTTCTATTTTGATTATTTTAATTTTACTGGAAGAACAGTCTGATTTGGAGACAGGAAGAGAGGGGTTTAGGGGGCAAGACATGAAGACGAACTCACTCTTTTAGCTTGTTTCCTAGGAAAATGAGATGTATGGTTATCCAGTACATATAAATGATCATACTATAATTCGGATCAGACAGGACCTTACATGTGTGTACAAATCCAGCTCCTTCCCTATTCTTCTCCTTGGTATATTTTGAATGAGAGAACCAAATTCAGATGCGTTTTGACAAGGTTGGAGCGTTTTCAAAGTCACTAGATTTCAATATGTTTTCATAAAAGAAGTGACATTTTATATAATTTGACGTTTTATTACTTTTTTTAAATTAAAAAAAAATAGTTGAAGCAAAGCTAATTTCTATCCAAGTTCTGAACAAAATGTCTCTTCCGTGTCTCCATGGGGACCTCCCTGGGGATAAGGGACATTTGGGTGCCACCTCCCCCTGCAAGAGGCAGCTACCATATGCAAATAGATGGGTACCATGAGCAATGCTGGCCTCTCGTGCTGACATTAAAAGGAGCCCATCACCATACCAGGCCTGCAGCCATAGTGTGTTCTTGGCACTGCTTACTGTAGAGAATGGTGTCCATGAGGCTAAAGCTCTGCCGATGGTGTTGCCATCTCCATGTAACTGCACCGTTATTTTAAAGGCAGAAGTGGCCAGAGCAGGATGCTGAATGCTCGTTTTAAGTCATTACAGAGTTCAGTTCATCCTAGTCCCAGATTATTCTTGCTTGAGGGAAACCTTAGCTCTAAAATGGGGACAATAACCATCATCTTTTCTCTTTCAGCTCCTTAGCTCCTTTGACTGGGAGTACTTTGATCTCAAATAGATGTACAGTACCAAGCACGTGGCATGGCAATTCTGACTGGGGACTCCTAAGAGTCTAGTAATTAAAATATAACTATTTGCAGTGCAATGGATTGCTTATATTGTCTTAAGCAGTTAAAACCTTGAGGTGGTTTAAAGGGAAGGACTGAAGTATAAAATAAAAGCGCTGCTTTTCAGTTGCAGTAAGTCAAATCAGTCCTGCCAGTTGTAACCTTCCTTAGGTGTCTGCTTGGAAACTCCCTGAGCAACTCACTGCTTTATTTTTACAAGTTGTGGTTTCCAGTGATCCTGAACTCTTCGAAAAACAGGCTTGCAATAATTTATGTATGTCTATGGGTCTGATAATTACAAAAATAAAATGGTATTTTACAAACTAAACAACTACTTAAAGAATCCCCTGAACTCTATATTAAAAAAAAAACAGTAAAAAGTCAGGCTTGATCCATAAGCTGACAACAGTAAGGAAATTCAGACATGAGCAGGGAAGTGTTCCATATGTTCTCCAATACCTAGGCACAACTGGGTGCCTCTTTAATGATGAGCTGAATGCTCCCTGTTGTTCCTAGGTACTGCAGAACATATGGCGTGTTTTCCCCCTTAACCGTGAATTTCCTTGCTTTTGTCTGTAGGTGTCTTAACTCTATTGTATTTTAATATAGTGTTTGTGCCTCTGAGCATAGTCCAAATTTGATCTTAGGCAAATAGGAGGGTACATACAGCTGTTGATTATCTCATATTCTTCTTGAAACTATATTTCAATATATAATCTATATCTATATAGACACACCTTGTAATTGTTAATAAGGTCCCTCTGAGAGTTTAAAAATCATTTCACTGTGCTCCAAACTTAGCATGGATGATAAATGACCATTTAGTTGCCAATATAGCACAATATTTCAATTTCCTGCCTTCACAGAGGTATTCCAAAGGTTGAATGGAGTTCATACTCACAGTATGTGTTGTCTAGAACTCTATGATCTCTTGCTGGCAAACTTTAACCAAAACTTTTTCAATTAACTAAACGCATTCCTCGTGGAAGTCAGCCAACCTAATGCTGGACAAATAGAGTTTCAGTGATATTTTGCAATAACCTCCCCCTGCTCCTGACTCTGGGTAAGTGTAGCCAGAGTGAGTTTTTTAGTTGACATGTAAGCTGTGTGATTGATAAAAAGATTAATGTAATGTTGAACTAAATTTTGCTCTATGACAGTGATACAACTCCAGTGTGTTTTCCTTCAGTTCTGCTAGAATCCTGGTTTACATAGTGTAAGCATGAATAAAGTTTAGCCTACAATCAGCAGAGCAGAGATCATGCTAACACAGCATACTGAGGTATTAACTTTAACCAGACCGGATCAGAGCCTGAGGTTTGGTTCTGGTCATATTTGGTAATATCCACATCGGGGATTTGTTTTAGTAGCTATGCTGTTGATTGTTGGAACTATAGGCAGTAAAGGGGACTGAGGAATACCTGTTCTCTTATGAAAAGCTGCAAGAAAAACTCTCCCAGAGCTTTTAAAATAGAAGACATGGCCTCTGCCACTGGAATTCCCCAAGAATAGTCTTAAAGGAGTATTCTGCATAAATACCACTGTGTGCTTGCCCTATGCTGGTACTCTTGTGTAGCACATTTGTTGTTGACTGCTCTTGGAGACAAGTAACTGGGCTGGAGGGACCTTTTTCTGAGCTGGTGCAGCCATCTTTATGCTCGATATTTGCTGCAGTGATAACCAGGAATATTTGTAAAAGATATCTTGTTCTAGACAAAGACAGAACTCCAAATTTTCTTCATATAAGTCCTTATTAAATACATTTGTGTCAATATGAAAATGTCAGCCCAAACAGCTCCTTATTCAGACAGTACCTCTGTCTGACTATTTATCAGTGGAAGAGGACATAAGGATATTAAATAGCATGTATCAATGAAGGACATGCCTCTGTCTCCCAAATAACCTGTTCATCACTTCTGCTCTTTTAGTGTCATAACCTGGACCTACCATGGCTTATGGAATCAGTCAGATGGTTGATCTCTACTAACTGGAGCTGGACAGGTAACCTGTAGCTATCTGTAGAGGATTACCAGGCAGTCAAGTTTGCTGTCATCAACACAAATCGGTCTCTCTGTTATTATGCTAAGGCATGTAGTCATTATCCATTAATGCATGTTCCCTGTCCTTGTGTCTACATGCATGTACATGGACAGAAGTAGTTTTCATGGAAGGCAACCATTTGAGGCATGAAACATAGCAACTACTTAACTGTGTGTAGCAACACTGTGTAATCCCTGTATACTTATCCCCCATCCCAACTAATTAACTATGTCCTGACTAGCAGTCAGCTCAAATGGAAGGTTCTCCAGCTGCATAGCATCCAATTGCAAAACACTGGAGAGGGCTGTTTTGCAGCTCTTTTCCACTTTCCATATATGCCTGTTTCCTTCTCTCTTACCTTGATGCCTCTGGATGCGCTTCTAGTTTATCCCACCCAACCACAATGATTCTCCTGCATCTTTGGCCCAAGGATGTTATCTGTACTAGTTGCGACAGGACTCAAAATGCTGCAGTGTGTGTTGCCATCATCTTCCCAGCCTGCAGGCACCATGGGGTCCTCTCAGCTAGCGGCCACTATACATTCTACTCCCTTCTTTTTTGTTTCTTTGAGGGCACGTGCCTTTTGAAAAGCAGAAATCACCACAGAAATTAGCCATATGCTGCAGCTGGACACACCATGAGTCAGTCCTTTAGTGTGTGCAGAAATCAATATGTGGCCAGAATTGTCCTTGTTTTGCCCATGGAAAGATAATTTTCCTATTTTCAGCTGGAGTCTGTATGAGGCAATCTAATAAGCTATGGCCACCCCCCATTTTGTGACTGGGTCAGCAAATATATTGCATAAAAGAGAGCTACATAGAACTGACTAGGTTTTTATTGTGGTACCACCATTCCTTTTTTTTTTTTTTTTTAAAGAATCTTCTTGTGTAGTTAAAAAATGGAGGAGAAAAGAAAAATGTTTGCTTGTTGCTTTGCAACAGTGCAGCTGGCTCCCAAACCAGTGAGCTGTATCTTTAAGGGAGTACAGACCCAGTAATCCAGTAAATACTGTGCTCTCTCACTGAATAATCAATGGATAATTACTTAAAAGACCACACAAATGACTAAAGCTCAGACAAGTGTGTTCTGGGCTGCAGGTTGGATGCAGCTGGGGACAGGGTGCTTTGCTGGACCCCAGCTAAATTAAAGTGAGGAAGGCTCTATTTCACCTGGCTCATTTAGAAGTGATGCATCATGCTGTTCATCGTCTGGAAGGGTCATGAGGTATTAGCAGGGACTTCAGCTCTCCTCATATTTTCAGAGGTCACTCAAGACTGCATAAGACATCAAGAGGCTTTGGGTGCAGCATGTAAGAGGTAGGGAAGAGCATCTCAGTGCAGCAGTTTTGCCACTTTTCGTATGGGCTCACTGTAAAATCATAACTTGCAATCAGCACCTGGCTTACGCCATCCTAGGGAGAAGTTGCCTATTCCAGCTGGCTCCAGGGATCTCTTGGGTTTTAATTTATTTATTTTTTCCACTCCTTGATTTTATCCCTTCTGTTTCTCTTAGACTCCCTCACCCCAGGCAACTCATATCCACACAGTGTCCTCCACGCTGATGAGAAAGAACTTATTTTCTCTGCAATCACTTTATTCACTGTTATGACCCCTTGAAATCTTCTGGGTATCCATTTTTCCAGTTACTCAAGTTTTCTTTCCTTAGCTATTTTACTCCCCCCTCAGCCTAGCTCATTTCTCAGTCACCACAACTTTTGAAACACGTCTGCATCATGGGGAGAACCTTCCATGGGTTGTGTTCCTTCCCATTGCTTTCCCTTAAGGTAGGTTTTCACTTCTTTTTGAATGCTACCTGTTTGGCTTAAATAACCCCTTGAACCTTTCTGTTTTCCCATGCTAATTTTATTTTTCTTGCCTTCCGTGTTTCTTTGAAAAGCTGCGCATTCCTTCTGGGACTCTATTATGGTTGCTTAAGTAGCCTCCATGCTGAGTTGAAGGATTTTAATTTCCTTACTTCTGACTTCAGGGCCTTTTTGACTAGCTTCCTAATTTTTTTTTTAAATCCCCTTTCTAAAGCTTAATGTCACAGTGCTAGGTTTTGTTGCATTCCTTCCCACAAGGACACTGAACTTAATTACACTATGCCCCTTTGTACTTAGTGATTCAGCTATAGTTAGTCTTCAGCCCACTTCTGCATGTCATTTTCACTGCTAAAGGAGTACCTTGTTGGGTTTTTTTTAAGCAAGAAACGTAACTTTCAACAGTTATCTCAGTTTACAATCCAAATGGGACATTTCTACAGAGCGCCCTACAGCCCAATGAATGTTGCCCTCATCCAGTGCACTTCTGTAGAACTCCATGGCCAGGTTGTTGTAGGAGAGCTGATACTGCAGGCAGAGAGTTTGGGGATTTGGTTTGGTAGAGAAGACAAAGGACTAGAAATACTTGGTAGAATGAAGAAGGCTGTCTCTTCCCCAGTTTTGTATCTTAGTGGTACATGTAGGATTGGTACAGATCCTTCCCATGGATGTCCTCACTCCTGGAGATAGGACATTGCCATTTGTTCTGAGGGCTTCTTGGAGTTTAAAGCCATTCCCATGACTCTAAGGATAAAGTCTGATATAACGGGAATGCCTGCCCTGTCACACAGTGTGAATGTAAGACTTAACATGACTAACTCCTCATTTTAAGTTCTATACAGCCAGTCAGTCCTACTACCTTCTCTTCTGTGAGTCCCTGTGCCAGAATCAGAGATGGGCAGAGTCCCCAAGGCAGTGGTTCCTAAATATTTAGCCTGCACATTTTAGAAATGTCAGGAAAAATCTCCAGGTATTGCTGACAAAATGCTTGAAAGGCTGGTACATGGCTCATCCACTTTTGTCCTTCCATCCTACGTCACCAGTGTGTCTTACTGAAGTTCCTAGGCTGTTGACCAGGCTTTTCCATTTTAGCTACCCTTCCCCCTGTGCCCCCAGCAAAGTGCCCTCTCTGTTCTTATTTGGGATGTCCAATCCCTCCTGGAGTTCAGCTAAATGGCAGTGTAAGGAAAAGCAATTGCTGGCATTTGTTTGACCACTGCACTCTGTTTTATTGACCACCTTTTGTGATGCTGAGTTGCATTGCTGGAACGCCCCCCCAGGAGGGCCGCCTGCCTATTGCAGGGCTCAGCTGTAATTTTTGCCCTCTCCTTTACAACCAGATATCTGGTTACCTACACATAACTGACAGCCTGCCTCTGTCTGCGTTGCATATTCAGTTTTCCCATTTTCTAGTTTAAATAACACCCCTGTACCTTGTCAGTTTTCTTATAATAAAGTTCTGATCCTATTTAGCTTTTTCTTACCCCAGAAGTCACCAAATATGTGGTATGAGGAAACCCTCTTTCTGCACAGTTTGTCACTTTCACACAAACTTAAAGATCCTCATGTTCCTCTACTCTAGCTGGCCTTAGGAGGATTTTTGAGAAGTCTGTTGAGGTGTCATCTTCCCATTTACTACATAAATAACTCTCAGATATCTTCGTACAATCATTTTAGCAAACAGCCACTTTTGGAAGAGGAGAGTCAATCTAGAGCACTTGCAAGGGACACCAGGCTAAGGGAGTAGAAAGGGTCCAGCTTGATCAAGACAAACATCAACACAGGACATCAGACAATAGTCTGGAGGAGAAAGGGACTTGTATCCCAGAACCTGCTTATGACGCCCAGGCATATCTTCATGCTGCAAAACTGAAATGGCAGCAGTGACCAATGCTGGCTGCTTTAAGGAGCTGAAGCTCAGGACTGGATCACTAAAGATCAGTTCTTGTCTCCTGCGGGAAAGGCCCTATCATTGGTGGTGTTTGGTGTCCCTAGGGTTTTGGATCAGACCTGTGGTTCTTTGGCTCTCTTTCCTGGTAGGAGATTGATATTTCCTATAGATTTCAGCTTGAGGGTATTTCTTTTCCCATCCATCTCCCTTCTGTCTTCTGTCTGTTGGTTTGGTCTTCCCAGTCCAGTTCTGACAAGCTTGTCACTTACCGTACTGGTTCCCAGCCGTTGCACTGTGTTGGGAACCAAATGTGGAAGTGCAGAGGGGTACCCAAGAGGCAAATCCAGAGTACTCGTCGTTGGAAACCTGTTTATCTTGCCTCTGTTAAGTACCTGTCTGTGTCATTCTTTTCTATCCTGAACAAGAAAGTTGTTTCTTTTGGATGGTGGTAATACAGTTTTCGGCTTCCTCTCTGCACCAAGAGTAGAGGCACCTTGGCTGCTATCATGGGCATAAGTTTGGTTTCTTTTCCTTCAAGAGAAGAAGCTGGCATGGCTCCTTTTGAATAAAAGTTTTGCAGACCTTCCTGATTGTGTTTCATGGTGAAGTTGCAGGAGAAGGCATCTTCTGTTTCTCTATGATAAACACTTAATTTTAACTCTCTGGATCCCCATACTGGCTCATCACAGTGGCAAGCTCGGTTTCCTGGAATTCTCCTTGGTGTGTTAAGGAAATGTGAGTCTGTCTTGCCTGTGTGCACCTGAACACCATAGAAAGGGTCCACAGCTAAACTTCAGTGTGAGGGAATTGCAGGTGGAGAGCTTGGATAATTTGCTATTTTAGTGAACATTCCTGTGAAAGGTTGGCCATCCACTGGGTTGCAATCCAATGAGGTCCCATCCTTGGTCTAAGCGAGTTTGCAAAACTCATTTTGCCCCTTCATATCAATGGTCCAATTAATTTAATGGAAGTTTTGTGCTTATTCAGGTTGGAAACCAGGCACAGTCGCCTCACACATCAGACAGAGGAATGAAAGCCAGCAGCAAAAATTTCAGTGTGTAAGCTGACTCAAAGATCCCACTATAGATATGTTGGAAGCAGTCTCAGGCTGCTGAATTACTTCACTACAACAATTTTCTACAATTGATAATTAGCGTGAAGGAAATTACTTTAGCATGTCTTCATGACATTTTAAAGATTTGCCTTCTGGGACATGGAATGTGGTCAAAGTAACCAGGTTGTAATTTCATCTTCATTTTAAAGAATCTGTTGCTAAAAGATAATTTTTGTAGAAATTCAAGTGGGAAAAATGCAAATTTAGGGGAAGAATGATAGGAATAAAAAGTTTTGTCTTGTATGCGAATTTTGAAAAACATTCTTTTGGTAGCACCTTACGTTTGCAGGGTAATTATTGTAATCATTTGGTATGTGGAAGTGAAGAAAGCTTTAAAAATGGAAGACGCATGTGGCTTAATATCACATTCTGACCCCATTTTCATGCCACTTGTGTCCCAGAATGTTCAAGATAGCAGCAAATACATCCAAAATAATTCAACACACTAGACATTACCTGCTTTTGGAAGGGAAAAAAATGCACTTAGCAGAGGCAAACCTTTATTTAATTAGCCACAGTGTAAAGGTTTCTTGTATTCCTTTGCAGTTACACGGCCATGAGAGACTGTGGAGTACCTGAAGGGTAACTCCTACTGGGACTAATTCAGTCCAGACAGCTCCAAGTATGTTCATTAAGCTCTGGCTGGGTTTCACACAGGTGGGGAAGGTTAGAAGGCAACAGATAGAGAATGGTACTGATTGTGTTAAGCATAAAACGCCATCTGTTTCACAAGTAAGAAGGGAACAAAATCAGCACGTCTTGAGGGATACTATCCCGCTGCTGGAAGTCAGCTCTCTTTTTTTATTTATTTTTTATTTTCTTGCTACATTTTCAAGCTTCAGTGTAAAGCAGCTAGAATGTAAAAACCATAAGCTCATAAATCAGGGGGCTGCTGAAAAGATGCTGAAGTTTAAACTACCACAGGGGCTTTCAGACCTGTAATACGTCAGGAAAAGAGGGAATTTTAAATAAGTGTTATGGTTGGCATGAGAGAGGGAGAGGATAGAATGAGGTTTAATTCCAAAAGTTTTAGAATAGAGCAGTATAGTCTTAAAAATCAATTGATGTAACAGTAAAAATGCTCTGCCTTGACTACTGCTTTCTCTTCACTTTCTAGTGACCAAGAAAAAAAAAAGTGTTTGGAATGGCACAGTAAATATGTTAACATATTAACTACTTCATTGTTGAATTAGAAAACTTTTTTGAGGGTTGCTAGTTAAGAAGAAACATTACAAGCAGATGTAGGTGGCTGAATGCAGATGTGTCTGAGTGCTGCAGAGCTTTGCGGACACTGTGAGCCTTGACTGTGGTAAGAGGCAACTTTCCTTCTTGCTTTGCTTGTAGAAAATTCTGCATGGGAAAAGCCATGGGTGGGAGCTGGTAGCTGCAGGGCCGCAAACTTCTGGTTCCTTGGAACATCAAAATGCAAGACCAAGATTTCTGCAGATCCTGAAGTTGATAGTATGAAGGGTTTCATTGTGAATCTAGGGACTGAACTTGTAAATTCCATTTTTTGTAATTTTGGCTTACTATATATAATCCTCAAACTCTGCATTAGTGTGAGTAAAAGTGCAAGCAGTCAAATAAATTGTACTCCTTAACTGTCACAACTGTATCAAACATTTAGCGGTATTTGGTATTTTTGCTAAAACCCCAAGTCCTGAAATCATATAGAACTGGGAGTCTATCCTTTCTCTTTTCCTGCCTCTGTCTCTCCCCCTTTATTCTTTTTATTTTGCTTTCTATGGCTTTAATAGAGTTCCATTACTTGAACAGGTCTAATTTCCTGACCCATTAGATCAATAATGGTTTTGCCAGTTCTTCAGCTGTTAAATGCTGACCTACTCTTGACTTGTACCAATGAATTGTTCCTATTAGAAACAGGATTTCTAGGAGCTGAGCCAGAGCTTTTACAGGAGCGAGTGAGACGAGTGTGGACACATCTCCTGTGCCCAGCAGAGCGTTTGTGGAGGTGGAAGCGACTGACATCCACTCTGGCATGTGTCCCTCTGACACACAGGTGATGCGTAGTGGTAGAGAAAAATCCCTAAGCAAATGTTTATTGGTTGCTTCAGCTTTACTTCCCCGAGGAGAAGCATCATCGATATTCACTTCATAACCTTTGCAAAAGCCCATGCTTTTCACCTTTCAGCATTTGTCTTGCAAGACTAGCAGATTCAAAGACTTTATTTTTTATGTTTAGGAAAGATTTTTCTAGACAGTTCAGCTTTTGTCCAGCCCAAAGAAGGATGGTGGGTAAACCCCTCATGTCCATTCCAGGCTCTGGCTTTGCACTGTGGGGATGTCTTCTTCTCTAAGGCAATTTCAGAGATCAGTCATCTTTGGACAACCTTGAATCAACCCCCTGCATCATCTACAGCATTTCTAAAACTATTGTGACTATATTTTTCCTTACAAACTGTTTTAGAACTCAGGATTTTTTGGTTTACAGAACATTTTAACCATCTGTGATTCTCCTCATTGGTTTGGACCTGAACATCCTTTACCGTCTGAAAGGATCTGCTGAAGGACTCCTGAACCATGATAGCTAAGGTAGGACCCTATGTCCTTAACTGTAGAGTGAGGAGAGTGGCTGTCTGCTTAGGGTGACTGAAGATGAACCTACCGAAAGTAGGACTGCCATGGTAGCATCTGTAAGAGACATTGGGTTTGGATTGCTTGTGTGTGGCAATGATGAAGTGAAAGGACAAGACAGGTGAGCAGCTTTGCAGCCGCTGAAAAGAGCTCCCAGGCAGAAGGTTTGTGCTTACCTTTCCAAAAAAACCCCATCTTATACTTGGTGTGAAACCAAGGTAACCAAATCCCTTCTCCTCCCCCTTACCAACTGTCTTGGGTGCTTTTCAGTGAGGTTGAAGGCACACGAGAGTAGACTGAGAGCTGCTGGTGCTTTTGGACCTCCTGACCTCCTGTTCAGCTTTATTAACCTGAACTGTGCTGTACTCTTCATCACCTCCTGTTTTTCAGCCCAGATGTGCCTATGTACTTGGTAGTAGAGGTGAATCCAAACACCTCAGTGTCTTCACCAAAGTGGCGTGAAGCTTTGGTCGTATTTGAAATGTGGTTAGCAACATCTTTTACAGTGCTCTCATGTCTCCAGTCATCTTTGCTGAGGCACTGTTCAGCTGTGGCCATGGTTGCTGGTGGGCTGAGAGCAGGCGGCCCCAGGCAGTTGGCAGAGAGACTGCCACGTAAGTGGAAAAATGTCAACCCGTCCAAAAAGCCTGGACTATGCCACAAAAAGTTCCAGTCAGTTTTGCAGCAGCTTTAGCTTGTAAAAGTCCTATTTCATCGCCCAGTCAAGCAATCATTTTGTGACCTAACCTCAAGAGTTTATCACATAAAGTACAAGTT
Source organism: Elanus axillaris (assembly GCA_026212715.1). Classification (NCBI taxonomy): domain Eukaryota; kingdom Metazoa; phylum Chordata; class Aves; order Accipitriformes; family Accipitridae; genus Elanus; species Elanus axillaris. The sequence goes on from JANZLQ010000040.1 coordinate 16,416,411, forward strand.
ACTAAGTTCATTACCGACTATAAGGATTTTGATCAAACAATAATTAGCAGCACTTAAAAGATATTCTGTAGCCCGAAACACTAAATCCATCAGTATATAACATCCAGCCATGGAACATAAGCATGTGTAATAGTATCAATATTGAAAGCCCCTACTGTGACGAGCCATAGCAAAGCATTTTTAGTCGACATACTTCTGGGATCGCTAATGATTAATTAGTGCGTATCATAATGTAAAGCAAATGTCACCCCTGCTACCTGGGGCTGCTGTCATTTGAGGGGGAAAACTATTTCCAGTGGAACACTGGCTGGAAAATGCAAACAGCATCTCAGCCTGCCATCTCGTGGGCAGAGCCCCGCAGCTCCCACGGGGAGAGGAACGCGTCTTCCTCCGCAGCCGCCTGCCACTTGGCACTGCTCGGAAATGGCCGACAGGTCTCACCGTGGTGCAAAATGATTTAAAAGGAGAAAAATCTGCAGCAACAAATGTTTTGTCCTCCATCCCTCTCTGGAGAGCGGTTGCCTGAAAGGGAAGGACCTCGAAGGGCTGCTAGTAACCAGAGATTTCTGGCGGTTGCATGGCAGAGTCGTAAAGAAAAAGTAAGGATTCGGTGCCTAGGAACTGTATTATTTACTGATGATTTCTCCCATAACTAACGTCATTATTTGAAGGTGTTGCAGTTGAAGCAGTTTGCAAGACAGCCATGTAGCCTTTTGTTGAGGAAAGTCCAAGGATTTTCCCTTCATGTATGAAAATCGCGCTGTACCTATATTTGCTTTAATTGAGTGTTATGTTTTATCCTGGCCCCTTCTTCCTTTTTATTCCTCAAGAGCTACAAGTTTTCAGTGTAAATAATACCGTTCTATAAATGTTTGTTGTTCCTTTTTAAAAGTAGGTCTCTGAGAAATAGTTACTAATCAGCAGGAAATGCTGTAGGTTTGGTCCCACGATGAGATCTATGAGAAGAGATTCTTCTGTTTGCAGCGGGGCCCTTGTAATCAAATGGGGCTCCATGCAGATCGAGGAGCTGGCAGCGTGTATCTCCTTGCAGGCTCAGCCTAAAAGTATTTGCTTGCTAATTTTTCTGGAAACATCCAGAAGGGGTGTCACAACTGAACAGACGGGTTTCCTATCCAACACCATTTTAAGCAAATGGCTAACTCGATGCATTCAACTAGTGCATTTGTCTTCAAACCTGCAGCATTAGATTTTGTAATGCTACTGCTAAGTGATCAAAAAAAAAGACAATACAACATTACAGCTGTGGGTCCCTAAATCCTGCAGTCACTAATCTGGACAATTTGTGTGAAGTTAATACGGTTTTAGTTCAACTTCAATTTAAAAAGGGAAAGAATTGTTTGATTTACCACGTTTTTCTGTGCGTGCAAGTTGAAAAGCATGCTTGATTTCCGCTATAAATTGTATCCATGCCTCATCACTCCATATTTTTAGAGTTATGCTGACATCCTAAGCACAGTAGGATCTATACTTGACATTTTAAAGGAGCTTTTATAATTTATGTGGATGTTTGATATAGCATATTTTTTCAATCTGAAACGTGGGAGGGTTACAATTTAAAAGTGAATTTGAACTTTCATTTCAGATACATTCTAGGAGCAGCTAATTTTAAAATCTGATCTGTATAACTTGCATATATTTTACAATTCTCTGCCTAATCTATATCATGACAATTTATTATGTAAATAATAAATCTATTATGTAAATAATTGTAGCTGTGGTGGACAGACCTTAATTATCAGTGATATCTAACTAATTGTCAGCATGGGTTTGATTAGTTTTGGGGTTTTGCTACTTATTGTAACAGATTTAAAAACTTACTCTCATTTCATGTTATTTTTTAGCAAATAAAATTAATCGAAATGTTCTGTTACATATCAAACAATACCGTGGTTGCCTGGTAAATAAATAATGCTTAAAATGACACGCTTGTTACTGAGAAATGCGTGGAAAATAGCAAGGGCAGGGGGATGGGAATTAGTGCAGCCAAATTATAACCCAGCTCTTCTATGATGATCCTGACCACAACCAGTGAAATTACAAAATTTTTAGGTGGACTCTTTTTGAGCACTGGGAAGATTTTATTGTGGTTTTTTGGTCTTTGCTGACTTGTGCCAAATGGTGTCTCTGCCTCAGACTGTGGGGCAAAGGGCTCGGTACTTTAGCTTCCCGAGGGACAATTTTTACTGCCTGTTTACTGGGGCTTGAAATTTTTCCCGTGGGGAAGGCAAAGGAACTGTGGACCCTGGCTTGGACATTTCCTTTCTGGAGCAAGCACCCACCTTGGGGAGGCAAACGCAGCCGAGCAGTGCCCGCTGTGCCCTGGGGAGCCCCGTTGCCCCGTGGGCTGGGGAGATGTGATCCCGCGGGGAAGGTCCCGGGAAGCAGCGCTCCCTTGCTGGGCACCCCGCAGGACTGTGGCTCCTGCAGTGCTGGCTGTGATTGCCTCTGCACACAGCTGCTCCTGCAGCATGGGAATAGCATGACAACTGGAAAAAAACCTTTTTCACTTAAATATCTTTTTCAATTTATTAACCTGCCCAGAGTGAAAAGCAACTGCTGAAACATTGCTCTTTTTTTCCTCCTGATTTTTAAAAAAAATTATTCAAAAGTCTATTTGTGTTCTGCTTTTATATTCTTATTTTAGCAAGAACGTGGCAACCTAGAAACTGGAAAGTCCAAGGGATCCTTGCTTTTTCCCAGTATCTTTTAATCCCTTTATGGAAGGAGAATATGTCGCCTGTCTAGGGTGTTGTTCCACACTAGATTTTTTTCTCCTTAACAAGATCTGAAATATCCCTTACATTAAAATATCTCAGAAAGAATGCAAAGGAAAGCTCAAAGAAATTCCTAACAGTTGTGGACTTCCCAGTTACTCTAACTCTACACTCTTGACTTTGTTTACTTTGTAATTTAGGGGGAGATTTTCAGAATGAGACCCAGGCGTTCAGAAATGCTTTTGAAATCACAGCATAAGGTCATGAAACTGTTCCCTGATTCTCTTCTAGACTGACCTGAATAGTGCTGGGAGATGCTTTTGTGTTACTTGCACCAGGGATGTGGAGTCCTCGGTGGATCCCAGGGCACTGTAGTGTGTGGGAGCTGAGCTGCGGTGTGCTCTTGAGCTCTTCGTGTCACTGGTGGGAGAGAGACACAGGACCTGGCAGAGGGAGCTGCTCTGACAGCGGACTGCTGTGTTGGTGATCCATAGGCAGAACTCAATCCAGTTACACACACGTTTTGATGGGAATACTCACTATCAGAGCCACACACGTGGTCCGGTGCTTTGCTGAATTGTGAATGCAAGTTTTGGAGACAAAAGATCAGTATCTGATGATACGATTCCAGTTCAGGTCTAAGGATTGTGCACAGCAGGGCAGGGGTGGGACAGCACAGTGGTTTCTGCCTCTGGAGCCCACAGTACTTTTGCTCTTGCAGTGGCCTCATCTGCCTTGGGCCCATGTGTCTGGGTTGGATGCACGGAGATGCAGACGTATGTGTTCCGCCTGTGTGTGTGTAACATAATGTAATGTGTGTCTTGTGGGAATAAAACACAAGTATTGCTTATATGCACACAGACATGCACAGCCTGTGATATGTATCTGTTCAGAGTTATTCAGCATATTCTATTAATATTTAAGGTGTAATTATATTATTAATACATTACATAAAGAGATGGCAGCACTAGCTTGTCTTAGCTGGATGTATTCTTCTCCTGTGCGTTCAGTCAGTCTTCCTTGGACCTGCCATACTCTGAACATGAAACAATACAGATTTCTCACTCGGAAGGCCAGCTTTGGAGAGAGTGTATACGTTTAATAAAGTGCATTCACTGATTTTGTGAAGATACTACACAAGGCTGAATGCCGAGTTTCATAGACATATAGTGCTAAAATTGCCTTGCCTATTATAAAGATAAAAATATCTTTTTGTTCAAATGTTCTGCTTGCTTCTTTACAAATGAAGGAGTTAAATACTGAAAGGCAGGTGGATGCTGTAACTACTTTAGAAAAAGATGAATAGGGCTGATGGCTAAAGCTACAGGGAATCTATTGAAGGTCCAGATGCAGACATGGCTCTTACTCCACACACAGTTCAAAGTGGGGTGAAGCTGCCTGGGTAATTGGCTATGAAATAACTAACCTCTGGGAGAAAATTGCCCTTGTACTTAATTGCTTGTGTTCAGGGTAACATGTAGCCACCTGGCTGATTAGCGCCCTTACCTATATTTACACCCACCCGAGTTTAAATGCGAGCACTATTGTTGGTCTGGCTGTATGCATTCATCGAGTGGCCCTAGTGGATTAAAGAAAATATTTTCTGACCACCAAGGTCAGTTTTTCTTTTCATTCTTCTTTTATCTCCTTCTGAATTCCCCATTTCTCACATAAGAAGAGCAAATTCAATCCTAAAGTAAATCCACTGGCTTTAACAGAACAGTAATGGAATGAATTTGGTCCCAATTGTTTAGTTTGGCCATATTAAATACTTAAAGTGAGGAATTAAAATCTAACAGCCTAATGGAAGTCAGAAGGCAAGGCAGGTGAATGAGTGGAAGGAAAGTGAAGTACTGAAACAGAGAGAGGAGGCTGTGGTGTTTTCGTCATGGGAAAATCTTTGGGAACAGGTTGGATAAACACCTCTCAAAGATGACATTGAGCTTTTTTGAGGCGTAGAGATGGAGAGGAGGGTCTTTTGGTGTCCCTACTATGTACTAGCATTTATGTTCAACTTTCAGCCACTTAAAATGTAAGAAAAACATTTCTTAGTGTAAGGGTAACCAAACACTGGAACAGGTTGCCCAGAGGAGTTATGGAATCTCTGTCCTTGGAGATATTCAAAACCCGACTGGACACAGTCCTGGGCAACCTGCTTTAGCTGACCTGGTGTTGAGCAGAGGGGTTGGAGTGGAGAATCCACAGAGGTTGTTCAGCCTTTCCATGCTTTTGTAACACTGTGATACAGTATTAGGTTAGGATTTGTCATTATCTTACAGTTTTACATTTGTCTTTGTTTTCTCTGATTGGTAGGTTGTTAATTTACATGGTTTCCTTATTAGGTATTTAGGGTATTTAGTGTTTCTGTTTTCACAGTCAAACTGAAGTAGCTTTATAAAGCCCTTGCATCAGCCAGTACTAAGACTGTACCAGCACTGCTTGCCGTGGCTCCTATTTCAGTCTGGAGTGCATTAATCACTGTAGTTGCTCCAGAAATGTGTTAGTACAGCAAGAGCTTAGAACCTGGTTTTGGGTTGGTTTTGCTGCTGCTGGCATGTATGAACTCTCTGACCAGGAGCATATTGCCAGAGAAATCTGGGTCTGAAATTCTGAAATAGAGCACAGCGTAGGCATTAGCAGCCACTTTGTCTAACTAGTGCCTGCAGATTTTTATACCAGAAAGGGATATTTGGCAAAGATAAGAGATTCCACATTTCTCAGGAAAGAAATGCCTATATTTTCCAGAATTAGTCTTGGCTTTTGTCTGTCACCATTAGGTGTATCTAAGAAAATGAATACTTAGATTTTTTTTCTTTATTTTGCAGTCGCCCGCTTGAACAGTTTCAACTCAGAAACGCTCAAAAATTTGACGACCAGCAGAAGGGGTAAACAAGTCTCGTGTAGAATTGTGTGACTTTTTAAATAGGTTTTGTGCTATTTTGACCGCTTGTGTTTGGCAGTGTTTCTGGGGGAAGCTGAGCAGTGTTGTCTCTGGGACCTGCACCTCTTTTAACTGGTTGTGCTAAGCACCTTCAGTGCCTATTGACTTTGGTGTTGGCTGATTAGCATCTCTTGATAACTAGCCCTCTGCTGATAAGATGTTCAATTTGCAGGAAGGGGAAGAGGTTATGGCAGGAAGGTGTCAGAGGATAGTTTCTTCAGACACCACTTTCCCTGTCAATGCTTTGACAGCCCTATTTTTACTATTGCCTTGTTTGTGTTTTCACTTCCCGTCTGTCATGAAAATGCTGATGTTTTCCTACATTTACAGCAGAAAAGCTGCGATTCACCGTCTTTACTGAGGTATGATACCTTGGCACCTTTGAGTCCAGAAGTCAACCTAAGCAAGAACATTACACAAGCTTGAACGGGGAGATTTCCATGTGGGTATAGTTACTAACTGTGCAGAGTTTAAGGCTGTTCCTCTGTTCTCAAGAGGTACCTTACTTACTGAGAAACAGCTGGACGATATATTTGCCAAAGAGGTGCTCACATGGAAGAAGTGATGGAGTTGTTGATTGAAGGAAACCCATGGGACAAAGGTTTTTTTCCACTTTGCTTAGCCAGCTTAGAGTCTGGCGCTTTGTCTAAGCTTGTCATCCAGGGTCCTTCAACTGTTGGCCTTCTACCTCCAGAGAGAAATTCATCCCACCTGCTTTAGGTGGGAGACCTGCTGTCTGTCTCCATTAACTATGGAGAAAGCACAGTCAAATAGCTTAGCTCAGGTAGCTGTGTTTTAGCAGCCCAATGTTCAGTGAGATTAACTCATCCTAAATAATTCGCCTGCCCTGCAGCTCTCTGACTGGTAGAGATACCTCCTTTTCAGTATAATACGGAAGACCTTATAGGCCTGGTTAAATTGGCAGTTTCTAAACAGTCTGGCTGTATTTTGGGGAGATCAGAAGGTTTAGGTGAGTGTTTATACCTTGTAGAATCTAAATCTCATGCTCTAAATCCTGTAGAACAAACTTCAGTTTAATATTGTAATTCTTAATACTTTATTTTCTTTCTGTGTGAATGACTATTAATTTACTCTTTCATTTACATAGTTGAGAAAAAGAGAAATGTAGACTATTTCTTTTATTGATAAAGATTGTGGTACATTTGAAGGTATAGGGAAGCTAAGTGGAGGGCTTATTGCAATAAAATTCATCAGGTCTGCAAGAATTGCAACAGGAGAGTAGGATTAACACATCACAACTCTAAGTGATAAGGACCTGACAAGGGTAATTTCCTTTGCAAGTTTGTAGAAGGATATGTATATACAGAACTTGAACCTGAGAGATAACACAGACATAAAAATATACATAGAAACGGTGTGACAGGAAAGGATTATGTTAACAACTATTTCCCAGTCTGTAAAATATGGGGAAAGTGCATAAATTCATGGGCTGGAATGAGAAATTGTCTCCCTTAACTCTATTGTGTTATAATGAGGACCTTCCACTTGTATTAAAAATGGAGCCTTTAGAACCTAGCAACAAAAAGAGTTCATTTGTATTAAAGATTTGTTTAAGGATGGACGTTTTGAATCATTTGACCAATTTGTAGAAGATTTTAATATTCCTGGAGCTCAGTTTTCCCGCTTCCTTTGGATAAGATATGCTGGTCTTTGTGAATTAAAAAAAGGTATAGAAATGCAAATGTCACAGATTGAAAAATTGTTGTACAAAGAGACTGTCTCACTAAATTGATTTCAAGGCTATATAGGACATTGTCAGTATCCTTAGACAAAGGCAAATTGGAAGTTAAAGAGAAAAAGGAGAGAGATTTAGGTAAAGAACTTAATATATAAGAATTGAAACAGTTTAATAAAATGGATTTCTATGAAAATAAGACATCAGGTTGTTCAATTTAATTACGTCCTATTCAGAGAACATATTTATGTCCTCTTAAATCGCAGAAGCATATAAGGAGATTGTTACTATACTATAATAACAGCAAGATACTGCATATGAGGCAGTGTATACATATACTTAAGTATTATATGGAGATCAAACATTTTCAGATAAAGGTTTCAGTAATTGTGCTATGCAAAATGAGATCTTTAGGTGTGTTTAGACTGAATTATAAAGACTTGTTGATTACACCCGTGGGAGAGAGACATTTCTTGATGTGTTTCAAGTGTTTTTAACAATTTCTTCCTAGCCTTAGACAGGAAGACATTAGAAGGCCAGAGGAGAAAGATGGTCTGTGTTATCTGTGGTAGAGTATTTAAGTTGTCCTATGCCTCAGCATTTTCTTATTAAATATTCCACAAGGGTGATGGGACAGAAGAAGATAAAGCTTGCGAGGCATGTAAGTCAGGTGGAAGTGAAGGCCATATAAACATGCAGACAATGAAGATGCTGGGGTATGGCCAAGACATAGCATTTACTGTATGAAAAGGAGTGAAAATCTCAATGTACTGCAGTGCTATTATTGTACAAATTCTCAAAGGTTTTAGTGCAATAAAGTACTAAATAAGCACTGGAATAATCAGTAAAAGGGCCTAGAAAGTTTTGAAACTTTTCCCTGATGGCTGACTTGAGAATATCTTGACCCTGCATGGTCAGAAATGGGAGCTGGTGCTGTGATTGCTACAAAATGATTCAACTTTGTGAGAGCTGGTAAGTCGTTCATATCATAGACGGGTGTCTGGCTCACAAGGACAGAACAGGTCCTTTCTCCATTGCTGGTTATGTGGGGAAGGTGAGCTGTGGTTTCTGCTGGGAATTCTCCCTGTGACAAAGTGTCATAGTCCCAGGAAGTTTAATGCAGTGGTGTGTTCCCTCTGCAGCCGTTTCCTTGCGTGTCAGCTGTTGCTACCTCTGCTTTGGACTCTTCTGGGTCTCCTTAACTTTTTCAGCATGGTGGTAGAAGCTTGATTAAATCCTGCAAAGTAAGACTTTGCCTTCTTTTATTTTTTCTATTGACTAAAAGTGGTACCTTGGCTGTACCCGTGGGATGAAAAAAGTCTTTTTAAGCCAGGCAAATGGGCAGGTTCTGCAGCCTTGTGGGGGGTGTCATGTTTGTCTTTACTGGATGTGGTAGTTGCAGGTGGTGAAGACACATGCAGTGCACACCTTCTACTGACTTTGTGCACAAACCTTAGCTCTACAACAGTAAAGTGCATGTTCCACACTTTCAGTGGGATTTTTTGTGGCTGAGAATTTGGTGACTAATGCCTGCAGTGTGTGTAAACAGACATCAGCAATGTGCCACAAGAATTATAAGCAGCCTGGCAATAGGTAGAGCTTCACCAGCCAGTCTCTCAGTTTGACATTAGGCATGTCGTTTTGGAGTTCTCTGTGCAGTTCTGAGATCTGTCTGCTGGAAAGCTAAGTTTTGCTTTACTATTTGCTGCCCATAATTTTCTTCCAATGAAATTACAACACTATCAGCCATATGCTTGTCTTTACCCACCCAGTTCAGCAGATGATAGTACTACTTCATAAACTCTTGTTAAATGAAAGGGGATATTTTTAACGTTCTATAAAATTGGCTATTCTTCAGCCAGGGTTGACTCATTCTTCTCCGTCCTAAATAAATATGTTTTCTTCCTCCGGGCAAATAAATAAATAAATGGAAGGCCAACAGTTTAGAGAAGGAAACAAAAGGGAGGACTTCAAATGTAGTCTTACTAAGGAGCTTATCAGCATGTTTGAATGCTAATAAGCACAAGTTGGTAACTGGATCATCTCCTTTCTATTGTCCACTGGGAAGCTACATTTAGGAAATTAATTCAAAATTCGTATTTATCTCATTTTTCTTATGAAATGATGTGCATATTTAAATTACCATGCAACAGTATCAATGGAATCTGCTTTTTTTCTGCTTGCTTCCTCTATTAATAATTACTATTTTCTAATAAAAATTAGTGGATGGAAGAAATAATACTAATCACAAATTCTAGCTCTGTCATGCAAAGATTGTCGTTAGAGCCTGCAATCACATGCTGTTGTTTAAATAAATGCCTGTAGTTCTTGCCTTTGCATGTGGAGTATCTGTTTTCCTTCTGTGACATGGGTAAAGTCTTTCCCTACAGACTCCCACATTTCTTTTGCAAAAGGACTGGCCTTTATTTCTGAGAAGGAGTATCAGTGTTGCTGGGCTAAGGCAAGAGATTGGAACCCAACTGCTGTCAGCTGTCAGGTATGTTCACAGCCTTTGGAGATGTGAGGCCAGACATTTCAATTCCTTGCATTTGCAGGAATGGCAGAAAAACGTTTGATAGTTGTTTCTTCAAGTCTGCTGCACAGGATTGCTCAGGAGGCTCTGGAGAACTCAGCAGAGCGGTCACGGACAACAGCCTTGAGAGGGCTGGAGGCTGCATCTGCACGGCTGTTTCCAGTCCTCGTGTTTCCTGCTTTCAGGCACTGGGATGCTCTTGTCAGCTACGTAGATAACTGTGAGTAGAACGAGAGATGTGAATCTCAGAAACAGCTCATGCACTACAAATAAGTAAGGTACCTTATTGCAAGACATGAAGCAGAAGGAAATGCTCTGTGTACAAACACGCAGAATAGAATGACTTGCTGAGAGTGTGATCCCTCTAAGTGCATGGCAGCTGGGCACAAAACCTCATATGTCTCCTAGCTTGTTTCGCAATAGAAAACAATTTGGCTTTTCCTATTAATTTTTGTAGTTACCATTAAAGGCAATACCACAACTAACGTTATATCAGGCCCAATTACACTAGTGCGCTGCTTCTATTTTTTTTTCTTTCATGCTGTGGCATTTCCTTTCCCTTGAAAACACTCTTTCACTCGGTATAGCAATTAACTGCTTGAACAGTATAATAAGGAAGCAATTAAGAGGTGACAGAGAAAAATTAACACTCCATTTCACATTAAAGGCCAAGTGAGTATCCTGGCCATTGTGAGTTAAATGTGTCTTTGAAAACCTGTAGTTTGGATGTATTTTCCTTTTGAATAAGAAGCCAGCTCCATGTTTTTTTGTCTAGAGTCCCAATCTGAAAATGGATGATAAATAATTGGATGCTGTCTGCTTAAACAGGCTGTATTAATTGCAGTTTGTTCTCCTGTAAGTGTCAAGGAAAACAAAATCTTTGTAATGTGTAGGCACAATGTACGCAGCCTTAATCTGAATATGCATGTACCAGAGCAAATAAAGCAAACTACTGCATGCAATGTTGCCATGGCAGACAGTATTTGCATAATAAATAACAGCTATCATGAGACTTTCTTTATGAAGTTCTCTGCTGTGTTGTCAGCTATAAGAGCCTGCAATAAAGGAGCCAATATTGAGAAAGTAAGAGTGTGTTTTGCTTGCAAATGCAACACCCCGACCACAGTCATTGTTACGCATACGTGATTCTGGTGTTGCTGACAAAACGTAGGGGGTTGCATTGCTTTGCACACGGGAGCACATGAACTATGCCAGGAATCACGCAAAACGATGCTCAAAAAGTGTTTTGTGTGAGGCCAGATTTTCCAGATCTGTGCTGTGGAGGCTGCAGGTTTGGCACGAGGTCGTTAGCTTGGTCTGCCACGTAGCGTCGACCCAAGGCCCTCCTTTCTGACAATCTAACAAGTGGGACACAGCGAAGAGGGTTCAAACAGTGCTGCTTTTTATTTTATAAGCAGCCTACCACTCCAAACTTTTGTGGAAGTTTTGATTAGGCTGTCGGTAAGATCAAGATGTACTGACAGAGCTCTAGGACTGGGACGTGACAGTGAAATCGTGTCCATGTTGCTACTGATTCCAGAGGAACTGGGCTTGATCCCCAGAGTCGGGGTTGAGTGTCTGTGCCGTCTCACAGAGCTCTGGCTTCAGAGCCAGCGGTTTCTGCTCTGTGTCTCCAACGTGTGTCTCTCCTGCCAGATTCCCTGTGCCAGAAGAGGAGACGAGGACAACCCGCAGCTATCCGCCTCAGTTCTCTGCCAGGGGAACTCTGTCCTCCTTTGGATCAAGGCCTTTTTGAGGCTCTTGATGCTGTTCTGTCCTCACTACCTGGAATACAGACCCTTCAAGTAGAGCTGGTTAAATATACATATTTTTAATTCCATCTTCTGCTGAAGGGTTTCAAACCGCAGAGCGCGGCAAAACTTTCATGATCAAATCATAAAGCTTTGTGAGGCTCCTTTGCTTTGGGGGTTCATTACAAATTGTAAGCAGTGGTTCACCGGGGAGTTGCTGAATATTGATAGTCAGCTTGGGCCTGGTTTCAAGTGAATGTGTTGTGGAATTTGATATTGAAATCCCTGACTTTGATGCAATACCAGCTGAAAGGGAGAGGTTTCAGCTAGATTTTACTTTGAGCTTTTTATTTTCCTTTCGTTGAAATGAAGGGGAAACGCAGATGAAGGCAATCATTGCTTCCAAAATATTAGGGAGAGCAAAGGGAAGGTCTGAGGTGGAAGGGAAGAAAGGACCTTAGGATGGAATTAAAGGTAATAATAAATCCAAAGCCAAGACTGTGTGCTTGGAGGTGAATGAGCATGGGGAAATATGGCTGGTTTGGCGTGGCTTATTGACATGGTAGGAAGCCTGATGGAAGTGAAGGAGAGGACCACCTTGAGAAGGCTTCTGCAAGGCTCGCTGCATCTGAAGCAGATGCTGCTGGCGGTAACCAACCTGTTCAGAGATGGATTTGTTGAGCGATCGAGTTTGTCATTCAGTTCTGAAAAAGGAGAGAGGATGGTGACTTATGCACCAAAATAATCAGACTGTGACCAGGGGAAGCCTTCTGTTCCTCTTTGGTTGTAACAGCCTTCCTGTTCCTGTGTCAGTGAGCTACACCGAGGCTTTTCAGACTCATGGAAAGCAAAGGGCCAAGTTCTGGAAAATCTTAAACAAACAAACAAATGTTGTCGAGGTTTGTATGCAGGGGTTTAATGAGCTTTGATTAGGACTTCAATTGAGTTGGTAGATGTGACTTGACTGAATGCTCTTAAGTGTGATTTAAATAAGGTATTAACTCTTTTGTCCCATCCCAACTTTTTCTGATAAAACGTAAAAGATGAAGAGGCTGGTAGGACCGCTCTCTGGTAATACTGGTCTGGTGTGTGGATTGCATGTTTTTTTTAAATTTTATTTTTTCTATATTAATTGTATTTACTTACAGAGGTAGTCTCTTCCCTTTATTTTTATTCTCTTCAATAAACAGTAAGGAATACTAATAGCTAACTATCAGATATGTAAGAAGTAAGCAATCATTTTCAGGTTTTCTTTTGTTCTGAATATCAGAAATCATACCTTTATCTGGATGTATTTTTTAGCTAGTGGATGGATCATGTAATATCTGTAGTACCTAACATCTCCTAAATAGAAAAGAAAAAAGTCTTCTTCAAACAAGCAACCCTAGATCTCATACAACAGCACAGCGTGTGTCAATTCACACTGTGTCATGTGACATGAAACTACTTAATACAACCTGACTTGGAGTGACATTTGTATTGCCCATATCATAGAATAAAAAATAACACTTACTCTCACAAGTGAGTAATTATCTTTTCCAGTTGACGGTATTTTGCTATTTGCAGGTCAAAATGAAAAACAGGTAAGGGTTAGTGAGCTACCTTGAAAAGAAATATTACAGTAGGGAAGATATTTGATAAGGCCCTAACCATGCCGGCAATATGAGCAAAAGAAATGGTTCTGTTCATGAAAGGGTGGCTCTGTCTTTAGATGTGATTTGAACTAAAGCAGGGGGAAATCCAAAGAGGAAATCTCAGCTTTTGAACAACAGGCTTGTGAGCTAATTAAGGCCAAAGGACAATTTTAAGGAAGGAAAAGAAAACATTATATATTGCCAAAGACTGAGGGCACATTCGTGTTCTCCATTTAATCCCACACATCACACCACAGTAGACTGGTACTGTACAGGCACCCCAAAGATGTGGAGATCGTTGGGCAAGAGGGACCGATGCTGGATGCTCTCCTCCCCATCCCACCACTGTGCTGTAGCTGCTCATGTTGCCTGGTGAGAGGACAGTTCTCAGGTGTATTTTTACCCTGAAGACATTGAAATATATGGTTTATTCATAAAGATCCCAATTTGATCCACAGTTAAGAGCTGTGAGTCCTATGAATGCTGGATTGGGAAGTAGTTTACGAGTAGTGAGTCATCCACAGCCTAAGGTACTTTCTCTGCTCACAAGAAAATCCCCAGTCTTTCTGGAGGTTTTTCTGGCTAGACTGGATCTTCATACCTACAGGAGACCCTTTGCAGTAGCATCTCATGGTGACATGCAGTTGCCCCCAGTTACACTTCATCATGTTCCCGTTGCTCTTAAAGCTTCTCCTCATTGTTTTTTCCTAAAAAGCATCTGTAATGCAGGTGTGTGCCAGTTTGCAGACCTTATCCATCAATCTCCATCTGCACGTGATGCTGTAGGATGTTTTGCAGAAGCCCTTTCCTGTAGCCCAGGAACTGCATGCAAGTGGATGTTACCTGCCAAAAATGGCTGTGGAAATAAGCTGATAATTGGGAAGACAGATGGCAAAACCAGGTAGTTTCCCTGCAAGAATTTGTGTGGAGGGCAGTAAATGGCTTCATTTTGCACGACACTGGGTGATTTCTGCCAGCTGCCTGGGTGAGTGTTTCTTGGAGGAACTCTCCTCCTCTTGTAGTATCTTAAGCCCTAAAAGGCAAGAAACACATTAGCACTTTGGTTTGTAAGATCCTTTTGGACATAACCTTGTAACCTTGTTGGTTTCTACAAAGTTCCACAGCTCAGAGCAAAATTGCACCTTGTGTAATGTGCTGGTATTTGTGTGTTTGACTCCAAAGTACCGAGACATTGGAAATATTCACCGTAAATTTATTTCAGCTGTTTTCACAGATTTTTTTATGAAGCTACAAAAATAAGCTTGTGTATATTTCTTGTTCTCCCCCCATGGGCCCATGCTGCCACTGCCATGGCAACCATGAAATCTCCTCTCCTTGCCTATCAGGTCTTGTCTGCTCAGCTGGAGAACCTCTGCCTAGTGATGCCACAGTCACGGCAGTGCCTCTTGCCAGTACTGGGGCCAACTCTTCCTATTTCCTCACTGTCCACTGTAGGACCCCCCTACAGTAATGAGAGATGGGAGCATGTGTCCCCTCTTCTCTCCACCCCAGATTAGTCCAGCCAGATTTTGATTTGGGGGTTGGGGATGATGGTGTTGGGGTGGAAGGGACACCTGGATGGGAGGCACTGAAGTATAATTATAATGCTGAGCAAGTCTCCACCCAACAGTCACATTTCTGCCATGTGAAATTAGTGCAAAGGAAGAATGACAGAGTAGTTTAGGTCTCCCACTAGTTAGGTCTTCTCCAAGCAATGCTTGAGAGGGTCTGGATGGTATTTTGTGGACATGTTTACATGTGTGACTGCTACACATCATTTCGCATTGTAAATGGACAGTTTTGATGACTTTTTAATCAAATTTTGAAGGTTTAAAAATGTAATACATTATATGTATCTGATAGGTCTTTTTCTTTACAAAGGGAGGAAAGGACATATCAAATTGTAGAAATGAACATAATGTGACAATTTTGCAAACCGCCATGAAATAAGGATTTATTAGTTTGTTGATCTCCCCTGGGGACCTGAGTGCAATAAAAGCAGGAATTGTGCTGACTCGGGTGGAAGTGAGAAACATGTTCAACTTGAAGGCAAATGGTTTTGCTGCACAATCCAGGGATATAGGCTGGATGAGCTCAGCTGTCACTCAGTCTGTTAATCCCTCAAATCTTTAGCGCTTGAGGATTAATTTCTCTAAATATTGTGCCAAATATAATAGTCTCTCTATCTCTCACACTATTAGATGTGTATGAACTACAAGGAGCCTTTTGTCTCCCTAATAGGATTCAGCCCTAATTCTGAAGTTATAAAGCATGAGTTTAAAATACGATAACTTAAAAAAACCCCACTCAAAACATTTTCCACAGGTAGAAAGGTAACACTTGGACAGTTGTAAAGTTCTAATCCTGAGCTCTGCTCCTGCCCTTTACACCAGTCCTACAGCAGAAACAGGCCAGGTAACAGTTGCACTTGATTGCTTCTGCTTTATCCTGGTACAGAGGATTTCCAGGGTGACAAAGAAGAAGTAACAGTGACACAGTGCCATTCCATTGCCATATCTTGATTTGGGGGGGTAGGGATGGTGGTGTTGGGGTGGAAGGTACACCTGGATAGGAGGCACTGAGGTATAATTATAATGCTGAGCAAGAGTGCATGTGTAAGTGAGAACCACTTCTGGCACTCATAGTTACATGACTATGAGTAAGACATGTAAGTAAAGCAATTCTGATTATTTTAACAAAACAGCAATAATTTCAGATGAGATTTTATGTGTACAGTACTATTAGGGCTTTTTATTCTCTTGGGGACAGCCTGTTACAGCTGGAGGGTGCCATCAGAGGGTTGACCCCATACTATTACACTTCCTTACTGTAGTAGCTTCAGCCATCCATGGTAGGTTGTAGAGAATCAGGATCTTAGGACTTGGTTTTGGGCTCACGGGGCTGCAGACTGAACACTGATAGCCATATACTTTCCTGTTGTGGTACTGCTGTCCTGGCTGGGAAGTCAGAAACAGCTGGTGGAAGTGAACAGCACTACAGTTTCTTCAGATTGTCTCACTTGGTATTCATGCCTTTATGAAGTAACTATTGCTATTTTCCCTCCCGCTCCTGTGTCCCTAACAACACCTGCAGATGACAAATTGTAACCAATTACACTATTATTTTTAACATGGGCTGTATTGATTACCTGGACTCTGCTCCAGGTAGGTCTGAGATATCTTGCTTCAAACCGTTCTTTTCTCTTGGCACCAAGAATCAGTGCATGGTGCATTGCAATGAACTCAAATTAGAGCAGACGGCGTGTGACATGTGGAGTGACAGGCCACTGCTTGCTGGGAGGCCAGCAAAATTTGCAGCGCGCTGGCAGAGGATGTAGGGGCATATGCCAGCAGCCTTCCGCTGAAGCTCCCTGCCAGAGGCCTCGCTCTGAGCCCTTGGGAAAACTCCTCCTTATACAGCTGTGCAGCGAGCCTCAGCCCACACCGAGAGCTCGAGCTCAGGCGTATGGCTCACCCTGCCCCACAGTCACGGCTTCCCAGGGAAAGCTCCTCAGCTCCTGGGTGCTTTCTGCCTAGATGTAGGACCATATATCATCACAGGCAATTGCTTTTTTCTGCTTTCTTTTTTTCTGCATCCAGTTTGCTTTATCCAGATCAACTTCTGCTGGGCTGCTTTACTTCCCTTCTGACAGTCTCCATGTCCATGTTTTTCTGCAGCTCATTGATAAAACACAGTAAGGTATCAAGCTAGGAGCTGGTCCCTGTGGGACTCTTGGAAAAACTTTGCTCATTGACGGTATCCTGCTGTAGTTGGGGTTTTGGATGTGTGTTTTTGTCAGTTTAGTATCCTTTTGTGCTAACTTCTGCCAGGCTGCCTTGGTGTATTTTTAGTTTCTAAACTAGAAAAATGTCATATGATACCAAGTCAAATAGCTGACGAAATATTTTCTATAAGAAAATGGTAGCTATAGAATCATAGAATCATATCATAGAATGGTTTGGCTTGGAAAGGACCTTAAAGACCATCCAGTCCCATGGGCAGGGACACCTTCCACTAGATCAGGTTGTTCAAAGCCCCATCCAAACTTAACTTTAGTTCACCAAACTAAAAAACGTTCACAAGAATAAGTAGATTTCAAATACTGTAATCAATCTGAAAATAAAGTAGGAAAAAAAATCTGAAATAATGGCAGTGAACAAGTTTCATTTTTCAGCTCTAACGGGCCCTTTCTTTCAAAATATTAGCTCATTTGTACTTTCTGAGAAATGAAACTGCAGATAAAGCCTTCTGCTTTCATGGCTCCAAAACATATTAGGTTAGTGAGTACTCTTCTCATTATATAAACTTTTTCTTTCAGTTTGGGATGGCAAAGAATGTAAAATTCTAATAAATAAATAAATAAATAATTGGTATATTGAGAGATTACTTCATGGTTGTCACTGCTTAAGTCCAGGATATTAACATTTTCATTATAGCAATCAAACCTGCAATTTTACCCCAAATGATAATGAATTAGCTTTGAAGGTGCAAAGTGATATAAAAATCTTTAAATTCAGAGCTAGTTAAGATTTTCACACTTCTGCTTTTAGGTGAAAGTGAATGCAGAAATACAGGAACGCTGGATACAAATGCTTTCACTGCTGTAGTTCCTAGCGATCAAAGAATAAACGGGTATCTTTCCGTAAAACTGATCTAATGAGATTTTGAAGTAAAAAGGTCGACTTTATTGGAACATTAATTAGATTCTTTGAAAAAATAAGAAGCTGAAATTTTTGGTCTGTCAGCACCCTAGTAAAGATAGAAAACCTGTTATATGTCTGTTAAAAGTATAACAAGATCCTGTAACTAGAAATGGAAGAAGTCAGCGAAAATTAGAAAGCAAGCAGGCCGTTTTTAAAGTGAGATTAATTAACCATTGAAATAGCTTTCCCAAGGGGCACGGTACCTTTTCTACCACTTAACTCCTTAACTCAAGGTGGGATGTCTTTTTCAAGAAAATTCTGTAACAGTGCAAATTGTTCAAGTAGATGGAGGAGTCGCAGGGTGAAATGCTGTGTTATGCAGGAGTTCAGATTAGAGAGGATTGCGATGTTCTCCTTTGGCCTTTGCATCTGTGGGTTCAGGCTTCATGGAATAGGTAAGAGTCAGGTCTGCAAGCTGAAATGTGGCTGCTCTGGGAAGCAGAGGCTTGGAACGATGTGTGGGGTACGGACGTGCAGCTCTGTGCAAGTGGAGCACAGCGGTCCATTGTGAGCTCCAGCTGGAGCAAAACACGTCCAGGGAGGTTGCAGGATGGAGCAGGCTTTGCCCTGTGGTTTGCACTTGTCTAGTTTTTATCCCTTCCCGTTCCTCCCACACATTTGAGTGACTGCTACTTGCAAACCTGCTGTTAAACTCTGCCATTGCTGAACCCGTATTAACCTGAAGGCATTAGAAAAATTGGATGGGAAGCTTAAAACATTCTTGGAGGTCAGGAAAAAGTGTCTTATGAATGACAAAGAAGAAAATAGGAGTCAATGAGACGCAATGGTAGAGGAAGAATATTCTCTTTTACAAAATCCAGTGACTGAGGAAATTCCCCAGAGGAAGGAGAATGAGGTGTTTCCTACATGACAGTGAATGACAGCTTTTTCGTGTACTGTGGCTTGACAGTTACGTTTTCCCCCTGAGAAGCAAGTGAGAAAGGAGAGACTAACTCTATTCGCAGAACATGAATGCTCACTCACATCCCAGCTCTTCTCCATTTCGGTGTTCTCCGTTTCAAGTCCAGATCTTCCTCTGCTTCCACTGAATCCTGCACTGGTGTTTGTTGCACACTAAGATTTGAATGAAAAAAAAGACTGGGGAAAAGAGGAATGGACCAACCTTCTGCTTCCTGCCCTAAAAGCAAGCACTCCTCGTTCCCTCTGTGCCACCTGCTGCTGCAGCCCTTGGGTGACAGATCATCAGCAGTGGGAAACAGTTTCCAGGAGCTTCAACACAGAGACACAACCATGCACCATGGTGAAACCAGGAGATGCCTGGTGCATTTGCTGTTTCACAGGATTATGGACGACGGGTCTCTGCAAGCTCTCCCAGACAAGGGAAAAGGGAAGACACAGCCCAAGGCAGAGCACAGGGTGCATTGTGAGGAGTGAGGTCCCAGTCACCCCATGGGGGGAGAGGCCTTCCTGAGGCTCCTGTGGCTAGCTCTGGTTTTCCAATGATGGCCTTCCACCAGGAGTCTCCTCCTGGTCTTCTGACCCAATGTGAAGTGCATGAAACTGCCCTGAGCAGGAGGACAACAACACAGCCCCTCCACCATCGTCACCCAGAGAGATGGAGCAGTGACGTGCCAGGGCCACCCCAGCTCTTTGTCCTCCTCTCATGCACGAGGCACTGAGAAGGGAGAAGAACCGGCTCCACCGTCTGATCCTGGGAAGTCTGACTTCCCCTGCGTGTATTTACACATTTACAGGGTCCAGGCCTTTGTACAGCCTGCAACCAGTTCTGCCTATCCCATTTGCTGTCACTCTATCCTGTGCAAGTATGGGATTTATCCTGCCTAGTACCTGCTGCAGTTTTTTTTATGTTTCCTTCTGATGTCTAAGGATGAAAAAGGTATCTAAAAGGAGACCACATGGATTGTAGCAGGCTAAATATAATATGCATTTTTTTGAGAGCGTATGAAGCCCCTTAGGCAACAGTTAAGCAATCTCAAAGCAAGATTTGGTGAAAGAGCTCATGTTGGTTTCTTGTGGGTTATGGCTTCTTAGCAGAGAAATCCCTAGGTGCACTGCCTCTTTCCCTTGGCCGTGTAGTTTAACATCTTGTTTGCTTTTGGCTTGTATTATTTTTCTTTTCTTTTTTTCAGTAAGTCTTCCTCACTGACTTTCCTGGTGATTCTGATGCCTGAGTCATGGCTTATGGCTGGTGGGGTTCTGCAGTGGGGAGGCTGGTGTAAGTCTGTCTCTCGTTCTTCTAATTCTGTTCTCTGAATTCGGCTTCATGGGGTAACAGATAAAAACTACAAGCATTCCCTGCAGGTCTTGTGATGGCCTTGATCTTTGTGGTTTTTTCAGCTCCAGCCCCATAAACCTTCGAAGCTAACCTTGCAGCTGTATCCTGCTAGGCTCTCCCACACAGGTCAATCTCATTTCTAGTTTTGATTGTTACAGTTTAAAGATAGAATTTCCCTTTCTTGCTTCACAGCATTCAAATGCTAATGAGATCCCTTAAATGTCTAGGAAGTTATCCCAGTTTACACATATATGGTTTATTAACTCATGCTCATTTCAAACCTTTTCTTTGATGTAGGCTAATGGAATTATTCTTTTAGAATCACTTTAAAAGGTGACTTCTCTTTCTTTCTTGCTGGATGGTGTTTCTCTGAAGCACGTTTGTAACTTTTTGCCTTTAGAAAAAATAC
>JANZLQ010000040.1:16437169-16448610 GCA_026212715.1 Elanus axillaris
AGAAAAAATACCTGCTTTTCCATGGGCTAATGTTGAGCGCTCCTGGACGTGCATGCAACAGATAAACAGTTGCTTTCTATTTGCAGCAACTTACTTTTTTGAGTTCGCACTTTTACTCTTTGCTGAAACAATATTTATTTTACCTCCCTTTCTGTAGCTGTGCAGCTAATAAGATGGAGCAGACCAGGTTTGCAAGATTAGGTTTGCCTAGAGAATATGGTCATGTGAGCCAGGATATGTATCCAGCTGTTTTCTTGTCATTAGCTTTTAATTTCAACAACTACCTGCTTGTGCCTCTCCTCTTTTTTCCCCACCTCAGGTATTTTGTGCTGTTATTGTGATTGTCAGTTCTGTTCTGCTTGAAAGGTTTCAGTGTATGTTGCCATGGTTACAGGTGCCAGAATTGGAAATAAATGAAGGGGGTATCAAGGCACCGTTGTGACTCTGATGAAGGCTTAGCACTAAGATGTTAGCTATTACTTTGCTGGATTCCATGTTATTTGATGATGGATCCATTTTAATAGAATATTTAAATGCTTGCGTGAATATAGATTGCACTAAAATGGAATTATGCAGAACTGGATTTAAAGTAAATTAATTTTTTTTAACTTTTTTTTTTTAAGTGAGTATATAGCCTTTGGGACAGTCTGCAAGCAAGTGAACAGAGTGCCTAGAACATCTACTGCATGAATGGTATGAACATGTTTGATTATATCTACCACTGGAGTATGGATGAGTATTGAGTACATTCCTTCACAAAAGTTCAAAGAGAGAAGAGAAAAACTTTTTTGGGAAGTAAAAAGCTGCTTCAGAATGGTTTCTTATACCTGCACGAGGAAGACCCTTGGAAATTAGGTGCATGCTGTCTCTCTTTTATAGTCTGTGTAGTAGTAACACCTGCTTGTAAAGGCTTGCGGGAGGCTTGTGATGGAGATGATGTGAGGGTTGCTGCAAAACCAGAGTTCCTTCTTCCATTTCTCATTTTACAGGCTTGAGACTTAATCCAAAGCCCATCAAAGTCGATGGAGAGATTCCCAATGACAACAGCAAAATTTGAATTGAAGCTTAGGTCAGTTTTTTAGCAACCTTTTCCCACATTGTTCAAAGTGATATTAGTCTGTTTTAAGTCCTTTTTTCTATCAGATTGTCTCAATGAGTCAGTCCCTCTCAGTGGGCATCCATGGGTAATGTGTTTCATGTGTTCTTTAACCAGGGGGATGTGCAAAATGTGGAAGCACTGCTAAATGTTTAAAATGGGTGGTAACGTGTCATGCTTGTCCCAGAGAAAGTTCCTGCTTTCCTTTTCCAGAGAAGGGATGGATTTGCCTTTATTGGTAATATCTGACTGCACTGAAGTAAGCTGAAAAGCTTCTGCCCATGTGAAAGAAAACTGTGTGTATGTGTGAATATATACATGCATATGTTTATACACTTGTACAGTCATGTATGTATAATTAAAACCTTCATATTTTTGAAGTAGCTTTAAAATTAAGCTGTGGCTTTCTCTTTTCTGAAGCATTATTTTGAAGCCAGCAGGAAGAGAGCAAACAGTATGGTATCCTTATAGTGTTGATTAGTGATTATAATTGGATGGTAATAGTAATATGACATTTTACTGACAGTTGAGATTTTACAATAACTCAATTTATCATCTGTAAAATGCAGGAAACTGGAACAAGTGAAGGCAGTTACTGTATTCATCCTTTCCTCTAACTTGTGTCTTCACTTCTTATTAACCCTTCCTCCAGCAAAATCACTCAATGAGAGTATTATACCTCTAGACCTTGGGATTAATCTTGTGAAATAGCTTTGATAACACTGTTACAAATGTGGAACTTAGAAAATACATCCTTCACAAAATGCAGAACTTGCATTACTCTCATCAGAGAGCTGCATTTATTCTTGAAAGTTGTCTCTCTTCTGAGGTGGATTAGAAATGAACAAACCTTGGGGAAGGAATGGAACTTTTTTTTTTTCTCCTCTTCATTTATGTAAATCCCAAAAGGGATCTGAGATCTAAACCCTCCAAAACCACAGGTGGCTAAAAAAAAGTTAAAAGAAAGTTTAACCACGTAAGACTGTCACAGACCCTCAAAAACTATGCCTGGTGCCCAGAGCATTTCCGAGCTCATAGGTACTGAGGTTTTCACCAGTGCAGTCAGTGAGAAATGCAAAGTTCAACTTATTAATTATGGCTGTGGTCACCTTTTGTGTACCTTGTGGCATTTATAGAAGGGCTAAGCTTTCCCCTGCTTGAACTAGCTCATGTAGAGTAGCCAGGGTAACTCTGCATGGCACTGAAATATGCTTTGCAGCCATCCCCTCAATGCCCTACTCATATTTGTGAATTCCGCTCCACCAGCTGGATACCTAAAAGCTAAGCACTTAAAAGCCTCTGTCCCTTTGTCAATCTGGGCCTAAATTTTTAACTCTATATACTGCACAGACTTTGTTGGGGGGAAGCTAGGGAAAGCAGCATCTGCTTTGTTTGAGCACTTGCTTTGTATAAGCACTCAGCAAACACCCAAAACTTCCACAAAACAGGGTGTCATATTTTCCTGTGATTTTGCAATTGCCTGTCATTAGGTTGGGGGACATATGTGCACACGGGATAAAAGGAGCTGCATCAAAATCAGTGTTTACACGAACTCCGTAAACAAAGCGGCATCTGCTTGGCTAGCTGCAGTGTTTCCAATTCATTGTGATATCCAATTGCTGTCAAACTGTTGTTTTCCTTGACACTGAATATAATTTACAGGAACAGGTAAATGTAACACCCGTTCATCTCCTGATGAATGAGAAGAGCTATCGTTTTATGCTCCACTTTAAAATTTTGACTGTGGTTCATACCTGATGAAAATAAACTCGTGGAAATTATTTGGCAGTATTCTCTGTGCGAACGCCCGGAATTGTTGCTGCACAGGGCAACAACGACCACTAGTGGCTAAAGTTATTTTTTCCCAAATTGCTGAAGCTGAAAGGGAAAAGCCATGGGTTCAATATATTAAGTTAATGCAACACATGCTATTGGATGGATTTTGTGTGCTAAGACATACAAACGTGTCAGTGTTTTTTTGTAAGGTGCACGTATTCTGTTCACAGCTGTGATTTGTCTCCCTTTTCCAGGACTACTCCAAGGTATCCTTGACTTCGCTGCTTCCCTCTGGTCAGTATTAATGCAAACTGCTCCAAGTCCGCTGCTCCCTCCAAATCACTCCGTTTTGCCCATACTCATTCACTATCAGTTCAGGTCCTAGATTCGTCCAAGTCGCAAGCAGCAAACAGCAGAGTGGCTTCCAGCGATTGCCCCGACACAGAGAATCCAGGCCGTGCCCCCCATTTAGGTACGCTGCACCAATCCTTCGTACTGCAGTTTTTGCTTCTCCTGTTGGTTAGCATCTTCTGTCGCTTGTCTTTCATGCACTTTTAAATTGGTTAATTACTTCATCCATATACTAAGCACACGCTGGAGCGCCAGTTGTTAGTTGTACCACATGTTCAGTTCACTCTATACATTTTTAAACGCTATGTTTGGGTGTTTCCTGGTCTGCATGTCTTCCTTGTACAATACCACAGGTGTCTCATGGAGGCCTTCTGTTAGTTCTCTAATGGGCTGTAGGCATCCTGCTCGTTAGTCTGTTATCTAACTGCTCCTCATTCGTGCTCACAGCCTCCCCGTGACGTCACTTGTACAGCTACCGTAATTATACTTCATTTTTTTCCCAGCTAAGGAAACACTGCGCAAGTCTGTAGCGTTTCATGGCCAGATGATGCAGGCTGCAAACTGTTAGAAAGATTTTTATCTCCCCAGGCCAGGCACTGTGTTACCCTCTGCTTGTTTGCATTAATAACAACACTTCCAGTGAAACCGAGTCCATTGTGGCATGAAGAAGTCAGTTCCGTGGAGGTGAAGTGACCCCAGAGCATCCAACCCCTTTTGCCTTTCTTTAAATGACTGTGTGGGGCTCTGGGAATTGGGCTTTCTACATCACCACCTCCAAACGTAATTCCTGCCGCCCCCCTACGCCCCTTTTAAAAATCCCTGTGCTCTCTTGCAGCAGTTGCAGTACCACAGGGCAGAGGAAGGTGGCACAGGAGGAAGAGGAATCAGGGAGATGTTGCTGGTAAAGCTGGTGGAGTTCAGTTTGGGTGCTGCTCCTCCCGTGCTGCCGCTGACCCCGGTGTAAACTTCGTCAAAACAGAGCAAAGTGGCACCGTTCAAGTGTAAAACAGTAACGGCAGAATAAAATACAGATTCTGCAGAAGTGCACACAGAACCTGAGGTTTCTCTCCCTGTAAGCTCTTAGCGGTTCCTGCTGTTAATCCAAATACCAGTCTGCAAACTGAGTTTTCCACTGGTTCAGCTGGTGTGCTGGGGGACTTCAGCAAGGACAGGAAAGCCATTTGTTGCATAGCAGAGCTAATTTGCCTTATCCATGCAAATGTCTGTAAGTCTCATTATTGTTAATGAGCTGCAGGCGTGATTGGAGGGGGAATGTACTCCCCAGCTTACTTTATGAGACAGTGTGTAGTTATTCTGAATGGTCTCTGCAATGTGTAGTTGAAACCAAGCCAGGGGCAAAGTGCCAAAAGAAAGGGGAAAAATAGTTAAGGCAGACAGTTTGCCAGTAGCTTAGCAGCTGTCAACTAGTTGTTCCAGGAAGATATAAATATTTAAGATTAATGATACCTGGCTCTAACTCTCTTTCTGTGTATATAATATATAACAGTATGTGTGTTGCTATACGATGCGTGTGTTGTATTTAGAGACACACAGTTACTAATTTAAACTGCTCAACAATGTGAGCAAAAGGAAGAAGATCAGCTGAACACTAAATGCAAAAGCTACATCCTGTATTTACAAGAAAAGCTGTTTCTTCCCAGCTGGCCATGAGGAAAGGTAAGGGTGGTTCTCTGGCCAGGGCATCCACTTGGGCTCTGGAGCCCTGCACTAAATTTTCCCATCGGGAAACTCCTCTGCAGGAAGCCCTAAATCCCCTTTTTACAGAAATGCTTCCTCTTAGACCCAAAGAATGACCATGTAAGTGGTTAATGCCTAGCTAGTTACTTAAATTTTACAGAAAGAGAGGGAATAAGGGGGAATTTCTTCCTCCTTAAGGGGACTATTAGGATATGTGTCAAGGAGCTATACATGTCAGCAGTGAATCATATCCAGAACTAAGAGAAAACTTCGGGAATTTCCCTTATCCTCCTTCGATTTTAATTGAAATACAAATTTTAAACAGCTTCCACTATTTGGTCAGAAAACAGAAAGAAAAGTCACAAAGACCTGGTGGAAATTTTCTTTCTATGTCTGCTTTTTGTGAACAGGGAGAGTACAGGAATTGTTGGGCCCATAGTCTAATCTCCATCCTTTGGTTTACGAGTCAATTGTTCTTGGGCCTTTCTGGCTAACCAAAATGGGAAAAATCTTTATTTGTCCCTGTGAGAAGTCTCCAAAATCTTGAAATGGACACTGATTCCTGTTTCTTTGTTAATAGGGCAAACTTTGGGTAATGGTCACATTCAAGCAGCCTCTGGGATGGATGTGATGGTGTTAGCTGGCTCTCCAAATGTCCCACCTATGCTGGAACAAGTTGGTCATTGATTCTGGGCTCAAGAAAAATCACCAGTTTTGGAGCATCCAGTGGGGCTTTTATAGTTCCATACCTTCGGGAGCTCCTTCTCTCATCCCCTTCTTCTACCTGCCCATCAGTGGAGAGGGTCCAGCTCCTGGAGCTCCAATTAGAGCATCCCTATGGGTAGTGCAGGTGGGTGTGGGAAGCCGTGCCCTTGTGCAGGCTGGCTGGCAGGCGATAGCTTCTGCTGCAGGACACACTTAGGTATATTAGATATGTTATAGTAACACATGGGGCACAAACAAATACGTCCTTAGTAGAGAGAATTCAGCTCAGGTTTACTCCTCCACTAAGGGACCCAAAAATAGATCAGAGCCTTTTTTTTTTCATTGAAATTAATGTCTTGTTATAAATCAATTTTCTTTTGAAAGATTTGTTTGGAAAACATTTGGCCTTTTCCAGAGTTTGCCCCAAATTAACTGGCAGTTTGGACATGCATGTATTTAGTGTTTGAATGAAACTAGATTGTTTCTGTACTGAAACAGCCCCTCACTCTCTGAATTAAAATACTTTTACATATCCTCTCTTATGGCACTAGTTTAATTTGTTCCCAGTTGCTAGGCCTATTAGGGGGCTCTTTGGAGAGCCTGTGTTAATATGCTCTCAGAAATTTGTAGAGATTCATCTGAAAATCAGCCTAATTGGAGTGGTTCATTGCTGCTCCTTCCCGCGCCAATGTGCTGAGCTCTGATGTGCATTAAACCAGTATGTCAAATAAAATGTACTTGGGATTGATTGTGTTAAAGGTAGCCTTTTATCTGATTATGTAAATCTTGCTCTGGAGGGACTGTTCCTGATAGTCCTTCTAATCACCCAGGCAAAAGGGGTTTTTTTACACCTTTACCTTAAAGGAACGTGTATCAGTGACACTCAAAGTGTTTGCTTTGCCAGAGCAGCTGAGCAAATAGATTCACTGGTTACTGGTTACACCTGAGGCTGCAGGCAGGACTGCAGTACCGTAAAACCTTTCTGCTTCCTTCTCCCTCATGGTCTGGGAATGAGCAAGACCCCATGGCTTATCACAGCGGAAGAGAAATGGCTTAAATGCCCCAGTCACTGGAGAGCAGGTACTTCTTCCAAAGTGTCAAACTATTTCGGATGGCCTCTCCTAGGAAACTGTGGTGTGCTTGTGGACATTTTATATATGGAGAGAAAAGAAAAAATAATTAAATTGATTAATTAAATAATCAGCTGAGTCTGAGTTAGGTGCTGGCAGCTGTCAATTCAGCCAAGGAAAAGTGTCTGCACCCTGCGGAGGCAGCATGACCAGCCTTCTGACTCACCATCACATACAGAGAAATGAAAGATGCTTTTCATTTTAGACACTTTTACAAGTGCCATTCTTCTAGTTTTTTTTCCTGCTTATGTTCTGTTTTTTTCTCTGGAAACACGGCACAATTTTGGTCATTTCAGCTGTGTGTTAGTAGGTGGCAGTCTCAATCAACTTTTGAAACATGGTGAAATTTCTCTCTTTCCTTCCTAGTTGGGCCCTGAAAATGGTGCAAACCTTCTCCTGCCGAGGATGGGCTACCTGGGTGCAGAAGGAGCCATGGTCTTACTTCCCTATAACAATGTGTATGTACAGCACTGGCAGCAAACCTCACACGAGGGTGTTTTCCTCTGTGGTCTCCTTTCCTCCTGGAGTGTGGCTTTTAACTGTACCTGTGAAAACTGGTCTTATTAAGCAAGGTGATCAGCTGGTTTCAGATGTCAATGCTCTTCCGCAGTAATGAAGCAAATGGTGCAGTTCAGATGGCGTAATTACCCTCGCAGCCCAGCCTTGCACCCAAAGGGGCCGTTTACATGCGTGGGCACCCGTGTTAGAGCTCTGCTGAAAATCTTGTTAAGCGACTCTCCAGACTGAATAGGAAAGGGGGAGCGTGGGGCTGGGGTAAAGCTCAGCTTTCCTGAGGCCCTGCCAGCTTTGCCACTGGCTTACAGCCAACAAGGTGTTATTTTACTACAGCTATTTTCCAGAAGTAAAGTGTTACCTTGCTAAACTCATATCGACGTTTGAGACACCTCCTTCCCTGTGGCCTCAGCTTGTGGGCAGCCGGGACATCCTTCCTCTCCTGACCAGGCTGTTCTTCTAGCATGGTGGTGGTGGTGCTAATGGGGACACACCTTGACTTCTCTTTTAAGGAAAAGCTGTCTGAGATGCTGTTGTGCTGTTGATGGAGGCACATGCTGGGCTGCCTCTACTTGGGACACCAGGGGGATGTCTGAAAATGCTGCCCTCCTTGGAGGGTCCTGAGCTGTGAGTGGCTCAAACCTGGGCAGCTCTGGGCATCTCCAGTGGGTTTTTAAGGGACCTGCTGAAGTTGGAAGTCACACAGAGAGGTGACAGCACTAGGGTTAATGTATAAATGGTGATTTTTAGCTGCAGTTACCCTAACTCCATCGGAACCCTTCTTACAGGCACCTTGCTGGTTCTGGCTCTGGGTCAGCCTCTTGTCTGTCAAAGATGGATAAAAGCTTTTCACCACTTTGTAGGATAATCCCGGGTTAGTCTGCAGTGGAAGTGTGGACTTAGCTCTTGGGCTGCTCTGAAAACTGAGCACACTGGTGCAAGAGCATCTCCCCCTTGGAAGAGGCCTTGTGGTAGGGAAGGGCTTGTCTGGGAGAGCAAAAATCGAGGAAGGCAGTTCCTGTATTACTGTCCTGAAAGGAAGATGAGCTGTTTAGCAGGGACCAAAATGTTCACCTGGAGAAGTGTGAAACCTCCTCAAGTATTTTGGGGGTTGGTGCTGCTGGGGGTCTCCAGGGAGAGGAGATATACACATACATATAGGTGTGCTTGGGTCACCAGTGTAATTTAGAGATTGAGTTCCCTAAGCTGCCCTAGAGGCAGAGCTAAAATGCTGTGAGTAGAGGAGTGAGCAGAGAGAGCAGATGTGTGATCTGGCAGGGATGCCATGAGCTACAAACCCCGTGATGCTGCCCTTGGCCGTGGGAGGGGAGAGCCAGGAGTGCTGCCTGTGCCTGACCAGACCTCCGTGCAGGAGCCCTCAGACACTTGTGGAGCATTTCGGCTCACCTCTCGCCCCCGGGGAGGTGCTCAGCTGACTCACTTCTCAAGTCTGGTCTGTCTGATTTGACCTCCATCTCTGGAGAAGGAAATGGGAGGGCTTACTGAGCTGGGTTGAAAGCCCTTCTGTGTTTCTCCTTGGATTCTTTCCCAGCCTGATTTGACTGTATCAATAGACAGGTCACCTTCCTTTGCTTTCAATGTTGATGGCTTTATGTTTATCATCACAATATGTCTCTCAAAAGTTAGCCAAGAGAGATGACTTGCATGTGAGTCTACCAAAGAAAGATATTTTTAAAGTAATCGTCTCCATTACAGATAAATGGAGTAGAAAGTGGGTGACGGATAGTACATTCCTTTCTGAGAAACTTCATGTAACTGGAATATCACTCCATTAAACTGGACTGAATGTTATAATAGTCATCCAGTGAAGATGGAGAGAAGCACTATTTTCAGCCTAGCATTAATCTAAATGGACACTTTCCCCAAGTTTTAAATTATTTATTCCTTTGCTATCTTGCAAGTTCAAGACAACCGTGGTTTTAAGAACACCTCTGATCCACATCATGAAGGAAAGGTTTTGGGTATGGAGAGATCAGGCAGAATTGGCCTGTGGTGTACCTGTGGCACAGCAGAGAAACTGGTCCTGCTCTGGAGGGAGGGTGAACGACAGACCTGATTTGTTAAGTGTGTGGCTCATGGTGTGTGTGGGGGAAGGCAAAGGAATTCAGCTGAGACCTTAATTTCATTCCTCTTAACAGAGACCCTTGTTTGAAGCTCTATCAGAAAAAAAAAGAGGATTGAATCATATCACTCTACACTCAGGCAATTGCCACAGGGCTGTTAATAAAGATTTCAGGCCATGAGGGATATCTTGCCTGGCCTTTCCTCCTTGGACAGCATGAAGATAGGACTCTTGACCTACTCCTAAATTCCCCTCTCCTCAGCTGGGGTGGCTGCTTTGTGGGTTTTGTCCTTAACCATCTCCTGAGGAATTTTGTGCTCTCTGGCTGCTGCAAAAACTGTAGTGGGGAGAATGTAGGGTAAAATAATAATGGGCAAATGAACAAAAGAGAAAGTTATGAATTCCTCCTTGCTGGATAAATGTACACTCAGTTGCCATATTGTTTGTGGGTAGTCTCACCTGGCACAGCACTGCGAAACTCTTCTCACTCCACGGGTTGCTGAGAGCTGCTGGATCTTGGGGGAAGGCAGGTGCAGAAGTCCTCTGAGAAAGAGGCATCTGCTTCTGGAAAATAAGAAGTGAGAGGAATAAGGCCTCCACTGTTAGATTCTGCCTTGCTATCTTTGTTTTGGGAAAGAGGTACAGGAAAGGTTTCCAACAGAAACATTTTAATGGAAGTCTCTTTAGCAAAGCAATCAGGTTACTGGTCTGGCACCACTGAGCAATCAGCAACTTTCTCAGCAGCAGCGCACGTGTCTCTGGGGTACGAGAGATCTGGTGTTACCCCTCCACTGAGCACTGTATCATGGATTTTTAGAATTATGAGATGAAGAGGTAGGAGCAGAAGGACCACTTCTGCAATGAGAGCTTATCTTGGGGAGCAATGCAGGGGGAGAAACTCTGACTTCTTGGCGAAGAGGCTGGCAAATCACTCCCACAGCCCTGGACTGTGATACTGGCTCTGCGCAAACCTGGGAGTGGGAACGCTCCCTGCTGTACAACAGCAGCTTCTGCATGGCTTTGCAGTCAGTGCCCAGTTTGTGCTGTCTGAGCTAAAACACAGTCAGAATTTATGGCTGTGATGCAAGAACTGGGTGGTAAAAGTTTTATGGACTTCTTGGGGGAGCCAGAGTAACAGGGTAACTGTAAATCTTGAAGGCCACGTCTGTAGTCTTCTAAAGGGAGACCATGTCAGTGATTTCAACAAAGTGATTTCTTTTAATACCAGTAGCTATGCCTGCAGCATACAAATCCATCCTGTGTCTGACTGACTCCTAATCCCGTCTGTGGCCTTGCTGTGCCATGTTCTGTGTGGTGCCTGTGGATCCACAAGATGGCACTTGGTCCTCGTATTAATCTGAATTTGCTTTTTCCTCTGCTCCAACTTGTTAGATGCTGTAAATGGTAACTGTCTGCATGTCTGGGTGTTACTCTCTTCATTCTGAGTTAATCCTTTTTTAACTTGCTGTTAATTTGGAAATATGGTAATGCTAAAGTGCTCTGAAAGGAATTAATGGAATAGATTCAGCTGTGACCCACACCAAGTGCTATAGTTACTTGTGAAAGAGAGCCCTTTGGGAAAACTTGCACCTGACATATAAATATTTTAATGACATCTAGTTGGATTTTGAAAAAAACTTCCAAGCATTTTAACGTTCTGCTTCAGTATTCAGCCTCATTAAATGTGTGTGATTACAGCAATGTATAAATCCAGAGTGATGGGGAATTATTCCAAACCACTGAAATCTCCATCAGGAAAACCTCAGCAGAGAGTTGCTGCTGACTCTGTTACAGTACAGAGAGAACCCTGGGGTGACGGGGACTCTCCTCTGTGATGTGAACCCTAAAAATGAATCCTAGCAGATGTAAGGAACATGATAAAAATCAGTGGGAAAAGCTAATACTAATCAGAGTAGTAAAGTCAACAACACATGTTCATCTTCTGATACAGATGGTAAAATATATATGCTAGAGCAAATAACTCAATGCGTAGAAGAGACAAGGGACCCCACTGAACCTTTCTTAACTAGGTAGTCTACAGAAAACTACCTCTAAATTTTGGATTTTTGTCTATTTGGGGGGGGGGGGG
>JANZLQ010000040.1:16448710-16508084 GCA_026212715.1 Elanus axillaris
TTTTTGTCTATTTGATCCCCCCCCCCCCCAACAATGAGTTGCTCCCCTTTGGAGGAACAGAGGCTGAAGGTGGGTATTTGCAGCTGAGACTTCAAAATCTGTTTTCTTCACACTCACAGGGAGTTACACAGGGAAAAGCAGTTTCTCTTCTTGGCAGTCCTAGCCTCTTCCAAGCCAGCTTATAGCCCAACATCTGGCTCCTCGCCCTTAATGCAATGTTCTAGCAACATTTCCTTGCTGTTCGGTCCAACTGTTTGGCATCTGCTTCTTCTTGCTGAAAGGCAGCTGTAACTGAGTCAGTCCTTGCCTTGCTGTTGCCTTGGACTGCGTGTTCCAAATTTACACAGCAAGTCCGTTCATCGGTAACTTCTCACTGCCCTGGTTGTCGCACAAAGGTCTCTTCTCTTTTTCCTTGATTTATTTGGCTTTTGATGCAGTTCTCTCATTTCAGAATTTCTTTTTAGGAATTTTCAGTATGATGCTACTGGGAAAATAGACCAGAGAGCCTTCTGTGGAAAAAAAAATGGTGCTTAAACTTGGTAGATGTTTCTAGAGACATCTGTCTTCACTTTTCCAAATGTCTCTATCCATACTGGTGCAGATTTTTTCCCCTTCCTGCAGGTCCTCCAGCAGGAGTATTAGAGTCTGCTCATGTGTTTCCTCATCTGATGAATTTCTCAGTTGTAAATGACACTATTCGCTGTGGGAGACGGCGGTCCACCTTCTGTTCCAAGTGATGTTTGTGTCTGTAAGAGACAATGAGATTACTCTAGATTGAAATTGAAGCTTTCTGTCTTATACAATAGTGCTTTTATTGAAACTGTAAATCTGCAAAATGCTTTGGAGTTGCCAAAATGTCTTGTGCTGTTTTTCATTTCAACTCAAACCAACGAACCCAAATGCCAGTTCTGACTGTATTGTGAAGTTTTAACTTCTAACACTTTCCTTCCATTTTAATTGGGAAATTTCATACTATAGCTTTAAGAAGCCTTTATTTCATTTGAGATATCATGAGTTTTCTGGAAAAAAACAACCCCGAGACCACTTCAGTCTGCCAGAACAGTCTTTCTCCTCCATGGAAGCTGCATTTGCCCTTCTCCATATTGAATTTCTGAAAAACTGTACTCCTGCCTGTGCTGATTTGATCACACCTCCAAAGTCCATTTATGGTCCTGGTTCTCCTTGAGACTAGCATGAGCCAAGGCAGGATTTTGCTTTTTTGCTCCCGTAAGTAAGGTGGCCTATGTAGATAGGCTTGTTTGTTTAGCAGAGCATTCGTACTAAATAGTACCAACAATGTTAAGTAATGAACTTTGCTAATACATTTTGATGAATTTCAAAGACCAATCACACCAAGAAGAGCACAAAGTAGTGTTGTATAAATATTTAATGTAAACTTATGGATTACACTGTTCTGGAGACTGCTATCAGAGGCACTTTGAAACCACATGTGGCTCATGATAGCTAGACAGAGCCAGTTTCAGCCAGAGATGAGTTCAGACTCCTCTAATAAACACCCCTCCAGGGATCACTTTGAAGTGGCAAAATTTTATGAGTAGCTAAAAAAATCAGAGTTCTGCAGTCAACAATAAGCACCATTTCCTCTCTGCCCTAATGAAAAGGACAGAATATGTATTTTTAGTACCCTTCTTTTCCAAAAGGAAGGTAAGATAACATGGTTTTGAGAGAAAAATGACAAATGAAGTGAACTATTCTTGGGGAAACCGAGCCTTTGCAGCTGGCAGTGGTCTCCAGATGCTCTTAGAGCAATGGATTTGGAAGGAAGCTCTTTGTACCAGCTGCTGTTGGTGACGTGTGCCTGGGCTGGAGCAGCCGCTGCTCGGCTCCATGTTACACAAACGGATCAATCCCCGTGTGTGCTGCGAGTGCCGGAGAGAACAGCATGTTCTGCCCTTGGGTTTTACAAGCTTGTGCTGCTGGCACGGCCGCGAAGCCCCCACCCGCCGCTAAGTGCGGTAAGTGCCTGCTCGTCTTTGCTCTTCCTCCTCAACTCTCTGCTTACCTCTTCACATTTTGGCAATCGGACGCAAAGTGAGCTCTGGGGGTAACCTTGATGGCTGTGCAAGGTGGGAACCATGGAGGTGAACTATGGGCAGGAATTTCCCACAGATTAAGGGGACTCTGTCACGCTGGTGAAGACCACACAGGATAGAGAACATGCAGGGAGGAGAGGATGAAGATGCTATATACCCACTAGAAGAAGGTCTGATTGGCCCATCCACTAGCTAAAATCAGTGGTAGAGGCTGTTTCTAGCACTCAGCACTTCATCAGAGCTTTTCGCCCAACGATGTTGGGTTGCTGGAGCTGTGCCCATTTTGCAGGTGGGGATGCTGAGGCAGAGAAGGGCGGTGGAACAGTGGAAGCCAGGAGTACGGCTCCTGCCTGCCGACTCCTGTTGCATCCTCCTTTATCAGCCAGGGAACGCAGCCAAGAGCAGAAGGTTTCCTGCCTGGAAGTCAGGGCTGCATCTAATGTGGCTCCCTAATTTAATTTGGATTCATGTAACCAGTCAGGAGCACCTGGGTATAGCATCTCTGCATCTATAAGCCCTCCCTTGATAAGAATGAACTCTAAGCTCTTTAGAGTCCCAGATGCCTCTCTCCATGGGGATGCACCCCAAGCCAACCTATATCACAGGTGATTCTCCCAGGTTAGCCTCATGGGTTCATGACTGGCAATGACTTGGGCTGCTGAATATGTGCCATGCATCTTACACAAAATCTTTCTTGGAAAAAAAGTTAAAAGCAGCAATTTGCACTTAAAAGAGTCCTAAGCAATTGCAACAATGGCAACTTAGAATCCACATTTCCAGAAAGTTTTATAATGCTGGAGACATCTGTGTTTTGCACTGTACTGGGTTTTATTTTCAATCATTTTTCTCATTAAAAAAATGTGTGTATCTCATTATGTCTTCATATCCGAGCCAGCATTTAATTCTCTGATTGCATATGGTCGGTACAGCATGTGCCATTACACCCACCAAAATAATGAAATGACAGTTCCCTTTGCAAAGTAGAAGACTAGAAATAACTTTCTGCTGAGAGATGCTATTAATTTTTCTCTTCCCCCCCCCCCCCCCCCAATAAAAGTGAATAGCTAAGTGGCCATGATTCAGATCTCAGAAAGTGTTTTCTGACTAGTCTGTGACTTGTCATATAAGGGCTGCACTGCAGCTTTGATATTTATGGTATATTATATCCTTGTAAGAGTTATTTTAAAAGGCTATGAGAAAGCCTCTTGTTTTATATATTATTTATTGGCCTCTTATTCTTTCCTTTATACCACAGAATTTTTTTTATCTTTCCCCTTGATATTACAAAGTAATAGGCCTAATAACATAATTCACATTGGGAAGATGTTGCCATGCTTCCCTTTGCAGGCAGCTGGGAAACAAGCGGGCTGTGCCCAGTGGTCCCTGCCACCCGCCCAGGCTCTCTGCGGTGCCGCGGAGCTCCGTGCGCGGTAGATGGCTCTGTCAGCTCTTCCTCGGGAAATCATGGCTTGCTGTATTAGAGCACCTGGATTTTTCCCAGTCTTTTTTCAAACTTTATTGCTGCTGTTCATCTTGTGTTAATTTTCCCCCCCTTAACATTTCCTCCACCTTAGGAAAGCTTCTCTCTTCCTCATCCAGAAAATTTCTCATCTTTTGTGAAAAGAACTGAAAATCAATGTGAAAGCAATGAAAGGCAGCATCAGGGTTCTTCCCTGGCTGGACAGCGGAGTGTGAAACCAGCACTTCTGGCCCAGCAGCATTAGCTGTGAGGGCCAAAAGAGGTCCCATTAGCCCAGGGCAATAAATACCCATCTGCTAAACACATGTGCAGTAAAATTCTGGTTATGCCGGTGTGCAACAGTCCCAGTTATCGAGGAGGTGGTTTGTGGATGGGCAGTTTCCCTTCACTTAGGAGGATTATTCAATAGAAATACAGCAATATATATATATATTTTTTTTAAATTTTGAGTCTCTAATTTCTTCATTTTCCTTGTTAATTAGTCTCTTGGCATGCACTTGTAGGAGAAAGCAGTCTATTAGCTCTTGCATCGCCTGCCTTGTGCCTGTCTAAATTCACAGAAGATATTACTGTTGCTCATCCCAAACATTGAGACAGCTCCTTTAGGAAAAGAGCTGGTGCAAAAGAGCCACAGCACTACTGCTGAGTGCTGGGGAGTCCCAGCAGTGCTCTGGGGCTCGAGGTGAGCAAATGGAGCACAGGGACCCGCTTCCCCGTATCACTTCGTTCCCCGCACTTGCAGATCGATCAGTGTATTTTGTCAAAACTGCAGTGACCTGTTTTGTTGCCTTTATCTCCCTGCTGTAGTCTAAGGATTGAATTTTGCTCCTGGAGATAATAAAGAAACAGCTGTATGTTCACCCTAAAGGTATCAGTTACAATTAAATAATATTTTTCCCTTATTGCTTTTTTTCCCCCTTTCTACATGAACGCCAGTGACAGCCCTTTGAGCAGCTGTTTCATTCCATTGCTGTTTCATCAGGTCCCCTGTTGCTTTAGAGCAATTCTTTGCAAACCCATTGCGCTGATTACCCTGGGTCTGCATGTAAGTTGGCTTACTGCTGTGCAGTTTGGGCAGGCATTGGACCATGTTTTCCAACGGGAAGGCTCAGTCGCAAGCATGAATCATATGGAAAAGACATGTGCCAACCAGCCCAAAAGTCATTGCAAGCCTCATCTTGCCAGTGTTGTTTATTCCGATATACTTTGGTGAGTGGGTCTCAACGAGCAAGACGGCCCTGGGAAATGGGTGGGTGTTTGCTCAAAGGAAAGTAAAAGCCAAACATGCTTTTCAATAGGGCTCACCTTTCAGGGTGTCAGTTATTGTGATCTGTTTTCTACACCATCCCTACTCTTTGAAGCTACAATGCTAAGTTTTTTTTCCCTGATGTCAACAATGTACCTGGGAACATGGCCCCTAATCTATCACTTACCGCATTTGTTACAGTCTGCAGTGACATGTCCTTTTTACTCTTTCTAGCAGGTATTTTTTAAATAAAAGAAGAGGCAGACTTCTTAGCAGCAGCTTGGTTATTCATCAATATTATTAGATTCTCCCTTCCCTCTTCTGAAGCTAGGAATAGAAACCTATGAAATTACTGTGGAGGATGTGCTCTTAAAACAAAGCACCGACTAAGGAGGATGTGAAAAACATGTACAGCTGAAATACAGAAAGAGATTTCATGCGCCAGTGTAGGGGGAAAATTACAGTCAATACTCGGAGTATGAGCTGGCAGGACTCTGGCAGGGGAGAAGCACGAGAAAGACGGGCGGACACACCATGCCCTTGCCCCACTGCTGATGCCAGAGTTTGCCTCTCACCTGCACAAGGTTGGTCATATGAGAGGAGCACCTGGCTGGAGCTGGCAGGGTGTAACAGGTGCTTTTGAGAAATCCATTGGATTTTTTCCCTTCCCTTCAAAGCTGAGACATACACAAACCCAGAGAAAAATGCCATGCCTCCTGGAAATCTTGGAGAGGCATTTTTGTCACATCGCAGGGGCACAGACTCCTTGCACCAAGATGGCTGTTTGCAGATGGGGGTTGTGTTCTAGCTGGTTTGCCCAAAATGAATCAGGGAGCAGAGGCAGCCACAGAAATCACTGCACCGGCAGCACCCTGGCACCAACAACCCACCCAGGTAGGAGGTAGCATGGAGCATCCTTCCCAGTTTGATCCTAGAAGGTGTTTGCCTGCTGGCCCAGCTTTGGGAATGGAGTTTTGCCCTGGAGAAGTGCTTTTACAGTGTATTTATCGCTAGTCCCTCCTGGTTAGGTTCACACTTTTTTTCAGTGGGTGACTTGAGGAAAATAAATCTGCAAGCAGCAAATGTACCCAGACTGCTGGGGGTTTGAGCAAGAGCTGCTTGGAGGGAGAAGTACCTGAGTCTCCATCACACCCAGCCATGGGCACAGGGAGCTTTCCAGTAAGAGCTTGTGTCTCTCTCTGGGAAGTGCTTGTTAGCCTTGTCCCAGCCAAACGCAAGCCTAGGAAACTTCTAGTTGGGCAAATGCCTTCTCTCTCATTTAACAAGCAGAGAAATAGAAATGCAGCCCTCTCTCCAAGCCCATCACAGTATATATACAGAGGTGAGAATTTTAACAGGGCAGTACAGCAGGTGTTAAAGCTCCTGTAATCCCACCTGTGCGGTACTTACGAACTGATGGATCTTAGGCATGAAGGACAAACTGGAAAAACTGCAAAGTGCAAGTGCTGTACATAGCAGAGAGCTGGCACTCCAGCCAGCACAGGGAGAGGAGCTTCCATCCTTCGGCTGCAGCTGCTTTGCTTTTTCACATCTATGGCATTATGGAAACACAGCTGCTATTATGTTTCTCCTGCAAACATAGCTTGCAGATGTGGTACTGCCTAGAAGAGTCCTGGGCTTCCCGGGAAGTTGTTGTGCTGGCTTTCTCCCACCTTTCTGGCATGGGTTAATAAGGCCACAGGGTGCTGGATGAGAGAACACAGAGCTTTTCTCTTCGTGGTTTTCACAAGGCGCAAGGTTCACCTGTGGTTCAGTGTTTAACTAAAATTAAGGCTGACAGCTTTTCCCTATAAATTAAATTAATGAGATGTTTGAACTACAGCTAAATTGTTTGTGCAGATCTTTGCTGCTTGATATTGTCTCTGTGCTCCCTTCCCACAGGCACCCTCCACAGCCATACTCGCACCCTTGCCCATACTGGGATTAAAGGAGCAGTCATTACTGGGGCTGTGCGTGCCAGGAGAGGTGGCCACACAGAAGCTCCCTGCTTCACACAGAGCCACTCCTGTGCAGGGAAAAAAAGTTTACTTAAAAAAAAAAATCCCACCTTTCTAATCTGGCAGGATATATTTGCTGGTGCTAGTTTAAGAGCACTGTGCAGCAGCAGTGCTGCCTCACAGTGCTCCTGCTCTAGGTAGTTCTCTCCACTTTGCCCATTTCCACAGGCTTCTCATTTAGACATACTTAATTCATCCTGTTTATTGTGGTTTAACCCCAGGCAGCAACTAAGCACCACGCAGCTGCTCACTCACTCCTCCCCCCCTGCAGTGGGATGGGGGAGAGAATCAGAAAAATAAAGCTTGTGGGTTGAGGTAAGAACAGTTTAAATAGACAGAAAGGAAGAAACTAATAATGATAATAATAACAATAATAAAATGACAACAACAATAATAATAATAAAAGAATTGAAATATACAAAACAAGTGATATACAATGCAATTCTCAAAAACCAACACCCAGTTAGTTCCCAAGCTGCAGTCCCCCCAGTTTATATACTGGGCATGACATCCCATAGTAAGGAATATTCCTTCGGCCAGTTTGGGTCAGCTGCCCTGGCTACGTCCTCTCCCAACTTCTTGTGCCCCTCCAGCTTTCTTGCTGGCTGGGCATGGGAAGCTGAAAAACGCTTGACTTAGTCTAAACACTACTTAGCAACAGCTGAAAACATCAGCGTGTTATCAACATTCTTCTCATACTGAACCCAAAACATAACACTATACCAGCTACTAGGAAGAAAATTAACTCTATCCCAGCCAAAACCAGGACACTGTTCCAGCTGCTCACAGCCATCTCCCTACAGCAGCTCTCACACTCTACACTTGTCATCATTTCCAATCCTTTTCAGTTAAAATAGGCTGGATTAGCAGAGGCTGCTGGTTAAGCTAACGAGCTTGTTCAGGCCAAAATGGGATAAGGGATATATGTAGCCAGAAGTAAGAGCTTTGCCCCTGATAGTGCAGCAGTGGGTGGGGTCTGTTTGCCAGTACCCCCAGCTGCAGGATCTCAGTGGCTTGATCCAGCCTGGGGTCAGCTTGCCTGAGTTAAGTCTGTTCCCTGAGTAGCTCTGGGATGGTAAGTAAGGTGGGTAACAGGTATGGGTGTTAGTGTATCTGTCTTAAAGAAATGCAGTGCTTGGAGGAGGAGAACATCTACTCTGCAGAGCAAGTTATTCAATTAATAGCAACCTTGTTGAAGACAAGCTTTTTTAAGAGCCGAAGTGGAAGTCTCTGGGAATTAGTAAACTCCCTGAGTGCTTACTTTGCTGTATCTTTGCAGAGAAAGGCTTTTCTTCATGATAGCACTATTACCTGCAGCAGAGTAAAGAGGCAGTCGTGACCTGGGAGCTGTGGCTGCCCAGCTGAGGAGGGGAGAGAGCACATTAGCTCTTTGTTGCCTGAAAATTAATCTGAGCAAATATCACTGTCAGAGGAGTTAATAGCCGTAAAACAGATAAAGGAAAATGCAGCTAATGAGGCTATTTTTATGTATACATCTTAAGAGATTTTTTTAGCTGTGGTCTGATACCTCAAGGAACTGGGCATTTCAGTCCTGTTTGTAGCCAAAATCTGTGGTTTGTAGTAAAAATAGGGTTTGTTTTCAAAAACTTTAAATTCCTTTTTTTTCCTCATTTTCTACTACACCATTTGCACTGCATATTCATTACAGTTCAGGATGGATGTAGAAAGTGCGTGCTTACCCTCTTGCTACCATTTGACCCCTGGAAGCATCAGTGGAAGCACCACCCAAGTGAGCACATTGCAAGCTTGGAGAGCACGTAGAGAGAGTGTTGGCTTGTTTGTAAATGGCTGTGAATTAAAACCAGTTACTAGTAAAGGTAAAATTCTTGTAAGGTGAAAAAGTCACAACCATTGCTCAAACAAATGCAGCCTCTCTTGGGCCACTGGTAGCATTGCAAAAATTATGCTGAACAGCAAATCGCCAAAGAAGAATAAAATGTGACCAAGTACAGCCATTTGTCTGATGGAAGGGGAACGGTTTTCTGGCAGAATGATTTAGCATCCAGGATTCCCCAGCTCCAAGAGGCTGAAATTGGACTCAATGTAGAGTTGTGTGTATCTGGTGGTCTCTTTGCCACTGACATTCCCATCAGATCAATGTTTCCGTGGGGAATCCAGATGCTGTTTTATAACAGGAGCATTTGATGTTCTTCGGGAAAACTTAGATGTCTGCTTCTTTCTGAATCATCAAATGAATAGTTTAGCCATGAAGTTGTATTTAAAATAGCATCCCTTTCCCTCTCTCTGGTACCATATTCTGTTTAATAAATGCAAATACAATACAGAGGGTGTTAAAGAAGCAAACCTGAGATCCACCTAGAGCAAAATTTCCTTAATGCAGGGAGCAACTAGCACAGAAGACAAAAATGAACATATGCGGACATGGCCTACAAACCTTGCAGCTTGCTCTCTGTTAGGTTGAGAGGGGCTGAGAAGGGAAGAGATGGGTAAGGAGACAGGGACAAGAAGAGAGAGGCTAAGGCAGGGGAGGGTGCTTGTGATGGGGGAAACGGGGAACACATATGGATTAAACTTAGTGAATATAGTGCATTTAGTTGGATAACTTTGTGGGAGTTGTCTCTACCTGGGATGTCCAATTTGAATGGCACTCCAGAATTATGGGCTGTCCAGCTACTGTTTAATTATTGGCATAAGGATACCTCAGGCAGATTTTGGTAATCTCAGCCTTTTGGGCTGATGCAGTGTTTCTTCAGGATTATCAAAGAGTTTTTTGTCCTTTCCTGTTTGCATTTTCATCTGAGATTTACAGCAAACAGCCATGAGAGATGCCAGAGGGCAACTTTTCAATTCTTAGCAAAATAAAAATATGTGCCAGGATTCATGCATATATTCATGTGGACACCTGTGTTATTGAAACACATTTCCTTTGCTATTTGTGATGTATTTACTCGAACCATTCTAAAATTCAAGTAATGCATAATACTGAAAAATCTCCTGTGGAGCTTGGTAGGAAACACGAAACTTCATTTTGTGCTTGGAAGTACTGCGCTATATACTACTTACTCTGTCCTTCAAGCACTTCCAGCTTAGAGCCTTATTCTTGGCTGGAAACAGCGCAAACCCCGGAGGGTCTCAAAAGGCTGTGACCAGAGCAAAGCCTTAGGGGTCAATACTTGTTTATAAACCATACTCCTGGGCAATTTCATCTTCCACCTAGTACTGAATGTACCTTAAAGTCTTGTCTGGCTATTTAATGTGCTCTCTCATCACCAAAACCATTTGCACCTGTGGTTAGCTTGTTTAATTTATAGATTAGATCTCTCCCCATGTCCTGGTATATTCTTTTTTCAGTTGACTAGAGGAGCTTACACTCCTCTCAGGCTCATGTTACAAGTGGCTAACTCTTCCAGGGAGATATTGGCCCTCTAAGAACCTTTCCTCCATGACTTAGAGGAGGTGATGCTTTACTGCTGTGAACATCTGACAGACTGTTAAGAGGGAGAAGTACAGCAGGGAGGAACAGGCCTTTTATTACATTGTGATGTTTAGTGGGAAGTGTGGCGAGGTCCTGACTCACTGCTCAGACACCCTCCTATTTAACATATGTCTAAAATGTAGCTCTAAGCACATGTGCAGAACTTACTGCTGTAACAAATCTCGTCAGCCTGAACAACATTTGAGATGAAGAACAGGAACAGACGCCTTCAAGTTAGAGCCAGGGAAGAATACCAGAGAAGATTAAGAACCCATGTCTCGACACGTCGATGCTATGGTATCACATTGTCGCCTGTATCCTGCTGGCGCAGGTCCCTGGCATGAGGGTTTTGCTCCGAGACCATGTTACTATGAACTTGCGCTGTTCATAACTAATGAAGATAATCAAGAGTTCCCATTCCGTGAAATTGCAGTGCACCAGCCCCTCCTTGTAGATGTGATTTAAACCTATGAAAACTTGCCTTGTTTGCTGCTGGGAGGCTGAGGCGA
The DNA here is from genome assembly GCA_026212715.1 of Elanus axillaris. Classification (NCBI taxonomy): domain Eukaryota; kingdom Metazoa; phylum Chordata; class Aves; order Accipitriformes; family Accipitridae; genus Elanus; species Elanus axillaris. The sequence goes on from JANZLQ010000040.1 coordinate 16,459,475, forward strand.
TGGCAGTCGTTTGATCTCTTCCAGCCAAGCCTGGGTTCGAGGTCTCTTACCTGTGAAAAAATCAATAAATCAAACTATTAGAAGGTGCCATACTGATAATTGATTCTTCCAAGAATATTTTTCCCAAAGCTTCAACTATTTCCAACAGCAAGAAGTTATAATGAAGACTAAGTGTATTTATGAAGTGAAATCATTAACAATGGATTAGCCAGTGGAATCCAATTTCCTGTTCCATCAGTGATGCTAACACTGACTGAAACTTCATTGATGTATTGGGCATCATTGTCATCCTCTTAACTGAGAGAAAAATTATATTTGCCATTCTCCACTGGCTGCACTTTGCAGGCAAAACTGCATCTTATAAAAAGGATCAAGACAGAATCTTAATGGAGAAAGTTATTTACAAGAAAATAGATGTGCACATAAATATTTCACAGGCATCTCGTATGTGCTTTGTGTTTCATCATATTTAATGTATGAATGTAACTATTTTACTTGGGTGGATTTTTTCCTTTTAAGGAGCTTAAGGTAGAGAAATACATTTGTGTGAATGTCTGTAGGGGTTTATAAGATAATATATGGAAGAGAAAGAAGAAGCCTTCTTCTAAGAGTTCTTTTTCTTAAAGAACAGAACTAAAAAATCTCATTTACTACCCTGTAAGTATTAAGTACTAAAATCCAGGTGTCTGAAGCTCTAGTCCCTGCTTTTATGCTACATCTTCTCAGCCCTGCTGTGGCTTTCCCTCTCCACCAAGGTGGGTGGCATGCAGCTTACAGGAATGAGCTTCACTGGCAGTAGCAGGGAAGTGGCTGTAATTTTGGATAGCCAGTTTTACTCCAGTGGACCAAACCACCTTAAGCAGAGCAGAAATCTGGACTAAGCAGAGCAGCAGTGCCACCTGCAAGTGTTGCTGCCTTGCTGCTCATTGCTGTCTTCTTCCAGCCCCTCGGGAAATGCATTAAAGAGCAGATGATCTTGTAGGGAATCTTGAGGATCCCCTCTCTGGGAAAAACTGATGGTTTAATTCTGCTCCTTGCTTTCTGAGTGCTCTCCATCCTTCCATCCTGACCCAGGATTATATTTTAGTATCTGAAGTAGCCTCTGGTAGAGGACTCTGCTGAACTGCAACAGGGATGTGTATGGTGGTAACTGACACAAGATGCTCAATGTGCATTGTAAAGTTGCATCTTTAGCCTACTTTTAGCATGAAATAAATCCAAGCTACTGTCTGTTAGGTCTTGTGAGAGGCTCTCAGCAGTTCAGTGTGGTGCACTGTCGTCACAGGGTCACCGGTTTATAACATGATGCTTTGGGGTGTTATATAGGTCTGCAAACAGTGTGCTTATTCGCATATGTTGGTGGTTAATTTTTTCCTCTCTAAATTGTTCTCTGACCCAATAATACGATTTGGGAAAAGCCCAAGGAGATGCTGATGGCCAGGGAAATCAGCTATGAGCACTTGGGGGTGGTAGTGTTACTCCATGTGCGGCCAGGAGGTACCAACTGTACTTCCCTAAGCATGGGCTTTGGGACTCTTCCTGTAAAGACAGCCTTTCTCCAGATACCAGATCACTGTCTTAAAACAGAAATTAAGTACTAGATTTTGATCCCAGCAATACAACAAGGCAGTGATTGATACAAAGAAAAAACCCGAACAAACCCAATACTTTATTTAGGGAAAAGTAATTTCTGGAAATGTTGTTTTAAAAATAAAGACATGGAAAGTTTAAATACAGAACAAATGTGGCTTTATAGGTTTTTAATGAAACCTGTTTCTTTCTTCCTGCCAATTAAAAATCCCCCAAACAATCCTTTTCCAAACCAGCTCAAGGTGACCAAAACGTAATTCAAATAGAAGATAAGACCTGATTACATTTGGACTTGTCTTGAGTTTTAATACATGCAACTGTGATATTGTCTCATCATGTAAAATCTAGAGGAAAGGTTTTTTTGGTTTGGTTTGGTGTGGTTTTTTTTTTCATGCTAGTGCTAAAATTCTCTGCTAGTTATGAACATTTCTGTTATGATAGTTGCAGTGTTACCTCCCACAGCCACCTCTCCCACCGACACAGAAGCTGGGGAGCCACGTGGCTGTGTTTGTAGTGCACCAGATCAGCTCAAACTGCACACAAAGGAGGCTTTGCTCTAATAAGCCACAGAGTTTGCTCCGTTACCCTCTTCAAGGAGTGGGCTGACGTCACCGGAGGGCTGGAGGACATGGTGTTTGGAGGAAAGATTCACTAGAGGGGGTCTGTTGCAGTCATTAGTGCTTCTGCCTTTTAACCGAGTGATTAAATAGAGACCAGAGCTCTAAATCAGGTTAAGCAGCCAACAGGGGCTTTACTCCTTGCCTTTGCTTCATATGCAATGTAGTCAGCATGTGATGCCAGGTCACTTTGCTGTTTCTTCAGAATAGAACTCTGGTTTTCTTTTGCAGAAATCCATGAAAAGATCTCCCCTGCAATGACAGTCAGCACTTAGTTTTAAATTGCACTATGGAAATAGCTACTGAAATGCAGTTTCTGCAGAGTTTGGGTCTTACACTACCCCTGTGGTGCTGAAGGACACAAATGCAGCACAGCTGTCACCATCCGTTATAGCACTGGTGAAGATGTTAAACCTACTGCGCTAATAGCGTGGGGTTAACTTCAGCAGTTGAGTCATTGTATACATAATATGAGATCACCGTTCTCATCTCCAGTGTGATGCCACAGAGGCCAAAGCAGTGAGGAAGGCCATCCATTAAGTACCCCAGCCTGCTGCTCTTGAAGCTTTTACGGCCAGCATCCCTCCTGGGCAGCCTGGGAGCTGAGGCTGGGTTGGCTGGCTGCAGGTGGCGATGCTCGGCAGGGAATGTTCAGCTCGATCTCTGGGGAGAAGGCTGGATTTGGAACCCTAGTGCACACCTTGGGCTAGAAATGTGCAGTCTGGGCCCTTCCTATTTGGAGAGGGCTGTGGGAGGGGGAGGCGAGGATTGCAGAGGGGACAGTGGTGTGGCACAGTTAAAATCAAAAGAATGAAAGGGAAAACTGTCATGAAGAAGGAGCTAATGAAAGGGGAAGAGGTTGTCACTGCAGAGGCAGGTGTGTATGAGATGAGCCCAGAGAGAAGGGTATTTTCCCATCCAGATGGGCCGGGGGCTCGCAAAGAGGGAGGGATGCTTGCTGGATGGGAGGCATCAGCTGGCACTAGTCTGTAAAACCAAACTGTGCTGGGGCTGCTCAGAAGAGTGGCTGCAAGCGCCCCAGCAGTTCTGCCTTGGAGCAGCCCCTTTCCTGTGCTTAATGCCAGGCTTTGGGGATTGGGGGTCCTGGATGTGATTCCATGCTTCTCCAAAGGGAGCTTGGGGTCTTACATGAAAACAGGTTGCCTCGAAAAGCCACCCTGTAACTGGAAAAGATATCTATTCCTTGCCATTAAGATATTCAAATCGGAATGTGCCATATGCAGCATTTCCCCGTGGATACAGCCGGCAGCTTCACTAGCAGGTCCCCACAGCCCACGTTGGGCAAAACAAATGCTCACAAACCCAATAATAATCATTCTTTGAAATCTGGGCCATTCTTGGCTCTTGCCTGTGTAACCAGTGAGGCTCTGGGATGTGTCTGAGATCACACAGGAAATCTGCAAAGCAGGGACTTGGATTCATGCCTCCCCATCATATGGAGGTGCTGTACCAAGTGGGCCATCGTGGTAGAGGAGCAGTGAAGAACGATATTTAAATGTATGCTTTCCTGGGGAGGTAGACTAGAGGTTGGATGAATGTGATTAGGTGTCAAGTTTTAGAAGAGGCTCTATGGCTGGAGAGTTACCCAATTCCTTTTGTGTTCTTCAGTCACCTACAGATTATCAGAAGGTCACAGGTAGGAGGAATCCTTCTTAACCCTGAGACTCTACTCTTAATGTCATGGTTGTGTTTTGTACATCAACATCAAATACTATGTGGAAAAATTATTCTGTTTAGAAAAGCATCAAAAGCTATCTTCAAAGAATAATGTGACAAGACCATGTACAGGCTCTGGCATTTTTGAAGTTGCTTTCATACTCATTAGACTTTAATGAGATGATGAGTGACTTTTTGCCTATCAAAAGTTGCAGAGACTTCTCGCTTTCTAAGCACCTTGCACATCAGTAATGTCTGGTTTTTGTAGTCCTCCCTATTGCGTTACATTTTCCTTGTGTGCTTTTAAGCCTTTTATTACACAAAAGGAGGACTTTTACTTTTTCCAGGCAAACTCTACTAATTTACAAATTCTGCAGGCTTTTCCATTTATGAATCAAATGGATGAATTAAATTGGATTGGGACAATAAATATGCAAGGGATGGTAGAAGATACCATCTTAGGAAGCGTAGCCTTCATCTGGCTTAGCTGCACAGACACAGTGTAACAAATCAGCTCTGTTTACCAAAGTGCTTCTGGTGTTTGCTGTGCCGCATCCCTAAATGTCATTGCGGTGAAGCATGAGAACTTCCCACAGGCCCACCAGTCTCAATCGTTAGCTGTTTTTAGGGAAGGTAACAGATTTCTGATTTGGGCAGCTGTTTCTTTTTGAAGCAGGAAATTGTCTTCAAAAGTAGATTTTTGATGTAAAGTAATAACTGGAAATGAAGGGCAGGGCAAACTGATCCCCTCCCCTGCTTCCCTGCAGCACTGAGCTGAGAAAGGAGATGTTACCAGGCCCTTGCTTTTTCTCTTGGCATCCTCCTGCTCTGCACATAAAGTGTTTTGCCTGTATTGGAACTACCCTACAGATTTGTACTGGCATCACCTCCCAAAATGTCACAGTACAACCGTGCTTATACAAGAGCCACTTGTGTTTAATGAAAGCAAACGCCAGTTTTCACAGGCTCAGTCCCAAAGAGGCAAAATGGACTCATCCTTGGGACCGCCTGTGAGCTGTCAGCAGCTTGGGGACCCCTTCAAGTCTAGTCAGAGTTAGCAGAAATCCTGCCTCTCTGCTTTCTTGCATCTGCGTTGGGGAAAAGGTCTTTTCTAAAGCTCTCACATTAAGTTTTGCTGTCATACGGAGCTTGCATATAATAGGGGATGCAAGTTATTGGTTTCCAGGGAATAGTGTATGCTGTATTCTTTTTCTTTTTAGTATTATTTTTTAAAGTTGGATATCTCCACTACTCTGACAGCAAGGAAAGTGAGCAAGTTGCATAGCCTTTGGTGATAGCCACCTTTTACCTCCCCTCTTGCGTGCAGGGAATAGGGACACCAACAAAGTTTCTTCCCTGTAGTAAGACTGGGTGCTTGACTGTCTGTACAGGGAAAAGCTGTCCCTGCTGCTGCCTGGCTGGGGGTGGCACTTCTGCAGGTAGCAAGGGAGCAACCAAGGGAAAAGATTTCCAGGTCTTCTGGTTGAGGTAACTGAACCCGTTCTTTGTAACCTTCAGCCCTTTGCTACCTCTTCCCTGCAGCTCAATGGGATATTTTGTGAGTTTTTTGATTTTAAAATCATCCTGATGTAAACCTGTTGCCCTGGGCTTCTGCCAGCAGAGTTTTAGCTGTCCCAGTGGACCTTGTAATGGCAGGGAAAGAATGCAGCACTGGGGTCTGAAACACAGCTGACAGTCAGCACATCTCTGGATAACATCCTCCTCTTCCCTAGCAAGATGTGGTGCACACAGGTATTGGTAGGTGGGAACAGCTGCAGCACTCTCTGTGGGAAAGAATTAATACCATTTAAAATGAATTATGTGCTTGAGATAAACTACCTCCTGCAAGTGTGCTGCCTCAGAAGTCTATAGCTTGTATTTAAGAGGATTGACAAGGTGTTCAGGCTTCTGCAGAATAGGGAGAGATTTAAACTGGTGAAGGAGCTACAAGTTCTCATCTTTCTTGGAGGCCTGGGTTTCTGTAATCCATGTCTATATTTGCTTACATTTAATTAGACATAGGCCCTGAAATGACTTAGTGGGCTGTGTGCATGCTGAATCCACAGTTGAGACAAATTAATTTGTCGAGTGTAATTCTGGAACACAACCCACCACCTTGCTCTAAAACGCTGGGGACGCAGGACCTCCAGCGAGTTGGCAAGGTCGTGGGAAGAGTGTGCTGATCTCCGCTGGTGCAGGCTCTTCTGGCTGCCTTTCGAGGATGGCAGAGGAGCTGGTCTTGCCTCTACCAGTAATGGAGCTAGAGAGGTTAGTGCTTTGCACTCGTAACTTTCTTTTGCGGTTCTGGAAGTATCAGCTCCATCTCCTCCTGCGTTACAGTAAGCATCAGTGCGGTGCAAACCCCTTCTCAGCATGTTCCTCCCTGACTTTGCAAATGCACTGCTTGGAAAACTTGCTGGTTATGTTATCAGGTTGGAAGTGATTGTCAGTTTAACACCTGCTTTGTAAAAACATGTTTGTCAAAGTCATGTTTATCAATGAAACCAAGCTGGAATTAAATATTTGAATTGCTGGAGTAAATATGTTGGTAAAATTATATGGAATTAACTGATGGAACCGTGGTGATATGGCATTTGTATCTTGTGGTTTCCATAGACACACATGTGACAGTGTTTTGCAAACACTATGCACCACCTGAAATATATTTCTGCTACTTCAGGAATAATAATTACACTTAAGTGCATTCTGCACAAAAAGACTCCTTAAGCATTTGTTGAATGATGAAAACTAAACAGGTTTTCAAAGGTCATTGCAGCTTTCTCAGCTCTAATCTTAAATTTTTCCCACACTAGCAGTGGAAGAAAAAGGAGGCAGAGAAAACCCCTGGCTCAATGTCTGCGCACGTAATTTTGCGATAGGGTCTGGCAAGTGCAGTTCAGGTTGGGGCAAGAGACTGGGGTGTGTGTACCCCCGTCAGCTGCAAGGCTGGTTGGACCCGTGTTGGGTAAGGGAATGAGAGATTGGTTGGGGAGATGCAGCCTTGAAAGAGTACTGAGAGAAAGGAGGAAAAGGATGGTTCAGGAGAGAGCAAATAAAATGAGCAAATAGATCTATCCACATCAAGCAGAGTGTCTGAAAGTGACAGATATGTGAGGTTGGAGGATGGTTCCCTTCAGCACGTGAAGGTACCCCTAACAATAAGAAGTTGCAAAGAAAGGGACATTCAACCTAAAGCAGCACTTTGCTGATGGGAAGTTTTCCTTTTCTGGAGACACAACTCCCAAGTGAGGCCAATGGTTTGAAAGGGTCTGGCACCATGACTGGGATCAGAGCCCTGCACCCACTCTGCACTTGGGCGAGGGCCGGATCTCTTGAGCGGCTCAGCCCCGCTGAGCACACCGAGTACTGGCCTCGGCTCAGATCCGGTGCTGACTGTGGAGGCTGAGCTCTCACAGAAATCTGGCTCATCTTCTGTAGGAATAATTGAAACAGTCAGAATTATTATTCTCCCTCCCCAGTTCTTCTTCATATCAAATAGGCATTTCCCCCCTCTATGCTCTAATTAAAAACTAAAGGAGAGGGAGAGAGGAGGAGGAAACTAATAATGCCAATTACACATTTGGCTTACAAAAAAGAAAAGCAAAGCACACTAATGCATTTATGGACAATAAGTAGGAAATTATTCACACTTAATAAACCTCTTTGCTGTTAATCCCTGTTAACCTAGGGGCTCTGTTACTTATATCGAAAACTCTCCTCACTTTCTGTGTGTTATTGCAAAGAATGAACTTTTGTTATTAGTTTTTTTCAGGGGCTATTGAACCTGCTGCCTCTGGAGTGCTGGGGTACTGTGCAGACCAGGCAGCCTGGTTGCTGTCATGGTAAGAATATTTTATCACTGTGATGCTCCTTCCCCTTGCCTGCTGCAGTGCTGGGAGGATAGGAGGTCCCAGGACACACACCAATGTCATGGAAGGGTCGGCCACAGCTTCCCAGGTCTTGATGCAGGAGGGCTGCCGGGGTTGTCTCCTCATTAAGATGATTGAGAGCTGCTGGTGGTGGGGTTTCTGGGTGGATTCCCACCACCTGAAGGGCTGAGGATGAGTCTGCGCTGGAGAGTTTAGAAAGGACCCCCGAGCTAAGTATCTGCCAGACCTCCCGCCACCTTGCTGGAGAGCTGGGAGTACAACGGACGGATGTGATTAGCACACTGTGTTAAAAACCCCATATTTTTCTTGCATGATGCACAGTCTTTCAGAGCTTTCTCATCCCGTGGAGTAATGCCCAGAAATTGATGTTATGCTGTTGTAATTGGAAAGGAGCAGGGGGCTGCAAGGGGCAGAATGGATACTGCTGTGAATCCCTCATGCTTAATGATTTTCTTTCCAGCAGCATCATCTTCCACCCTCTCCCTTGCACCTGGGCTTCGAACATCTACAGGGTTTTTTTTCTTTTTTTTCAGTTTTGTCCTGTGACATTAAATTCCATCACTGTTTTTCTGAAGCAGCTGTGGTGGCAGAGGCCAGGTGACTCATCCCATCTGTAACGGATGGCTCAGGAGGATGTAGATGCCATCAGTGTTACTGGGAGCTGTAGATGATCCATGAACCTCTTGTGATGCTGCTGCATGGCTGACTCGAGGTGAGCGAAGGTGTATTTGCAGGTAGCGGGTGAGAAGGAGCAGCAGCACCAGAGGTGGCAAAGGATGTGTAAGAAGAGGAAAATGAGATTTTGGGGAAGATCTAGTGTCAGAACCAACATCTAACACAGTAGCAAGGTGTATCTTGGACTCTCAAAGCAATTACCAAGAAAGCCCTGTGCTCTCGCTTCATCTGGATGATGGCTCTTCCCTTCTCTGTAATCTGCAGATCTTCCCTTCTGGCCCAGCTGGACCCAAGTTGTCAGAGAAAGCTGCTGGCTGAGATGTCACCAAACTGTGAGGTTTGCAGGAGGGTCAAATCTTGATTTGATATCAAAACCTTCAAAGGAAACTTTCCCATTGATTTAATGCATTGGGTTTTTTTAACCTCCAGTCAGGAGCTTTATCTCATTAGTTCTGTGAATCAAACCATGCATCTGAAATCCTTTAATTTTCTTTCTGAGAGAAAGATATTTTAAATTCAGAACTGGATAAAAATCAAAGCATGAACATTATCTGGCTGGACGGTAAGTCTTTTATAAGATATTCAGAGTGAAGTTGGTACAGCTGCACAATGTTATTCCATGTTAATGTAAGCAATACCCTCCTCTCTTGCAGTGTTGTTACAGGCATGTTACTCTTCTCTGGTTCTGGCCAGTGAACTTTGAAATACTGTTTGCATAAATTTACCTACTTCTCGCTGTGTTTATCTGACAATGCTTTTAATTATCCCCAAATCAGATTTTCAAATATAGCAGTTTCTCCCCTTGTGATTGCTATGGAAATTTCACCTGGAAAATCAAAGCTTTCAGAGGTTGTTTTACTTTCATCTCTTCCTTTTGATGAGGTCCTAACACATCAAAAATCCACACTTAGAAACATCCCTCTGTACTCAAACATTTAAAATACCAGGAGGTCTTCATGGTACAGAAGGAGTTCAACCAGGAGCATCAGCCCACAGTGCTCGCTGGAGCTTGGAATGAGGACCTGAATCACGTCAAACCTCGGGATGCTTGGCTGGAGCGTTACCTGTCTGTGGGCACCACTACTGGGACTGAGCAGAGCAGAAGCATGTCAGGGCTTGCATGAAACTGGACAGAAAAGGTCCTGGAGGAGCACGTTTTCTACAGCAAAACCCCTGAGCTGAGAGGATTCAGTGCTGGGTTGCCAGCAGCCAGTTACTAACCCTCTAAATGCTTTCTGTAGCTGGGGGCATTAAATAATTTAGTTGTCTTTCCATCCAAACTCTTGGAAATTTTTCCCACATGTTGAAAAGTTCTCCAGGCCACCACTGGTAACTGAAATGATGAAAGAAACCCAACCTGAGTACTAACACTTGTCATGACAAAGATGAATAAAAAATGTGCACAGAGAAGCAGCCCTCCTGGCAGAATATGACATTTAAATGTGCTTCCCTCCTTGGATTTAAAATGCAAGAAGCAAGTAGATGCAAGAAGGCACTCCCTTAAGGTTCAAAGAGCTGTTCATGTAAAGGATCAATAGATCCAGCACACTGTATTTAGTGTCATACTAAATGCTGGACCAGGCAATTATTTTGATTTATCGCTGTGGTAACCGAAGCATCCAAGTGTGACAGAAAATTCTCATATTTTCTTGCTACTTGTGTAACTGAAATACTTCATCTTTAGAGGCAGTTATGTTAAAAATTACTATTCTGTTCTTGACAGGTATTGTCAATGGCTTGCTAATTCAGTGTTAGTTTTGCAGGTTTTTTGGCGTTTTGTATTCACTCAGTCTCTGATCCGTAGGATATGTGTGCCAGAGGGACTCTTCCAGCAGCACCAGTGTCCTCTGAGCCACCTGGCTGGATCATTAGGGAGTAAATGTGCTTACTGACATTGCAGGGAAGACTCCTACTGGCTCCAAAGAGCCAGTTCTAGAGTTGGAGCCATCTTATTTTAACAATCTAAAGGATATAGCCCTAAACTTAGTCAGGGTAACAAATTAGATAACCAACATATTAAATATGCTCAGCCACTTTGCTTCAAAACACTTTAATAGTTCTGTATTCACTAACAGCAACAGCCAGGTGTCATATGTCTCAAAACCTGCAAGAAAAGCTCATGCACTTTTACTTTTTGTTGTCGTATAGGTAAAAGCAGCAGATGCATCTGGCATCCTTTGCCAGTCCACAGGATAGCTGAGACACTGAATTTATGACCTGTGCCTGCAGTGGATTTCCCACATCAGTGACTTGCAAGTACTGCTCCTTCCAGCTGAGATGAACAGAATTTTGATTGTGAGACAGACTAATGTCGTCCTCAGTATAGAGTGGCTTTGCAACCACGATGAGGTGTCATCATGAGTTTGCAACCCTCTTCAGCCACAGAAGGGTGTGTTGAAGCCAGTGAAATGAAATGCTGAGGGAGCTGCTGACCTTCTTGTATGAGGAGTGTGCAATGTCCTGGGTAGCTGTTGAAGAGCCCGAGGATTTCCACTTGTATCATCACCTCAGATACCTACAGAAACAAGGGCTTGGAAGTGGACAAAGTGTCAGAAGTGAAGATAATATTCTGAGAGGGGACTAGCTCAGCTTGTGTGGGGGAAAAGCACAAACAGTCCTCTAAAAATACAGGAGTATATTTATGATACCCAAATGAGTAACTGCTGGAGGCTTTTGAGGAAAAGTGTTGCTCCTGAGAACACTGGCCTTTGGACCCGAGGACATGAGGCTGAGCTCTGAGGTTTCAGCTCCTTCCTTGTTGCTCTGTGCTTGTTGAAGAACCTCTTGATTTTATCAGCTGTGTAAGTCTTAGCTTGCATGCTACAGAGCAATTGCACCCATTTGTGGGCAAAGGGAACTGATTACACCAATTCTGGAGCGTTTACCTCCTTGCACAAAGTTGCAGCTCTTTGTTATTCAGTATAATTTGAGCATGCTGTGAAAAACGCTGCAACTCTTCAATTACCTGTGCCCTAATGGGTTAGAGATACAGGCTTGTCCTTACAGTCCTGGGCTGTGAAACTGTGTAATTGTAACCCAGGTGTTATCTCTTGCTGTTATCCCTCACTGGTGCTGTAGACACACCTGCTTGAAGAAAGAGGAACATGTTTGCTTTAATTATGTATAGAAACATATTTGTTTCTTTTAAAGTAATTCAAATTCTACTGAAAAATTCTATAGAAAGTTCTTTAGGAAACTGCCAACTCTTAGAATCTTTTGTATACTTGCAGTTGACAAAAACACGTTTCCAGGAGCTGTTTGTGTTCAGCTGACGCATAGTCAGAGGTGCCTCTGCAGACTGTTGCCTATTCTTGGCAATATTTCTGCCTTAAATCCTTGTTTCAGACTCAGGCTACAATGTCACCTGGAGAGGGGCTTCAAAGGATCAACAATAGGACTGATCTGGTCTGCAGAATATGGCAGGCAGCTGGAATCTAAATTGCCGAAAGTAACAGTGGAAAGCTCAGAATTTATATCAGATATAATGTATTACAAGTAAGATTTATAAAAGGATTACAGAAAGCAGTTAGTTAAAGCTACTGGCAGTAAACAGGGATTAAAATATTTATCTAGCTGTAAAAATATGAATAATGGAGTCATTTATTTAGTTATGTAAAGAAGCTGCGTACTTTAAACTGACAACAAATAACACTCCTAATAGCACTAATATTTTACAATGTCCATGTATCAAAATCCTTCCATGCTTTTTGCTTCCAAGCAAAATCCTCTTGTATCTAATCAATGCATAATACAGAATTTCCTCAAGCGACGGGCATGCTCACAAGGGGGTAGATCACCCAATAATGTAGTTATTTGCCTTTCTGCCTCCCTTCCCTCTCCAAGGCTGTAGCATTTGGAGATCAGTTCCTTCCTTCCCTTCCCTCTGGGAGGGTATGTGATGCCAGTTATGAGGCACCTGGCTGCTAATATTTCCTGCTTTTTTATATCGCTCTTCCGATTATTGCATTTCTTCTAATGTTGTTCTTTGTGATTAGTATTATTTTACAGGAAGGTCAGATATTTCTTTGGGAATTGTTTGAGATTTGGGCCCTCCACAACTCCACTCTAACATTTGAACCATTTTAGGTAAAAGCATCCTTCTTTTTGACCCAGACCTCACTGCAGCTACCTACTGCAATATCCCTTCAGTTCCGCAGCTTAGCCACGTAATCTATAAAACAATCAGCAAATGTAAGGCGAACACTTACTGCCCCCATAAAAAGGTATCGGTTACCATGACTGGCATTAGAGGTTTCATTTTTTACTTTTTCAATCGCCTACTTGCCAGGAATAACTTTCAACATGTTGTACGTCTACAGTGATGCTTCCAGGTGCACTGTGGTGTTTTATCATGGGAAAGCTGCAAGTTCCTCTGTTGTTGTAGGTCTGTAAATCTGTGCCTGGACTGATAAAACAACCTCATGGGGAATCATCAGCTTCATCTGAAGGATCTGTGCAATCCTCTGATGGCCAAAGCACAGCCCTGGGGCCAGTTGTCTCCTGATGCAACTTCATGGATTTCAGTTGCCACTAGGTCTCTCAAGCGTCCTGCTCCCAGCCTTCTGAGCGAGATAAAAATATTGTTTGTTCCTTGTTTAGGACTAAGGTAGGAAAGCTCAGTGGTTTGCTGGTTTCTGCTCTTCCTCTCAAGACAGCTTAGATTTTTAAAATATTCAGCAGATAGGATTAAGAAGCACAGCTGGCCTTGCTTCTCTGTCTTGCTGGATTCCCATGGTAATTGGTCATGCTGCACATCGAGTGGCTCCCAACAGCTGGTTATTTCCTATGCTGTCTTCCACTGACAGTAATAAATTTAGCCCTTGGTGGTAGTCTAGGAAATTGGCATTAATAATGATTTTTGGTTGGCCAGCTCATTTCCCTCCTGAGTCAGACCACCCCAGTACTCCGCAAGCTTTGCTTCTCTCTCCCTCTGCAACAGATTGGTTCCACTACACCGCATCAACACAAATTACTTGGGCAATTTGTGTTTGAACTCTATCTTTTATACAGAACTTGTGAGCCCTATGTGAGCTGTGTTTGTGCTTTTTGGTATGCACAATGATTCATCCCCTCCTGACCATCTGTGGCATTGAAGTTTGCTCTTCTCAAACAGCACATCCCCAAGCGGAGTTTCAGCCTTTGTGAGCAAGGAGCCAGCACACAGCTGGGCACCTGTTCCCAAAGCAGGGAGCTGCAGAGCTTGGTTGTCTCTGTCTTTGAAATAGCAAAGTGATTTTAGTGCTCATAGAAAGCATCGCATGATAATTTAAAGAATACGAGCAGTGGCAATCAAAGAAAGTAAATATGGTATTAAAATAAGGCTAAAATATATAGTACTGAAAAAGTACTGTGATTATTTCAGCTTGCTAGTTAAAAATGATGCAGTAGGACTCATGAAAGAGAAATAGAAAAGATATCTGTGAGTGTAGCAAGGGACAGATAGGGAGTTGTTGCCAGAGGGTTACCTGAATGGTAAAAAGGCATGAAATATTCTCATAAAAAGAAACTTTGGCTGCTAACATGGGAAGGAACTTTTTCTGTTGCAAAAGCCTCTCTGCCTCTGCCAAGTAGCAGGGAAAAAAATATGGTGGTGACACCTGGTATTTATTGCCCAACTGTATTGAAAATAGAGCTGGTTTTCAAGGTTTAGACACAAAATAGAGCAGGAGTGGATTACAAAACCATGAGATCTCTCTCCCCTGGATTCTGCTGGGGAGATTCCCCAAGGTTTTCTATCTCTACAATTATTTTTGATTGTTCATAACCTAGTGGCTTTTGGTTTTATTAAGGCAATATTAGCATGCATTCTTTAGTCATCATATTATGATACCTGCATTCTCAGGGCTTCTTCAGACCATTACCTAGAACTAGTTTTCTATCAGCATGGGGATGTATTAAACCTTGTAGAAGTTATTACCCTGCTTTCTCATGAGCAGCATGGGAGGGAATGTGCTGTACAGCTGTCCTGCCCCAGATTAGTGATGGCATCTACCTGTTCAAAGACTTCTCTTTCTTTGCAAATAATTTAAAAGCATTGTTTATTAACAGTGTTAACAAGCAACATATTGGGTGATCATACCTGTTGGGTATGGTTTTTTAAGTGTTTAACCTAAATATATGCAAAAATACAGTGATAGTAGCTGATGGCAGTCAAAGGGCCAGCCAGAAGTTCCTAAGTAATTTCTAATAACTGATAAAGTCTTGTCACATTTGCACTGAAACTCTACCCTGTGCTACTCCTTCAGGCTGCTTGGGAAATCTAGGAGTAGTTCCTGAGCAGGAATTAACTTTAATTTGAAGTGAGCTTTTCTGGGTTTGCTCCTTTATGGGTACCATCACCTTAAAGGTGATCAAAATGATTGTTGGTTCACAAAGGCTGAATTCAGGGACTTCTAGACAGACAGTTTGAGAGAATTTTGGTGAAACTGAAATTCAGCTTTCCAGAAGATGCTTCTTCACACATTGTGTGCTTTGCTCATAGAACCCATTACTACTGCCAAGGCAAGGCGAAAACCTCAAACTCAGCAAGTTGCAAGGAAAGAAACCAAATTATCTTCTGAGGAGAGTATGCGTATATTTAAAGTAAGGCTTTCAGGCATAAATGAAGTTCCTAGTGGAGGCATGTTGTTCTGCAAGATTGCTACTCCCTTCCTGTGAAACACCTGGACTTGGCCAATGCCTCAACATGTGGGTGGTGGACAAACGCCTCTCCAGACTAATTCACAGAGCTACACTCTTTCTTGTGACAGCAAAATAGAGACTTATTTGTTAAAAGTGTATGAAAGATGTTGAAGTTATCCATCTTCAGATGTAAATGTGATACCAGAACAAGTTTATGTCATGCCTTGGGTCATTGCTAACTTCCATGCAGTCCTTGGACTAGTATCTCATGAACCACAAGAAGACATTAATGTTTTACACCTTCAGGAAACTTGCAGCTGGCCGTCCTTGGTTCATGTCCAGTGTCTCCAGCACTGGAAGGAAAATAAGCACTGCAAAGTGCCACGTACTCTGGGTCTGATCCAGCAAAGGTGCTACTATGGGCACAAGTAGAAGCCTGTGAGCTGCTATGCGGTGGGTGTGGATTTCGCTGTTTTGCAGCCTTGAAGGAGTGTGCACCTGGCTGGACTGAGCTCTCATCTATTGGTTTGCACCTTAGTTTGGAGCAGCTCCTTCTGCCTTGGGTTCTCCTTCCCAAACACTTGGCGCAGTGGGTAGGACTGCATGAGGAAAGCTGGTTAGGAATCACGGGGAGAGACTCAAAGCAGGGAATTAGACTGTCCTGTAAAACAATATCCGTATTGTTTTAAAGTGAGATCTACCCAATCCGTTTGTTCTGGTTACATCTTTTTAATGGAGGATGCAATGACATGCTGGAAAAAGATGCATTTTAACAGCAACATGAAAATGAAGGGGAAAATGCAGGAGGGAAATAGTCATAAGAATGAAGAAAAATCACAGCCAGCTAAGTATCAAACCTTAATTTTAAGGTGCATAGCATGCCTGAAATAATAGGGAAAAGCTGCATCAAAACTGATGGTTGGCTCAGAGGTGCAAAGCCTGGAGCTTCTGACTTTCTGATTTGCCTCATTATTTCAAAGCTCCCTGATACGTCAGGGTCAGATGTTTGGCAGGTTTCAGAGGAAGAAAGAGAATAATTTTAAATTTCTGAAGTATGATACTCAGTCACTATGGGGGTGGAGTCCGTTGCATGCTTCTCACTTCGGCCACGTGGGGATGAAACGTGCTACACCATCCAGGTTAACATCTTCTGACATTACTTATGTCTGCCTGCAAGAGTGGATGGCAGCTCTGCTGTTGTCTTCAATAGCAGCAGGTTTAAACTGGCACTAAGTGCCTTTAAAAATGCTGTTCTTAATAGTAAACAATTTGGAGTTGCTACTTAGGCTATGAAATGCCCTTGGGCTTTAGCACAGGCAGTGCAGCAGCTGCGCTGGCCAGGGATACCTCTGTTTGCTTAAGTCTTGCGGTGAGACACTAAGATTTCTGTGAAAGGCACTTCAAACTATTTTAAAGTGTTTTACTATTTGCTTGTAATTTCTTCTGAGACTGGAAGCCAGGGAAAGAGGTTATACAAAATATCAGTTCTTCAAAATGGAATATGAAGTTTTTCTTCTTGGATTGTAAACTGAAACTTTTAAAGAAAATGATAGCGTGTTTTTAGAAGAGAGATATGAAGTGAATTTTTAAAGTAATACAATTTCTGAATATCTAGGGCTAAAGAGGGATGCTTTAAGTGCTTTTTTTTTATTTAATTTGTTTTTAATCCAGGGCACACACTTCAGTCCTGCAAAGTGCCAAGCACTCTGGTCTCTCTCAGCAAAGCCACAATACATGTCGCAGAGCATCAGATCAGCCCTACGGATTTCATGCTTGGTCACTTTTTTGGATCAGACTGGAGCACTCTGTGCTTATTCTGGCAAGCTACTTTTCCATCAAGAGAGAAATGCTTGGGGTGCTGTGGGGGAAGATCACTACATGTCTTTTTTTCCTGGAAAGTAGAACAGAGCATCCCCCATATCATCCCATTTGATTCTTAAAGGGGAATAAATTCCGGTGCTGTATCTAATCTTGCTTCAGAAACCCCGAGCCAGCATCCAGTACTTAGGTGGGGGAACTGGGATATTGGGTAGGAGGTAACTCCAGCAATGACAGGGAGTTGCCTGGGAGAGATGTGGATATTATGGGGCATGGACATTGACTCCATTGGAAAACAGGTTTCCCTCCGTTCTGGTGTGGATGGAGGGACAAGCCCCTCCCTAGGACCTTCACATTAGTTTTACAGAGCCTCATCAAGCAAGGCACAGACCTTAGAAATGTCACCTGCTGCTGTGCAAACCTGTGGGTGACTTAGCAGTGCAATACAGGGACTTGCTCAGTAATGACAGATTGTTCTGTATTTCTAAGTACATTACTTTTTTTTTTTTAAATATCTTCTAATTATGTTCTCTTTGGTATTGATCCTGTGCTCTTTTAGAAGCTAGATTCATCCCTTGGTTTTCAAGAAGCAGAAAAGAAAATATTTGGAGTTTGACGTGCTCTGCGGTCTACCAACCATGTCTGCTGGCTTGTTTGCTGGCTGACAGTTGGTTTGGGATTCTTCATTGCATTTTTTAAGGTTGTGATTTTAAAGTATGTCAGGATCTTATGTCTATCTCCCTTCTCTGCAAACCACTTGTGGACAGTTGACCAAACATAAGTTTCATGGTTTAAGGGAAAAAAAATATTTTTTTTAGTGATGAGATTCTGTTGCCAACTCTCCTGTCATTCTCCTGTCCTATTTACTGCTTAGACTTGAAAAGAACAACAATTTTTGAAGGCTTTGCTTTTAAACTCTGCACTTGTTTTGCCTTTGTGACTGCTTTGACAGACTTCTCTGATTCCTAGTTCAGTATAGGTTGATGTGAAGCTAATGAGAAGGCAGACGTTTATTTACAGTAATATGGGTTCCATTTGTAAAATTATTTCCTGGTGAGAAAAACATTGCTTTCCTATTGCCTTGCATGCTAGGATGTTTTGGGTTTTTTTTTACATCTGCATTTCTTTACAGCTTGGTCTTTAAACTATATATTGCTACAGATGTATAAACCAGCCAGTAAACCATAATGCCACAACTTTAGAGATCATTATAAGACACAAAAACACTCAACTGTTGTTTTAAGTCAAGAAATGGATTTACACATCATAAAATAAGTTTAGAAATAGCACCACTGATTTACAAATCTGATTGCGTACTAAATAAAAAAAGATTAAGTTCATAAATTCTCAGGCTACACTTTGAGATATCTGTTGACCGATTTATATGAAAGAAAACTTTGAAGCTCTGTTGTTCTTGGTTTTGCACAGTCTTGTCTTCCATATAAACCCCAACCCTTGTTACATACATCCTGCTTAGACCTGTTTGTACCACTTCATCTTTTGTTATAACCCTTGACACTATAAAATAATTGTATAAATAGAAGCATAGCTAGTCTGTAGCCTATGGCCACAAACCGATGCTGTATATAAAAGCCTGCCTCACCCAAATTAGACACAGAGGTCTGCTTGTGTTTCCAAATGTGACTGAGGGTCCAAGCACCCAGCTGTGAGAGATTGAACTGGCCTTTTGGGGGATGGGCTGAAGTACTCCCCCACAGGCTGTAGGTGGGGGATGCTCTTGCTGCAGCTTGTGTGGACTCAGGACCAGCTCTGGCACAGCCTACCTATTCACAAGGGTAGGCAAACACTTCAGAATGTAAAATTTGCCCAAGAAAAGGGCTAAATACACAAGTGCCTGGTAGCTAAATTGACTTGTAGTGAGATGTGGATGCCCCAGAATCTCTACAGTGCAGCCACTGGGACAAAATCTCCTGTCCATGACACTATTCCACCTGCAATGGGACCCGTGGCTGGCTGGGGTATCCGTCAGGACTTGCTCCAGGATAAATAACAGGGTTTTTGCTAATTTGGGCTTGCAGGTTATGTGATAGGATCTACCTTTTCTATGCGAGACACCTGGTGGGAGAAGATAAGGAGGTCTGCAGTGGTCTTGGGTCCCTGCAGCTCGTGTGCAGGACCAAGTGGTGCTGGCGAGAGGAGCCCTGCAGTGCATCAGGGATGGGTGAGTCCCCTGTGCTAGCGCCTGCTAGCTCTCCTTCCCTCTCCTGCTCCGTCTGTAGCTCTGATAGACCCCAAAAGTATGTTTCCAACCTCT
The DNA here is from genome assembly GCA_026212715.1 of Elanus axillaris. Classification (NCBI taxonomy): domain Eukaryota; kingdom Metazoa; phylum Chordata; class Aves; order Accipitriformes; family Accipitridae; genus Elanus; species Elanus axillaris. The sequence continues at coordinate 16,478,638 of JANZLQ010000040.1, forward strand.
ACTAGTGATTCATCAGTGTTTTCCTAGTGCCCTGAGGGTAACTGGAAGGACAAACACTCGTTTCTGTTTCTCCTTATCTCTAGCTGCTTTGTTGTATTGTATCTAAAAATTTACCCGATGTTTTCTGGGTTGCTTTGCTTTTTGTTTTGCTTTTTTGTAAACAAGCAGTGCAGTTGCTACAGGGAGAGCTCCCCTTTCATCAGTCCCCCGTCAGGGACTGGCTGGAAATCTGGAGCCAGCCATTAGGGACTTGCCTGCATTGTGGGACGAGCCTGGGAGTGCTGCCCGTGCTTACATCCATTACATTCAGCCTGAGCAGGCTGGCTTAGAAGTGAGGTGGGTCACTGCCTGAACTGTTGTGTACAGCTGGCCAAGTTACGCATACACCATCAGGCTGGTCTTATCTGGAAAAAAATAAAAATAATCTCTAGTTCTCCTCTTTCTCACTCTTTGCCAGGGAGATGTTTCCCTGTTGTCCCTTTGCCAGCTCCCACCTGCTCCAGCTCTGGTGGGCTGAACTGTGTCTGTCCCGTGATGGAGAGATCTGCCCTTACCTTGCTGGACCCACGCTCATGCAGAGAGCCAGCTGTACATTTTCCTAACTTGTTTATGGAGCAGTAAAATCCCTTGAGGTTGTTTCCACCACAGTTTCCTTCCTTTCATTTGAACTTCCAAAGCTGAGGTCCTCTGTTCCCCCAGGGCATGGCCATAAATGCAGGGAGTAGGACCATAGGGGACCCCACCACCCTGAAATTACTAGGGCTGCCTTGGATGTCAGAGCAAAATTAGACCTATTATCTCCATATTCTACTCTTCAGCAGCTGGGCAGTTTCCCACTAAATCTTGGAATCCCTGTCGATAAAAGAAAAGGGAAAAAATGAATAGCCTCAGTAACAAATGTACCCTATCAGAGAACTTATTGGCACAGCAGTTGGTGAAACCTGGCTGCGTTCCTGTTAGAGACTTTGAATGAAATATGTTGCTTTAGTCTTTGATTCACTTCTCTGAATGAGAATTACACAGTCCCATTACCTTGTCTTCAGGGAACTGGTTTCTAAGACTTCATCTACTAGTTTACTTCTAGGATAAATTTTATCAGCCTTAGTCTCTACTCAATACTTTTGAGGAAAGCTCCTTTTCTTGCTTTTTATTTGAGAAAATATTCCCCCTCCAACCTTTACTAGGAAAAAAATACCCATCCTGAACTGTACTGTGTGACTTTGATGGGAGAGAAGGAGTTTCAAGATGAGAATTTTTAGCCAGCCAGAACTGGAAGTCTAACTTAGAAATTGGGTTCCAGTGTAAACCATCGGCAGAGCTGCACCGACATCGGCGGCAGAGCAAGCGGTGCAGCAGCCGGCGGGCACGGCCCCTCCAGCTCAGCTCCTGCTTTTACATTCTGTTCACAGGAGCCATGCAAAAGAGTCCATGCTCCTGGAGGGCTGCAACTTGCCAAATCGTCTTGGCAGCCAAATCCATGGAGCCCATCCAAGAGGGGTAAATGAGAGCTGGATTTGGCCAGCTTTTTTTTCAGTTAATCTCTCTTTTTAGAGGAGCTCCATGTTTGTCTGGTTGGCACACTGATGCTCAAGAGCTCAGTTCTACTTGTTGAGGATGTTACTAGTCTGACAGCAGCCTATAATTACTGTATGTCATGCTGGGCTGGTGATAGATACAGCAACGCTGGAATCTAGGGGCTGCTGAATTCATGAGCTACTCGAGGGTATCTTAGCAGTAAAATGATACTTGGTGTGACTAAAGCATGCAAACACTTCAGAACAGGCTTAATATAAAGCCTGTGATTTGTCCTGCTGAAGTAAATGGAAATATTAGTGTACTTATACAAATTATCTGTACGCTTGAAGGCTTAAATATCAATCCAGTTTGAGAATTTATATTCACGTTGTGGTATGTTAGTTTATGTAATTATCCATGCTCAGCGTATCTCTACTCACAAAAGTCAGTGTGCATCATGGTGCTTTGTGTTACGCGGTAAGTGAATGTACTTATGCCGTGAAGGCCACTTGTTCTCTGTTTGTGTAAGGGAAGCTTTGAGAAAGTCAGCTGATGCGGTATTAACATGATCTTCAGTTTATCCACTTGCCATACTTATGTTATTTCTAACTTAATCCAGATTTTGGACTGTAGCCCTGTAAGGGTGGATGATGCAGGTCACTGCAAAGTCTGCTGTGTGTTGCGGGAGGTGCTGTATTAGATCTGTCCCCAACAGCCTCTTCCACATTTCCAGCTCAGCAGTGATGTTGCTTTAGGCTGTTATTCTTTGATTAAAGCCTGATTTGTCTGGAAAGGTGAGTCACCTGTAATCAGCACATTAAATGAAAGACCTACCCGATTTGCTATTGAGAAATAATCACAAATTCAATAAAGGCTTAATTCCACATTTACAAATCCTGATGCTTTCAGCTCTGTAATCACTGTTCCCTGTCAACCACAAAAGTTTTTTCATTTCCTGATATATGAATGCAAACAACTGTGCCAGGAGCCGCAGGCAGATGCCAGGGTTGACTTGCTCTGTGGTAGGACACTGCATATTCAGATACCATCTCACCTCATTAGCAAAACTGGGATTTTCATGTTTCTAAGGCATTTTATGGAATAACACATCTAACGAGCGTCATATTAGTCACTGTTGATGTCCTGAGAGCTCTGGCCAGCTGGTAAGTGGAATAAGTCAGCGTCCACCAAGTTCCCAAACTCTCCTGGTCTGTATTTGGTGGTGTCCAGGTGTATTTGAAAGGAACATGGTTTCTGGTATCATTTTAGCCCTTAGGAAGCTTTGGGGAAATGTGCTGCTATGTTGAAACCATATGACTCGCTTGTCATTGAAAGGTTTGTCCCCAAAGGAAGCCTCATCGTGAAGTCAGGGACATTGTGGGGCAAGAAGAGCCACTCGGCAGCTGACTTGTCTCACGTCTCTGCAGCCACTGACACAGGAAAACAAATGGGATCTGGCTGTGCTTTGTGCGTGTTTTCTGTATAGCCAGAGTCCAGATTTTGGCCGAGGCAGTCTTCTGAATTATTCAACAAAATACAAAATATAGAAAGACCAGCAAGGTCATCTCACAAGCAAAATTCCCTCAAGATTAACTCTATTATACACCTCTGTAGTTTCAGCAAAAAAACCCAGGCACTGAATTAGCTACTTGGAGAGAAAGGATTTGGTACGTGCTTTTTTGTGTGTCTGAAGTGGGCTAATGGCAGTTCTGAGGTGGGGGGAAAAATGCCAAATCAATGACCAAAGTGCTCTGGAACTGCAGTAGCAGTGCTTCCTTAAGTCTATTTTACAGACTTATCAGAAGGCAGTAAAAGGGGAAGAAATGCCTTAGTTCGAGGCGTGTTCTCCCCCAATGGTGTGTTGCTCAACACTGTTATGTTTGAGGATATTCTTTGGGGGGAAGGGAGTTAAGAAGGAGATGGGACTGGCAGCTAAAGGATTGATGTTTCTTGTATGTGCTTACTAACTTGCACTGATGTGTAGAAGCAGAATGGATTAGCGTGTCTTCCCTCCAGCAACATTCCTAGAGCTAGGACAGTCCAGCACTTAAAGGATTTGTGGAATGGTGGTTTCTTACAAAGACAGATTGGCAACTCTTATATCAAGCATGTCTGAGATTTTCTTTTCACTTGGCACATGCAGGCTCAATTAGACTCAAAGTGATCCTAGGATAATGATACAAGCAGAAGCAAAACAAGAAAATTGGGGGAAGTGTTTTTAACTGCAGTGATTTAAAGTGTCAAAGATAAATAATACATAGATGGGCATTGCTTGCTAAAGTCGACCGCTGAGTCTGCTGGAGATTTTATTGCTGAGAAATCACGTGTGCCGTGTGGAAGAGCTGGAGTCAGGTCATTCGTGCCAGGGAGAGCTGAAGCGATGGGGAGTTCCTCTCCTCTGTGCAGCACCAGAGGAGGCTGGGCTGCTCCTCCAATGACAGCAGAACCCTTCAGCACCTTCTTTTTCCAGGTTGCTGTGTTAGCTCACTTTTAATAATCTACTTGCAAGAATTAAAGGAGTCTGCTCCTGCAGCGGAGGACTCATGCAGCAAAGTGGTGGGGAGGGGACGGTCCCTTTGTTAGGCTGAACTCTCTGTGCCAGAGAAGCAAAACAACTTGAAAGGGAAGGCAGTGTTTTCCTTTAAAAGGTGCTCTCTAGACGGCTTAATGTGATCCTGTGTGACTTTTCCCAGGCTTATTGATGGCAGGAACTGATGTGGGTGTGGGAATGACTAAACCTAAAGGAGACGGTGTTGTGGCACTTGTGGGGCCAGGATGGTGTGGGGATGTGCTGGCGCCAGCGACCAGGGAGGAAAGGAGGAGGTGAGAGAGGTGAATGTGATAGAAGATCCTTGAAGACAACCCGCAAGGAAAAGGAGGAAGGCGAACACCAGAGAGAATGGGAAAAATGAGGAGGGAGTGTGTCTGGGATGGGCTGTGCTTCCCTTTACGTGACTGTGGAGCCTGGTGCTGGTGCATCCAGGACCGGCGTAGTACTGTCCTGGGCACAGGTGTCTTCTCTTGTCACCTGGACCTGCTCTCCACAGCCTCAGCCTCGTCCCGTTCATGGCACCCAGGGCGTGAGCCCTTCTTGCTGTGCTCTGCTCCCTCAGGTTAGCAGCTCCGGTAGTTGGTCAGGGGCCAAAGTAATTGTGACAGTGTCTTTTCCATTCAACTTGCTCCAGCAACGTTTGATGGGTTGCACGGAGGCCCTGCTGCCTGCAGCCTCATCCATATTCATAAGTATGATAGCTTCACACTCGCAAAAATTGAATTGCCTGTTTCCACAACCTTTGATAGATACAGTACATGGCTCTGTTTGATTCTAACAAGGCAGATAAGACACATTCTACAAGCTGGTGGCAGTCTTATATTGATTTTGAGTAATTCTGGTTTCTGTCTTTTGACCAACTATCACTTTCTGTTGTGATAATTAAAGTACATTTTTGCATTCTGTGGCATTAAGCCCTGCTTTTCTGTGCACAATACGCTGAGTTCCCACATCACATGGGAAACTATTGGGAAATCCATAATTGCAGGGCTTTGGCAACCTTTAAATATTTCCATGGTTACTGAGGGGAAGGAATTTCCCATTGGTTGATGCAGTAATTATTTTGGTGACAAGGATGAACATGATTTTTGAAGCTGTTTGTTAGTGCATTATTTGTGGTACCAACTTAATTTTGTAGCTTTTAGAGTAGCATTTCTGTACTAGCTATTTATTGTTTTTCAAAGCTGATTAATGAGAGGCATTAAAACTTTGGCTAATAGCGCCTGTGGAGTGATGTGGAAAACTTTGCCGCTGGTACTTTCCTGTTACATTCAATTGAATGAGGAAAGCCATACTCTCATGGCTGTTTGATTTCACTGTGTTTTGTGTCTGGATTTCATGCCTAAGTCAAAAATTGCATTTTTACTGATACAAAAATCCCCTGAAAAGAAAATTCGGAGTTATAACAAACAACTGTAAATTTGTGCCTGAGGTGTGTTTACATAGAAATGAACATGCTGAGACTGTACATGGCCCAGCTGTGATCAGCTAGTGCCCGGCTGATTTTAGGGTACCTCCATAATGGGCTCCTGACAGTCAAGATGGCCCAAAAGGTGCCTGTGGACAGGCTGAAGGGACAGATGGAGATGGTGAGTACCAGGGTTTGTGCGTGTGTGTGTAGGAGGATGCTGAGACTTCCCTTCTAGAGCTTTTCCATGAACAAAAGAGGGCAAAGCTGGCTGAATAAGTAGCTTATGAAATATTGCTCAGTGTTCCAGCAGTGAGGACACGACAGTAATTCTAGAGAGAGCCCCAACCTGTAACAGTTGCTCTGAGGCTGCTTGTGCAAGGGATGTGAAATGATGCCAGGTACTGGAAGCCACTTTCCTTTTGTGTCTGTTTCTGACTCCTCTTATCTTCTTCAAAGAGTGCCTATGTAGCACAGAGGGTGGGTGTCTTCATGCCAGGTGACTTCTTGGTGCATTTGCAACTTTGGCCTGACAATTACTAGAGTTAAAGATTTAGAGCTTGGTACTTTTGCCAATTTTTTTTGCCCATTATAAGTCTAACCCAGCTTGATGAACAAATCTTCAAATTTGTGTTACACACTGAGTCTCAGCATGTTTGTTTTCTCTAGGGAAATTAAGGCAAGTATTAATGTCAAACTGGATTTGAACTGAAAGCATCACACAGGAGTTGTTTTATGGGATAATACTCCAGGGTTGGGCTGGGTTTATTTTTTTCATTTTTAGTTTGCTTTTTTTTTTTTTTTTTTGTGACTACCCCCTCCTACTGACTACCCACAGCCCCAAATTAGGACAGCTAGAAATTTTCTGGTTGAAAAAGCTCAAATACAGCTACCTTCAGTATGTCTCTGTGCTAATGCCATGGGCACATGAATAGAAGGAAGACTTGAGGCATAAACCTGGAGTAATTCACACTGTGGCAGCTGCAAACAAAGAGGCAGACTATGTGTTGAAAGGAGGACACTTGAAAGTGTGTCAGATTTAGCTACGATTCAACCCAGGGGGCAGAGTTAAATCATTCTGGGGGGCTGTGTGCACAGATTGATTTATTTTTTAATTGGGACAGCTTGTGTTGCCAGGGGTTAACTAATTCACGGGTCCATGGCCCACTAAGGAGCATATTGTTGTGGATTGAGAGACCAAATGCTCCATTGCCTACATAAACAAGCCCACCTTCTCCTTGCTAGGAGCTGCGCTGATGTTAACAGCGTTATCTGCTTCAGTACAGTAGGAAAACAAAGCTAATGTGGACATAGGAATCTTCTCATTGGCTATGCTGACCTTTAAAATGGTCCTCAGATAAATTGGCAAGGTGGGGATCCTGTGTTTTAAGGGATCTGGGTACATGCAATGTGTTTTTTCATTGCATGCTGGCTGGATAGAGTGGGGGTACCCCATGCCCTTGCAGGAGAATGGTCACTTCTGTGCAGTGGCCAACCCTAGTGGGCTCCTGCTGTCCCTGGACATGCTTCCAGGCTGACCCTCTGCACCGTCCTCCCCAGGGAGCTGTAAACCCACAAACCTTGACTGGGGCATGTGGAGATGCTGTCCTGCTCCAGCATGGGCAAGACTCATCCAATGACTCCTGGCCCTCCAGAAAGCTGGGGAACCTCTGGACTCAAAGGTTCTTCTCTCATCAGTACGTCTTCATCAGTCACAGCAAAACTCTTGCCCACAAGGAAGAACCTGGGCATTAAGTCCCCTTCCCTTTCCTCCCACCTGGTCGTGGTGAGGGGTCTGGCCCATCTCCCCTCTTGCTTTCCTCTGGCCCATGTGCTGGGGGTGGCTGCTGGCTTCATCTCATCTTGATACAATTTGGAATGACACAGAGCAGCGGCATACAAGATTAATGAAAATGTTCCGTAGTCCCTTCAAGTCTTTCTGGTGAGGTAATGTAATGCAGATTGATTTGCATCATTCCTCTAGCCTCTCCCTGTTTCCCGGAGGCTTTGACAGGATGGCAGGCTTGCTTGTCTGCTTTATTTATTTATTTTAAATGGGAGAGGAAGGATGTTAAATATCCCAATTGGTAGTTGTTATTTGAGAGCTCAGTTATCTCACAGGCCAAAAGAATTCCCTTCCCTGATGTATTTTTTTTTAAATTTATTTTATATGGTCTCTTCATGTTCTGCTGGGTGTATATAAGCATAGATACATACATAATCACTTAAAATTCACAGTTACTTTTCTGCGGAACAGGGAATTGAAAGAAAGTGCCCATTTTATGTATTTCACTTAGAAGAAAACCTCACAGGAGTGGTGGGTCTGTGGCAGTGATCACTTTAACAAATGGAGCCCAGTCCCCTGTGGAGACAATTTGAATTCAGTGCACTGTCAGCTGCCAGATATTTAGGATAGAGGAGGGATTTCTTCCATGTGTACAAATGACTCTGTGGACCAGCTCTGCAATGTACCATCCTCCTGCTCTATTATTACAGGTGCCCTTAAAGCCCTGTTTTTCTGCTGCCCCCGTAACATCCCCAATCTTGACAATGCTCTGGTAGTGAGTGTGGCTTTGCTTTTTGTTGATGAGGCCTCTCCCTGCTCCTCCTGCCCTGACCACAGCATGTGTGTGCCACCAACAGCTGTTCTTCCAGCCAAGGGCTCATATTGAGTCCCTCCACGCTGCTGTGCTGTGTCCTCCCTGCCCACCCTGTGCTTGTTAGGCTGGGGACTGTTTTGCCTCCTTGAGTGTTGTTCCTCCTTGGTCCTTAAAAGCTATGCAACTCAGATGTGAATCTGAACATATTCTGTCTAGCAGGACTGACTTGAACGCTGGCAGACTTCGCTTTGTAGCACCCTGAGGGCCAGGATTTGCCCCAGGGAACTGAAGAGACTTGCAAACAGAGGCAGAGATGAGACACAGGTATAAAAGCTCTAGAATGGACAATTCTCCACTTACAGTTAAATCCCTTGTAGAGGCTAGATCTAGGTACCGTCAACTTGGTACCTTCAAAGCTGATGTTTGGACCCATGCTTTGGGGGTGTCTAGGTGCTAGTTCAGGGCTCAGATTCACTTCTGTTCTAAATAAATTTCGTCAAAATAGGGAATCCATTGGTTTTTTGAGTTTTCTCTTTCATCCTCTCTGCCTTCCTCATTCTAGTTATTTCTCAAGGGTTCATCAACAGAGAGGTCTTTGCTCTGAAGTAGGTAAATATGAAATTAAAATGATACAAGTTTGTTTCTTTAGAGAGCCATATTTGGCTCTTTTCCATAACTGCCGACATGAGGGCAGTGCCTGGTTCTTCCAGGAATGCAACCACTTGTCTTTGGAACCCACAACCACACTGCTTTACTGGTGATTTCAATGGACATGTCTTGACTTAAGAATCACCAGCAACTGTTTAGAAAAACATCTCTCCTTCTGTGGACAATCCCAAGGGGGATCCTCTCCCTGCCACCTCACAGCCTCTGGCAGCGAGAGGGGAAGCCCCTTTACCCCGGGAGTCCGTGGGCAGCAGCCCACAGCCCTCACCACGGGACATCCCTATTAACCCAGCTCCCAGTCGAGCCGGTTGCTCAGGGCCCCTGGGTGACTGGCACTGGCTGCCTGCAATCAAATGTCCCCTTGATTTTTTTTTTTTTCTTTTTCTTTTAGCTGGTACTGCTGATTTTTAACCCTTTGAGGGCAGCAGCCATGGCTGTCTGCAAACACTGTGTTGGGTTGTAACAGACAGCAGCACTTGGTTGCTTTCCTGGGTACAAGCCAGGCTTCCCGTGCTTATCTCAGCCTCTCCATCAGCATCCCTGTTGCTTTCTGCTTTTTTAGAAACCACTATAAAAATGATTAGAAAAGCTTCCTCTTTAATTGCCTAATTGTTTCACTGAGACAACTTTTCCACTTGTCCATATCCCTGTGGTATATGTGGCTAAGGGTTCTCAGATGTGGCTCTTTCCTTCTATTTTTTCTTTAAATATCTTTAGCACCAGCTCCAGGTGACTTTTGTCACAGCAGTGACCAAATCTGCCTTGTGAACAGAAAACAGCCTGTCGAAATAGGCCCAGTCTCACCCTTGGGGATGATGCTCTGCAAGTGCTTCCTTGTGAACACAAGTTAATTTGCTTTTCCCTTCCAGTCAAAAATCTTCTTCCTCACTCTTGAGTCTACATTCAGTGTTTATTCAAAACACTCCTTCTTTTAGCAGCTATACAGAAGCTACAGTGTGAGACAATTCATTATAGCATGATAGAGGGGTATGGACATATGTATGCACCAGACTCGCATACGCACAAATCTAGTAGGGAAATAGTGAAGCAAGAAATAGTACGGCAAAGACAAGTGGGAGAATAAGTGACTGTCAGAGGAGGGATTTCAGCCTCCGTAGAAAAGATGTGGCACCGCTGCGGTTAGTCACCGTTGTAGCTCCCACACCAGATCTTACAGATAAGGAATCCCGGAACACACCGAGCGATGTGTGGGTGATCAAGCAGTTTTGCAGAAGGTGTAGGAGCCAAGAAAGGGACCTGGGCAACCTCAGAGTAATTCAGGAAGCTGCTAGGAATAGGTCATTTTTTTTCTTATTCTCATGATTTTTGGCTTCAGTAGGATGTGTGTTTGCATTTGAAGTTGGGAAATTGCTTTTTCAATGATCAAATTAGAAATCACCTTTTGCTGCTTTAATTCTCCCAGGGGAAGCAAGGGAAGAGCTTTGGGTTAGAGCTAGAAGCAGGGGAGACTTTTTCAAAGGTAGCTGGGGTCACTGGTTGTTGCTGCCTTTGAAATGTTCCTCCTTAGGCCTGGAAGCAGTTCTAAGGGCAATGTACCTGAACAAGAATAAGTAAGTTCTAGAGCTAGTTTAGTGTTGGGAAGGTATTTTTTTACAAGCATTTTCCTTCAACCGTGTTGCTGCTGTATGTGTTCATGCCCTCGTGGAAAGCAGTTGATAGGCACAGAAAAGGGACTTTCTGTAGATGCTCTTTTGCAATAATGGGTGCAAATCCTTAATTTTTTGACTTGGAGGGTAAGAACAAGCCATGCTGTTCACTGAGCTCACTTCTTACAGCTAGAATTGCATCCACACAGACGACCACAGCATGCAATGACAAGAGAAAATACTACATTAAACCCTGATAAATCTTAAAGTAGCCTAAATTTTCTATGAGGTAAGCCTTAGGCTAGCTATCTCTGAGTCAGAATGGAAAAAATTTTACAGTTACGAGAACTTCTAGTTTAGTATCTTCAAACAAATCCTCATTACAACTAAACTGCATGTTTAAATCACAGTCTTTTCTGGGTCAGTCTACAAAAACCCCCCACCCTATTAGAGGCAAAGGCAATTGCAAATCACTACCTGAATTTCTTTAAAGGGTGAAAAGGATTAACTTGTCTATAAACCTACATTTTTCCCTTCTCTCTCTTCCCCATTTTGCACTCTCTTCCCCAGGACCCAAAGCGTGTCCTGCCAGTGTTACCTTGGTGGCATTTCCACATGGATGAGTCTCCAAGCTGTTGCTCCAGCAGCTGGAGCCCAGCTTCTCACCGGATTTGAGCTGCTGTATGTAGGTGCCTGGGTGATGGCCAGAGTGGGGAGCAGAGGCTTGTGCAGCCCAGGTTTCGGGGTGCTGCACACAGCATGTCTGCCTTGGGGAGATTTGTGGGGCAGCAAGAGAGGGAATGGGCAGGAGGTGTGCTTGGGGTGGCGGTGCTTCCCGCATCCCTAGGAAGAGGAGCTGGAGCAGAGGGTACGGACAAGCTTCTCCGAGCCCCCCATGGCTGGGGTTTGCCGCTGCTGCCGGCCCCAACTGGTGCCTGTGTGTCTTGCTAGTAACACCATGCGATCTGTGTGATGAAATCTGCCTGTGAAACATAGATCTCTGCCTGAGCAGGGAAATGCAAAGACTGGCCTGGCCTGGACTCAGAGCTCACCCATCCCATCTCCACCATGACCAGTACTGATGCTTGGGAAATAGCATCCGAGCAGGGTGGTTTTGGAGGGCCCCTTCCCAGTTTTCCTCTCCTCAGCCTCCAACCACCAGCTCTTCTGGCTCAAGTATTTCTGGAATGGCCTTTGCCCATAGACCGGTGTATAGTGGTGCAGTGGAGATGCACTCCATGATTTTCCCTAAGTGCTCTTTGAGCTTTTTTATATTTTTGGCTGTTACAATATCCTGTAGCAAAAAGTTCCATATTTAATTACAGGCTTTGTCAAATGTCATTTCCTTTTGTTTGCCTAAACCTGCTGCCAGGCCAGGCATCTCTTGAAGGTAGCAGGTGTTTCAGGAGATGAAGGGACCCCCCAAATGCTTTTAATGCTCTCTTTGCGTTGGTGATAAGAGTTTTGCAGAACAGATCCAACCAAGGATTTTCCCAGCAAGGACTGTGAAGGCTGCCGGAGCAGCAGCCGCTCTCTGTACACAGAAAGCAGGTTTCTGGACGAGGCACAATGACATTTCCCATTCATTGCATGGGGACAGTGGCACCGGTGGGAGCAGTTGCCATGGCAATGTGATAACTAGCACATCTCTGAGGAGGAGGTCCCCTCTGCGGCATCCCAAGGTTTCCCTTTGCCTCTTGCTAAGGTAAGAGCTGCTCTTGAATGCAACTGCAATAGCTATTGCTATTGCAACAAAAATAAAGCAAACTTACCCAAAATGAGAGGCACCTGTGGAACGTGAGAGTGTGGATTGCACTTGGAGCAAAGTGCAGGCAACAAGGGAGTGAGGAGCTGCCATTGATTTCGGGAAGTGAGAGCCGAGTCTTGCGTGGGTGTGACAGGACTGAGACATTCGGGTACTGCGTGTCGCAGAGCCGTGGCTGTCACATGCCCTGTTCTCCCAGCCAAAGGTATTGGAAATCAGATCAGACTGTGACAAGGCTCTGTCACTTGCTGGATGCTGTGTTTTTGAGGATGGTGGCTGGTTTATGAAAGATGGTGCTGAAAACGTTTTATTTTTTTTAATCTACTTTCCTTGGACCTAAAAGTGACCTTCAGGTTTGAATCTTTAAGCAATGCCTTGAGGAGAGTGTTTTCTGTAGACACCAATATATTTTCGTGGATTTTTATCTTATTCCATGTACCATAAAGGTTGAGAAATGCAATAGCAAGCTAGGAGAGCTGAGAGAGAGCTGTGGCTGCCTGGCTCTATGATCAGCTCCTGGTGGAGGGGGTGTCCTTCCCCTGCCTGACCATCACCCTTTGAAATTTGCGCCAGGCCAGCTTGAAGGTACTGGTGTGCTTAGGGTAGGAACATAAATAAAGGCTGAAGCCAGCTCAGTGATTCAAGGGCATTGTAGCAAGGAGGAACAGCATTTGCTGAGAGCTGAACTATAACTCTTACATTTAGGCAACTACTTTAAAGTAGAGCCACAGTATTATTCTGTTACTAGATGACCACTCTGTTGTTATAAGCTCGACTTTGCCAGTAACATTAGCACATGTTGTGTAGTTCTGGATACTGGCTTAATCTCAAAGAAAACTAATCCATTTCAAGAAGCAAAGTGTTGCTTTCATTGTATGCTCCAAATCACTTTTCCTTTTCTCAGTGTGAGAATCTGAGCCTGCCACTGTGTAATTTAAGTGACTAAGATGGCTTTATATTGTCACTGTTGTCAGCAGTTCCAGTTTTCATCAGACAGCTACTTTTTGGTGTGGGAAATCTAGCATGCACATTGTCATGCTGGGTGCAAACTTCCATCTTAAAATATAGCTTAATGCAGCAAAAGCTCATTCCAGCTCTCCCCAAGGTTGTCTCTGTACCACTCTAGGCAGATGAATACTGGGAAAGTAAAGGACATGTATGGCTAGAGCCAGCCTGTAGCTGGGAGGGAAATGCCAAGAATCAGTTTTGCAGGATCCTAGAGAGCTCACTTGGGGACTGGGACAGTCTCTTTTGCCTGACCTCCGTTTCCACTCTGGCTTGGAGACAATCACTTACTGATGATTGTGGAGGGCGTAATTGCATCCTGTGCACATAGAGAGGAATTTTGGATGGTAGTGAAATTGGAGATTTGCTCATGCTTTTCTCCCTTCTCATCCAACTGAGATTTCTGGTCTGCAAAGGGCAACTGCAGTGGAGCCTGAAGATCTGTGTGTGCCTGAGAGGGAGAGGTCTTCTCATCTCATTTATTAGTTTACTACCAAAGAAGGCAGCACAAAACCAACTGTTAGTGACTTTTCCCTGCCAGCTATGTTCTTGGCTGAGGTAGCTTATGGCATTAGCTTGGCATCCTCCAGACAAATGTCACAGATGTAGGATTGCTTCTGCTTAGCAGAAGAAGCCCTTCTGAGCTGGAGATTTAGGTCCTTGTCAGGAACAGCAGGCATCATCCAACACAAGGTGACCCAGAGGCACAGCGCTGCTGTGGGGAGTGGACTTTCATGGCATTACTGGAGAGGCCAGAGGTCTGATCAGTCAAGACCTCTGGGGTGTTTGAAGTGAGGAAGCCCTGGTCCCTCCAACACATTCACAGAAATTAATGCTGCAGCAATTCTGTCATACAAATTCCCCATGGGAGAGAAATTGCACTAGGAGCTGGGTCCTGGTGGGAACTGGTCTTTAAATCATCTGGTGCAAAAATGAGTGAAATGGAGAACTTTTAATTAACAGACTAAGAAAACTTCCAGAAAACACTCAGAGTGCTTGCCAGCAATTGGAGTGGGTCCTAGCAGCCTCCCCCCAAGCTTGTAGCCTTCTTGGGACAGCAGCATAGTCCCAAACCAGCAAGGGGGGGGGGTCATTCTCTGCAGAGCTGAGGCTGCCCATGCTTCCCAGCTCCAGACAGGGACACAGCAATGCTCTCCTGCCTACCATGGGGTGTGAGATTGGCAGGGTCCCAGTCTGGGAGAGACTCTGTAAGAGGTGGAATTCATGGCATCCTAAGAGCTTCACCAAAAGCAGGTTCTTAGAGGTGCAAGGTGAGGGCAGAATTCGCCAGACAAGAATACTCCAGCATCAGCGTGGTCAGGGCAAGTAGCCTCCTCCATCCCTGAGTTTTGGTAACACGCACTTTGTGGGGAAGGATATTTTTGTTCTCAGTTGCTTTCCTCCTTCCCTGCTCCCCAGGCAAACCCAGGGGCAAGCTCACATGGAGCGCAGTCACAGCCGTGCCTGGAAAAACAAGAATTCAGCAAGTTTTTCTTTCCACGAACCCTGTTGCTTTCTCTAGGCAAGCACCTCAAGACTGTGGTTGGTGGAGTAATTTCTAGGTGGGAGTATGTGAGAGCAAAGTTTGACCCGAAATTCTTAAGTCAGCCTCAAATGGGAATCCTGGAGGAGGAGGAGGAGGACAAATGGAGACAACACTAGCTTTGCTTTGGAAAATTTGTTTTTTCATAGAGAAAAGAATATTTTTCAGTTTCTTAACTGGATTTGTCATCGCACAAAGTTGAGTCTCATTTGGAAAAGGGCATTCGGCAAGTGTGTGTGATTATACTGAGCTCAAAGGAGGTGACTCACTGGCATAAGGTATTTCCAGGAAACAAATGAAGGGTAGGGTAACGATATGTTGTTTCTTATACCATGGACTAAAAGAGTAACCTTTCTGCCTGAGGGTGCTTTTGAAAAACCAGATAAGACCTGAAGACAGAAACATTTAAATTGATAAGTCCTGGCTTTGAGGTTTCCGTGCTGTAGTTTCTGAGGAAAAGGCTGGCCTCAGAATCAAATTACTTCCAGAGATTTGAAGCCTATGGTAAGTTAGCCAGAATGCTTCCTCCATACCTCTGCTGGAGAGGTTTCTGGATATCTGACTCCTTGCAGGAGGGAGGCACTTAAGCAGATGAATTAAGAGGACTGGAAATAGTCATTGTCATGTTGGGGCAAACTTCTAGGGTCTTTCTGTAATAGCCAGTACTGCACACAAGTGTGCTGAGATGGAGAGCTGCTCTGGCATTAGACTGATGTTTGGGAAAAGCTGAAGGAACTGGTCCAATTGCTAAGCATTGCTTCTGCTTCTGGGAAGACTTTAAGAAAATAAAAAAAATTAAAAAATCACCCACTCATCAAAGAAAGAACAATTCATATTTGCAGAGCTCTCTGCAGCATGGAAATCTTTTATAACAAACACATGAAGAGTCATTATAACTTGTGCTTCCTTGGTAGGACGCAAATAAAACTAAAAATAATTTACAACCTACAACAAATCCTGTTGATAGAGGAGACATAATTTTTAAAGCTTAGTATTTCTCTTTTGGAACAATCACAGAACCTTGCATTATAGAGAATGATGTGATTGTTTTTCATATGGAAACACCATTTAATTAAGATTTAAACAGATGGTTAACAGGAATGGTACTGTAGGCTTCATCAAAGTAAATTCTAAAGGGCACAATAATATTTCCTCTTCAAAGTGGTTTGTTTTGATTTTTGCCAATAAATAAATTAATTTCACATGTCAGAGGAAAGCATTTTCACAGTACAGTTAGTGTATTATTGCTTGTGTAGTAAAGTGTGGTTCACAAAACAGGGACTCAATTTGTAACCCCAACGCAGATACAAATTTACCAACTGAGCAGATTACTCAATATTTGAAAACTAGTGATAACCACTGAAAGTGGAAAAATAAAAAAAAAATCTGTTTTCCATAACTGGGAGAAATACTTACCTGAGTTCAGTGGGAAGGCAGTGACCAGCCCCTCTGCTTTGCAAACACACACGCCTTCCCCTCGCCCCTCTGCCGCTGCTGTCAGCATGCCAAAGCCAGCTGAGAGAGAGAGGTTGTTCAGCAAAGCAAAGAGGACGCTCATGAGATAAGGAAAATGAGAGAAGCAGTACTCTTATCTCCTTTTACTCAGGGAGGCAAAGGAGACGTAGTGCTTTAACCCAAGAGCACGACTGCAAATGTGTAAACAAAAGTCGACCGAGGGAGCAGCTCTCACCCACGCCACATGCTGTACTCTGCATCCACTCTTTGCACTTACCTGCTTGCTGAAAACCTGCAGTAGAAGGAAAGTGAGCACAGCATGTTTTTGTAGATGGGGCTTATTTATTTTTCCTCTACAACACAGCTCAGCTGAAGAGGCACCATCACAAACACCCCATCCAACTTTTCACATTCAAAAAGGAGAAAGCGCTGCATCTAAATCAAATTGAAATGAAATTTCTGGAAGTTCTTAGGGCAAAGCATTATTTTGATAAGAAAACTTGCCCATCAAAAGGGACAAGCCGTGCTGGCCCCACGGCTCACCTCCAGAAGGTGAGAGCAGCCTTGCTGAGATAAGTGCCCTATTTCGGGGCATGGCTCAGCAGCAAGTCTGTTCTGCAGCCCCAGAAGAAGATTCCCAGGAAGCAAAGGTCAAAGCGGATAAAGCCGTGGGTTAGGAGCTGTTGCTCTCTCCGGTCAACAGGCTTTCTGCCACAGCAATCTTCATGCTCGCACGCAGCTCAAGAACAAACCTGAGTTCAAAAGTCGCTCTGTTCCAGCAAGGATGCATTGGGCAAATGGGCTGGGATTCATCTCGTTCAACTTTAGCTAAAATCTAGTTTCCTTGGTAGTCTGCAGGAAGAAACCAGCTCCTCTGGAGGGCCATTGAGCCCACATGTTTATTCCCCTTGACTTCGAAGGGAGCCTGAACAACTCCGCTGATCTCAAAGCCCTGGTGCTGCACTCTGGCAACGCTGGCATCTGGTGAGACTGGGCCTTGCTCCTGCGGACCGGTCTTTGCAGAGAGGTAATCTGGGATCCCGGACACTGTGTTAGGATACGAATGATAGCATAACAGCACCTGCACAGAGCTCATGCAAGCTCCTGGGATATTTTGGGGGAATCCCAGCAGTGATTCCCTGCTTGTCCTGAAGTTCCTACTTGCTCCAGCTACACCACTCTTGCTGTCTTTCTAGCGTGAATATTTAGGAATTTGGAATATATAGGAAAAAGAAGTGATCTCTGGTGGGACAGAGGGTAGATGGGCAGAGGTGGAGCTGCTTGTCCCAAAGACATCCTGGTCTAAAGACACACCATGTGTAGGCGAGGACCCTGTCAATCAACAGCAGAGCTGGGATCAAGAGCCAGGTCTGCAGCTTTTCAGGGAAATACTCTGTGAAATATAACATAAGAGACAAACATCACCAGAGACATCCCATTTATAATTAGCATGTTGCAAAAGACAGAAAGGTTTTCCCTGTGCAAGACCTAATGTCATTAAACTTAAACCTGGCAAACATCAGAGTTACTGGAAACAAATTTAGCCTTGTCTGGGAATACAAGCTCCTGCCTTAAAGTGCTAATTTCCCCAAACATACAGGCAGCAGGCTTGGAAAGTGTAATTAGAAAACCCTGCCAGACTTAAAAGAAAATTCTTTCACCCACAAAGGCCCAAGTGCATAAGCTGCTCCTATCACCCCACGGCTTGATGTATTTAATAGTCTCATTGCTCAAAGTGATAACCAGACCATGTTGAATTTAATATGGGACCATAGAAGTCTGAAGGAAAATTAACAGTATCTAATCCCACCACAGTCACTCTTGCTTAATTCTTCTTAGGGTAGCTGCAGAGCTCTTTGTCTTCTTGTTTGTTTCTTTGTTCCAACAATGTCGTCACCTCTCCCTCTCTCCTTCTGCACCCCTCACCCTCTCCTTGCATGATTTTCCTCAGCTGATTTCCAATTTTCATTCCTTGCAGAAGAGGTGACTCACAGGATTCCAGTTGTATCAGCATCTCCAAGGTGTTTAACAGCAGGAGCAACCTGAATATGGCATGCAAGTTAATAGCTGATGAAAGCATAATTTAACATAGTATTAAGAGGCCAGATTCTCAGCTGATACAAATTGAGGAGAAAATGAAATTGCTCTGATTTTCGCTATCTAAAGCACAGTACAGACTCTAGGTAAAAGTAGCTTATGTAGTTATGATTTCACACTCTAACTTATCTGGAGACAGGGAATTAAACAACAAGATTAAGCATCTTCCAGAAATAGATGCATTAGTGGGAGCTGAAACAGGATTCTTAACATAATTACTATCCTGCCTGGGGTGTCAGATTCATCAATAAACGCAAAGCTTTTCTATTGTATTGGAACATATAAACCAGAGCAGACCTCACATTCTGCACTAATTGGTTGAACTATTTTTGCAGAAATATTGAAATTGTGAAAAGGGTCCAGATGGAGGGGTGAAACCTGTAGGGCAAGTCGGAGTAAGGATTGTGTGGTTTGGCCCTCATCTTTCCTTAGGGGCACCAGAGAAATGATCACTTACGGTGCGGTACCTCATCCCTCTTCTGATGGCAGCAGATGGCCAGGGTTGCTCAATCCCAGATTAATCAAAACTCCATTTGGAAGAGGCAGTGCATCTGAGGAACAGTCCAGAGATGGGATTGGGTTGACAGAGGAGAGAGGAGGATTGCATGTGCTGTGAAAACTCACATGGGATTCACAGAAAAATCAAAGAAAAGGGTTCTAGGAATGAGGGGCTGCAAAATGAAGGGGAAGGACAACTTCCAGACATGATAGTCAGGATTTGGGGTTGGAGCCAGACTGATGCCCTAAGCTTTTTCCAGGACAACAACATTTCCTACACTTTTGCAAAGAGCAGTAATGTCATAGAGCAGTGTTGTAACATGGAGGATCTGGAGCTAAAGGTGTCATATTTTATTACACTGCAACGACAGAGAGTTGCACTCCAGGGAGTAACCAAGCCCACAAGACACCGGGTATTAAGGAGTGCACGTTTTCCCTTCACCTTGCTGTCTCCTGGGGAAAATTGAGTCCCAGACAGGCCCTGGTGCTGTGGGTGGTGAGCATGCACCTGGGTCCTGATGTCAGTGACGCTACTGATGTTACTGCTTAAATGAAGGCTGCCTCTTTTGGCAGCGATATACACGTGCCCCAGCAAAGTGGGGGAGGATCCTGCTGAAGACGCCTAATGCCTTGGCATCCAGAGCATGTGTGATGCATATAGCAGCAGTGGTAGGAGTAAAGTATATTTGGGAATCCCTGGTTTAATGAGGTATTTGGGATACTGCAGGACTGGCTGCATTGTTTGGGCTGTCCTGGTTCTGCCCGTTGGAAGAGGTGTTACTTCCCCACAGAAAAGCTTGGGTTTTGGTGTTTCAGAGAATTATTTCTCCTTCAGTTACCCAACAGAATCTGGTTTGGTCCTCACTTTCTATAAAAATCAGTTATGTACTTCTCTTATATGACTGCTTTGTGGGAGAAATTATTTTTTTTCCCTATCTTATTAAAGCCGCAGTGGCTCTTAAGGGCTGTGGAAAGGGAAGAGATGAAGCAACATTAAGGCAGTTTTATGCATCTGGGCTTCATGATATTGTGTGTGAAGTGGGTGAGCTGCAGGGGAATGTACTGCTGACCAGCTGGAGTCCCGCAAACAGACCCCCCTGCATGGGCATGAAGAAGTGGTACCAGAAAACTTGTCCATGGTGCTCTGTGCTGGTTTTGGCTGGGATAGAGTTAATTTTCTTCATAGTAGCTAGTATGGGGCTGTGTTTTGGATTTGTGCTGAAAACAGTGTTGATAATACAGAGATGTTTTTGTTACTGCTGAGCAGTGCTTACCCAGAGCCAAGGTCTTTTCTGCTCCTCACCCCACCCCGCCAGCGAGGAGGCTGGGGGGTCACAAGGTTTCGGAGGGCACACAGCTGGGACTGCTGAGCCCCACTGACCCAAGGGATATCCTGTTCCATATGACGTCACACTCAGCATATAAAGCTGGGGAAAGGAGGAGGAAAGGGGGGACATTTGGAGAGATGGCATTTGTCTTCCCAAGTAACCATCACATGTGACAGAGCCCAGCTTTCCTGGGGATGGCTGAACACCTGCCTGCCCATGGGAAGTGGTGAATGAATTCCTTGTTTTGCTTTGCTTGTGTGCATGGCTTTTGCTTTCCCTATTCAACTGTCTTTATCTCAACCCATGAGTTTTCTCACTTTCACTCTTCCGATTCTCTTCCCATCTCACGGGGGGCGAGTGAGTGAGCGGCTGGGGGGGCTTAGTTGCTGCCTGGGGTTAAACCACGACATCCTTGAAGAAGATTTTTATAGCACACATAGATGCCTTAGTGGTTTTAAGTAAGGCAGGCAGCCACATAAGCTTAGTTAATAAACTCCACTATAGGTATGCATGACTCATTGGTAGCTTGTTAATAAGTTCTGCTCTTGATTTTAAAGCAAGCTGTTTAATTCTGCACATGATACTACTAGGATCATGGGGTGAAACTGGTTCGCTGCTGCATCTAGTGGATCTTGCAGCTTGCTCAGGGTGCTGCTCTGCGTGTGTGGCAGCTTCCCAAGGAATAATGGGACTTCTAGTGTCATCTTGACTTCTGAACAGGAGAAATAGCTGAAATCAGGGACAACATGTTCCTCTACCCCCTTGCAGAAAGACGGATTGGAAACCCAAGAACTAAATACGGCACAGGTTGTGCTTGTTAAGCAATGCAAGACAGAGGGCTCTTGGGAGTGTTGACTCACAGTATTTAGTATTGCATTTAGTGGCAACCAGTGTTCGTGCAGTAATGAGGAATATTCTAGAACTTTTCCTCTGGGGTGCCTCTCTCATTTTAGGCTGCATAAATCCTCTCCACAGGTTTGCAATAATACTTTGGCTAACTTTCTGCAGGTGATTTATAGTGTGTGTTTGACAAGATCCCCTGTGCCGTCTTTCCCTCGCTGCTTGAATGTCCTTTGGCATTCAACAGAAATCCAGACTCCTTATGTTAATCTGATTTTCCCAATCAAGCCACCTTAAAGTGCATTTATTCCTGTGTGGTGAGTCATGCTGTAATGATCTGATTTGTAGATCAGGTCCAGGTTCTGTGGGATGTTGTGCAAACATGAGACAACTTCTTTATCAAAAGTCTTGAAGGCACTTTCTCTCTGTTCCACAGCAACAAAAGAAATGAAAACATTTTTGACTACTCCAAGTGGAAACCAAAGCTTTCAATTTTATTCGAAAACAAAATTCACAGTATTTTAGCCAAAGGAAAACTGACATGAAAAATTGTCAGGTGAAGTCTAAGATCCCAGCTGGGTGAAAAAAGCAAAGGTCTCATATTGCTGAAGCCACAGTAGTGGGAGTAGAGATGGCAGAAGTTGTAGCTGTAGTTTGTGGACAGGGAAAATGTCTACTAAAAAGCGATCCAGGGCAACTAAATCATGTCTAGATTACCTTGGATATAACATGTGTATATCCTTCTTGCCCCATGTCCCTTCTCCAGAGTTAACAGAAAATTTGCTGTTGTTGCTTTGGTGTCAGTTAACAACACCTGACTTTGAACAAGAGCAGTAATTTTGGTGTATTAATTATCGTTATCGACATTTTGTTTCTGAATTGCAAGTGCACATCTAAAGTTTAATTCAAATGACTGGATTGGAAGCTGGCGGCAACACAGCCAGCAGCGCTAAACCCGAGCTAATTAACTCTGCCGAAATACAGCCTTATTAGCTCAGGCAGTATTTCCTAACCAGGGAGGGTCTGGCTCATTTGTGAAGGAGAGGGCTGGTAATAACATGGGGGCTGCAGATCACTTGTGGGTCATGTAGGAGGGAGACGAAAGAGTTTTTAAGTCCATGCAGGACCACTGTGATGCCACATTGGTGTCCTGCTGCTCGGCGGCCATGCAATGCCCAGCCAGACACCACCCGCGTTGGCTGATGCCTCCGCTCGGCACTGCCCTTCCCTGCCCACACCCACCACCCACCCGCGGATTGCCTGGTGCCTCCTCAGGGGTGTTGGTACGCTAAGAACTTCTTTTCATGTCCAAATTATTTGGGCGTGGTTGGGAATTTTTGCCTTTCAGGTTATTGAAATTGGGAACTATCTTCCTGACTGTAAAACCAGCATGCGAAGCAGCTGCTGCTCCTTTATTAATGACGTACACACGCACTGGCTGTTGCAGCGAGCTGAGCTGCCAGCAGCGTGTCTCATGGCTGCAGGAAGGTGCTTCATCCTGGTGTAAGGTTAGAAATATTTTGGCCAAGTGTGTTCCCTCTTTTAGTGCTGTGATTTTGGGGAGGGAGAGATGAAACGGTATCAGTGGTGGAGACCTGCAGGCCAGGCAAGGACCAGTGAGCGGCACTGGCTCATAGAAGGTTGCTTGTGCTTCTGGTGAGAAAGGTCTGTGTCATGGTCAGAGCCAGCGACCATCATGTGAGATAGAGGAATGAAAAACATTTGTCTTTGCAATGAACTTGAATAGGAATATCAATCACCACAGGTTCCCTTCTTTCATCCTGGCAGGCTCTTTTCCCTAACAAGACATAGTGAGTTTTTATTGGCCTTACATAGGTGAGGATGTGTGATTTGCACTTGGAAAAATACTCTTTTTCTTCTTTCTCTATTGACTTGTTTTTCATAAGCACCATTTGCTCCGGGCTGTATCAGGCTAACAGCTGCGGTCTTCTCCTCCCTGCTACCCAGGTGCCTATTGCCAGGGGACAGATTCCAGAATTTGCTGCTTTAGGAGCAGTGACCCTTTGCGTTTGTTTCAAGTCACATTGTTCTTTTTTTCCATGCTAAAGCCTCGGAAACTCATCCCGTATTGTAACAGTCCCTTTTGGTTACTTTAATCCTAAATGTGGAAATTTCATTAAATTACTCATTCTCCCCCATTTTCATTGTGATCACCAGCCATGTCAGTCACAGCAACTCTTCAAAGGGGGAGGCTGAACTGTACATCAGATATGACTTCATTCTTTGTATTTATAAGGCAAAGCATAAATTCTAACAGGTCTACTAGTCATATCTATTGATTTGGTACTTAATCATATGAACACAATGAATATTCAGTGCCTGTATGATATAAAAAGAATAATCAGAATAAGCTATTATAGGTGCTGGAATCTCATTTAAAATCTAATTAGGTCTAGAACAAAACTAGAGGAGTCCTGTCTGGGTATGAAGAAATGGATGTGTCTATGTAATGAGTGAAATGCCTTCTTTTTTCACCCGTCTCTTGGCATGTATTAAGAAACTAGCATTTTTTTCAGTTCCCACTTAGAAAACCATTACTCTGCCTAGCTCAGACAGTGGCTGGTACCCTCATTCTTTAACTCACAGATTAAAGCTGGTCACTCCATGCTGTATAACTGCACTGCTTTATACATAACATGGTTATTGTCACAGTCTTAGGGGTGGTCAGCGCAACTTGAGCAGCAATTGTTTTGTAGCTGTTCCACTGCACTGACTGCCCTAAAGCCCTAGGATTGCATTGTCCACAGTGCTAATGGACCAGCATCCTTCCTGACCACCACCTCTGGTGGGATCTAGGCTAGACCAGACGCTCGCAGGTAGTAAAAAGAGTCATTGCAGCAAATACTGTGTTCACCGAGGTCTGTCTGCCTGCAGCACCAGGGTGTCCCTTTCCCCGGCAGCATTTGACCTCTCCCTGGGTAGCGGTGCCATGGAAAAACGGTGCATCGTGCATTAGAGGTTGGGCAGGCGGTCCCAACCTGCGGCATCACGGAGATCCTTGGTGGGCTCTGAGACCCCTCCTCGTAGGCAGTTGCAGACGTGGCTGCAATGCGATGAGGAGGTCAGAAAAAAGGAGTCACAGAGAAGTTGAGGTCATTATCGCTCGCTGTTAGAGTCAGTGAAGGCCTCTTTCCTACAGCTTTGTTTGTGTGTGTCTTACTGGCAATCAGCAACAGCTGAAACAGGACGACTTCAGGTGCAGATGTACCACCCCAGGAAATCTGGCTGCCTTTAAAACCTGTGCAGAGTGGGGCTCTGCCAGTAGTTCTTTTATAGTAAAAGGAGTGGGAGATAGGAAAATCCTATCTCTTATTTAAAATTCACTTAGGGCACTAAGATGTCATGCAAGAAATCCTGGGGAATAAAAATAGGGTCTTGCAGGCTTTATTTTAAAATATGTCTGTTCAGACTCACAGATTAGGACAGAGCTTGCCTTGCTGTTTATAAAAAGAGGTGTATAGGTGGATGTAGCTCTATCAGTGTTATACATACGCTTGGATGATTAGGTAAAAATAGATCATAATTTAGTTCAGCATTTATATTTTGCAGGAAAATGGAGTACCACAAGTATATGCTCAGACATAGATATTTTTGCAAATGAATAAAACTGTTTTTCAGAACATGTATTGATTGCCTCAGGGGCAGGTGATGAACAGAACCAAGGAAAATAAACACCTTTCAGCTAACTCTGTTCTGCAAACAGGACATGGCTTTCTGTCTTCAGGGTATATCTTTCTGTTAAAACTGCCAGCAAAGTGAATCTGTTGTTTAATGCCTGTTCTACTTTCCCTGGTGCTTTTCTTGGTGAACCAAAATGTTTGTAGGAGTGGGTTCAACTGACTACATAAGATTATTCACACTCTTGCTGTCTTTCACTCCTTTGCTTTTTTTTGCATCAGCAATGCGGGAGCGCAGTCAGAGACCAGGACAGGAAAGGCACTTGAGGTTTTATGTAATGTGAGCCTGTAGTTCTCTCGCAGGAAATGTTTTCCCTGCTCTTCATTGCAAGAAAAAGAGTTTAGGCTTCAAACGCTGATTTAGTTTGAAAGTCCTCTAACTTCAGGTGTCTGTAACTGGCCATTCCTATTGCCAATAATGGAGATTTTGCTACATGAAGGGCTGCAGAAAATGGCTTAAATTTATCATCCCCAGGACATTAATCAAGAGTTAAAAGCTTCTTTGGATGCCTTGAGGGTTTCACAGCTAAATACATACCTGACATCTTTGACTTAGCTTTCTTGTGCTGAGGTCATCTGTCTGTCTGTCTGTCTATCTGCTCTCCACGCAGGCTCTCTGCCCTGTGCCCCCCAAGCAAGGCAGCAACAAGGGTAGAGAGCAGGTCTGCATGCACTGAGAAACCCAGCCCTCCCTTCCCCAAACCAGGGACAGGGGGAGAATTTCTGCGGTGAATGTGGATAATTTCTGATTAAAAAACATCCTGGGCATGCTGAGATACTGCAGTGATGAAGCCATCTAAAAATACCTGCGTGGAGGATGCCGGGAGCAAATGCTGTGGCTGTGGTGTGACCTGTCCCCTTCCAGGGGCTGAGAAGCCCCTTCTCCTCTGGTGTGGCAATGTCTGGCTACTCCGCAGGCTGGACTGCTTCCAGGCATTTCTTGCGTTCCTCAATTTTCAGCCTAATTGAAGATTTCAGCCTTATAAAAATCTTGCTTTCGAAAGAAATTCTCTGCCTGGATGCTGTCTGTGTTTAGCAGGCTAAGGCTTTCTCTCACCAGAAGCACAAAGGCTCCCGAGTTTACATTGCTTTAATTGACCTCATCGTTTTCCAGATTTTGATCACTGTATCAGATGAGTGCTCTGTGTTTTGTTTTTTTTTTTTTTTGTTTCCCTTTATTAATAACAAGATTGAGAGAGACGTCGGTTACCTAAGGCACTTCTATGAAAATATCACTCAGTTTGCAGGGGTTGTCTTGCATGGAGGCAGATTCGGGTTTGCTTGGCTGGGCAGAGTTGAGCCAGTGAATTATTCGCTTCCCTTTAACAGTTAGACTGGGTCTAATCCATGCTTAACTTCTCATGCTGAGGCAGCCAGAAAATTCAAATGGAGGTCACCCCGTGATGAACCACTGGCCAGAGTGCCTGTGTGGGAGCCTGTGGTTTGCTTGGCATCAGCGAATGCGGCTTTGCCTGGATTCAGAATTTTCTGACTTGGGAGGTGGGCAGGGTGGATGACACTGGTCTTCCAGACCCTTAAGGTCTGAGCCAGAAGGCCTCATAAAAGCCATGCAAACCTATTCTCTGACTACCGTTAGTTTTGCATCTGGCACAAATGATGACAAAGGTACATCGTGCACCTACTCACTGCTGCAGGGCTCAGTGAAATAACAGTCAGAGCCTGGCAGAGGAGGGTTGAAGAGCTGTAAGGCTTTTCAGGCAAAGCTTTGCCACCCTGTGTGTGGTGGAATGATTAGATGACTGTGCTTGATGTGCTCAAATTACACTGCTGTCTTTTAATCATCCTTTATTCAGTAACTACACCCAGGTTTTTCTCCTCCTGTGTCATTTCCAGCCCTAACACAGAATCTCATGTTCCTCAGGTGACACTTTCAACCTCACTCATTAAAGTTCAGGTTGTGTAAGTCTACTCTTGAATGAAGTCCATGAATGGTACCATGGGTTAGCAAACCTGGATGTAAGCGTTTGCTCAAGCAGCTGGCTAACTGCTTAAATGCACACCATGCTAAATGGTAATTTCCTGGAAATACAGCTCTGGATGCAGAAACGACATTTCATTCATGAATTCATCTCGTGGTTGCTGAACATTTGTAGCGGGAATGAGCTTTATGCTTTGAAAGTCTGTTCCTATCCCACCTTTGATGGTTTTTGATGACGCAGAAGCCAAGGCAGCTGTTCCAGGAAAAGTGCCATTTACAGCCATGTACTTGGACTGCAAAAGGCTCAGCCTGAAGCAGCGTTGCAATGACTTCAGAGCCGCCAACTGCAAGTATCCCCACCCCAACGGGCTGTCTAGAATTAATATCATTATTCCAAATGTAAGGAATTGTATTAACAAGTATATTGCTTCACATATAAATAGAGGATTAAAGGAATCAGGGAAAGTCATTTTGATATTCTGTCCAGATACTATATTCACATAGGGACTAACCAGTAAGAACCCGCTCTGTGCTAGACTTTCTGAATACTATATTAACATTGTTCATTGTGAATGTTAAGATTCAGAAATATAACCCAAGTTGTGCACATCTTTACACCTGTAGTAACTGGTTGGTTCCACCATTTTAGCCCTGCAAATTCAAGCTATTGAGACTCAGTTTAACCTCCATACCATAGCCAGCCAAAAGAAGTCCCAGGACCTCTCTTCGCCAGGGAGAAAGCATGCTCACGAAAAGCTGGGGTGGTCAACAGGCAAGGGACGACTTGATAAACTCTAGTCACTTGATGATGCTTCTGAACCTGTCAAAATAGGGGTGGGTTAGGGGAGGTCGAATGCCAGGTCAGGGTCCCTGCAGGGACGATGCAGGGTCCCAGCAGCACAGGGCTGCAAAGCAAACATGCCACGGGCAGGGCTGGCCAGCGCGGCAGTCACCTCATGGACCTACCGTGAGGCCACCAGTTGTAGGGCTGAGTCCTACCTGATGCTGGGGGAGCTACACAAGGTGTTTCAGGAAAGAAAGATTTCATTGCTAGTGAAGAGGTTTAATTGGCATGAGATCAGTTCCTGAATTGGCATGTATTCCTCATGGCTTGAGGAGGATTTGGAAGGTTTTGTTCGGTATACTGGTAGTTTTCTTGCTTTTTGTCTCCTTGCTGTAATGTATTAAGCCCTACAGAAATGGGCAATTGCCAGGTATGTCCCTAGACTTTGCAGGCTGCTGTGTATGGATCCTATGTATTGCCTTCCACAACTATATTGTATCAGGATTTTGGATTTTCTTCCATCTCATCTGAGATGAATGGGTTTAATCAGAATCTGTTAAACCCGCTTCATTCGTTGGTAACCCTTTATAAGATGCTAAGAAACATACTGCTGTCTCACCCTGGCAAGGCAAGAGGCTAAATGAAGGAGGTGAATTTTAGCTTCTAACTAGATTCTAACTAAGATGCTCTGAGGCTTTATAAGATTTTCCAGTGATAGCCTCATTTGGCCTCTATAAATGGAAGCTAGGCAAGAAAACACAATCTGTCTGTCTGCTCTGAAACATACTTATCGATTTCAGCAGTCGTACTGTAATTGTTCTCACAAATCAGCTAATTGAGATCCTTAATGAAAGGTGACTTAGGCAGCAGTAAATTTTGCAGTTGCCCCCCCCAATGGACAGCAGCTGACCAAATCTGGTATTCCGTTAACCATATACACATCTTTAAATGCATTCAACCAAGTGACTAGAATAAATGAAGTTTTTCACAGCGCTTGATGCTCTCATTCATCTCTTGCAAGTGGGTTTTGTAAGGCTGAGCTGGTGTTAGCATCATTGTCCTCTGCCAGAGAAGTGCTTTTCCTCAACCCCAGACAAGGGCTCCTCTGTAGAAACACTAGGTGTGAAGGTGCAATCGTGCCAGTGCTCTGCAGTCACGGGAGCATCAGGTCTCATGTCTAGGGCACGGCTGTGTTGTCCTCATGGCTGGTACAATTGCTGATGCGTGAGATCCTCGACACCAGGGTGCGTGCCGGATTGGGCTTGGGGAGGCTGGGCTGTCAGGTCTGGAGACGGGACCATACCTGAAAAATGGTCCTTCCAGCTCAAGGCAGTATTTCTGGAGGTTTGTGGCTCCTCAGTGTAGCTCTGCACCTGGAGCATTTTCTTGCTTTAGGGACCATGGAGCATCTCACTGTTGCTTTAGTGTACGCTCCCCCGGCTGGGAGGAGGGGAGCACCCGCGCCCAGCATGTGAGACGCAGGCACTGGAGGGGAAGGTACGAGGAGAGGTATCGTGGGAGCTTTGTGTTCAAAGCCTGAGACGAACCGGCTCTGTTTTGCAGCCATTTCAGAAGGGGTTTAGCATCTCTTTGTTCTCTAGTTTGCATGTGTGGTTTTCTGCCTTTATTTTGCAGCTCTTGCTGGTGGGAGAAGACTCTCTGAAGTTCTTCTGAAGGTTCAGAAAAATTAGCATACTTTCTCCTCTGAACTTTCAAAATCCAACTAACGGCTTTTAGCTGATTATCTCAAGTCTTCCTCTCTAATGACTTTCCAGTTTCTTGATGTTGAGCAAAAATCAGCGGATAACTCTCTCTATTAGATATAATTATCTAATGTATATTGAGCTTGGGAAATTATTCAGTTAATTTTGTCTTTAGTCTTCCATTTCCTGTTAGAGATTTGAAGCGTAAGCCTGCAATTCTCTCTTAATTACTGTATCCTGTTGATTTCTTTTCCCATTTTTTAAAGATAAGCATGTGCTTAAGTGGCAGCCTTTGAAAGAGGGAAATAAAAAGTCTCCATTAAAGTGCGATTGTGGTTTTGCACAAATATCACTGACTAAGGTGAACCCTGATTTTCAATTGAAAATTCACCACTGATTTAGCAATTTTTTTTTGCAGAGATGGCAATGGGGTGAGGGGGGGTGT
>JANZLQ010000040.1:16508184-16593577 GCA_026212715.1 Elanus axillaris
TGATTTAGCAATTTTTTTTTGCAGAGATGGCCATGGGGTGAGGGGGGGTGTATTTGCTTTAACAGGAAAAGAGTATTTCTCTTGATTAGATTTTGATATTGCCACTGCACTTCATCCTCCCAAGGATGAGTTCTTGTTTGAGCAAAACTACTCTAATAGGAATGATCACATCCCTTACTTAGCTGCTTTAAATCTTTTTTTAACACTTATCAGCTGTTCAGCTGATTATATAGGAACTATTAATATGTGAGGACATGCAGAGGAAGAGATCATGCTGTGGTTTTATGAGGCTGCAAAGTTCTTGCAGCCCTGCCTACCAAGTGCCTTCAGTTGTGGACTAGCAGCTGGGATTGCTGTCTGTGTCGCAGAGCTTTTGTTGCCATATCTTGTCTTCCTAGTGGATGAGAAGAAATCTTTCCTGTGGATTTTTAAGGTCTCCAGAATAATTTTAAGACATTTTATTTTGCACGGAGGGGGTCGTCGCCAGTGTACCCATGCTTGCTTTCATGGTATGGCGTTAATGCGGCAACCACCCACTGCCTGTACACCAGATTTTGTCCCAGGGCTGTTAAGAGAACTGCGTATTTTGTCCTAGCAAATTACAGTCCAGTGGGTTTTTTTCCTTCTTTCCCCTAAACAGTAGTTAATTACAATTTAACTATTTAATTCCTTATGATCAGAGAATAATATAGGTTGAAAGGGACCTCTGCCTTTGGCTTTTATTCTAGTCTGAACAGAGCATATTACTTTTTTTTTGCCCTGAACAGAACACGTTAGTACATGTTCATGTTCTCAAATAAGCAACAAAAATACTCAGTCAACTCTGCTGAGAAAGTAGGTCTGGATCTCACTGCTGGGTTTCCTTCCCTTGTCTATCCTTGATGCGTCTTGTTCCCTTTTTGCAAGTGCTAACTTTATCACATAGTAGTCTGACAGCAGGGACACACTGAGTTCCTCTAGCTTGATGTTTCCATTGCAATATTAAGCTGAATGGTAGTTGGCAGCAAAATCCATCCCTCTACCTCCAGAGACTCATTAAAACTGGGTAACTCTGAAGTACAGCAAAATGATTTCTGCTTGGACTACACTGCCAATTTAACAGATGTGTGAAAGGTAAAATGATTAAGTAGTTCTTGTAAGGAAATTCGTCTAACTAGGCACTTTCTAAAAACTTCCAATAAATGTTCACTTATTAGATCAACTTTGTAGACATACCTTCTCATAATTATGTACTGCACGCCTAAGAGAGAGTACATAGATTTTTTTAGCGTCACACAGTTTCTTACATGACTTATTATAATTGCAGTAATTTGCATATGTGTTTAAAACAGAGGATTGGAAGTACCATCATTGCACCATTTCAGGACACATACTGGTTGAGCAATCCAGCTGCTGCCATTGGATCTAGCTGGCATGGATGAACTTTGCCTCCTCCAATTGTCCTTCTCTTGAAGCTTGCACAGACCTCAGCCTCTCATTCTCCTCAAGCAGGGAGGCTCCAGCCCCAGTCTCTGGAGAGCAACAAGCGCACGGTGCACAGTACTTTAACTACATTATCCACTGAGCACATACAGTTCTTGGGGCAGTGGATTTAGGAATCGTACATAAACAAGCCACTTCTTGGCCACAGGTCTGGCCACAGCTAGATATTCCAGTTGAGTTCAGACCCCACTGAAATATTTCAGGTTTTGAATTTTTTCCCCCTCTATCTCTAATTAGAGTTTTTTGCTGTCAAGTGATAGAGAGGAAGGAAGAGCTGTTCTGAATCCCCAGGCAAGCCGGCTTCAGTCTGGACTCATAATTTTAGCTCTAATCATAAAGGAATATCTACTATGGTTTTATTTTAAGCCCCCTTTGTGGAGGTGGCAGACTGAAACTGTGTGAGCCCTGACACTGGAAAGGAAATAATACCCCTCTCGCAGGCTGCTCAGTCAAATGGAGATGTCATGCAGGAGGTCAAGACAATCCCACTAACACATTCAGCACCGAGATCTCCCCTCCAGCAAATTCACGGCTGCCAGCCAGGGTGCCCAAATGGGTTGCCAGAAGGCCAGATGCTGCTAATCACCATCTGGGCAGCTGGACCCCCCGAGCCGCTCCGGCTGCGGCGGCGGGGACCCTGCCAAGGCGCCGCAGAATGTTTCTGCAGCACCGGCAGGTTTTCCTAATTCGCTCTTACACACAAAAATCAAACAGGAAAATATTTAATTTGACAGGGCAAACAAATGGTGCTTTACTGGAGAAATGATACTTTAAGCATATGATAGCCATCTGCCTGTTCCTCGCCATGATTGTTGAGGAGTTATAATTGGACACGTGGTTTTGACACCTACAGAGACTAGCTGGCATTGCCACTAGGCAATTTTAAGTGGGACAGAACACTTAAGAGTGTGAATTTTCACTTGGCTGCCATCCCAACAGCCCTGTTAAGGATCATTAAGTGATCAGGGATAGAAATGGTTAATAAAGATTCTGCTTAGGTTAAAGCTAGATGTACACATTGCACATACTTTGTATTTAATTAAGATCCTTCCTGGATTAAAACAAAATGTACTGTTTTGTATACAAATAGTTTGTATTTACACATAACATATAGCTGTTCATAGTTGAGGTCTGACTGCTTTTAGACCAGGTAACAAACCTTTCGGTGTCACTGGGGGTCTTTTCACCCTCTTCATTCGATCACGCCCCATCCTGGAAAACGCAGGCAGGAGTGGAGCTGCCTGCCCAGCCCACGCCCGTGCAGGCACAGCCATCGCCACCGGCATGTTAACCTGCTGGTTTTTGTGCTCTGCAGCCCACTGGTGCTCAAGCCACATCTCCTGTAATTTGAGTTCCTTTCTTGGTAAAAGGCAATAAAGTTTTCACAGTCCCCCCACCCCCTTCAAAATATTGATTTGTAGCCTAAACTTGTTGCCAAATTCTATTTTGATCCTTTGTTTTTTTTTTTTTTTTAAACTGAAGACCACTAAATTCAGGAATCACAATTACACAGAGAAAATACTGATAATCCTATTCTACAGTTTACCCACAAAAGATCTGCATGTGGTGTTTATCCTCTTGGTATATAATGCTAGTGACAGCAAACCGTCCTGCTAAAAGCTGCCTTTTTTACAGGGAGTGCTGCAAAACACAGGTGTGAGCAGGAGCGTGTAATGGATCTGTCATGGGAGTGTGTGGGTGGAGGGTGAGGAAGGATGAGAAGTGCACAGAAGCTCGAGTCTGTTCTGCACATGAATGGCTATAATGAACAGAACTGCCCCCAAATCCTGCTCCGGAGTCCTGGAGGGGCTGCCAGGCCCCTGGGGACCATCTGCGGCATGCAACAGGTCCTGGTACATCCCTCTGCTTGTGTGGAGGGTGGCTGGGAGCAGCTGGAGCCAGCAGAGGGGATGCCATGGTGGGAGGAGAGGTGGCAGCAGCTGGGTTCCCTCTGCGCAGGGGGAAGAAACACCCGTGCAACAGCCCACACCTTTCCAGGTGAGTTCCCTGCTGCAACGCCTCTGGCCACAGGTCTTTGCAGCCCTTTTCCACCATGCACAGGTGAAGTTTGTGTGGTTTAAGCTTGGAACAGAGGCTGCCTAGAGAGCCCCTGGCTCTAACAGATGCTAGTGGCCAGGGGCTTTGCTCTAGATTCCCATTTTCCAAAGGCAATTTCCCTTCACCCCCCCCACCAAGGTCACATAGGACAGCGCAAGGACCTGGCTGGCTACAAGCGGTACATCGTGGGGGTAAGTGTTGCCGTGCCATGGCAAGGCACCGGCATGACTGTGACGTGCAAGTCGTCCCCTTCGATTCTGGATGTGCCTATTCCAGCTGGAAAGGCAAATGGTGATGTAGCTCTGGCATTTGTAGTAGGTTTGGAGGAAATGAGCTTTTAATATGGTGTGCCTGGCTGATCTTCATTTAATATTGAAGGGAGCTGCTTTAACAATGCATGATGGGGCATTCATTTCCCATTGGGTATTACTGATATATGTGAAATGTGACCGCTCTCTCTGACGGTCTATAATTCAGTGGTTCATGCCCAGGCAGAGGAGGGTCAGTACAGCCTTGCTTTAATTGCTGGATGAAAGCTATGGCAGCATAAAGAACCTCTTTGGCACCGCAGATTGCTGCCAGGGCCAAGACCCAATCTCTTTATTTATTGATACATTAATTCCTGAAAGCAAAAGAAGGCATGGCCCTGACAAGAACAGACCTGAGCTCCTCTGGTCCTCTACGAGTAGCAACGTGAGCCAGCAGCGCATCTCTGTCCCTGCCCTGTGGGTGGACATTAGAGGGCCCATGCTTTGTCTCCAGCAACTAAGGGTCATGTAGGGTCAACAAGACTGCTGCTGCCAGGCTCAAGTTGCAAAGTTTGGTTTTCTTTGGGTTTTTGATTGGTGATTAGAGGGTTCAGGAATGGTTTAGATGCATTTAATCCTAAACTCTCAAGGGGATACTCAGCAGTGACTTTCTCAGGTCGAGGATATCAACTAATCCTAAATCCCAAGCCTGTTATTGATTCCTTCCTTTGCTGTGTTTTGCTACTCTGTCTCAGGCATTATTTAGCTAAGGGACAGTACTGTCCTAATTATGTACAGAAATACCAAAGCAAACAAAAGAGCAGTCCCAAAGGTGGGTTATGGATTGGTTTTCCTTTGTTGAGGGAACAATGTTTTTGTCCATGCATTTCAAGGCACACTATCGTTCATGAACTGTTTAAGAAAGAAATAATTGGTACTGTAGGGGGGGTTGGTAATGACTTA
This sequence comes from Elanus axillaris, assembly GCA_026212715.1. Classification (NCBI taxonomy): domain Eukaryota; kingdom Metazoa; phylum Chordata; class Aves; order Accipitriformes; family Accipitridae; genus Elanus; species Elanus axillaris. The sequence goes on from JANZLQ010000040.1 coordinate 16,512,936, forward strand.
ATCAAAGGCGAAATACCCCTTTGCTCCAGTTCAATGTTCATATAGTTTAGTTCTTATTAGCATTGATTTTTCGCAAGCCTTTAGCACCTTATTCATGAAAGGCAGCATAATGAATTTTAGCAATAAACAAGAATGTTGGAACAACAAAACAGACCATTCTTCCACTCACTGCTGCATTGGTGTAAAACTCCTGCTGCAGTTCTAGAAGGGCTCTACCTCGGCTGGCTTACACTGCCTCTACAGTCACATGGCAAACACGTTGTGCCCCCATCTCCATCCATATGTAGGACAAGAGAAGTCAGAAATCACCTGGTTAGTGGCATAACCACGTCTACATGAGCAGACACAAATCCCACTCCAGCCAGTCTGCCAGCCGTCGAGCAGAGCATCCTGCCCATGCCTCCCCTCCTCCCAATGCCTAACTAAAAACTTGGGGTTCCTGGTGTGTGCCTGACCTTGTGATTGTGGTTTGTGTGGGAAGAAGTGATCCTATGCCATACTGACAGTTTTTATGGCTGATGAGGGACATGCTGAGTTTCTAGTCTGATGATGTTTTTATTTAAGTCAGCTGGGAGTCTCTGACATTCTCAATTACAGCTTGTTTGCACACACTCTTTGCAATTGAAATGCAGTTTGCAGCCAGTGCACCTAAGGTCTGCTCTGGGACAAGCTAAAATCCCACTGTCAAAGGTATGAAAGTATGTGGCATTTGCAGTGCTAATAGAGAAGGATCTGAAAAAAAATCCTAAACTGTCTTCAGACTTTTTGAGCAATGACTCGGTCAGCAGACCTTCCCACAGTTCTTCACTGATGTTCTAATTACAAACCAATACCAGCTTAGGCTGTCTAAAAATAAACTTCACATTTTCATTTAATTATTTGTAATGTCTGCCTCATTGCCATGAAAACTATATAGAAGAAAATATTTACTTAAAGGGGTTTCCCATGTGCAATCTCTCAGATGCCCCAAACAGGTAGGTAATACATCTATATAAATATGTCTTAAACTATAAAAGGCAATGGGAGAGTAAGTTTGGGTTGGGGGGAAGCTGAATGCTTGCAGTTATTTCCTGAGCTCTGAAGTTCAGAGCCCTGCCTCACTGGAGGCGCAGCCTGTCCACGTCCTGGCCTTTAAGCACAGAATCTCACTCATTCTTGTCCAGACTTCCCTTGACAAAGCTCACATAAAACAAGTGAATGACTGTAGCATGCAATTTTGGCATTCAGCCTCCAACCAGAGCCCACCCCAGGGATAGCTGTCAGGCAGCAAACTGCTAGTTGTGTGTTTTGAAGCAGAAACAGGACTGCAGGCAGGCTGGTCGCTGCCAAAGCTTTTGTCTGAGCAGCTCCAGGAAGGCCAAGGAGTTCCCATGCTGCCAGGAGCTGGAAATGCTAAGCTGCAGCAGAGCCGTCCGACCAGCTCGGTGCATTCCTCTATGTCCAGTAATTTTTTCCCCCAAATCCCTTTGCTATGGCTACAGCTTTGCTGTTCACAGGGAAGGATTAGCATTTGCAGTCAGCAGCTCAGACCTGCGTCCTGGTCATTCTGTTGTAATTTCTTTCTCTATGATGAGATTCTGGCATGTAAATAATAACATAGGTTAATGTCTTTGAAAATGCTGCCCTGGGTGCTGGACATTGCAATGGCCTTGCTATTACATCGTAATATTCTTCTGATGAGTAGCAGTTTCCTCAACAAAACAGTGTGCCCATCAAGCATCTGAAAAGAAAAAAAACCAAAACAGGATGGTGATGGTTTTTATGCTGAATTTGGTTTTTGGGTTTTTTGTTTTGTTTTTTTTTTAAGGTTTTGTGGATTTTTGAGCATGTGTGTTAGGGAGCAGTGATTTACAATCACTTGAGGGAATACGACAAAACAACTCTTGTGAGTATTTGTCTTTCCACTGCCCATGAAAGCATATTTGAGACATTCAAACAACACCAATAAAACACAGTTCTCAGGGATGTCAGGTGGGAGAGAACATGTGGATGGATATGATATGGGGGGAGACACCCAGATCAATGGATGTCTCTCAGAAGTGCTTCCTTGGCCATCCTGAAATCCTTGGTGGGCTGAGGCTGCCCAGCCGAGGAGCACAGCCTCTGCAGTGCGGTCCAGGGGATGGGCTCGACGGCTCACACGGCGGCTTACTGGGCTCAGCAAACACCAGGATCGATATCTGAAGGATTTGCAAGGATAGTTTTTGGCTGCACTATATTAATGTAAACCAGGAAGTGACTTATATTTATGAATAGTGGAGTTTCAGGACATAATTCATGAGGCAAAAAAAAAAAAGGAGCTATAGTTGAGAAACACACTATTCACTGAATATTTTCCCCAGCTGAAAGATACTGTTGGCAAAACTGAAAAACCTCAGGTAATTTTTATTTCAGCTTTATGATGAACTATTTATTATCCAAATAATTATATTTGATGGTCAAAGATCAATATAAACCCTGTAAGTCATTAATGGCAAAGACTGTCTGTCTTTACTTTATGCATGTCCAATCCAGCTCCCCGAAATCCAGCTCTTGGTGACTGTCCTGGCAAGATGCTGTTACTGAAGCACCAAGCCTTGCCTGCCAGTAGCCAAGAGGAGATGCTTGCCAGAGGACAGTGATGCTGCAAGCCCAGGCAGCACGTCGGGAGGAAGGGCAACCATGCCACCGTGCCACGTGCCCACAGCCAGAGCCGCCTGAAGCCCTTCCTGCCGTTCCTCACAAACAGAAGCCCCGTGTGGATGAAAGTCCTGCAATGCGCTTTGTGGGAATTATGGACCTTCAGGTAATGCTACCCCTGAGTGTTCAGAAATCATGGAACTGGCTAAAAATGATGCCTTTATTTTTTTTATGTCAGAAGGAAAAGCAGCTGTTCTACTTTGTCTTCTTGTTTCTGAGCCTCTCAAAGTGGCTCACTTTTACTTACTCTAACTAATGCTTTTTTTCTGCAGAATTTTATTGATAATAAACATTTTATGTAAAAGAAAGAAAGAGCAGAAATTTCTCTGGGGCATATCTACTGGGTAAATTGCCAAATCATCTTGAGATTTGCATTAAAAAGCACACGGTTAGCTATCCCAAAGACATGATATTGTAACTCTGTTGCTTATGTGTTGCTCAATTAATCAGCAACCATAATTAAGCCTTCAGAGTAGGGGTTTGCATGAAGATCTCAGAGGAAATCTTTGCAGCATCCTCCTGCAGCATGGACGGGTCCTGCACCACCTCCCAGGGCAGGCTGGCCGCTGGAGGAGGAGCAGGCTCACCCGTTATTTCTGATTTCATGCACTCAGTGATCTTGGCTCCTTTGGCATGTTTTGAGGTGGCAGGACGCTCCTTCCTCTGGGTGCTGAGGCTGTACCTCTTTTTCTGGGCTTTTCACTCCTGTTCCACTTTGCAGAGGGCTGCTGAAGCCCAGCGCGGAGGGGAGCATCGTCTGCAATATGTGCAGAGAAAACCCATTTCTCTTTGTCCCCACCAGTCCCCATGCACCAACCGAATAATTTTCCTCCCACTTGTTTTTCCTCGGAGCCGGTGGGGTGAGGCGGGGGAGAGGCAGGGAGCCATCCCCGCATTTTCAAAGCACTGGTGTGATTCCTGCCGTCCGACTAGTGCGGATGTGATGGGAATGAGAATCACAGAGCTCTGTCCTCATGCAGCGCTTTGTAAATGAATCGCTTTGATCTCAGGCGGATTTCCCTGTGCTATTTTTAGATGCAGTGAGGATAACCGAGGGATGTCGATTCTAATGCAGACAGAAAGGAGTTTCAGATGCAGTTTTCCTCCTGGGGCTGGAGAGAAGAGCAGAAGGAGGAAAACAAGGCAACCTCCACCAGCATTTCTAAGTCTCTGGAACAGACAGAGATAGGTCACTAAGCCCTTGAGGCTAGGGAGGGATGTTCCCCAAATACAAAATTCACTAGAATTGCTGCCTTTTGTATAACTTACCACTCTGCTACAGCCCAGAGTTTGGACCTGTGATTAAATTCAGCTTTATACTGTCATGGACGTGTTTATAAGGGATTGCTAATAGTTACCCTTTGATTTAAAGATAATTGCCACATCTCTCACTTTCCCTGCTTGAAGGACATATGTGGAGGTCTCAGATTGCTTGGTTTTGACCGTGCCAATTCCTGTTTTGCATTTCACCTTCAAAAACGATAACCTAAGCAAAGCAACAAACAGATAAACAAATCAAGCCTTTCTTCTGTAGTGGCAGCAGTGTGTGCGTATGTGTGTGTGCAGGTTTGTTGAGAAGAACAAGAGCGAGAACCTGTTTACAGGGAAAAAGCTCTTCCGAAGGGTTTTTTGATTCTTCTTCTCCCATCTCCCGTTGCTGGGGAAACCACCATCCCCGATGCTCGGAGCGGCTGGCTCACCCAGCCCGGTCCTCTGCCACACGCATCGCGCCTTGAGCTACAGCACGGAACAAAGGAAATACAGACTTCAGCAGTTCGACATGAAATACATAAAACCTCCTTTCCCAGTGTCTCCGGGACATGGCTGGTGACAGCTGACTGTAAGCGGTCTCCAGAGGCTGTAGAAAAGGCATGGGAGAGGTTTTTATTTGGTGCCCCTGGGAAGAAGGAGGCAGTGCTACCTGGAGCGGTGCGCGTCCCAAGCCCTGCAGCGGCCGCAGACCTGCGGGAGGGTGAATCCACGGGGAATCCCACAGCTACAAAGGTTGCTGAAGCTGATGGAGAAAACCCCTATGGATTTCCATTGGGCTTACTCACTTCCTACTTTTCCATGAATATTCACAGGAACATGAATGAGCCCTCTTCCCCTGCTCCCTCATCCCCTGTGTTTGTGTCTTTTGGAGTCGAGCTCAGTTCTGCCTGGCTGTGAGCTCTGGGGCTTATAATGGGCATTTGTGTATTTTAGTTGTGGTGCCCATGGTGCCTGTGGTTAGAGGATGGCTTTCCATGGCCAAATGCAGTGGTGCAATGAACCTGGTGATCTGCTAGCATAAATCAAGATGTTAATATACTTAGGTTTATAAATCCCAAACCATGGGGTCAGTCAAATAAGCTTAAAAGTCAGAAGCTTAAAAAAAAAGAAAATTAGGATCTACTTGGGCAGGTTTTGCAATGTGTTTACTACTGTTTTGTTCAGCTTTTCTCCTCTGTCTTTGGAGCTAGAAATTTAGCTGCTACTTTGGTGCTTCTGGTTTTCATGTTTTTTTTTTTATCCAGTGCCATAGATTGGGGCGGGGGGAGGAGGATCAAGGAAATGTGATGAGACTGCAGGAGAGCAGTGAACACAGCGGGACCGGCAGCAGCCAGGAATCAGGCTTAGCGGGTTGTCATTAGGCTGGTGTGTTTGGCTCCCGGTCTTGGCAAGCTTTGGGAAACTGAGCAATATCTGGAAATTTCCCCCGCTCAGGTTTCTCAGCAGCCTGCGATGCACAGATGTTTCTAACATCTGCATCTGAGAACAGAGCCCTGATGTTACAGTTGCTGAGGTATGAGACAGACACTACCAGCTTGAGACTTCCAGTTCTTTAAACACAACCTTCCCCCCCCCTTATCCCTTCTTTTCCCTTTCCAACACTGGGGTACAACCCACTTCTTCAGGTTAAGTTAACCTAACAGCTGAAGCAAAAAGATTTAAACTTGGAAAAAGAGCTCCAAACTTGATGTTCCTTTAGTTACCAAAGCACTAATGTGTATGGCCAAACGGATCAGTTAAACATCCTTCCCCCACCTCCACACAGAACACCTTAGCAATATTTCCAAAGCCTCTTTGGTACCCGGGATGCCCCTTCCTCTGTACCCCCAGGCAGCCTTTTCTCTCTCTGGGCAGTTCTCCATTGGCCGTGGTTAGTCCCGCTGCCCCTCCATGGTGAAACATTCCCCTTTTGTTCCCTTTTCCTGCTCCAAGCTTGCTTTTTCTGCAGGAGTCCCTCTGGGTTTGATGCTATCAGGAACGCTGCCTCGCTTTGTTCTCCAGCCCAGAGAAAACCCGTTGCTGTGAATTTGCGCTCTCCCGGGAGGAGAGGAAGAAACCGGGGCTGTGGGCTGAGCACTTCTTCCTTTGTTCACCCCAGAAAAGTGCTCTTCAGGTGCTTGGGGTCAGGCCCTCTTCGTAGACAGATGAATATTCCCTTGTTCCTCTGCACACAGAGGAAGGAATATAATTGAAGAAAGTTGTAATGTCAGCCCAGCATTTGGAGTTGTGCTTGGACAGATCCCTCAAAGGCTGACTGCTGGCTGTCCCAGCGCCCTGTGCCTAACCAGTGCTCCCACATGCCCTCTGCAGAGCCGCTGCTCCGCAGCCGTGATGGCCCTGCAAGGATGTTGCATTTTGCAGGTATGATGTGAAAGGAGAGCCCCGCTGGGGAGGACAGAAATCCACCCACACGAGCAGAGCAAAAAATTTTGCTCCGCAAGTCTAAATTTTGCACCTGCAAGATTAAATTGGAATTTTGCACCTGCAAACCGAAGGCTTCTGTCCCTTCAGTGGTTCTTGCCAAGTGCCGTTCAGGCAGCTGTGGGCGAGCGTGGGGCAGGCACATCACCCCAGCAGCTCCAGCCACCCCGTCACCCACACAGCCCCATCCCTGACTCCTTCCCTCCAACTCCCCACATCTCAGCCCCATTTTTTACTCTGTATACAACACCATACCATTGCTCCCTGTGCTTTGGAAGGCAGATTTGGTTTTTTTCCCCCAGTTTCTTGGCAAGGTGCATTGCTGCACTGAGCCATGTGTGAGCTGCTGTTCTGGGGCCAGAGTCCCTGCTTGCACGTGAGCCTTTTGCTGCAGCTCAGCGTCATCTGCAACACACCATGAAGCGACTGGGTGCAACTGGAGAGCTGCCAGAAGTCAGGGCAGGAGGAGAGTGTTTTTAGCTCAAATAACGAAGCAGCATTTCAAGCCTAGTCATAAGCCAATGCTGGGTTTTCACAACAGATATTTGGATTTAGAGGGTGGACGGTCTCCTGAATCCTAAAACCCATTTCCTGGTGAATTCTTAATTCTGCAAGTAGGTCATGCCTGCTCTCTCCCTTTGGGTACAGCGGAGACTTGACAGGTCTAAATAATAACTCTTATCTCATTGCTCTTTGATGTTAGATGTCACTAAGTTGTTCCCTGCCATCCGCTTTTCATTTCTTCTCTTCAATTCCTGTAAAACTCTGCTGAACACACAAGTTAATGAAGGATAAGACATTTCTAGGTCCCACCAATTTTTGTAGCACGTGGTCTCTCCCCGACCCCCCACGTGACCCATCGCATTGGCATGGCATGAGAGACAGGCTGGAAGGACCGTGACATCCTGCGAAGTTGCAGGGCATCCAAAGCTTGTCTTCAAGCTGCAGTTTCAGCGTGCCATGCCCAAACTCGACAGACCTCTGCCTATAAAAGAAGCCACAGTCTACGGGGCATGCCCTGGTATTTAGCAGGAGCATCTCTGCAGGGTATGGAGGTCACCTCCAGCTCACCTGGTGCTGCTGGGCACAGAGGCTGTGTTAATGCCATGGGTGCTTCCAATTCCACCCTACAATGCAAGCACAATTTCTTACACTTGCATTTTACCTATATGCATTCAGCTGAGTCTCTGTCACAGAGGTTTCAGTTTCCACAGGGAGCCTTTTAAAGACCTTGCCCTAATTATGAAGCAATTCCAGTGACATTTTAAATTATGGGTGAGTTTTACATAATTCTTTTGATACGTATTGTTATGACATGTAAAATTTTATCTTTGCCAGATGCAGTGAATTATGTAAGATCTTTGTTTTGCATTTGTCAGGATAATTTGAACCATTGCACATTTAAGCAATGCACTTTCAAAGGACTCAGTCCCGCACACAGCTGTGATAGTAGAGATAAGCTTCATAAACTTTATTAAATTACTATTAAATTATATAAGCTAACAGACAAGTTTATGTGACAGTGTTCAAACTGCAAAAAGTCAAGTGTGTGAGGAGCAGGGAAAGCCTTATCCTGAAATGCAGGCCCTTTCCTGGGTTACTAGCGGCAGCTCATTATATGATCAAATGCTGTTTTTTCCATAGGGGCCCTGCCTCAGTGGCTGAGCAGACTGCCTGATGCAAATCAGTGGGCAGCAATTCAAAAATCTGTTTTCTTCCCATCATTCAGTGTGTGGCCCCAGCTCTTGTTTACTCCATACTGCTCAGCCGTGCTGTAAAGATGAAATACTGTTTCTGCTTGGTTTTTTTCCATGACACTCATTACTCCAGTCGTGTTTGTTTATTTCCCATGCAAACTATTAATTAATTTGTCTCTGTGAAGCCCAGTAAGGCAGGGGAGAAACATTATCTCTCGATAGATAAGGAACAGAGGCACAGAAAGATTCAGTCAAGAATGTCAATTAATTTGGGATGTTCAACTTGAGATGCTCAAGAGCTGGTATCTCCGTGCACATATGATTTATGTGCTTGCTTTAGTGCTGCCGTGTCTGTAGGCACGGGCCGGGCAGGACTGCAGCGGGCAGCTGCTGCCTGACCAGGGAGGCTGCCCAGAGCACTTCCCCGGGCACGAGACAAGAAAGAGCAGAAGGCTCCAGACGAAGGCGAAGGGAGGAAGATGGCAGGATACATGCAACATCTTCTTGGCTGGGATTTGCACAGGCCTGACAACAAGGGGAATTTTAAAGCAAGGGGCTGGAGAAAAACAGGGATGCCACTTTGTGGGTGCTTTCTCGGCACCCGTCTGCTCTGCATCTGTTCAGGCACCAGTTCACAGACTGCAACCTGGTACTGGTCATCACATCCGTCACTAAAAGAGTCCAGCACGCTGTGCAGATAACCTGCAGCCTGGTCGAAAGAGGAGAAAAATCAAACCTTTCCTTCTCTCACTTGAACTGCAGCATACACCAGTAATGCAAATAGGACTTGTATCATGCAGCAAAGCACGGGCAGCCACAGAAAACCAGCTGCAGGGTCCATGTTGAGCTCACCAGCCTCCTTGGCTTTCTTTGGACCATAATTTGCCAGCTCTCAGCCCATAAATGAGAGACCTGAGAGTCACTGTAGAAACTTTCAGTTGTCCAAGTTCCAAGAGTATTTATATAACTTAATCGATAAATTGCATTGATTTATTTGCACCAGCTCCTTGGGATCTGGAAAATAGATAAGCATGTGCATGGTGCTGTACAAACACATCATAAATAAATCTAGCTTGAAAATCAATTGCCAGATACTAGTGATTAATGTTCTCATAGTAAAATAATGTGATATCTGTCCATTATAGATTTTTTAAAAAATCTGACCTAAGAGGTTTCAGAGTAATTTATTTCAGGAAGGCTGCCCTTTAAGCCAGATCTTACACTTTTTAAAAGGTCGTGGGGTTTAAATATCATGGTTACTTACAAAGCACAGCTCCCTGAGTGGTTTGACAGCTGCCTTCATCAGAACAAATCAAGGTCCTGTTCAAATAAGTGCTCAACTGTTGAGGCTGAAGGCTGGGTTCTTGCAGGCAATTTCACAATACCATCTTCTTTGGCTGCTGGTGCTGAATACATAAAAAGTACTGTAAAGGTTACCCCAAAAGCCTGCATACATTAACACATATGAGGAAGAGCACAGACATTTTCCTTCATCAAGTCACTGGCTGGTTCATTTCCCAACATTAGGGAGAGAGCTGGGAACAATATAATGTGGTGGTTTACTACAATTCATGCTAGTTTTACGCAGGTAAAAGACAAAGCTCTCTGACCAGAGTTAGGTGTAATTTCAGGTATGCTGAGCCCAGTAACCCCCTTTCTCAGGCAGTTGAGCCAGACTAGACTGTGGCCATCAGATGCACCGCGCAACCTCAGTGCTCTCAAGCTGTGCACAGTTGAGCTGACTTCCAGTCTCATTCATCTCTATGATGCATTATTATATAGCAAGGAGAAAATCCTTATGCTGTATCTGTTCATCAGGTTTGCCAAAAAAGGACAATCTTCCTTGACTCTTTATCTATTGTCTTCCTCGTCTCTTTATCTTCCTCAGCCTCTCTTAGCACGTGCAGTGCAGCAAGGCAGGGCCACGTGGTCCAGACGTCTTGCTGTCGTCTGCAGTTTGTGTTCTTCCTGGCAGGTAATTTTTTTTTTTTTTTAATAGGAAAAAGTGGCTTTAAAAGTAATTTATGTGCAATTGTTTTTCATCCCTACAATGGCCACCTTTTGCTCTTTTCTCATGCTCTCTTTTTCACACACTTTTAGGCATGCATCACTTCTTTATAGCACAGCATTCACTTTTAAGAAGGGCAGGTGATACTTAAGCTATTTGGATTAGGATGTTTTTGTTCTAAGAGTATTTACAGGACAGGGGAATGTACATGTTTGCTGCTAAACTTTTAGTTGATTCTACTGATAAATTCACAGTGATAGCCTGAAGTCCACTTGGACACAGATGAGGTATTTGGCAGAGCACTGTTATTCATTGCATATGTGAACTAACACAAACCATCCAATTACAAATTTGGCTTACAACTCAATTATTTCCTTCTGGTTATAGAGCAATAACATGGGTTTAGTCCAAGGTTTGGACAATAAATAAAACTGGTTAAAGCCACTGCTGCTCAGCCGCTCACCCTGGGCCTCTTTGTTCCAGGATGCAATATGCTCAGGCTTGTCGAGCTCATTCATTTTGTTGACCTTTCTGTAACTACAGTGATTTTTCCTCTCGGAGCCATTTCCAGGAGGGCAAGGAGGTGACTTACCCTGCAGTCTGGGCAATCAGAGCAGAGATCAGGTTTGGTGGTTCAGAACCAGATGGCTAGAAGTTTTATTGACTTTTAATGAAGGCTTTTGGTACTAAGACGAACGCCTAGATCTGTAGGCAGCCCAACTTTCAATAACTTCTTCGCTACTTTTGAGTCATCATTAATACCATCCCACTCAGTGGTTATTCCTAGGCCTACTCTCTCTTCCCAGCACTTTTTTGCACATATACTTTTAATTTCCTTTAACCCTGCCGGTGATTAACATTTTCCCTCCTTTTGCCTCATCTTGCCTGGCAAGCTCCATCCAACTCTGTAATCTTTGTCAGCTGCTTAAACCCTTCTGCATTTCCATGGCAGCTTTCAAAAACTTGAGATCTTTGTGCAGCTTTTTGTGAAGTTCTAGCAGCTGCTTCCCCTCCCTGTTGCTGCGCTGGTCGAGGGACGGGAGTCTGCTTTCCTCTTTCATTCCATTGCTGAGCAATTCTTCACTGTTGCACTTCACGCTGACTGATCAAAGCCTTTCCCACTGCAAACTTTGATCAAGTAAAAGCTTTCTAGCAAAGCATTGGTCCCTTCCTGCTCACTGTACAAGGTGGGTCAGCCAGTACGAAGGGGAATATGGGGCTTGTGAAAGTGCTTGCATGAAAAAGGCTAGCAGGGTTTTCATATCTCCTAAATATTTTCCAGTTTACTGCCTTGGCAAGGTGGATTGCTGTGTGCTCTAAGCCTGCTTCGCACCACGAGGTGTTCCCTGAGCTTTCTAGTGCCAACCCCATTCTCACCAATTCAGGCTGTTTGCCAGGGAGCTCTTGCATGACAAATATGAGCTGCTATATATACATAGATCTATCTATCTATAGCTGTCTGTCTGTCTGTCTATCTATAATAGAGATATAAACATGTATATATGCATGTATTTATGTGTGTGTGTATATGTATCTTTCATACCTGTTTGTGTGTGTGTGTATATGTAATATATTTCAGTATGCTTACATGAAGACATTTTCCCTCTTGGCAGAATTTAAACTCTGAGTGGGCTGCTGTCTGTCTGATGTGGAGCATGATGGAAGAATTCTGCCTTTGTCTCCGTTGAAAATGAAAACAATTTAGAGTTGGCTCAGTAACATGCCACAGAGAGATGTGCTGGGGCCAGCTCTGCTGTGGGTGAGCAGCTGCCAAAGCTCTCCTGGAGCCAGATGTTTAACCGGGTAGGTACGGTCCCCTGCTCTGCAATGTGCATGTTGTGAGGAGCTGCACCGAGGAGGAGAAGGACCTTCAGCAAGTGACCTCCAGTGGGGAAACACTGATGAGACGCTGGCTTTGCATGACAGCAGGGATGCCATTGCCCTGCCACGGGAGGCTGACACATGCCTGGGCTCCACGTTGTGCATCTTGAATGTTGATTAAATTTGCAGAAGAGGATACTACAGGACCAAGCACTAGTGACCAAGAAGGTGAAACTGGTGATGTGTTCACAGGTTGAGCCTTAGGGATCTTCCAAGCAGAAGAGGACACTAGCTGGTAAGACCAGCATCCGTATTCCTGACTGGTTGATCATTTCCTTCGCTTTCTCTTTGTTTTGCTCTGTCTGTGCTGATTAAGTGGTCATAAGATCTGCTGATTGACACTCCCTAGAAAACCTCATTATATTATCTAATGCAAAACCTTTGTATTATTTAATGCAAAGTAATATTTTCACCAACATCTCTGTAGCAAGTGAGTTCCCAAATGTTGCCACTACTTCCAAAGGCAATAATTGTTCTTTTAAATGAAGAAAGTAAAAATCCTACCCCTTTAAACAACAACAAAAGTTCTGCTTTTGCTTAACAAGGAGAGAACTTTAATTTTTAAAGATCACTTTATATTATTAACTCAATTATCAGAAGGGATGGTTGGATGAGCAGACAATTAAAATAAGGAGAAGCTCAGAAGGAAAAGTTCATCAGTGCATTAGACAGACAATGGGGTAAAGTAAAACTATTTCAAGTACCATTTGAAGGAAACCATTTGGGAAGGAAATAGGATTAATTAAGTTTTGAACTGGTTAATTTTGTTATCTGAAAATATTTCATAGATTAAGACTATGAAGTATGCATGAGGTAACGTCTGAGGTCCTTCAGCAATACGGTGAATTGCTGGTCTAGATAAAGGTGCTTCAAATCAGCATAGGACTCCAGACTTACTGGAGTCCGTGGTGTATTCTGCAGCTGAGATTAGGATCAGGCCTTGAGACTTCCACAACAGAGGAGTCTGAACTGTGCCATATTACTTTGCTGTACCAGTCGTGGGGCAGGGTGTGAGCTGAGTCCTGCTAAACTCAATGAGTGGCAGTGGTTTTGTTGCCTCTCGTGGAGAATGTGTCCCACTCTCTGATCCAGAGGTTCCATCCCTTCCTTCACCTCCCTTTATTGGCCTTGTCCTTTTCATCATAAGCAAAGTGAAACTCCTACTTCATTGCTCTAAAAAGTCTTTGGTAGAGCTAAACAGTGACCTGGAGGAACATGCAGTGAAGCCACTGTCACCAGAAATGCCCCTGAACAGGAGTCATTTACCTTCTGACATTTTATTCCCATTACCCCTTCCCTGGAGCACATGTGCGTGCAACACCAGGGATGCTCCAAGTGTCCTTTGGAGTGTTTCTGAGCACAACACCAATTCATGTAAACTCTTTTCTACCTCTTGTTTTTCCTGTTTCCCTTGAGAGGGTATCTGAAAACCTTTCCTTCCACAGATTTGTCTTCCTGAGCTCACATCAGGAAAGAGAGATGACTGGCTCAGTCCTCACTACAGTTTTCTTCAAAATATATATAGCATCATTTGAAAACACTAAAAGAGCTCTGAGTTCTTGTCTATATGAAACTTCCCTGCTGCAAAGGTTTGGACAATGGAGTCTGTGCCCCCACTCCAAGTGCAGGGCCCTGCTTTGTAATACCAGGTCCAATAATTGAATTAAATCAATATGCAAAGGAAGGGCAAAAGAATGATCTGCTCACCACCAAACAGGCCCAGGCGAGTGGCTGAGCAGCAGTGGCTTGGATAGGGCTTTTGTTTGTGCCTTAGTTTTCTTTAAGATGTGGGTGACAAATCACGACAAATTACTTTTCAGAGCTTTGCAGTCTATTCACTAATTAATTAATTTTAACAGGTGCCAGCCATGGTCCTCTCAGCGCTGCTGCTGTCATGGCCATTCAGCCACAGCAAGTGGCATTTTGACATCAGTGCGTGAGCAGTTCTTTTCATTGCAAAGCCCCCAAATTCACCCCAGGCTCCCCTGGGAGCATGCTCTGAGCTGAGACATCCCCACCCAGGAGCAAAGACAGATTGTAAGATTGCTGCCAGTCTACTGGGTGTGCCCCCAAAATATGCCATCGACAGCTCAGATCAGCCCTGATCAACATCTCATCAAATGAACCAGCCCTGTGCGCTACGAATGCCAGGACAGGGACAACTCTTCCTCCATATACAAATGTGATGGCCCCTGGTGGAGGGTGGACCTGTGACTCTGTCCTTGGCAAGGGGACAAGCTCAGAAAACGAGTGTGACAGACAATGTGCGATGCTGAGAAACCCATGGGATATGAAAGCACTCATCCTGCTCCTCCAGTTGCTGAATTAGGTGAGAAATGTCAAACTTGTGGGGAAAAAATTAGGCCTACGGGTACTTGAGAGTAATTTTCCATATGTGGTATTTAAGAATCTGAATTTCCAAATCGTTAATGATGATCTTTGAAGGGAACCCTATAAATTGTCTTTCAGTTCCTGATGAGATGGAATAATTTATTACTTCAATTTTTCTGATTAATGTAAAATGTGTTTCAAATTTGGGTTTTCCTTTAATATTTAAACTTCCCTGTCAGAGGAACTGCAGGAGGGCAGGGTGATTGAGTGCCCCCCCAAACTGATGTGGCATGTTCCCAAAGCAGGGTAAGCTCTGCTACTGGAGCCGATCAGCAGTAAAAGCCATCATGCACCAGCAAACCCAGTTTGTTTCATGGCCTTGCTCACCAAAAGGCATGATGAATCTTTGTGCCAGCCTGCACAGCTCTGCTCACTCACGCCAGAGATGAGAATTTCTTAAAAATCCACACCATAAATTTGGAATTTTAAGTTGTCAAGAACATCTTACTCCAAAAGAGCTGAAAAAAGGCCAAAGCTGGTGTTATTCAGAGTAAATTGCATGGTAGGGTTTTTCCTAAGAAACCTATTTTAAATAGGCTTTCTATCATGCTTTTATGTCATTTTTGCAGAGCCAAAGAAGTCAGGCAAAACCATGGTGGTTTTTGTCTTGGTCTCGCACCATGTAGGAAACTGAGCTCCAACGTTTAGAGTTGCCATTCCCTGAGCCAGTAAAACGCATGACACTTTCTGTGTATTCCACGGACCATGTTGAGGCTACAGCAAACTGAAGCATCCAGCTGTGATGGTCTTGGCTTGACAACTCAAGTTGCCCCTCTTCTGGCTCAGGAAGACACAGGAAAAGGACAATATTAATACAGAAGGGTCTATATCCCAAGGAAAGCTAAGCAGTGGGGTAGTGTACTGGTGGTGGGGTGGAGAGCCCTTGAATATCCACGGTAATAAAAATCAGAGCCCAGACAAGAGGGAGTCTGTTTTAGAGAGAATTATTTATTAGAAGATAGGAGGTTGTTACGTACAGATTCTGTCCTGCAAAAGTGTCCTGGTCATGGATATGTCAGGGAGACATTTAAATCCGTTAGAGCTGGCTCTGATCTCCACACAGAGATACTCAAGACACAGCAGAGCTCTGCCAGACCTGGCTCTCGTACTGATGCCCAGCTGGGGAGAGGCCTGGCGTACCACAGCATCCCTGAGCTCATTACACCATCTTTAGACCACTGGAAAACCTGGCCCGTAGGCTGGAAACCAGTGGTGGGGACACCAGACGGTGCTGCAGAAGGGGCACTGTTCTTCCCTGGGATAACTTGGAGATATTTTTCTCAAGTAGGGAATTGTCTTCCATCGTGCCAGCGATGAACATGGCTGAGCAAGTGGCTACGGAGATACAACCATGCTATGAGGTAGCATGAGGTAAATTAAAAGAAGAAAAAAAAAGAAAAACTAAAAAGAAAGATCTCTGTGATACAGAGATGAGCTCTTCCCTCCCTCCCTCACCCCAAAACCAGGCCAAGCAGGCCATGCCTGAGTCCCCTGCAGAGACCTCCAACAAAGCAGCTCTGACAGGTGGATCACAAAAGGCAGCAATTTTGCCTCATAATAGCTGCGCTCCTAGCAGTATTCCTCCCAATTTCATGGGTGACCTGTTTTCTTTTGGGTTGGCAGGTAGTATTTGTCAGCCTTTCGTAAGGTCTCTGCACAGCCCCCCGTGGTGGCTCAGGGCTTTCCCAAGTGAAGCCCAGGTACATCAGAAAGCTGCTTGTGCCGGTTTTGCACCTCTGGAGCCAACTCCAGGCCCGTGGTATGCTGCACACAGTGTGGGCAGCATTGCTGGAGAGGCAGGGACAAGAGGAACGGTAGATGAAAGGCATTAGCCATCACACTGGCAATAACAGAAGAGCCCGAGACCAAGCCTTCTGCAGATGGTTAGTGGCTCACAGCCAGCTTGGTTTTATACCAGCTCCTGGGCTTTGTCCTTATTCCAGATGTGCATCTTACTGTACTCTGCCACTGTACATGTGGCAGAGCAAAGTGGGTAGACCAGCAGCTGTAAGTTTTCTTTTGTTAGACAACCATCAATATGGACATCTTCCCAACATCTAGCAGGTTTCTTAAAGGAAGGTATTATCCAGGAGTCATCTGCTTAACTTTCTAATTTACAGGTGCTGAAGGCTAAATAAATACTCTGGAGTCTTAATCTGGTCCTGTGCTGAAGCCACATTCTTGTCTACCCAAGAGACTTTTCTGGCTGGTTCAGAATATTACCTTCACCTCACTGTCGCAAAGGCACATTTAACTCTATTTCTCCTCATTAAATCCTGGTCTATGGCTCCAGAGACTACATGTAAAACCCTGGGCATAATCCCCCACTTTGCTCATAGTGTACATGAGCTTTTGTCTACCATGAGGACTCCATCAGGAGCAATGCCCTTTCAGTTCACAATAATCTGATGGAAAATCTATTGTTGGCACAGAAATTTAACATAATTATCAGAAACAGCTGTTTAGGGCTCATCTATCACCATATCTCTCTTCTCATCTCAATCCAAGAATGGCCTTTGTTAGCTTGGTATATTAGAAACCTTTGAAACTAGGGACTTGGCAGTGAATGCCCACAGCTGATGCCAACATCAATAAGAAAGATGGGTCAGACTGCAGACCTCAGAAGGGACAATTTGTGAGACAAGCATTTTTCTTTTGCTGCAGATGACCTTCAAGTTTGGAGGTACAGGGGATGGGGAATAACAGGAAGACTGCAGCTATAAAGCAAAGCAGCAGACCTCCAGTTATCTTTAGGATAGTAAATGCTCGGCACTGAACTAGCTTTGCCACACGTATATCAATTTTTAATCATGTTTTATGTTCCTGAGACACTCGGACTCTTTTTTGGAACGTGCGCCCCAATAAGTTTGATATTTGGGGTTGGGAGGGTTAAGAGAAATGTTCTACAAGGGCATACCACACTTAGTTGAAGGGAACAGATGCTCCAGACCCACTGAGTTATCAAAACCTCTGGAGCAATCGTGGCCACATCTCTAATTGTTAAGGATTTCTATGGCATTGGTTGCACTCTCACCTTCTTCACCCTTTGGAAAGGGGCAAGCTGAGGACCCCCAGGCCCTCTGAAGGACAGCAAGGTGGTGGTATTTGGGGAGGGCAACACCCTGCTCCAATATGGGAGCTCAGTAAGTCAGAGCTCTTTGCCTACTATTTGCCAAAAAACAACAAATCTGGGGGTTTGATCTGAAACATAATCTCCTTCCTTCCTCTCTCAGCTCCAACCTTAAAAAAGCCCCACTGTTCCAGCCTGGTCTGAGGTCTAATTCCAGCTTGGTCAAGTGGAAGGCACACAGAACAGACAGCAGAATACCCGATTTTAATTTCAGGCTAACGTTTATAGGTAGCTTTTGGCTCCATTTCCGTTATTCCCTTCCAGAACTGGTTCTTCAGCCACCCATGATGAAAACTTGTTCCTCCTAGGACTTCTTGAAACACCTTGATGAGTGAAGCTCACCTGACAGAGCTGCCTAGATGTTGTAGATGAGAAAAGTTCTCACTGATGTTTTCGGAGAGAAAAGGCAGCAGAGAGGGATGTTTTCTCTCCAGAGCATGTGCACAAAGGCAGGAGGCATGGGAGCGTTTTCCTCGAGACCAGACAAAGCTGGCCCCTCCAATGTAGCTGCAGTGATGCCCAGCAAACGGCGAGCATCCTGGAGGTTCCAGGCTGGCACAAGCAGGCTTGACTTACCGGACCTCTCCAGGACCTGCTGTACCGAGGGCTCTGGGGAGGTGTGCTGCGAGGTAGCGCTACGTGGCTGCACTAAGGAAAGTCTTAACGGGGAGGGCAGACACGCACGGAGAAGCTGGAGAAGCTCAAAGCAGAGGAGTGCAATTCACTGGGGCTCCAGCAGCGCACGGCAGAGGGGCTGTTACCAAGACTTTGTGGCACTTAATCGTCACTATGTTTTGAGTATCTCGGCTGAGCATGTAAGGCCAGTTCTAACAACATCCAAAAGAAAGAACATGTTCTCACTTGTATAGTGTATGGCATTACAGGGGAATAAACCATTACACAGAAAGATTTTGAACATGAATTACAGCATCTTTTATAACTTTATAATTTAACTGCCAACCCTTTCCCTTGAAATTAATCATGGATGTACATCATATAATCAAACAAGCTTTTTTAAAAAGTACATCTTAATATAAATAGTTTATTCAGTGCATGGTTGTGTATACAACAAATAATAAACAACTTTTTTGTACGAGGCAGAAAGCTGCCTGTACAGAACTATGTCAGTTTTGGAGCACAGAATCCAACAATGATTAATGCACAAAATCTTACACATCATGCAACTCTATGCCAATATTCCAACTTTCTCCCATGCAACAGACATGATGACCTAAATGGAAACCTAACTACATTTTTTAAACAATTGTTTCCAATAGCATGTATAAGTATATGTTGTTTAGGGGTAACCTGTCCTAACGCTTCCTCCTACACAATATTCACGTGCCCGTTACAGTGAAAGAAGGACTTTTACAAATAAGACGTTTCTTATAAAAAATTAAGTCACCTTAATTCCACAGTTTCTGTCTTTAGAAAAGAAGCCACAACAATAGTTTAACATGACACACAAAATGGAATTAAGAGAAATCTACACTGGAGGATAATTTTATCCCTTTCTGTTAACTTCCACTTGGGATAACAAAACAACTCGATTCCTACAGACTGGGGTTAGCACAAGAACTTTACCAGAAACTACAAATCTATAAAAATTTATATTTCATTGTGTTTAAAACCACAAGAACACTGTTTGCTTGAGCCTGAGACACCAACTCTCAGTTCCAACCCTGAATTTTTAATTATTTTTTTAAAGACATATCTTTAAAGACCCATTGGAGTTCAGAAATCAAAAAGTTGCACTATTCCAAATCAAAGGACATTTTTTTATCAAGCCTTAGATATAAAACGGTAAGCCAAGGAAACAACAGAGTTTACATATTTGTTTTTTGTTTGCCCCTATAAAACATACAAGCATTAAAATTTCCTTTGAAGAGCAAAAGTGGTCTTTTTCTGAGTTGGAAAGCAAATTCTTATCAGCAGTGAATGCTGTGAAATGTTTTTGTTTCGTATTCCACAAAGCATAGGAGAGAGAGAGAAAGAGAGAGAGAAGAAGAGAGAGAGAGAAAGAGCTGGACATTTCTTCTCCGAGATTTATTCCGCAGTTATGTTTGCTGGCTATCCAAGTGCCTTGTGATATGCACAAGCATATTCTACATTATTGGGGTATATCCTTTGACAACCAGTAGATCTAATGGCTGATAAACAAGTGACCTATGCAAGTTCGGTGGCTTGTCCTGGGCAATTGAACGTTTGGATGAAAGACTGCTAGTAAGAATTCAACTGCATCCAGAGGTAAGGTTCTGTTTAGAGAGCACTTGGCTTGCCTGAACCTGGCTACGTTGACTCATTTTGGCTCATGGATTTACCCCCATTTAGCACTCCTGAAACACTTCTGCTCTTTGTTGGGGTCCCACTTCCAGATCTTGAGAACTCTGTGAGATCGTGGAGAGAAGGCTCTTTGTACATGGCCACTGCAAAGCAAAAGAGAGGGAGCACGTCAGCACACGTTACGACCTACTCAGTCTGTTGGTGCAAAGTCCGGCTGTGCAACGTTGGGATTTGTCATTCAGCAATATGCAACGTAAGGAGTGAATGAAAGAAATATAGCAAGGAGACCTCTTCCATTCCAAACACTCCCCAAGAACCTTGGATATCCTTTTCACGGGAATGACATTTTAGAGAAGGGAAAAACCACAGCTCCCTGCCTCTCCCAGTTCAATCACCCACCTACCCACTGCACTTACAAAACTCTGAAGGACAGACCTAAGCTGATGTAAATCAACATTTCCTTATTAATGGTGAAGTGGCACTGTCAACAGCTGTGATTTGACCTGTTACTAGTATACATAGCCTAAGCAGGTAGGTGCAAAAATGGATTTTCAGTCTTCTGTTTGCTATGTTTTCACACACATTAGAAGCAAGGATCAACCTTGACATCAGTTGCCTAACAGCAAGTCCTAAATGTAAGCTGTGAAACTAGTCCAGCATCCACCCAGGACCATGCACCTTTGAAATATCCTCTCTGATTTCAAAATGACACTGCCTTAAAAGGCTACCTAAGAGTATAACCCAGAAGTAGAAGGCTTCATTCCTGTTAAGGACCGACCATATGGAAGCTAGTTCTTCTGGGAAAAAGGAGCATCTCCATACATCAACGGAGATCACCCTCTTTGCACTGACCAAAGAGGGAGCCAAGTCTGACCACAGTCCTGATTCAGATCCTTCAGTTAACTCGGATGACTGTACATACTGGCTTTTAATACACAGCGGTGTATGTATGCCACATGCATTATTACCTTTAATGTCATATGCTGATACCACATTAATTGCGGTTCAATAAGCACCGCACATTAGAGCTTTATCTCAGGCAAAAATAGACAAACATCCTGTAACATAAATCACAGACTGACAAGCTGTACAGAAAGTCGCTGATGGCCTGTGAGCAGATGTTTGAGCCAGTCAAGGTAGACCCTTCATTATCTGTAACAGAGACAGTGTGGGCTTTGGGCACAAAGAAACTAATGCATGTATTCAGTTAGATTAGAGAAATGCAGAGGTAACATAGAGAAACCTAAAGAAATGCAGCTCTGGTTACGTTAACAATGTGTTACAGAACATTATACTCCTATTATATAAGTAGCTGAACCCTTCAAATATGTATGCACAGCAATTAAACATCTCTGACATAAGATAATATCAGTTTGGATAGATGGAGCAAACCAAGCAATTACCTTTTAATGGTTTTGGAAGAAAGTGTGCTGCAGGTTTATTCTTCTTCACGTGGTTTCCTTTCATTATTTCTCCTTCTTTGTTAAGACCCAAATACCAACCCCGGCCAGACTGTTGCTGTCTGTAGATCATTGAAGAATACGTCACGTAGTAGTTTTCAAATACTGATTCTTTGAACTTGCATTCAGGTGTAAAATGTTCCTGTAAGAAAGTAACAGATCAATATGTGCAGCACTGAATCTCACATCAGTTAATGAAAAAGCATCCAATACTCATTGCTTTCCCAGTGGTTAAAAGACATACCTTTCACCCTCCACTATCCAATTATGAAACACAGGCCCTAAAGTATTAACGAAAGAGTAACACAATTTGAAACCTGTGAAATGATGCTGTGAGCAGCTCAAAGTAGCATAATAAAATCTTTCTGAATGAGTAAAAAGTCTAAGTGAAGAGTTATTCATTGATGCAACTAATGGATATTAGGCAGACACAGCCCTGATGTCAACCCCAAGGGACCAGCTGTGGTCCAGCCCAACAGGCATGAAGCAAGGCCACGAAATGCCTTTGTGCATTAACTGCTGGCCTTAACTGCTTATGAGGAAAGTGCAATAAAAATTCAAAGCCAAGATGCCATGAGTAAATGGTCGTTTCTTACTAGCACAGCAATATTAAGTTAGCTTGTAGCAGCTGCCTCTTTGGTCTCATCTATGCTCTTTCTCTGCCCAGTTTCATCCACTGAAACCAGCTGTCAGAGACCCACTGCAGACACTGGCCTCTGCTCTGGGACTGGCAAGAGTTAAACGGTACCACAGCTGAAAGCTGACACAATCAAGGTTTAGTCTTCATGTTGAATTGCACTGCTTCTTTTGGGGAGATGGTATTGGGCTAACAGTTAAAATGAAGAGCAATAATCCAGGAGAGAGACTTTTTCTTCCTGCCAGTGGTGTGACTGGCTTTCACTGTGCAACGGTCTTGACTCAATCAATACCTTTTGGCACTATTGCCCAGATTCAAAAAAGGATACAGACATGAAACATGGGTCTTAGAGGGATCTAAGACCAAATTGCCAGTCCTGACAGCACCACTCAGCTGCTTCCTAACACCTCTGGGTGCTTCAGGTTTTATTAACATTACAAGTTCTGACAATGTCTCACCTATGAACCCCTAAAAGTCCATAAAATATGAAAGAGGAAGGGCTTGGTCTGGTGATGCAAATCTTAATATCACAATCCTGCCTGTCGTCACACCGCCCAGCAGCCTCCTGTTTACTGGTCTTTCCTTATGAAGGCAGCCAGCTTCAGTGGAGCTGCCCTTATGTTTAAAGTATCCTACAGCAGCGTGAAAGAAAGGAGGAAAAATTGTGCTTGCATATGATTGTAATTTTGATTTTACAAAAATCAAAGGAAACTGAATGTCTCAGGAGCTTAAGATGTTCTTATCTAGTTTCTCAAATATTCTTGTGCAAGAAAAAGATGGTATTTAAAAAAAACCCCACTATGCATTTTCTGCACATCTTTCCCCATTTTGTCTTTTCATAGGAGAAAGGAAAAAACCTCCCATCCTCTGACTGGCATTTGCTTCAACAAAGAATGTGAAGTAAGCAATTTTCTTCTTTTTTCTTCAAGCTAATTGGCTGTTATTTAGTTAATTGACAATTGGTTTCAATTGCTGTCAAATGGGGACAGTCACTGCATTTTTGCAAGATTTCTAAATAGAAGCTTTCCATCACTGTACCCTGCCCAGCGCTAGCCATGTTAACAAAGACTACTGCAAGTGTATCATCCAATTAGCAGCAAAATGGAAAACTACAGTGCTCCCACCGGAAGATTATGGTTTATGTACAGTAATTTGGAGCTGTTTTGGGTACAAAAGGCCTGATTGTACACAGCAGCAGAGGGTCAGATTGCAAACAGAACCAGAACATTTTGCTCTCTTAGGAAGCAAGTTAACCTTGGTATGAGCAGCAGGAGCCAACAGCCCGCAGAGTCCCTTGAAACAGAGGGACAGAAACAGTGGGGAGACAGAAAAAAAGACACTACAAACTCCTTCACCCCTGATTTTTCCCTTGTCCGTGAGGCTTGTGATAATGAGCCGTAGTGGAAACACTGCGCTGCTTGCTCTAAGTGAGTTTGCAGTTGAGCCCACGTACAGCCAGACACCGGCCGGCCGGTGTGCACCAGCCTGACAGCCATCCCCCAGGAGCATCACAGACAGCAATCCCCTCCCTGAAGCATCCTGCAATTCAGCAATAGCTACCATGCTGGTGATTTCTCATGACAAACAGCGGAAACAAAACCACCTCTCTGTAACATGCTCAGTTACCATGACAAATTCCCTCCCAATTTTTCCAGCACTAAAGCAGACCACCTCATTCACCTGTCTGGCTTGGCACAGAATTGTGCCTCTTTGTCTTGACTGACATCTCCCTAATTCCTTGGCTGCAGCTTCAGAAAGGTGCTGCACAGTGGGAAAGGCATCCTCCTTGCCAAATAAAAGTAGATCCCACGTGAGCTGTTTGCTGAAGCTGAAGTGCTCTGCTTGCTCCTGAATGCTAAGCTGTTGCTTATCTTTTGCAAGAGTTTGTTCCTGCCCATCGCTTGCCTTTAGTTTAATCCAACATGTGTCTTTCCTACTCATTAAAAAAAGAGCTGGGGAGGAGAACAGCAGAGAGAAGCTCTGCATGAGGAATGCTAGCAAATGGGCTCCTGATTTGAGGGCATTACAATTAAAATGTACTTTTCTGAGCTTGGCAAGTCCATGTGCCAGCCCAACTGGGTATGGACAGGACTTCTATCAGCACATCAGTTCAAAATACAGTGCAAATTGGCCATTATGTTATCTTTGCTGGCAAATTCTTTAATAACGTACTGAGGAAGAGCAAATTAAAGTTGGGAGAGGGCTGAGTGCCCCACTTAAAACTAATCTTTTTCAGCTCATATAGTCAATCCTATTGAAAATTTGTAAATAAGTACTGAATTCCAAAGCCAGTTTTTTCCTGTCTCTCAGCTGTCCTCTTTGTCCATCTTAGCAATGAAAATAATATGAATGAGTTCCAAGAAACCCAATATTATGAATATATTGTTACACAAAACAGACAAAAAATAAGTATTTGTGTGAAATAATATTTCAATCTCAGCTTAACTCAGAAGTCAGGGATGATGGCACATACACGACAGTAAACTGCACTCACCCAAGCCCCTCACACATGCACCCTAACAATGAATGAATGAATGAATGAATGAATAAATAAATAAAGTGCTGGATTCACTGTAGTCATGACTCAGCCAAGCAAGAAGATGAACTGTCAGAAGTTTCTTCTTGGTTTTGAGCTGATCAGCTGAACTACTGAAATGTTCCTTCATGAATAGATCTGCAGCTGCATTAAATATGTGAAAAATAATTTAAAAAGAAAAATTTGGTGTATGATAATATGGTAAAAAGGCCTTGTAGCATACACTTAGAGTGGCTGTATTTCCAGGCAGTTGACTAGATTATATCTAAAATAATTCAGTCTCTTCCATACAAATACTGCATTACAGGTATTACAAGGCTGAAGCTAAAATACTGTAAAAGTGAAGCAGGAATTCTTCCTACTCTAATTGTGCAAAAGCCGTGTTTCAAGCCAAAGATCATCCAAATTATCAGCCATCACACCCACCTAAAATGCAAGACTGAATATTAATTATTCTGGGCTCCAAATGATGCAGGAATTCAGACTTCCCATAGACAGAAATGGGAAATCTGCTTTTAAGAAAGGTATTTATTGTCTTCAAGTTTCTGTCATATTATAGAAGCCTCTCGTCAGGATGGCTGCAGACACAGCGCACATAAGGAGGGCAAAGACGTTTGCTCACTGCTATTTATTGCATACTGTATTTGCATCACGGATACCATCAGCAGGGGACATCACCAAATACTTTATGGAGTTGTAAGTTTAAGTCATTAGGTCAATACTGAGTTAGTTTGTTCAATGTCTGTATATCACTCACTATAGGTTGAATGTCCTGCAGCTACCCTACAGCAGATGACCAGAACAATCAGAAATTTGATTCAGATGGATTTAGTGCTAGGGGCATGAATAAACAAACAAGAAAAGAAAAATTAACTTTGAAAAGTATTTGGGAAAAGTATTCTGTACTTGGGAAACTTGGAACATATTGAGCATATAATTATGTTCCATGTGATCAATGACTTTGTCCGCTTATGGGAATTATTCTTTATTTTCTCCACCTAATGAAAATTGGATATTTTTTTTTCTCCATATCCTGATTTCTTTCAGGACTATAATGTAGCCCAGGATTCCATTCTATATCATGAATTTTTGAAGGAGCCTCTTTAAGGCTCCAGAGTAGTGATTTTCTGCGCCACTGAGCCTGCCTTTTTTTATTAACAGAGATTGATTTTCTCCATCTTGGCATGTGAAGTTCCAAGGTGTATCCTCTGGATCATCACCCTGTAATGTGCAGTGATATCAACTGCACAAGATGTGAATACTTCCAACTTTAACGTTATCAGAAAGAACAGCTTTTAGATCACCAGTGTGAGAAAACTGTCTGAAGAAACCGGTATTTCATGAAGCCACTGAAAGCTGTTTGCTATAGGAATGGAAATTTACTATTATCTTGAAGCAATTTGTTCTGGATCCGATATATTACAGTTCCCACAGATAGGTTCCGATCCCACAATACTGTCCATTTTGCTTAAATTTACCTATGTTGAGGAATCCTAGTGATTTCAGTGGGAGCAACTCACAACATACGAATATGTACAGGTCTCGTAGGACCGTAATTAGGAAGTCTGTTTGACCATGTAGAATCACAGAATCATAGAGTCATTTAGGTTGGAAAAGATCATCCAACTGTTAACCTAGCACTGCCAAGTCCACCACTAAATGTAGTCATGACTGCATACAACAGTCGCCAGTCACAGTAAAAGACATGCTCATGAAAAAGATGTGTGGGCTTTTGAAGACATGTTGTATCAGTGCAGTGTGGAGCTTCATTTTGGCTGTGGCTTTTCCAGGTGAGTTGTCATAAAGACATCATAGGTAGCACAAAGCCCTCAGGAGGTGCTTTAAAACTGAACTAACTGCTGCTAGAACAAAAAAATACTGCTGAGCAGGAATTTGTGGAAGGCTGTAATTCCCCTTGAGTTCATTACAATCTGAAGGCATGTGTACCGGTCATGGAACCATGTAAGGAAGAAAATTAAATTCAAAATTATATAGAAAAGACACTCTAAATTCTTTCATCAGGAAACCTACTTACTGGCAAGAGTGATAGGAAAGCACAGTTTTCCTGGAAGTTGATCCCAAACAACTCCATAGCATGGAATTGCCTGGCATAGTGCAATAAGCAGGAATTTATCAAGTGAAACACAACCTGTCAGGGGTGTGTAAATTTATTTAGGACAAAGCTTCCAGGAAGCATAAAATGGAGCCTAAAGAAGCAGCTGGATATCCAGCATCTGCAGAGTAAGATTTTTGGTTGTCACTAGGTATTCTCTGAATCTATGAGAAAAGTATTGAAAAGATCCTGTAATTATTCCCTTGGCATTGTTCCTTCGTACAGCAAATCTAATGCACAAACTCAGGGAAAACACACACACAGTGAACTGAAGCAGAAATCAGACTAATTACGAATACAGAAATATAGAGGTTTAAGTTTTGTTCATTCTTCTTTTTCTAGCCTTATCAGTGACACAGTTGTGAAAACTTGTCCAAGGCATCTTTGCCCAGATTTTAAAGTGGCATTTAGGCACATCAATAAATACCTATTCAAAGCTTGGTGCATCACCTCTCAGCGCGCTCTGCCCATGGAATGGATGTATTGCCTGATGACCCCAGGGAAAAAAGACTCAGTGACTGTAAACAATGCTGAAATTTAATTGAGATAGGAACTATGCATGATCATATTATTGTTCCCCTGTCTTTTGGTGATTCTTCACTTCTATGACTGTGTTGATTAACCAAAGCACTCCTTAATTGGGGCAAAAGAACTGAGGCACGATACATACAGAAAGAAGATACTCTTCTGATTACTGCAGAGGAAATTAATCATGTTAGAGAAAGATTGTTATGTGGTTTAAAATTTCTGCAAGATGCCCAGGAGAACACCTCATAGATGTCAAACACAGGTCCCTTTCTTAATCCTTTCCACAAAGTTATGAGATGTAATTTACTTGGTATGAATAAGAAAGACAGAAGATCCACTTTGCCCCCAGATGGTTCTCTTCTGCATCAGTGCTTCTGCATCACATGCACCTATGCTGATCCTGGAAGTGTGGTACAGGGAAACCTCTGCATTTACCTGAACGATCAAGTCCTCTATAAATATTGTAATACCTTCTAATGCTTGCACCTACCCTTTTATAATTTCTGTGGCTTTCAGGCACCAGACTTGCCAGTCCTAGTTCAAAATCAGTGAAATTCTAATAAGATAAAAGAAGAAATTAGTCTTTAAACATTGCCTGTTTTGTGAAACTTGGGAAGGTTCATTAAGCGGTAAGTGCCCGTCAAGTTGTCTGAGGGCTCTAAATGAGACCAGCAGAGAAGATCAACATACAATCCTTCTATTACCTAGAGGCTGTTTTTTTAAATCATATTTAATTTTTATTGTTTCACACATACAGAAGTCCTATTACTGCTTCAAAATCTCTGAAGGAAAGCCTGTATGTTAACCTGTAATTAAGCCTCTTTGGAGAGAGATCTTCTCTACTAGTGTAAGCATGGGTTTGGGGTTTAAAAAGTGGTTTGGGTTTGTGTGGCAGGGTTTTGGTAGTGGGGGATAGGCTGCAGGGGTGGCTCCTGTGAAAAGCTGCTAGAAGCTTCCCCAGCTCCAAGTCAGTCTCACTTCTGGCCCAGGCCGAGCCCATCAGTGACGGTGGTAGCGCCTCTGGGAGAACAGAGTTAAGAAGGGGAACCTGCAGCGGAGAGGGGAGTGGAATGGGAGAGGAACCCCCGTGCAGGCCCCGAGGGCAGTGAGGAAGGAGGAGGAGGAGAGGGGCAGGAGGGGATGCCCCTGCAGCCCGTGGGCAGACGGCAGGCTGTCCCCCCCCAGCCCAGGGAGGGCAGCAGGGGAGCAGATGCCCACCTGCAGCCTGGGGAGAGAGGAGCCCAGGCCGGAGCAGGGGGATGCCCCCCAAGATGGCCAGGACTCCATGGGAAAGCCCATGCTGGAGCAGTCTGTGCCTGAACAACTGCAGCCCGTGGAAGGGACCCACGCTGGAGCAGTTCACGAAGGACTGTCTCCCGTGGGAGGGACCCCACGCTGGCACAGGGGAAGAGCGTGAGGAGTCCTGCCCCTGAGGAGGAAGGATCCGCAGAGACCATGTGCGATGAACTGACCCCAACCCCCATTCCCCATCCCGCTGCACCACTGGGGGTGGTAGATAGAAAATTCACAAGTGGAGTTGAGCCTGGGAAGAAGGGAGGGGTGGGAGGAAGGGGTTTTAAGATTTAGTTTTACTTCTCATTATCCTTGTTTTGATTTGATTGGTAACAAATACAATTGATTTTGTTTTTCTCTCCCCCTAAGTTGAGTCTGGTTTTTGCCTGTGACCATAAGTGGAGAGTGATCCCTCCCTGTCTGTGCCAACCCATGAGCTTTTCTTTATATTTTCTCCTCCCCATCCCACCGGGGGCAGGAGTGAGAGAGCAGCCTTGTGGTGCTTTGTTGCCAGCTGGGCTTAAAACACCACAAAGAGAAAGATTAGAATAACTTCATGAATGTCTAGCCAAAGGTTGTATTGCACAATAAAACCCTCTAATTCATGGACTGCACTCCCAGGTTGGGTCAAGGACTGGTTAACATCACTATGGCCTCTGGCTAAGGCAATCCCCCATTGAAAAATGGGACATGTCAGTTATCCTGCATGTTTTCCCTGTACTTCCACACTCTGATCAAATATTCTTCCGTAGGTATGTGCCACTGATGATCTTTGGGTGGTGAACTTGCTGGACCTTGAATATGATCTGCTACAGATTCTCAGGATCCTCCGTCCCACATGACTGAGTCAAGCAGAGGAACTAAACCTTCCTGGCTAAGCAAAGCACCAAGAGCTACCTCTGAGCAGGTCAAATGAAAAGCAAGAGCTGCCTCAATACATGACCTGCATGGACATTACAGAAAACAGGGATGTTGGAAAAGATGTGCTCCCTGAAAACATGCTGGAATAGATCCTGCCTGCTCAACCTGAAGGAGAAACCGAGTCATCTTACATCACTGAAGGCAGCTGAAGCGGGTAGCTATCTATACCTAGTGCACTGGTAGCTGTGCATAGTGTATGAATACCCAGAGCCCACTAGGGCTGGCAGTTCATTTCAGCAGCCTTGGGATCACGCCAGCTGGTGAATCCTGCTCCTGTTCAAAGCTACAGGAGAACTCCCTTTTCCTCTCTGTAGGCTCACGATTTTCCCCAGAGCAGCCAATCCTTTTCATAATTTTCCTAAGCTCATTATCTCTGTTCCCTGCGACAGTGGCTTCCTCAGGTGAAGCCAGCACTGCGGAAAACATATTTAAAATGTGTGTCCATTGTTGTTTTTTATCATAAGCAAATTTCTTGTCTTATTTTTTTTTACAGCTTTCTTCTCTCAGCTTTTAATTTTGGAAAACAGCACATAAAAGTACCCAGTGTGCCTCTTCTGTGCCATTCATTACCCCACATCTCTCTATCATGTCTCTGCTTATTCATCTCTTGTCTTAACTAAGCGGGCCTAATCTTTTTAAATCTCTCCTCATATGAAAGGTTCTCTGTGCCTCCAATCATTTTCATTACCCTTCACTGAATCCTTTCAATTTTTTTTCTCTATCATTTCCAGAACTGAAACACAACATTTAAAAAGAGGCTGTACCATTGAGTTGCATAACAGAGGTAAGATATTTTCAGTCATTTGTCTTATGACAAAGTGAAATGGTCTTTGCCATTCAGCCTCACTATTGTGCATTTGTACAGAAGTTCTCTATCTTTTAAGTTGTGTCTCTGATAAATACGGCCCAATTTTAATGGTATTTCTGACCCTCTGATCAGTCAGTGTACCCAAGCTTAAATACTAGAGGAAGGGAGAAGGAAGCAAAAGGCAGATAGCACAGCTTTCTTCCCCAGAACTAGAGCAGAGAGCCCCAAAGATGCTAAGCAACCTATTTTATAACATACCCATTATTACACAGATAACCTGCCAGCCACTGCAATCAGATTTCTAGCAGTTATAACTGACATCAAATCCTGGTATTGTCAAATCTCTCTGACACAGCTGTTGTGCAGAATGTCCTCAGCTTAAGTGTGTCACGCATTACTTCTAAAAAAAATATATCTAAGTTGAAAAACTCCTTTTAAAGTATGGGGCCCATGTTCTGCTTCCAGTCACAGACAGACCCACATCCCACTCGTTTTAATGGTCAAGCCCTGAGCCCATTGCTGTTCACTGAACGTGGCCAGTGGCATGAGATACTGAAGGCGAGCACTAAGAGGAGCCTGAGCCTTAGGAGACACTGCAACTGCCTTGCTTTGACTTGTGGTTTGTTCCTCTGAGTTGCTAATTGCCTGCCAGCTCTCCCTTTGGCTTTGTACGTCACCGCCTCAGTGGGACACGGGAGAGAGAAACCATGCAAAGCCTGGTATCTTCCACCAAGCAGCAACAAGCTGCAGCAAGAACATACCGAGGAAAAGTCGCTCCATCAGGCAGACGAGTGTGGCATGAAGACACATTGCTTTGTCACAGCCCAGCCGCTGCGAGGGGGAGATGTCTGCAAGCTGGCAAGAGCAGCTGAGAACGAAAACACATTCCTGTCCCAGTAGCCCTTTTACACAATTACTCTTGTATTCGTCTACATGATCGCTGCCACTGGGGGAAACCCACACTGCTGCTGCTGGGGCCGCAGAGCGCAGGGCGGCAGCCGTGGGTTAATTTGCTCCTGGAACAAGACGACTTGGCTGGAATTTGTTAAAACACCACCTGGGAGCAAGGGGCAAGAAGGCAGCACAACCTTTCTGCTGCCACATTGAGTGCCATGGCCATACCGTCCCGAAATGCTGCTTGCAGTTATGTGGGCTGCGAGGGGCTGCAAGAGACAGGTAAGCTGGGATGGGGTTCAGCAGGCAGCAACAGCCACACTGGGGCACCCCTGGCCTCAGCAGAGAGGATGGGAAGTGATGCTGGAGTATCACCAAACGCTCCCGACACTTTTGTGGTCACAGCTCTCCGGGCACCGGGGAGCTCCCCAGACAGGCTCTGCAGAAGTAGCAGGGCTAATTAGAAGAGCGTGGGATTTACTGCTGTATCCTAGATACAGGACATCAGCCCTGGGGTAAAGAGATGGAAGAGATCTCCTTCAGACTGTCACCCGTGAATTCATGCAGATTTATCTTAAAGTGCTGAGAAACAATAATCTCATCAGTGTTTGCAGCAAGCTCTAAATCTGCTTGTTTAATTACAAACAGGGACATGACCCTTTTAGCAGAGGATGCTCTTAAAACTCCATGGAAAAAAGGAAAGCACGCAAAGGTTTCTCTTTTTTGGGGAAGGGCTGTTGAATGAACAACAGTCAGAACAAGTGCTACAGTCCTTCCCGTGGGAATAGGTGATAAAAGGGAATGCTGTTTCTGTGGTAACCTGCAACCTGGCTGAAAGCCTGTCTGTACAACTGCTGTGTGTTACAATGGGCAAATCGACGTGGAAGTGCTCTCCTTGTCCTTTGCTGCTGTGGTGAGTTGCCATCCTATGTTTCTGATGGCAAACTCATGGAGGCAGTGCTCTTCCACCCAAAGGCTGGGCAGGTAGCTCTCCCAAGCAGAGCCTCAGCTCAGCTCAGCCCTCCCCAAGCTACCACCAGCCGCCTCGCTGACACTAAAGAAGAAAGATGGGGTCCACCCCAGAGGAACTGCTCAGAGACAGATGCTGCTGAACGAGCTCTTTGTCTGCACACTAGAAATTGCCTCTGCTCACTGACTGCAAGAAGCTGCAAGTGGAAGATAAATAACAGCATGAGCTGCAGGAGAAGAAATAATGCCACATTACATCAAACAGGACCTTGCTTCACTGTCAGCTTAGAGTTTATTCCGCACGAAAGGACAGCCCTGCCATTTGGCCTCTATATTTTATTAATGTGGATGCATATTTATGGTGCTATGGATTAGCCGATACTTTGGCGTTCAATACCATCCTTTTATGCTGGAGTTCTTGGCAAAGGCATTTGCCCTGTCTGCTGTGAAGTCTCGCGTGCAGTTAGCACTGCTCTCAGACAGCTGCTGTTCTCTCCCCAGACCATCCCTCTGCACTGCCTGGGCTGGAATCACTGCCGTAGAAATGTCTCACCTATACCAATACTACAAAACATGTTTTGGGAACCCACTGTAAGCCTCTGTAAAGTACTAAATGCAGTATAGTCTTTGGACCGGCATTATATACTATAAATAATATTAATACCAAACTAAAAGGCCTATTAATTAGTTTTTTATTCTGCAAAACACTACCCTGCAAGCTTAATTTTTAACATGGATAATGTCAGTGTTGGGAAAGTTAAGCAGGTCATTACACTAAACAAAAGCAGTGACTCTTTCAGTACCTGGTCCAAAATGTATCATGACCAAGGGAAATACTACCCACGCCTTTACTGCATTTTGGTTAGCTTTCTAATATTCAGGTACTCTGCAAAAAAACATCCATCTTGCTTTAAGAAATCGAGGCTATTTGGTATTTGTGTCACTATTAATTCAGCTTACTTGCTTATTATGAAGTGTAAATAAAAAAGACTGAGCTTAATAATGATGGGAATGTCACAGGTGCAAGGAGCTGGTTAGCTCCACCCTGACCAAACCAGCATCTCTGTATGACCAAATGGTAATGAGACCTTTTAAAATGAGCTTGATTTACTGCAATCCATTTATTCATGAATGCCATGGATGGATGTTTTTCAAACCTCGGTAGTTTAACAGTGCCAGGGCATTACTGGCAGCCAAACCCTGCTTCTTGATAGAAAGCAGGGATGCTCTTTGGAATTCCTCCACCCTCATGGCTCCCTAAATTATGCTGTTGAACATATGCTGCTAAGAGGATCTCAGAGGGATGTTTGTATTAGATGGCAGGGTAATTGTGGGATTTAGGAGATTTCAGATGGCAAAACTTTTAATAACAAGATAATAGAGGATTATACAAGGGAGATGAGATCTAAGAGTGACCCTTTATTTGAGAGTTGATGCTGATTGGCAGAAAACATTTGTTTCAGCAGGTAAAGACCCGATCTAAGAAGGGACACTTATGCAGAGAACAGGGTAAATTTCTCCCTGTAAATGACATACCTGCATTTCTTATAAGCAACACTTTGAGGGTCAAATTAGTGGAAATGCAAGTTTGAGGAAGTTTTCCAGCACCTTGCACATGAAAAACTGTGCAGCAGAGCAGAGCCCAACCTCCCCTGCAACAGGCACAGGAGCACATAAGTGTGTGTAATTCGGGGAAGTCACACACTAGCATTTAAAACCCTGCATTGGTCTAACAAGCAAGTTGGCACAATGTAGCTTGAGTAACGGGAGGCTTCACGTTACAGGCAGCACTCAAACCACAGTGCACTCTCCAGCAAAGCCTTAATGTGTCCCTAGGAGCAGCTCAGACAGAGGAGGAGGGCAACAAACAGCCCCTTCCATGTCTCATCAGCCCTTCGGAAACCAGGCAGAGCCACAGGGAAACCTCACTGAAACGTCCACAAAGCTGCTTCCAAAATACAGTTTCTTTGGTTTTCTAGTTGTTACTTCTAAACAGGGAACCCAGCAAGCCACATAATGCAGAAAGAAACAAATATGTCTGATACCTCATTTCATGATACAGCTATGCCACTAACATCTAAAGACTGGGCTGAATATTGTCCTCTTAACAGTCCTCCAACAACTGTCCTAACGAAGTTAAGAATACACTCTTTCTTTTTCAGTAATTTATGGGAAGTTTTCTCTAAACAAAATACACAGTTCTAATAGGAACCCCCGTTCTTCCAAGAGACAGCCGGAGCACAGAGATAAGCTTATAAAGCTCTGGTTTGTTTCCCACACAGTGATATGGACTTTGCGAGGGTCTGTCATTTGGCTATTTTATGACTCCCTGCTGCCCCTGGGCTGTGTAACAGATTACTCTGGAGCCAGACTTTTGGGAGACACTGTGCTGCTATTGTCTAAGCAGCAGAGGAGACATGGGTCCCTGGTAAAACACTTGCAAAGCTAATTTAAACTTGGAAGACACCCAAATGTCTCTGGGAGGTGCAATTTAAAACCCTAACCTAAGATAGCCTGGACTGCAATCGCAGATTTCTGGGAATGGTGTGGAACAGTTACTCCATGAGCCAAATACTGCAGATGTCTGTATTATAATATTTCAACAGGAGTTTGCCATTCTGAGTTACCTCACAGAGAAAAAAAGTAGCAAAACAATAAATTCAAACATAGGTATGACTGCTCCCTGGCTTACACATCTGCACCAGCAAGTCTCTCAGACTTCCTGAGAATCTGAGTCAAGGAACGTTTACGATCTCAATCTCAAGCACAAATTTAAACTCAATCTCAATTTCTCTGACATTGTTACCTGTTGAACAGACAGAGAGCTCCCTGAAAGGATTTAGAAGGGTTCTAGTGCAAAGAAATCTTCGCCCCTGAATCATACAAAAAGTTGAATGGTGTGAGCATTTTGATTTTAAAATCAAACCTTGTTTCTCTGCTACAGAAAGTAATTTTAAGCACAGTTAAAACAAAGAACTTCTGGCACTAGATTAACAGATGCCATGGGTTGTCTTGTGAGGAGGACTCTGAAAGGTAAGTCCAAGGCTTAGTTTAAAAACTAGTATTGGTTTTTTTTTGGTTTTTTTTTTTTAGAATCTAAACTGCCTTGGATCAATTCTGCTTCTAAAATCTGGTTATCTATTCCATAGCAAATAATAGCTGGCTGCAGCCAGCCAGGCAGAGAGCAGAGTGTTAAACCACCCTGCAGTTGAAAGTATAAAGGTAAGCTTGTCCACCAGAAAAGGTGATTGTCTTTTAATTTACCCACTGGTTGATCTTCCATTTCACTGTCCAGGGCTACCCCTTGTTAGTATAACCTAACAAGCAGCAAAAAAGGCTGAGAGAAGGCGGCACAGCAGACCAGGGATTCAGGGGAAATGCTGACGAATCCTATCACCTGCCTACTGAAGTCTGCACAAGGAATATGGGCTGGCAAGTTCAGAAATGCAGTTTTCTTGTAGGCAAGCAAGACTCCTTGGACATCTTTGGGCTTTGAGGGTTTTGAGGCTAAGCCTGTGGAGATTAAATGGGGTAACTAAACGCCATTTGAATTCTACCACTGAAATAAAGTCAGACTACCAGTGAAGTAAACGGGATTCATCTATCTAAAGATCCCTGAGGATCTGAGTCCAAATCTGGACCTGTGCATGCAAGTCCCAGCTTTGATTCATCTCATCTACCTTCAGGCACTTAAAAGAAACACCAAAGTTAGGAGCTGGGTCAGTCTGGGATTTTCCTGTCCTCAACAAGCATAGCTGGGATAAATTACCCCTGGAGAGGATAAGGGAGCATGGGTCTGCTGTGTTTGACTCCTGCACCACAGACCCAGCTCTGCTAAAGCCTCTGGACCTTTGTGAGGACACAAAACTGAGCTCCAGAGGTGCTGGCCCTGTCCCTCCTCCAGTGTTACTGGGGGGTGAGGCCAGTCTGTGAGCTCTGCTGGAAAAGGATTTCAGATCTGCTCTTGTCCAAGCCGGGGAAAGTCTGCCCCAGATCAGCCTTGGCATCAGCAGTCCAACTGCTGAAATGGAAAGAAATTACCTTGGGTACATCTGAGGTACAGTTTTTGCTTTGCAATATTTACAGGGATTTCTTTCCCCTTCACTGGAACAGCCCCCAAACCATACAGTTTTATTTTGGCAAAGCTCCCACTGAAATGAATCACAACTTTGCCTGAGTTAGTGCCCCAGGACTGAGCTCTAAATTATTAAAAGTAAATGATATGTAAGAATTTATGTCAATTTTCAAAACAGCTCAGCAAAGGTAGACAAAAATCCTTTTTTCCACCTAGTAGAAGGTATGTGGCTGAACTCCCAGGCTGCTTTGAAATCTCAGCCCTGGCTTTTTAGTGAGTCGCAGTGCCTTTTAAACCTCATATTTTAATCATCGTACTTCTGTACAATGCAGAACTCTTGCCTTGTTTCTTTGGTTCATATACAACCTCCACCATTACCAGCTTTGCAGTGTAAGCGAGACCCTCGTATCACAAGCTGACACTCTCCTCGTGGGGAACCTGTAGGCTCATTCCTTCTCTCCCTCTTGCAAAATAATGTACTGTATGAACAGGCAAATGTACCTCCCCAGAGCAACCTGTCAATATCCCTTCTTGTTCCTACATGGCACCTTCAGGGGACTGGGACTGAACATCAAAAATTGCTGTAGGCCTTGCGTTTGCATTTGTAAAATTAGCCATAGGTACAGCAACATCTGTAGCTCAGTGGGTAATTAACTCCTCCCTGGATTCGGGGGATTGTCTGTGGCACCTGTGCAGCCAGGTGAGTTGGTGGTGTTTTGCTAAACTGGAAGCGATGTACATCAGACTGGGGCTGGCAGAGCTCCAGGTGCCGGGACTGGTTGTGACAGATTTCTGGGGTAGCTGACTTGCAGGAAACCTTCCAGAGTGACACCCCAGGCCCTTCATCCCAGCCTCAGCCCTTCACCACATCCACACGCACTTGTGTTTACTCAATTCAGCAACGCCACATAACAATTATCATCTTATCAGGGATTCCTAGACTTTCATTACAGTGGAATGTTTTTATAATTATTCCTAACCGCCTTTGCCTAGGATGTCTGAGTGCAGATTAATTGAGTATACAGAGTAATTATTTTCTTTCTGTAGGATATAACACTTTGGCTGCTGGTCTCTTGTCTTTTTAAGCTCAGATTGGTGAAATTCAGTTTTTTGTTTCAGTGTATCCCACCCCTCAATGTTTGTTACTGAAAGGCGGCTTCTGTCAGAGCTGAAAACACAGCCACACAAACACAGATTACAAACTGTAAAACGATGTGGGAAAAAAAGATAATTTCTTCCCCTAGATTTTGCAAAGCCATTACCTGTTTTTGAATGACATTTCCAATTCTACACTGGGAACTGAGAAAGCATTTACATAAGAATGCAAAAATGCACACATTATCACTGCAGGAAGCACT
This sequence comes from Elanus axillaris, assembly GCA_026212715.1. Lineage (NCBI taxonomy): Eukaryota > Metazoa > Chordata > Aves > Accipitriformes > Accipitridae > Elanus > Elanus axillaris. The sequence continues at coordinate 16,550,290 of JANZLQ010000040.1, forward strand.
TAAAATTTAAGATAATTATATAGTATGGAAACGATTTCAAAGGACTCAAACAAAATAACAACTAATTCTAGAGAGTCACCCTTTAAGATGATTATTACTCTGCACTACCGCTGATCTCTCACTAAAAAATCCTTCTCTTTACAATTATATGCACATTATAAATTCCTACTTTGTTCTTCCACCATCAAGCTCCTACAGCTGCCGCTGATAAATTTGCATTTTCTGAGAGCTTAACTAGACAGCCAAAATATTCACACTGTGAACAGAGGTAAAACACACTGTTGCCATACTCAGATACAATCCTGCCTTCACCTTTGCCTTATGCTAGGTCCTGTTCTGGGGGTTTTAACAGCTCTGGTTTTAAAGCTGCTCAGGTTGAACCTAGGGAAGGAGCCACAGGCAGGGGCATATGGCAGGGGGATACCAGCAAGTCCTGTGTCAGAGGAGACGGCCGATGCCCGTCCTGCAAACCCACAGAACTGCATCTAGAGGCAGGCAGAGAGTTTGCAACAGGGACGCGGAGAGGATTCCTCTGAGGGACTTGGTATTTCTCTGCCGTGTAATGAATGGCAGAATAAAGCATCCAACGCTGGGGTCAGCAGCACAGGCTATACACAAAACCTCTAGCGCTGTGTTTCGGGGGAAAAACCCTCTCTGTCACTCATCAGCACTGCTGGGTATGCAGTGAGAGAAGCAGCCAGTAAGCAGGGATGCTTCCCCTCATCTGTGCAAACTAATAGAAAGCAGTAAAGATTTATTTGGTCAGCGGGTTTTCAGATAAAAAATCACATTTGAACTGAGGAAACCTGGCATGGGAAGGGAGAAGCACATTTGTGTAGATGAAAACCTTCTGCCCCACCAGCCTCTCTCCACCTTCTGTTCCCACTTCCCCCCTGCCGCTCTCATTCCCGCCTCCTGCCCCACTGCTGCCGTTCCCTTCTCTCATCTTTTCCCCAAGTGTCCCAGGGGACAAAAAAAAGAAAAAAAATCCTGCCTAGTTCTTTTGCTGAAGGCAAACTCAGTTGGAGAAAAACTTATCTGCCAAACCCTAATATGTTTTTATTGGATATCTGCAAAGAGAGATTTACGGAAGCTCATGCCAAAGTCAAACACTAGGAGGTTTTGGGGTTTGGGTTTTGGGGGTTTGTTTTGGTCCCACAGCAAGGGCAAAAGTACAAACTGAACTCACAGCAAATGAAAATGTCTTCTCTCAGACAGGAAGACATATGGAGACATAAGGAAGTCCCATCCCAAGGCTCTGACTGAATATAAATGGACAAAAAAATGTGTTTTCTGAGTCTAATTCTTGGAAATTATTGCAGTGATAGAGCTGAAACTTTCCCCCAAACTTCAGCCTGAAATGGAAAACTGATAGATTTTAAATCTTAAATTCCGACAAAGTACAGAGCAGCTGAAAATAGTATCTGGTAATGGGAAGCGCAGCCAACTTACTAATAGGTGTTGCTACTTGGGCTGCCACTGGTCTGTCACACGACTGTCTCAAACGAACCAAAGCATCAGAGGTCTGAGCAAACCAGAGATGTTTGAATTGCAATGGGGTTCCAGCGGAAATTTAATTAGGCTTGGACTAGAAAACATTTCAGACAGCGCTGGCATGAATTCCCATCTATTAAATAACACTTTCCATGAGCAGAATGCCACCAGCTTTTGCAAAGTGTCTTACAGATCTATGTGAAACTTTATTGGGTAACTGTGAGCAGGTCAGCGTAGGGCAATGCACATTCACAACAGTTATTTAAATCATCCAGGGCTACAGCGTTTTTTTTATGGTCAGCTTGGCTAGCCTAACTATTGCACTCTGGAGACTATTTCTGCCCACAGGAAATGTGATAATGAAGCCTCTTACTCTTCAAACACAGACAGGGGTATGAAGTCCTGTCTTCCTAAACACAGGGGGGCTCAAACACAGGAGGAACTTTGCTGGCCCTGAAGGCAGAAATCGCTCAGGGAGAAATCACCTTCCCTCCAGGTTGTCCCCATGGCTCCAGTCCTGGTGTTTGTTCCAAGAGGGCTGAGACTGCCCTGCCACCTCTTCTCTCCATGTACCTGATTCTTCTGCCCCTCTTTTTTTGGGCAGAGAAATCATCACAAAGAGCAGCCAGAGACCCTCCCCTACCTGTCTGTACCTTGCGTGGGTCACTGGTGGGCAGCCGTGTTAGCCTGGTACCGAGGTGACCTCTGCTCTTGACATACCTCGTCCCATGAAGGAGCACAATCATCTCACAATTTTCTCAGATGAGAGAAGACAGGAGTTGCCAGCCTACAACACCACTTTTAAAAGCAAGCTTGCCAAACTCAGTCTACATGAATTACAGAAGTCTAGCTTAAACCAACCAGCTGCCTACCCAACATCCAGATTGCAAGGACCTGTCTAGACAGAGAGGTAATTACACAGAAAACAAGATGCTATGCCTTTCCAGCAGGGCCCATCTTTCATGGATTGTTGTCACCGAAACCTTATCATTATTGAAAAAGACAAAAGAGGTGTGCCAAGTGATGGTCTAGATGTCATCTTCTGGTGTGGACACAACCACATCTGACCTTTCAAATCAGCCAGCACAATTTGGGGTCAGGGCACCACAGCTGCTTAATTCAAGCTTGACACTTCCCAGTGTGGCTTGGGACAAGTCTCTCTGTAACAGCCTCGTTTCTCAGGGACACACTTTGGGGAGCTGCACATACTAAAATGAGCAAAGCACTATATTCAATTTCCTATTTTGTAAAACAGCAGTGATTACAACTGTGAGAAGTAATTAACGTTTGCACTCCACTGTGAAAATGAAGACTACTAAATAATATCTGAGTGTAATCACATTTACATAGTTGAAGTGTGCTTAGAAAAAAAAAATCTTTTAAGAGATTCACCTTTCCTGCTCCCAGGAGCTGCAGTCAGTAGTGATACCAGACAAGAATGCAAAGGGCTGAATTATTTCTGCAGACAGAAAAATGATTTATATATTTTTAAATAATTCATGTGTTTTATATCAAAAACGCTTATAACTTAACCATCAAATTATGTATAGGGTGGCTCATCATCATAGTTTTAATATGATACCTCTAAAATACAATTGTATATGGTTCAGTGGTTTACTAATAACCCACTTTTACAACACAGGCACACAGAGATGCAAAGCACAACAGGTCTAGCATGCCCCCCCCCCCTTAATTCTTACTGCTAAAAAAACCCAAAATATTTGGATTGTTTTTATTATCCCTTCATAATTTTTAATCCATCAGTGGGCTACCTTCTACCTCAGCACATAAATAAGCTAGCCTTTCATCATCAGAGACCTTTACAATATTGTTGTTCATTTACTCTCTTAGTTTTCTGGATGTGCTGGGCATATCCCAGACATGCAAGAAGGACCTACCTGCCCTAAGAAACTGCAGATCAGAGAATAAAGATGATAAAGATGAAAAATATTCATCAGAGGCAGCAGGAAAAGAGGTGGCTCAGAGACAGGCAGCAATGTAATGTTCAAAATCTTAAAAAAAAAAGGACTTAGAGCTGAAGTGCATTTTAGTTTCAGTAGTAACTTCAGCACTCAGGGTAAACTCATGGAAGTGCTATGGTGACTTAGGAATGTACCTCTCCTGGTTTACCATGAAGTTTGACTCTCTGTGTTCTCTCCTTGTGTTTGGAAACAGGACTTGGCTGCCAGCAGCACCTCCCAGCGCTCAGATGATATTCCCACATGAGCGATTTTACAAAGGAGGAAATGGAAACCAAGTTCTTATGTGTCTTGCCCAAGGCTAACCAGGAATTTATCTCCCAGGGTGAATTCAAACCCCAGAACACTTCTTGCACCACTACTGTTTTCAGTACAGACTTTTCCTGTCTCCCCTGACTCCACCAAGCTCTCCTGCACACCGAGGCTGAGGCAAGTTTGAAGTCTCTTGGTTTATTGGTTTTTAAACCCTTAAAAAGTCCTGAAATGGCCCCAGTCTTTGTGGTCTCCTTACTATCTCCTGCTACATTGCTAAACCTGTCTTCTGTCTTTTTCCGTAAACCTTCCCACACTCGGAAGATGCATGCAGGCTTCAGCTAGAACTAGTGGAAGAGCACCCAGTCTCAAGTTCACGCAAGGACTACAGTCGCATCTCCCTTTTATAAGGTTAAAAGGCATAGGAATGGCTGCTACTGAGGGTCTGAGCCTCTTGCCTGCAGTAAAGCAACGCTCTTCTCAGCAAAGAGGAGACTCCTTCTGCATTTACAGTTACATTACATTTATGTTTACCTCTGTATCATACATTTACAACTGAAGCAGCTGCATCGTCCTCTAACTTCTTAGAAAAGGTACAAACCAAGGAACGCAGAGGCATCTTCAGACTGACTCTTCTGCAACGTTATTATTGCTTTCTGGAGCAAAAGTTTCCTGTAACAACACCCTGGTGACCTCTACCTGCCTTGTCCAACTGCAGAGGCCACGAGGGCAGTGAACTTTTTGGGGTATTTCTACCTGATAAAGCTTGTTTGACTGAGGTTGGCAGCACACTACTAACCTCTTGACAATGGCAAACTGTTAGCACCGGCACCTGCTTGGCATCAAAAGAAAGCTGGGCTACACCAGCAGGAAGGTGCTACCATGGTATCAAAAATTAATTCAGCACTGTGCACTATCAAGCTTCTCCATCCCTTGACACAGTGAGTCCATGGTGGTGTTGGAAGGGAAATCAGTGGGAGGATCTGCTGATGATCGCTATGTACCAGTAAAACATCGTTCATGTGCGTCAACAATTGCACACTGCACCAGTTACAGTATGTAGCTACAAGTAAGTCAAGTACTTTATTTGTGTAATTACAAGGAACCGATCCCTGGGGGTCATACAAATAATTCAGTATACTAGCTAAAAATGAGCTTTCTGAGAACATTTACACTAGTATAATCTGATGGGATGCAGAGATCTGGAAAATAAATGCCAAAGGGGATGAGAACACAGCTAAAGCTAATTTATTTTTTAAATCAAGTGAATATTCACTTTCCCCCCCCCTGTATTTGCTTAGCCTTAATGAATAGCTTCTTTGCTTCTTCATTGCTGTCTCTTCCATCTTGGGCAATATATCCCAAGTTGAGGAACTGTGTCCAAAGCTCAGCACAATTGCCAAGGAGTGAAATGCAGTTAAAATAAAGCCTTCAAATTCCAGCTACACTGCACTGGATGTAGGAGACACCTTTGTCCATCACCTAAATGGACAACCTTTTCAGTGAGCGTCTAAAACATAACCTCTGTTATTAAATTAATCACCTTCTGTCAAATGGCAGAGTGATGAGAGAAAATTTAGCTGGGTAATAACTCGGCAATAAAGGTATATACAGAGAATGAGGAGGATATTGGGTTGTTGCAGACACAGCAGTAACATCATGAAGCAAAATCCAATATTGGAAGAGATAAAAGTTTTCTGTCCCAATATTCCTCAGTGACAAGTATGCATAAGAACAAGGGAAAAAGAGGAAAGATAGCATCAGTAAAAAACACCTTTGAAAAGTGAGCTACCAGGTAATTAATCCCTCAAAAGAAAGAAGATCAGAGCATTTGGGAAACTTGCACAGATACAGTTCTCAGTAACATACGCTTTGGGTTCCTCTCAGTTAGTTTTGCTAAACGCTCAGCAAAGGTGATTCGGAGAGATCCCAACCAAAGGGCTGCCTCTTCCCCTGGGAGAAACCTGCTGAGCTTTCCACCTTTCCACCCACCTAGAAAAATAACAGGTAGATGGGGGAAAGCGGTGTATTCAGGTGGCAATAGTGGTGACGAGGCAACCCAGAAGCAAAATGTGTGTAGCAGTGACATATTTTCTAACAGCAATGACAGATTTTAATAAGCAAGCTATTCTTAAGTTTTGATTTGAGGTGTATATAATTAGGTAACGTGGGTGCTGAGTGATAAAACCCACAAGAAATACACAAATTAGAAGCACTGATTTTTCATACCATGGCCTCTTTCATACTAAATGACGTGACCTATTTTTATTGTATTATTATATTTGAAAAATGAAAGGAAAAATTTTCTTTTTCAGCATGGGAAAGATATACCGGGGAAAAATGACACTGCTTTTTCAAGTTTCCTCTTTCAAAACTGAAGAACCCCTACATGTGGTTTGATTTCCTTTATGGTTAACTGGCTTCTTCCTTGGAGTTACAGATGAGACCTACCTTGTCTTGTCCAGGTTTTCCAGTGATCACTTTCGCAAACTTAGCTACAAACCCAGCTAAATATTACTCTGTTCTAGATTTGAATAAGAACAGGAAAAGCTATAAAAATTCCATGACTGCTGATCAAAAGCAAGAATTTGCAATGAATTTCAAGAATGTCCTTTTGAAGGGAATATGGCAGCTCAAAAAATAAGGACTTTTTAATCCAGTCTGAATTTTTAGGCTTTTGCACACATGGCAAGATTTTTTCATGGGCTGTAAATGTGAAGTACCTAGGACAATTTCTTACACAGACTGTAAGATTTCATACTCCTTACTGTCACCACTAACGGGCCGAACATGGAATCAATAGAGCAATTGTACAAAATACATATTTCTATCTATCTCAGTAATTTAATCAATTCCTTCTAAAATAAGCTAGATTATCTTCGTTAAATTTATAACGTGAAGTATTTCGGTGTCCAGGACAGTGTCTTGTTCTAGTATCTTTGCAGTCTTTCATATAGGATTCCACTGGCCACTAACTCGTGAATTACCTTTTTTTAGAGCAAGTTATCATCTTTCAAGCATATGAATGTTATGTAATGACACATCTTTATCTATAGTGCTCGCCCTGAGCAAATCACAGTATTATTATTTCCCAAGAAATCCAGTCCATCTACTGAGGATGACCAAAGATAGTTGTTGTTATTGAAAACACTATCAAATATAGATCTTGGGAAACTTAATTTGTTCAAGTCTCTTGTCCTACACCCCGCATAAAAGCACAGACCAACCTTATCCAAGTTCTGCTCTATCCAATATGTTGCACCTATTCAGTACGTGGCTTTCTGCCTGCTGTGCCATCCCCAGCTGGGGCACAGAACACAAAGCCTGAGCTGTGATGAGAACTGCAAACCCCTTCACAGGCTTCTCTGAAGCCCAAGTGCTCCTCATTCGTTCATTTATTTTTGCAACATCTCTATCAAATAATAGGGTATCATTACAGCCAATATAAACAAATTTAGTCCCATGGGAAACACCAGGACTGCAAAATCTGTTCTTATTTCAAATCAACATGAAAAAAATAAAAATCTTGGAACTTTTCACAAAACAAAGTATCAGAAACCATCTCTTGATATTCTTAAAATACTTCATTTAGGCTACTATACAACATGAAAATTGAAACTGTAATGTTGAAAGGTTTTTTTAGCAATAATGCAATATTTTCATAAACTTCCCTCAGGAATTTTAGAAATCAAAGCTTCCAGCTTTTCTTCTGGATCCAGTCATCTTTCTCCCAGGCTTTCTATCCTAAAGCCTGTTTTCCTGGAGCCTTTGTTTATCCTTATGGATGAACAGCCCTGTTTTATAGATGTCTTTATACAGCACCTCATCCAGAGGATCCCTGATCCTGGTTCCCTAAACATCTTCCTAAAGCTGTCATATATTCAAATTCATAATAGCAGTGATTAATAAGAATAAGAATATAAACCCAGCAGCAACAAGAGCTTAGTGGGAATGCTATACTTTTAAATGAAAGCTGATTAGTCTTAGCTGTTCCTTCCTAGCTAACAGTGAACTGTAATACTTCTTGATTCTGTCTGCTTTACTGCTTGGCCTTTTGTAGGGAAAAAAATCGCTTTTATTTTTATGACCAGGAAGGCAAAGCACGAGTGTTTTCAGTGATTCCAAAGCTATGACAAACTCAAGAACAGGCATCTTTGCCAAGAGGCTGCACAAAATTTTCCTTTTTGTTTCACTGCCTTTCTACTTAACATGCAGTTGCACCTGTGGAGAACCTGAGAAATGCCCTCCTCCTTCTACCTGGCTTATTTTCAGCCCCAGTATAGCCAGGATTGATTTTAGTGACCTCCCCCAACCCCCAAAATCCTGGCACCCTTCTGCCAGCCAGCTCCCACATGGTGATTGCTCCCACTGCTGCTTCCTGGCTTTGCCATCTACCTCTGCATTCTCTGCACTGGTGTGGGATGAACAAACCCCAACTCTGCTCCCAGCACTTCCTCCCCAGGAGGAACGTGAGGTGGGGCTGGGAAGCTGATTGCTGAAGGAAGAGCTTTCCTTTCACTGACAGCAAGAGACGCTGCTCTGTTGCACTGAGGACAGCACCAGCTATCCAAATATTTCTAGGACTTTGCAAAGAAAACATTACTGCAGGTCAGAAGAACTGTATTGGGGGGAGAAGACCCTTTTAACCCAGTGTGGGAATGCTACAGTGTGCAGGCATTGGGCTCAAGCTGCTGCCACATTCAGACAGGCTTAGTGACCTTCACAGCTATGCCTGCAAGATGCTGCACGCTGACGGGATGCTGCTGTAAGTAAAAGCCAGGAGCAGTAGGAAATGGACTGCTAAGTGTCTCATTAAGTTCCATTAAAGGGTCTAACCGCTACCCTTGGATTGACTGTCAGATAGAAAACATCTGTTTTACTTAATGATTTCTACTGATGCTATTCAGATCCCAGCAAGTTTGAAATGTTGCCCCTTATGCACTTAGAGCACATTTCCCAATTAAGAGTGGAGCAGTTCTTTTTATAGTAAAGTGGGAGATTTGCAGTAACTACTGTAACTCAATTGTAAGGAAGATCTCCAGGGCTTGATTAACTTTCTCATTGCAAAAATCAATCTTGGTAAGAAAAAAGCAAAATCTGAACTCATACAGCTGTTTCCCAGATGAGCTCCATCCTGGGTAGTGCCTTCTCTTAGTCCCACCCACAGTACATCACCAGAAGGTTGCAAGATGTGTCCAGAAGCTCAGTGTACAGAAATGGAGCCACTTCTGATTATCACCAGGGGAAAAAAGGACAGCAGAATTACTTATAAAGAGACTGACCTGGAAGAGTGAGTGTATTGTCTGATATGCAGGAGGCTGTTTCCCACAGGAAAATACTTTCCAGGAGGTTGTAACTTAGCCCTTACCACTTCTTGACATAAAAAGAAAATGCTTTTACCAGTTAATGGTTCAGAAAAGTGCACGGCTGATTACTGTAACCACAACAACGTATTCAGAAGCAGCGAGATAGAAAATGAAATGCCTGATAAGCATATGTTGTTTTTAATAAAGAATGATTTAGTGCTAAGTGGACCACACCATTTCCAAGGTTGCTCTGCAAAAGCAGAACATGGGGGGGACCCAGCACCCTTGGGATGCTTCCCTGTGTCCCATCCATCACTAGTGCAGCATCACCTCAGCCTCCTCCCCACTGTGCATCTTATTCCATGCTGCAAAACAGGGCTGGTATCTTCCTTTCACTGCCTTCCCTATGTAAACCATTCAGCTCTCCCAGGCCCAGCACAAGGCCGTACCAAATTCAATGCTTAATGTACACTGCAGGTATTTAGGACTGAGATAATTTGGTCAGAACTGAGATTTGGAAAGACCATTTTGTTCTGCCCTCGCATTAACTGTTCATTTATTATACTGTAAGATCAGCTGTGTGTTATCAATATTCAGAGGCCTGAATGCATCAAGCACAGACGTACTGCAGACTGACAGTAATTTATTTCGTAGAATGGCTGAGATGAAATTGGAGGAGAAGCACTACTATCCAGGTGGCTTTCTGAGTACAAGCACAATGAATCAGCCATCAGCATTTCAAAATCCTTCCTGTGAAATTCTGGAAGAGGGAGAGAAGTTGGCCCTTACCCCACCTGCCGCTCCCCCTGCTCCCCGGGAGCCAGAGAGTGATGTGTCCATGAGACAGACTTTGAGAGCTCTTTGCCTTTCGTGAGGGTCATCCTAAGCAGGGCCTAAAAATACCTTGTTTACAGGCTGCAGCTGAAACAAACAAAATCACCCTTCTTCTGCAGCAAAACCTTGGCACACCCTGCTCATGGCATCCTTCCTGTGACACCACATCTCAGCACAGAGAGACTAAATCAGCGGGCAGTCCTCGTCACCCCCAGGTTGTCTGGTCATGATATAAGACCTTCCTCCAGCTGCATTTCATTATCCTGCCTCAAATAGGCAGGTAAGGTTACTATTAGGTGCAAGCCATATGCAGGAAGCAATATCTAGCATCAAAATCAGTTCTCACAGCAAGTGAGGCCTCAAATAGAGCTGAGTCAACACCACCACTCCAGGAACCACCAAGCTATGAAGTTGCTGCATGTTCTGGTTCAAGCAACAACCTCCTTATATTCTTCTCTGCAACAGAAATGTGAATTGTTCCTTCTTGGGAATGGTTATAAGAGACTTAAAGCTTGGGTAAAAGTTTGAATGGGAATGGGAATCCAGCTCCAGAACAATTGTTACTATGGAGCAAATAGGCAGAACAAACAGCAGAACACAAAGAGCAACAAACAAGAATGAGATGGAATTTACAGAGAAAAAATATGTTGCCTCATTTAAACGAGCAAATAGCCATTATTAAATTGCTACCTTCTTTAGCTAGCGCTGAGCTGATTTAACCTCCACCAAAGCTAATATGCCAATGCTAAACGCACTGCTAATGTAACAAGAATGAATATAGCTCTGTAATGAATGCTGGGTTTCTCTGAATGCTCACATCCAGCTGAGAATCACTAATGCAATGGTTTGGCTTAACCCTGGTACTTGGACCCCACTTTTGAGAAGGCACAAAAGCAACTACTGCTTGCACAAAATCAGGTCTCTGATAAGATGTTGCAGGTTCCACACCATTTCCTGAAAGGGAGATAAGGACAGAGCTTGGACAACTCACATCCTGGGTAACGGTGACTCAGAAAATCCACCTCTGGGTACAAAAAGCACAGATTCAGGTAAACTCAACAGTTGACATGGAAAAGTAATTCTACTAGGGAGATGAAAAGTATTTTAAAGTTTCATAAAAAACAAATATAAAAATAGAATAAAAAAGAATAAAAAGCACTAAAAAATGTGTATTGAATATAGCTACATCTTTGCCTTCCTTGATTTAAGGGCTAGACTCCCACAGCTCAATAGGTCAGACAGTAGTACTTTGGGATCTGAAAGTAGCATTATTTCTGCAAGCTGCTGTATCATCATTTGCATGGTTGTGCCAAGGACCAAAGGGATGTCACCCACGCTAGTGGCAACACAGACCTGCAGAGGGATTAGCCTTGCCGGCACCAATGGTGTGGCACGTGTAGTGGCTAGGACGTGCCGAGGACAACCTATGTGTCTGACCTCTCCCACGCAGCCAAGCCCTGGGACTTGTCCACTTTTGCCTACTTACACAGTCTCTTCCCCTCGGTGTGACCAGGGGATCTGAGTGTACAGAGCTCTGGAAATCAGGCTGCAGACCTGGAGACACAGTGCCTGCCTTCGCCGCAAGATTTAGCCAAGGAGCAGCTGATCTGGGGCAGCCTGGGGCACCGTGAGCTGACAGCAGCATCACTGCACCTGGCTCTATTGTAGCCCCTTCTTGCCGGATAAAAAATAATAGCGAGTTTCCTGAAGGTTTTAAAACTTTTTTTATCGCAAGCTACAAATGTCGAGACAAAAATCACTGAAAAAGTCCAAATCCTCAGCTATCATGGACTAACCGTTTGTAAAACGGTTATAAATGGATCCCTCCCATCAAGTGTGACTTGTTCAAAGGGAAGGCTTGATTGCATACCTAATTTAGGTTGGAGGAAACAATCTCTGTGCTAACCCCCTGCTCTCGTATTTCACACCACTTTGACAATCTTACATGTTTTCCACTCATGCCGATACTTTTCTCCTTGGTGTCAAGCTCCATGTAAAATTTTCTGGAAAATTTCAACATGTACCTCCAAACCATCTTCAAGTTGAAGAAAATATGAAAAGTGTGCACTTCCCCACAAAAAAACACCCCCAAAATATCTGCTGTTACTTCTATGGCCAAAGCAAGGTTGGAAACTTTAGGAAACACCTTTAGCTTGGTAGGAAAAAAAATAAAAAATCAAGTAGGATGACCTATACTGAAAATCATCTGCCATCAGTGCATGCAGTGATAGCTGCTGGGATCTTAGCAGAGCCTGACATTTCATTGGGGTTGTTCAGCCTGGAGAAGAGAAGGCTCTGGGGAGACCATTGCGGGGGGGCACCGCGGCAGGCACAGCTGCCTGGTGCAATGTCCTCGCCCTCCCCACCAGCACCCTGGGCTGATGCTGCCTCTGGGACCTGTGCTTGCGGCGGCAGCAGCAGCTCCGAGAGAGCAAAGGACGAGTATCGAAACCCCACTGAGAGTTCAAACACTCCCTCTTTGGCTCTCCTGTAGAGCTGCAAATAATTTTGCAAATGTCTCTTTTCATCAATTCTGCCACTAAACTCAGATCCTAGTGGTGTTGCATTGAAAAGGAGAACTCTCTCGTTCAACATGAACAAGTAATTTTCAGGTAAACGAATTAATTACCAAAAGGTCAGATAAAGGATTTGCAAGTTTCTTTGGTGAGAGAAAACTATGCAATGGTCTTGCTGCCACAGACTGGTATAAAAATTGGTTTAAAATTTCCCATGCAAAACTGCATTGCAGACCAGAGGGAAAAATATACACACATGTACAGGGAAAAAATATACATGTTCTGGAGAAAATTTATTTCCTCTGAGGGAAATTACTGGATGTTTTAAACCCATGAAGAAAGAAGACAGGAAACATGGCTCTATTTAATCCTCATTACTAATGTCTGCATTCACCTGGCTCACCCATGCATGACTCCGTATGTCAAAGGGTTCAACTTCCAGTACATATACTTTCCCCACCACTAATTAATTCCCTCCCAACACTTCTTTGTCCCTAAGTAATTTTCTACATGAGAAAAATTTCAAATTAATATGTTGCCCAGCTATACTTAGTTAAGACTAATCCAGTCTCAGATGTGACGGATGGCTGTCTGATCTGCAATATACTTGCCCTACATGGTGTTTTATATTGCTCTGCTTGCTTTCTTTCCCTATTTCTGCTGCTTTATTAATTCCTTCTCTCTCTCCCCTCTCTCAGACCGGCTTTCCCCTTTGGTAATTCTCTGCTCAGTTTCCAGCATTATTTTTATCAGTGGATTTTTCCACATCTCCTTTTTTTTGGCCCCTTGAAGAAAATAACAAACCTAATAATGCCCAAGACCCAGCCAGACTTTCAGACTTTAAAAGCTCATATACCTTTGCTAGCAAGCAGCACACTTTTCACCTATTTTCACTTTTTTTTTAACAAGCTGACTTTCGAATAAAAATGATGGTGCTTAAATGATACAGCTTCTTTTTCACAGAGATTATCACGTTCCTAAGCAGTTCATCCAAAGGCTTTGCAAAGGCAATTCAAGCACATCCTTTTACCTGGGAGAAACGGACTGTTATTTCCCAGAGGCAAACACACTCTGATGCTAATTTAAACAGAGCTCATGAAACTCTGTGCTCTGCTGTGAATGGCTAAAGATCATTAGGGCTTACACCACACAGGCTTCCTAGCTATGGTAATTTTAAATTACCCAAATATATATGATTTGAGTTGAACATGTATGCCTGCCACTCCCATTCCAAATTGAAAATTACTTTCTTTGTAATAAATGCCTATTTTGAGCAGAGTATTTGGAAAAGAAAAGCCTTTCCAAGCCAGGGTGTCCTCTGAAACAAGTGGGAGAAGAAACAGGTTTTCAAACCAGCCCTTTTGTTGCAAAATGTGAAATGTATTTTCTTATTTTTATAGTCACACGCTTGTAATTGGCTCCAGCAAGCTTTGAACCAGGCCTGCAATAATTCTGGGAACAGGAGGGAGGGGGTGATGGGAAGGAAATCTGCCCTCTCTGCTGGCAAAGAGAGGGATGTAATAAATTAGGGGTGGGGGGTAGGGGGAAATGTAATAAATAAAATATTGAGAAAAAATGGATGGGAAAAGAGGGGAAGTGACAGGAAGAAAGGAAAAGAGAAGTCACTTGTAGTAAAAATCAACAAGCTGTTTATAAAAAAAGGTGCAATAGGAGTAGAAGAGGGAGCCACTGAAGTTAGGGAAAATCAAGTGCAATCTCTGGTACCAACCTGGCAGAGGAAAGAGCATGTGCTTGGGAGGCGGTAACTCACCCTTTGTTCCCCCTTGCAAGGCGAGGATTATGCCAGAGAGAGGGTTTGGGTATAACCAACAGCCACACCACCTTTCTGCCCTGCTGCTAAGGATGCAGGGTGATGCAGGGCAGCACGTACCCACAAATCCACCTCATGCCCATGGAAACCTATAGGCAAAAGCCAGCAGGAGCCCCTGTGACCTGAACACCTGCCTTGAGTCCCACTGAAGCCAGTGTCCTGTCCTGTGGGCAGGAGGAGAGCCCAGCTCACCTTTAACATCGCTGGTACAGGATTTTATCTTTTCTCATCAGCTTTAACAAGCCCTTAAGACAACTTCATATGCTTAGTCTCTTCTTTAAACTGGCTTTAGGCTTTCTCCCGAGTTAATGAGAAACAATTTCTGAGCTACTCATCTAGAAAAGTGCCCTTCTTCAAAGCCCTTTCCAGGTGCCATGTGCAAACAGTGGCAGATCCAGGTTCTCTCTTTAGATCTCACTTGTCTGCATCTGAGGACTGCTCTTGGGAGCTGTTTCAAAGGCTGAAGTGTCAGCATCAGAAAGAAAAGAGGTGTGTGGGTGTGAAGTTACTAAATGCAAAACTGTCACTCTCCTTTCATTTACAACCCTGAATATGCATGCATGCAAAAAATGTAGAGCTTCTATTAAAGTTTTTACTCTTGGAGGAGAAAATATCAAGGAAAAAGAGACAAAAGATAAGATGAGACTGTGCAGGTTAGAATTCTCTCTCAACTAATCTTTTCTTTTTCATCAATAATGATTTCTGTTAATAAACCCTGCCCTACCTTGAATTAGATTGTCTTTTATCATCTCAGGGAAGGGCACCGTCAGCAGACAGACACGTTTGTGTTGCTGACTGGTCAATGACAGTAACGAACAGAAGATGGATTTTTTTAGTCTCTTACCCAGAGAAAAGCCGTGTGGAGAATTACTGATGCCCAACCCAGAAGAGCAGTAGCTTAAAAGGCACCTGAGGTTAAGAGTGGGGGGTTCTGGGCTGTCTGGGTGTTCAGTGAAGAAGGCTGCCTGGGCTCTGCCTTGAAGTTTCCAGCAGCTCCCTGGGGTGGGAAAGGGTACCCAAACAGTTGCACAGTGACAACTGGGAGAGCTGTGTTTACCGATCTACTGAACTCATGCACATAGCAGGATCCTGTGCTACAGGAATGAGGACACACACTGCTGTCTTGCACACTCAGTGCCTGCACCAGCCTTTCATAATGCAAAATTTTGGAGAATACATGTTGCTGCTCTTCAAGCAAATACATTCCTTATCCTAGCTTATACTAGCCAAGAAGGACGAAAACTTATCCCATCTGAAGGGAAACCTTCTGAATTCTTCACCTTGGTCACCCCCAGGCTGCATTTCAGCACGAACTCCGCTCTCTGGTGGTGGCTTGGACGTCACCTGGTTGGGGGGACGCCTGCCCACCAGCTCAGCAGGACATTTGCTAATGCCCCCAGGACAGCTCAGATGCCAGACACCACCACCATATTGCCATGATGCTCTGCGGTAGCTGAGGCTCACTGAGCTGCTAAAACACTTACATGCTTGGATCTAAATGGAAAAGAGCAGTAGGGCAGAGGTAAAGCATCAAGGACTGAAGGTGGAATATGTCTTTAGTAGACACCCCAGACATTTAAATGGAACCTACTACTTTGATAGTTGCATTTACTTAACCTCCAGACACTCTGCTGAGCATCTAAACTTGCAGGCATTTTCCAAATGAGGGTGTTGACCATACCAGCAAGGGTGCTGGAGAGGGCAGGTGAAGATACCAAATTTCAGTTGGAGGATTTTTAGAGCAGATACGTGCCCCACAGCACCCAAAGCCAGTGCTAAACAAACTGTGTTTGTGCACCTTGATGAATTACATTAATGCACCTGGGTTAGCAAAGAAACACTTGTTACAACCAACGGACTAATGGTATCATCCAAATCCCTGAAAAACAAAATATAAATGGGGTAAATGGTTCCATTTTTTATTCTGCAACTTATTGCATTGTGGAAGGATCTCTCAGATGAGATTTTTCAGTATAATGCAATAAGCTACATGTGGGGGATGAAAATTAATGAGAATGTCTTTCCTTTTACAAAGAACTACGGTACTTTGATTGATCTGCTGGTTTTAAAGGAAAAGCTAAGCATTTAAAATACACACACGCACACATACAAATACATGCTTTCCAGTTTCCAATCCTGGAAACAGAAATGGTGCAGTCAATGCTGTCCAATCAGCTCTCTGCTTGTAGGACCAGGGCCACAGCTAGGAAGATAAAGCACACAAATTGACTCAGTAATGCTTTTATGATTAAAATCCTTGCCTGTCTTACAACAACAAATCTTTGCTTATGACTGGCATTTAGCCTTTGCAGTAATGGTGAATATTACTAACATGTTCTTACAGTCTTTGATTACAGACATTGCCCTAACACTGATTTTTTTGCCACTTTTATCCATTACAAGCAACAGTACAGATAAGTAGAGTTTCTGGCATGCCCCACAGCCAAAGGAGTAAACAACTTCCAAATATATCAGCTTGCTGGATGCAGATTGCTTATTAAATATTGTTGTACAGTAGGTAACATAGCCAAGAACACCGATTTACTGCACTCCTGGCCTCTGGACAAACTCAAGACTTCAACAAGACTTCTCTGACTCTGACCCTTCTTTCCATGAGAAACTGTAACACTGCGGCTGCACTATGGACACTGCTCTTGGTTACATCCTCAGTGGCATCCGATACACCAGAGGTAACCAATAGCCCTAATGACTACCGAGCTAGGCCTTAAAAACTGGCAGTTTCACAAGCAGTTTCTTGAACGGGGCCTCATTTCCCAGGGGCTGGGTTAAGCAGTTGGGTTCTCTAGTGTCTAGTTAAGCATAAGTGTTGATGGTTCCCAACCTGAGGGCATTCCTGCTTCCCCAGTGGCTTCCCCTGGGTTTGGTAAGAGCTGAGCTATGCTGCAACGTTTCTTTCTTTATGGCCATGAGCAGGTCAGCTCTCTCTTCCTTACCCAGCTGCCTTATTTAATATCTCTGAAAACTGCACTCAGTTTGCTATATTTTGTCAGAACTGGTTAATGGATTTTAATGTTAATCTATTTAGGAGTTAGATATACCATCAGATGACCAAGCAGGCACACAAACACAGTATGTACACTTAAGGAAACACAGCAACATTGTTCTGATGTACTTCCCTCTGATAAATTTTGTAAAGAAATACATTTAAATAAAATACTCCCAAACACCTTATTTGCTTTTCAAGAGTCTGATGTTATGTAGCAGTAGCTATATTAACTTTCAGGGGAAAAAGGAAATAAAGAAAAAAAAAGATGAAAAGAGGATGTGAAAGTTTTCTAACTGCTTGTTACCTGTGCTTAAATAAAACCACAACTTTTGAGTCACCATGGTTTCTAAATCATCTATAATTTCCTTCTATAGTGATTATTAAATACATGCATTCTCCAAGGCTCCACAAAAATACACTTCACTGTTGTGCTGCAGTAAAAAAATCGTAATACATCATCTGTTTCTAACAGGATTCATTACAACTGAAATGTTGTACTCTCTAGATAGTGTCTCAAAAATTTTTCTTATGAAGCACTTCATAGGCAAATCACGTTATTGAAGAGGAGAAAAGTACATGAACAGGTGAATCTAAATTTACATCCCACCAGACGTCCTTGACGTCCTATCACCAACCCCACTGATAAAATAAAAGCAATAATTTCTGAAATGTCAATACCCAGTGCTTGTTGCCAGTCCAATCTTCCCAGAATTACTATACAAAATTTGGAGGAGAGTCAGTTGAAGTAATAGAGAAGCTTTAATAACTAAACCAAGCAAGCACAATTTTAATAAGGCACAAAAATACCTGTAGGTTTTCAGCCAATACCCACCCTCTTTGCACTGACAGTGTAGAGCACTGGATCTCCGTCTCCAGTCCTCCCTCATCTCCACGTGCCTGATCTCAACCAGTCTTCTAGACTGCGCCAGGTACACAGTTATGGGCAGAGGACTGGACTCAGATCCTTAATTTGCTTTCATCCATTGTAATGCACACAGGCAGGGGGAAAAAATCACTACAGAATAGCCAAGATCTTGGGAAAGGTTTCTTGCTCCACCCCACGGTGAGAACAGCTCTACTGTGCATTGATTACTGGGCCATAAAGAGGTATCTTCTTTTTTTTGAGGCTTAGATGACTGTACTTTGAACTGTCCACATGTTTGCATGTCAAGGTGTTTGTTAAGTGGGATACCAGGAGGCTGCTAAGGACAAAAGGGTCATAATATCATCCAGGAAAAAGTCAGCTTGAAGAGTAATAGGATTTTTGAGTGGTTGCTTCCCTAGCCTGTGTGACATGCTCACAGAGACTCATAGAAAGAAAAGGAGATCAAGGGGTAGAGGAATGGAGCTGGTGGAGAAGGGCATGCCTCATCTCCTTCCGAAAGCTTACAAACACAGCCCTGCAAATGAAAATACCAGCATGAAAACCTGACCTTGCTGGAGTTAGCAATGGCTTTGACACTGACAGGCCATTGCTTGGCCAAGCACTAGCATTTCATCCTTCTGCATACTGTGGTCTCAGCGATTCATGTTCAGAGATTTAAAAAGCAGGAGACATGAAAGTATTACTACTGCTCTTATCCTTTCCCCAGGATGCAACCAAACTGAACAGGAAGAGTTCAGCTATTTTTAACCAATTTCTCTCTCTCTCCTATAAGACCTATGTGGACTTAAGTGCTTGAGAACAGAGCTGGCCCACAGACATCTGGGGCTTGCTTTGGCTCAGCACAGAGAGGATTGCCTAGCTGCAGCATTTAGCTCCCAATTTAATCTCAGATCTTTCCCCACCTCCTTTTTCAATAATGCCTGAGCTGTTGAGATGTCAGATTTTTATGCAAGCCAATTTCTGAGCTGTTTGCACGTTACACACCATGTAAACCTGCATAGAGCTATTTCATCAGTTTGGAGAAGAGGCTAAAGATACTGAAGTTTCCTTCATCGGGAGCCTCTGTGAGAAAATATCAGGCTGCCGGGACTCAGTGTGAACCTTTCACCACTACATGCGGCCACGCACTTTGGCTATACCGCACCTTGCCCTCCTCTGCAGCAACGCCCCTCTAGGAACAGGCATGAATTAGAGCAGCCTGGCTTGCACCTAGACTGCATAGCTGCAGCCTCCTCAGCATCAGCCGATGCAGCATCCCGTGCTGTGTGCCACTCGAAATCAGGGGTCAGGGAGGAGGCTCTGCGAAAGCGGTCAAACGCTTTTAAGGGGCAGTTCACTCATGCTTGAGAGCAGGTATGCAACATCCATATTGATGGTGGATGTCAATCACATTGAGAAACAAAATGAGCTCTTTCAAGCCGAACTGCCACTTGGTACAGTGCTCTTTGTATTGTGCTTGCTGTAATATATGGTGTCACACAATACCATGTACTGATAAAACACTTTGTAAGTGACAGAGTGACATGAATAGTGATAAATGCTGACGTGACTTGTTAGGAGAGAAAGCAAGGTATGCAAAATAAATGCTTGGAGAGGTGGATACCAGGACTCTTTGAAATGTGCCATTCCACATGCTCCCTTTGATGGTTCCAGTTTGCTCTTTGCATGTCCCAGTGCAACCCTTTCTGCACCAGCAGCATGCTCTGAAGCAGTGACCAGGGACACTGTTCTAATCAGGGGCCCTTCCCCAGAGCTGCTGGTAAAAGGGCTACAGTGACTGCTGAGGGTCTGACTGTCCCTGTTTCAACTGCAACCTCCTATGATTTGTTACTTGACCACAAAAACAAACCACTGGTGGGACTTGGCAGGCAAGATTATAGCCTTGGAATGAGGTTGATGGATTCTGGATATGGGTGTGAATGATCCCTGTGACTGTAAATCACAAATCCCCTCGGGTTTTCTAAGCAATAATACAATTCTCTACTCTTAATATCCCAATTTAAAAATACAGCCTGATCATAAGAACAGCTTTCTCGTAAGAATATCTACTGAACAGGCATGGTAGCTTCTCATATGTGATGGACCGGAAGAGGCTTTCAAGCAGAATGCTTGTAACTAGCCATAGCAAAGAATTATTCACACCCAGTCTTTC
The DNA here is from genome assembly GCA_026212715.1 of Elanus axillaris. Lineage (NCBI taxonomy): Eukaryota > Metazoa > Chordata > Aves > Accipitriformes > Accipitridae > Elanus > Elanus axillaris. Next base: position 16,570,547 of record JANZLQ010000040.1, read on the forward strand.
AGAGATGATGCAATTAGCCTTAGGGGCATGATTGCCTCCTTCTAAATCTTATACACCAATGTATAACCAACAGACTACTATCTCCACACCAGTAGAAAGTGTTGAGGAAGGGCTGAAGGAGTTAGTAAGAACAAATAAATCATTAACTGAAATTAAATTCATGCTATGAAGTTAAAACAAAGAGCTAGCTTTGTGGGTATTTCTATTTGAAAAAGGAAAAGAAAAAAAACCGAGTAAACTTTCTTCAATCAAGGTTGAGCCTGAGCCAAAAGTTTTACATTTGGAGAGATCAGGACTAGAAGGAAAGCCCTGAGTTCTGGCACATCTCTATTTCCACTGTTTGTTTGTTGGAAGCTTCCCTGCCCCTGCTCCAGATGTCAGCTGAAGTTTTATTCCAAGTTCCAGTATGTAACTACACAGAGCTCCACAACCCTACTTAAAGGTTTGGGTGTTGTCCATCTCTATTTACTCCCTATATATGGATTTATATCCATATCTTCTGTATAACAGGTGTATTCCTTATCATAAGATTACAAAACTAAATGGTTGTAGCATCAGGTTGGTAGTGATGCAAAAATACCATTTCAGAAGACTTTTGCCAAGGAAATAAAATTTTATCAGGCTTTCAGGACCTTGAAGGTGAGAGAGAAATGAAATTTCCTGTAGCTTTGTGAACCCACATTTTAGGAAGGTGGAAGGAAAATATATTTTTCTATTTTTGAAGTGATCAGTATAAACTCACAAAACTCTACTTACAAGAGTAATTTGGGCTATTTACATATCACCTGTATTTATTGCTGTCCCCCAAAAATGGAAACTTCTACCTCCAGCTTGAAGTGCTTTCATTTCAGTTTAAGAACTACATGACCCGTAAAACCTCACAAGACTCTACCAACAGAAATTTAAAAATGCCAAAACAGTGAAGGACCAAACTCTTCCCTTCATAATGTGTGTGGCCTTGCTGCAGCTGACACAGTGATACGGGTCTGTGTAAGGTATCACCTGAGTGGGTGCAAGGCACAGGAAACTTTTAATTCTAGGTTACTCAACATTTGTTTTGAGAAAGAGTAGAGAAGTTCGGATTTGGCCTTACTGTAGCAAATGGTCTCCAGAGAGATCAGTCTAATGACAACTTAATTTTACCAACACTGCTTGACTCAGTAAAAAAGTACAGACTGGATAATTGCTATATCAAAAACTAAAGGCCATAACTATTACAATTACCCACATTAACTCCAATTCTTTCATAAGAGAAGCAAGTGCTGTTTAGAAGACTGTCAGAGCCAGAGGGAAACAAAACAGCCTAACAACAGAAAGCCTGGTTGGTATTAAATGAGGGAAAAAAATCACTTCTCTTCTCTTACTGTCATTCCTGTGATAATAAAATGAAGGGCTGCAAGTGCAGAGGGTTTGCCGTTGGGTAGCAAATGAAGCTTCATCAGATGATTCACAGCCAAGCCAGGGTGACTGTACTCATCTTCTCAGTTAACAGCACAAAAGTAGGTTGGTTTCCTTAGTACAGATATTCCCAAGCCACTTGTAGATCAAGACTGCCTCCTTCTCAGCTGAAAATGTTGAGACCTTCAGGGATTCACCATGGGGAAATGACTGTATGGCCTCTCAAGATAGCACTGCCTAGGCTCTATGATAGAGCTGGTGCATAAACACATGCTTTTAGTGCTATCAAATCAATGCTGTTCAGGAAGATATATCATCAGTGCAATGGCAATTGGCTGATGAGGAGGGAATACTCTCTCCCTGCCACTTCTGTTGCACATAATTTTGTGAAAAAAAATATTAGTTATAGTTTAGTTGTAAGACCTACAATTTATTTATAATAAATGCTTGTCATTCTGGTATTGTTCCTACAAGCATAATTAAAGGAAATATAAACTGTTAGTTCAACACTTAGAGAGTACAGGTGTTTTTTGGCATCTCCCTGATTAGAAATGCAAATCTGGGAAACAATTAACTAATGTGGTAGAAGTCAACAATTTGCATAAAGCTCTTTCAGGTCTTTTCTACCACAGCTACAATAATTTCCCTAAGAAAAAGCCTAAGGAAGTCCGTGCTGAATTCTACTGCCCATGGAGCAAGCTCCCAGTCTCTCTGTCTAGAATACACACTAAATCTTTGCTTCACACAGAGGCAGCTAAAGCATAAATTAAAGTCAAGATTTTTCAAAAATAGGCGAGTGAAGTTGGCTCCAGTTTCACAACGCCCAATGGTGGTAACACAAACTCAGTCATCCTTGCTCATCCGTGACACCAGGCATGCACTGCCTTTCACAGGAAGGTGTCAGAAGAAAGTATGCTGTACTAACTGGTGAACCTTATCACAATGCTCCTGGTGCCGTGACAGCATTGCAGAAAGAGCCTGCTGCTATGTTCCCCTGCACCTGGAGAGCTAGAGATTTTCATATGGGTCTGCCAGAAAATTTTAAGTCCTAAAGGGAAATGTCCAAAAGTACAAGGCGTTTGAAGAGGGATTATTTGTGAACAACACAACACCTGGTTCTGCACTTGCTGAACTATTTCGTAGGAAAGTGTTAGTCCAGCTACTGCATGGCTCAGAATGAAGCTCTGGGCATTGAGTTCCAGTGAAGGCTCCAAGCCAAGGGCTCAAATCCTGCCCCTGACACTGAACAAATCTTCTGGGCATCCAGGACTGAGGTCTGCTGCTCTCCCTATTCTTGATGACCATTCCAGGCCTCGTGACCTGTCTCCAGGCAAGCAGGGACTTATTTTAGTCATTAAGCTTCACTGGTCTCCTAAATGGTCTGTTCATTTTTTAATCACACAGAAATTTCATATTGCAAATCAATGGCTGTCTTGTCCAGATCCTGAAAATCTTAGATAAATTAATTCTTCCTCTGGCAGGCAGTCAATGAAACTGCTTGCTTGAGTAAGGATTACTTACATGAGAAAGGGTTTGCAGTATCAAGCCCATTAAACTCTTAGTTCATCAGGTGAAAGGAACAGATCTGTACTTTGCAGTGTGTCTATTCCACTTACTAGAATTTCTTTGGCTTTTTGTTCTGTTTCGGATCATTCACTTATTTACTCTGAGCTTATTGTACCTTCTGTCAGTGTCAATATGGCTCAGCTGGCAGCAGATGCTTCTCTAGATCTGAGCACACTGGTGTGAAATAACGAGAATGGAATGAGAATTGATGTGAACTTTTTGCCTAAAACCTGAACTGAAATCTTATTTATGAAACTCTGCTTCTAATTTGTGTAACAGCTCTATGAGACATCCTCATTTTAATAATACGGTAGGTCTTCCAGTTTATTTGGAGGCTGCAAGTACTGACAGGATGAGGAACAGCCCACTCTTTTCAGCTTGCTAGACCCATTGTTAAAACATTAGTTCTGGAGTTGTCATTTGAGGAAACATGCCCTCACAAGTCCTTTGAGATTTGCCCATTCCCAGCCAGCTCAAATGCAAGGTCCCAGCAACACTCAGGTTCAAGAGGAACACCGCTATCTCGTAATAGGACTTTTTTATATCTGAAAATGCTTCGGGGATGAGGATGGAGGGTCTAAATTGACTCCTTCATTAATGTGCATTCAATGTTATTAGAGTAAGGAAAGTGGAAGACTGCTTTATAGAGCAGACAGCCTCTTGTGCTGTTCTTCTGAAACTAGCTCTCTATGATTTTTTAGATACCTCCTGAGGCTTTAAATAAACAGAACTGTACTTCACCAATTATCATGCCTGTTTTGCTTAGCTCCCCAGTGGATTTAATTCTAGAAGAACTGTACTGCTCAATATTCAGTGCTGTTTGGGTAAAACTACAGAAATGAAAAACAATGTGATAGCACCTGTAGCATCCACAGAATGTTAAAATTTGAAAGGTCTTATCTGTTCAATTATTTAAACCATCCAATCTGCTGGTAAAAGCTATTATATTGGCACTATATCCAAAGACTCCCTAATCCATTCTGAATTTTTGATTCCTTTCTTAATCTCAGATTGCCTAATGAAAGCAGTTCAGTATGGAAATGCAAGTTTCTTGATACAATTTTTATTCAACAGACCTGTTTTCTTTCCCAGACCCTTTTTTAGATTTTTTGATCCAGGAATTCAGCAGGTCTACCTCCAAGAATTAGCTTATCTATGGAAAAGTTTCTGAAACCAAGGCTTCACGGGCGTAATCTAAATAAGACAACTTTTCTGTTTCCTTTGTCCCTGACTAGCTTCTGGACCACACACGATGTTTATCCTGCTTTCTAGGACTCATATAGGTGTCTCTGGTTTCAGTATTGAGAAGTCATGTCAAGAGGGTGGCATTCAGGCTCTCTGTGATTGAAGTAACAGAGTTTCCATTGGAAACCCCTTTCAGTTGTGCTGCAGTTCCCCAACGCAACCATAAAACTCAGCATCTTGGGGATAACAGCTCCTTCTTCTTGCCCACTGACTCCCCATCAGTTTTGCTTAGTAGACTTTTCAAAAGATGCCTTTTGACTGACAACACTGCAAATGCAATGTGAACTTTTACAGTCAAGCTGGATTCTCAGTTTTTGCACCTTATCACTTGCAATACAAGTTCTGCCAGAAAAAGGATGCTTTCAGTGGGTTTGCAAAGATGTAAACGGCCAGAAAGCAGTAAACATTTCTCTTGAGGCTGCCAAGTAGGAACAGAACGGAATTCACTTCCTCTTAGCACTGTCACTACTGCAGGGCTACATGAAGATAAAAAGACACAAAAACGTGTTTAATAATGTCACTCTGAATACCCCCACACGACAGATCTGTTGATGATGCCAGCCTGGATTGATGGATAGTCATTTTGGGGAACTGAACTGCCCTTTACTTACTTTTAGCATAGGAGCTGCCAAATTTTGTTTGTTCTAGCCCTGCTGCACCAGCCAAAGCTCTGGGTCCTGCCCTGTAGCAGCAGGCACGCACAAGAACAGGCGTAGGAACATGCATATGCAGGAACAGGCACACTTCCATCTCCTCATTCAGCTTTTCCTCCAGCCCATTCTCACCCCAGTCCCATACTTGCACCATAACCACTTTTTTTCCTGCATATCCTTAACCAGGGTTAACTAACACTTTGGGGTATTTCTCATCAGAGCAGCAACAGCCTCCTGAAAACTAACCCATAAAGAAAACATCAATGGGATGCAACAACAGGACTGACCAGTGAGGGCACATCTTTCTCAAGCCATTGGCTTGTCATTGGCCCATGCCTATGGGAGAGTATAAGAAAAAGGGAATTTTATCCCAATATTTTCCCAGCACACTTTCCCAGCCTCTGGTAAGCTATCATTTCAGGACATTTCCAAACGAAACATGACATCATTGTATTTTGCAGTGGTTTTCTTTCAAGAATTTACCTAAATGATATTTGAACCTACAAAAATTATGGCCTCCTCAGCATCCCATTGCAATGAGTTCCCCAGCTGAATGATGTGCTGCGTGGAAAACACTTTCTGTAGATTTAATAAATGTGATGAATCCTTGTGTTTCATTGTTACCTTCGGTTAAGTTTCTACTCAAGTTCTGAGTTTGTTTTCCATTACCAACCCACTCCTGTTGGCTTGAGGAGTCCTTGGAGACTGTCTTTGATTGCTCCGGCAGCCTTGTTTAGACGTTCATCTTCACATGGGCATTTACAGCTAGCAGCATGCTGCAAGCGCCATCAGGGTGAGCCATCTCATCGGCAGGTTACAGAGCGAGTGTAATAAGGCAGAAGCACTGCTGAGTCACTGTGACAAGAGCTGCTCATTAGCTCAACCTGCAGCACGAGAGGGAGGGGAAGCCCTTCTGGGCAGAAGCAGGGAAGGCAGACAGCTTTCTAGAAGGAAAGGCAAGCGTAGGAAAGAAGCTAAGGTTTCATAATGGTATTTTCTTTTAATTAAGCCACATTCTAAAAAACAGGGTAAGTGTGGAAAATTATCTTGCTTCTGATCTTGAAGATATTCCATACGTATCAGGCAAAAAAAGCAACAACTCAAAAATCCACATAAATACTAATATACATATTTTCCCAGCAAACTGAAAAAAAGCCCAGCCCTACAGGGAGCAGGCACACATATCACCCCACAGGCACCTATGCCACTGGTCACAACACCTAGCATCCACACCAAATTTAGGAGAGAAAGCGGTACATTTCTCATTGGCTCTGCTGAATCATAGCAACGTACTCCATCGTTTGGCGATCTGAATATACAATCCCAACTGAACACACCAAGAACCTGGCAATGCTCTTATTCTCACACTTTGCAACTCACGCCGTCTGCTCAAGTCTTTATCTGCTTACAACTCTCGCTTGCCAAACATGCTTTGCAACGTGATGGTAAAGAGTTGTGAGTAGCCTGCAAGTCCTGGAACGCAGTATTCCTTGTTTGCTGGCATGGGGCCGAAACGCGACACTGGAAGCAAGCGGTGTGTGATCCAGGTGCCAAACTATCGAACTCAGGTCCAGCTCCAAATTCTGCCAAGGCTATTTTTTTTTGGCATCACGCTGCTTTTGTGTCACTGTGACCCCAGCAAGCAGCGCAATGAACTGAAAAACTGGGCCTTACAAGCTACATTGCCATTTCAGCCACATTTCTGAGCTTGCTGAGTCCCAAACTTCTGCTCTGAGCAACATGGGAAATCTGAGCTTATAACGATGTTCTGCCTTTTCACCCAAAGACTTTGGCATTGATTAGCAAATGACTAACAGAGTGGATGCACTTTTAGTCTTTTATCTACTTCACATGTGTATTGTTCCTGCACGAACAGCAATTTCACTGCTGACTTTTAACAGCCACTCTGTTAGGAAACCATTGCACAGGTGTCTAACTGCAGGTCTGTCAGAGTCCTGAAGCATCATTTTCTCATGCTTGGGCATCTCTTGTGAAGCCTCATTGTACAAGGTGCTGAGTATCCTCAGCTCCCACCACCTGCAGGGAGGGATGGATGCACAGTGGGACTTCTGTGGATTTCAGATGCTTGGGGGATGACTTGTAGAGAAAAGCAGCATAATAGCTCCAAGACTTTAAGCTTGCTGAGTCTCCTAATAATTCTCCCATGAGAGGGTGATGCCCTCCCCGCTTCTCTGCTGGAGACAGCAGGCAAGCTGTCTCCCAAAACCTAGAATCACACCGATCCCAGCGGAGACAAGCACCTGAATGAAGCAGCACCCATCTCTTTCCCCACTACTCAGCAACAGCACGCACCATTAAGACAGACCAGCACATACCTCATTAAGGAAGACCTGCTGCAGGAAACCCCTCTTGCTTCCCCAAGGACCCAACCCCCAGGAGTGTCCCATGTCACAGAGCGGGGCCAGACAGGCACAGCAAGCTCAGTCACAGGCTGCCGGTCCCTTCAGCAGCGGGAGACAAGTCTGCGAGAAGCAGGCTCTGCAGCTACACTGCCAGGCACAGTCCAGCTCACAACTAACCCCCCAAACTCACGGTCAGATTCCTGGGTAATAGGCTGAGCTCGTGAGTGCCCGTCCAGGCAGCGCGACCAGGAGCCTGTGAAGCTGCACGGAGACCCACCGAGGTTCTCCTGTGCCAGGCACCAGCCAGCATCCACCTCTGTGCTGCACCACTGCTGTAAGACTGAACCAAACTACAATTGTTTGCATCTGCTGAGCTTAGCTGCTGGCATAATTTAGAGTGGTATCCATGGTTGAAGGTGTCAGAAAACATTTATCAGTTTGGCCTGGTTCTACAATGCCTGGGAACCTCCTCAGAGCACGCTCCTGTCCCAGCGCTGATCCCACACCTCGCCTGCTCCTCTCCCACCTCTGCTGTGGGGCAGTGGGAGCAGTCAGGCCTGCCGGCACGACGCCAGGTCGCGGGAGGGCCAGAGCAGCCCTCCTCACTGCGAGGATGTTGCACATTTATCCAGCATAGAGCAAGGTGTTGCGATGAAAAGAAAAATGCGCTGCAGCTGTATCTAAGAACCTATCATTGAAGAGAAGGAGCTATATTAAGGTATAGTCTGCACTTGAGCATTCATGGTAAAAAATGATTTATACTGACATGCAAATTTAACTAGATGAAGCTTTTGATTATTTCCCCTATCTCTTGGTTTGTGCTATTTCCCTGAGGTGGAAAAATGCTCTTTGCCAGTAATTCATTATAAATGCCCCAGCCATACCCATTAGCTACAGCAGGTCTCCACTGCACTGCTCAGTATTAAAATATGCACAAACTTCTCTTCTCTCCAACTCACCAAAACCAATTTTTGAATCACTCTGAGAATTTAATCACATTTCAGTTCTCTTGGCTATAATCAACGCACACGCTTCATACAATATTTACTTTCTGTGCAGGTACCAAACTTGTATATGACAATCTATTTTACATAGAGAGGACAATGTTAGCTGAATGCTCTCTTAGGGTAAATTATATATAAAATTCTGCACAGGGTATTAAATCAAAGTGCTGCTTAAACCCATGCTAACTCTGTACAGAGCACATCAGATGAGAAATGGCAAAATTAAGCCACATACAGCAGCTCTATTAACTCAGAAATATTGGACATCCTAAAATAGCTAACAAAGCAAGCATAAACAACTCTGCCATGTAGCATACTTCCTAATACCCATCCTACAAAAGGCTGAATGCCCTACATTTCCAATAAATGAGTTGAAAGGCTGCAGAAAGGAGGGACAGACTGGGGCCTATCACACACGGTCAGGGCAAAGGACTACTCTTTGACAAGGACTCTATCCAACCTGGGAGAAGCTGTAAGCTTACTCACATGTGGCACTACCAAATAAAATGCTTTGGCAAATCACAGGAACCCAGAACAAGACAAGATGGAAAACAAACACTCTTTACAAGCTGTGTTGCATGGCTCCCGAGACCGGCCAGAAGGATGCAATGAGCAGCACATATTTAATTTTATTGTTTCTGACAATGTGTCCAGGCTAGCCAAGCACACAATTACATGAGCTGAAATGTTCTACGGGAGAAATACGCATTTCACTGACAATCATTAAATGATTTTAAAACTCTGACATGACGGTTCATGGGAAATACACGGCTAAATATTCTCAGGCTATTTTTTAAAATTTACTTTATTTTGGGTTATGTTTCAGCCTATGCAGAATTCAATCAGTACACCCAATTCTCTTCACCCACATACATGCCTTCCCTTTAATGAACTTCACTCAGCTGCTGCTCTGTATCACTGTGAGCCTCCTCTGTCACATCGCAATCACTTCAATGAGAAAGCAATAGTTCTAGGACTACATGTCTGACACAAAGATCCTTAAAATATTTTCCACTCTTTTGTTCAAGACAACGAAAGAACACAAGGAATTCGTAGGGTATGAAACCTGAAAAACTCAAGTGTAGCACAAATGGTGGTCATCTGAAAGATGCAGTCATTCATTGAAAGAAAAATAAGAGAAAATAAAAGCCATCCTAAAATACAAAAGGTCATGATTCATTTTGTGGTTACGTAAGACAGCAGTACCATAACACTGTTTAAGTCATCTTGCAGCAGCATGACACTGGTGTAAGAAGGGATGAATCAAACCCTGTGTTTTCATTTTAAATGAAATGCTCAAGCATCAAACACCAGGAAGAGCTACGGCTTCAACTAGCTCCTGACAAGGTCCCTCCAAATAAAATTGTGAGGGTGGGTTCGGCTTAGGAGGTGCAGTCACACAACTCCCATCAACTTTGGTAGGAAACCAACTACAGAAAAGAAACATTTCAAAGGTGGTGGTGTTCTGGGATACGAAGACGCATTTTCCAGCTGGTGCGGAGAGGAGGCACCGCTGCTCAGAGCGGGGCGAGCAGCGGCAGCGTGGCAGGCTGCGGGGAGGACCAAGGTCGCTTCCCTTCTCTGCAGTCCAGGACTTTTAATGTGCTTCTATAACAAATGTAGGTAATTATATATTTATTTTAACATAATATCTGTGTTTTTGCTTAGCTGAGTTGCTGCCTTGTCCCTGCGGAGCTTTTATCATTACATTAAAGATCTTATTTTTGCTCTAACTGACAGACGCCGCAAACTATCTATAAACTCTGGCAGCCAACTACAGATATCTATTCTCTGCAGATTTATTATACATCGCTGATCCCCTCATGGAGCAAATTCACCTCGTTCTTATGTACAGTCACTGGATCAGAAGCAAACCACACTGCAGACTACCTCTAAGGTCAGATACCTGAATCCCCATCCTGGCAGACTGCTAGGGAGGAAGAGGCAAGGCCAAAGCCAGAGCTCAACAAATTAGCAAACTGGATCCGCAGATATTCTCCATCTGCCAACAACTGTAATGGATTGTGGCTAGGACGTATTTTCTACATATGGAAGACACTCAGAATCAACTAAGTCAATTTTGTTGCTACATAGCCCAAACCTCAAAAATAGAGCCTAAGGAACAAAATATGAGAATTCACCACAGTCACTGAAATAAAAAGGAACTGCGATTTAATACTGCAGTTTAGTGCAAGATACGTGGAAATGGGACACCTGGTGCGTTACCCCTAATGGGTTTTCCCGTGCGAGTGTAGGAAAGCACTTAGCTGAGCCTCCATTTATCCTCCCATAAGCCAGATGTCTTATTTACCTATTTACCAGTGGGGTAATTGCTGTGGACTTAATGGCTTCTTTATCAGATGCAGTTGCTTTGGAAGTGTTTCAGGCTAAAAGGTGCTATCAGGTGCAAGACACAGACAGTAGCACGGGGTGAGGAACAGTGATGGCACATTAGTAGGGGGTTTTTCAAACCATTTACCCAATGAATCTGTAACCTTCAGCAGTGCAATCTGAAGGAAACAGTTCTGCACGGACACAAGCAGGACTGAAGCGCTAGAGTTGCAATAAAACCGAAAGCAAGTGATCATGACATAGACCACAATATTCTCTCTCCCTATTACATTGCATCATCAATACTAATTTCATTTCTCCCTGGAAACGGTGCAACTATCTGTTATAGTTATTGACAATTTAAGTATATTTCTGTTTTTCCCCTGTATTTTTGTTTCAGGAATTTGACAGTCTTTTGTGGGGCTTTTCCTCCTGATCAATCCCATGTTGCCATCTGTCTGCTCCTGACAAATCTCATTCAGGAACACATCCCTGTAAGGGCTTAGAAACCCTCAGGATGTGTAGATAGATGTCATTTACTTGAGCTGATCTGTTCCCTGGACTCCCTGTTGGCATCCCTTGAACAGGTGAGTGTTCAGCTGGTATCAATCAGCTGAGCTCTCTTGGGACTCATTTACATCAACCAAGAATCCAGCCCAAAAGACAGAGCTAATTTCCCCTGCATCAGGCTTGCTGAAAGGGCCATTATCAGCAAAAGAACTGCTAGAAACACTTAAAAAATGGTGCTGGAACTGCAATTCCGGCAACCTTTTTGCATAGCAAGTGAAGTAGGGGCAGATAGATGCTCCTCCCCAGCCCTTGTCCATTCCCTGGGCGCACTGACAGAGACAGAAGCTGGGTTTTGCCTGCCAAGGCAGTCTCTTGCAATTATTGTAAAGAAGAAAACAACCAAACCAGAAAGCAGCAGGTGATAAACCCAAGGTTACTGAGGACTTAGATGGAAACTTGCTTTGGAAAAGTAGATCAACATTAAATGGACACCCGGCTTTGTGAAAAGTATTTAAAAATATGAATTTGGGACACAACAACATGATAAAAGTCTGTTTAAGGCTTTGCCAAGCCCATCAAGTTCAAGAAGAATAAAAAAATAAATGCAAGAAAAGATAGCTGCCTTATAAAGAAACAAAAATGACCGCTGTTACTAAGGGAAAAATAGAGGGATGTCACCAGTTAATTTTGCAATGGCATAAACTTAAATTCACAGATACTAAAGGATTCAAGGAAGACGCTATTCATGCTAACATGTAAGACCACATGAAGAACTATCCCTAATCAATGCAAATACCAAAAATTAGAACCAAAGTGAATCTCTGAGCTCTGCCTAAGAAGCCTAGATACCCATCAAACTAAAAACTGGGCTTAATGAAATAAGGGTCATATTCTGCTCCTCCTCACATTGAGGGATACTAGAAGTAATCTTTTGTTCTCTCAGTGGTCCCTCTGACTTCAGGGTTATGCCTCACAATGAGAAGTTAGTGCTCCATCATAGATTAACAGTGGCAGAATCTGTTCCCATCCCATTTTCTGCATCCTTGCAAAACCATGCCTGATTCTTCCAGAACACATGCAATGAAAGAACAGACCTACTCAAACCAAGCACGTTCGCTGTGCATGGCGATGGAATTTTGCTTCCTGTACAAATCTCACTGTCCCACCCTGAGACACAACTCGAGGTAACACTCCCTGAGGCAGCACTCCCTGAGGCAGAATTGAGCCCGCAGAAGCCGGCGGGGCACAGTGTTCTCAGCAAGCGGGCAGCCCGAAAGGAGTGGAGCTGAGGATGCTAATGTAAATGAAAACACACGGTGCAGTCAAAGGTACATTTGCAGAACAAACGTAAATGACACTGTGCAGCCTCAGGACCGTGACTACGTGGGATTAAGGGGACTTTGCACGATCTGGCTGTGTGGCTACAGCCCTGCAAACAGATCTGTGGATTAACAGCACTAAGCAAATAGCCAGAGTAAAAAGAAAAGCAGAGTTTGATGCTGTCCACTGAAATTTTACTTTGTCCCACAGCATAACCAGTTCTAATTTGCTTTTGCTCTGGCAGACACAAGAGGAAAAATATGCAAAGCTGTCCCTTGTCCCAGCTGCCAGGATTGCAAAACAAGTGAGAGATTTCAGTAAGTTTACTTAATTGTTATCAGTATTAGAGGTACCTTAAGGGAATCATTCATAGAAGAGAATAATTTGTAGTAGATAATAAATTACATTTTCCTCTATTCTCCTCCTTGGGAAAAAATCTATTAAGAGTTTATAATTAAAACTCCTGAACATAGTTCAACTAAATGTTTTTAATTGAAAAATGGTCTGTTTTTAAAAATGTCCTTTTTTTCTTTTTTTCATAAAAACACTGTTTGCTGTCTTGAGAAATGCCACTGAAAATTATTAACTGACATTCTTCATCAAAGCTGCTAATAAAACATTTCTCTAGTTACTCAGCAACTTGAAGCCATACGATTATGGCACCTAATTCCATTTCAATTTGAAAATCCTGGCCAAACAAAAAAAAATTACTTTCTCTAATCCCTTTTAATAACAGTAATAGAGATTATATGGGAAGATATAAAACGTGTTCAGGCATGCGTGTGATTCACAAAGTTGTCCCTTTCCCTCTGTACGCCACGCTGATTAGCCCAATCAGTCCATAGTGACCAAGAGAAAGCATCCTTTCTGTTTGGGGTTTCAGTTGTGGGTTTGTTTTTTTTTTTTTTATTTCACACTTTGGGATCATTGGTTTGCATCAAAGGCACAAGAGTTTGATTCCGTGCATCCATATATATTCATAATGGAAACAGAGTAATAAGCTAAACTCAGACTATCACAGCTATATTGAATTTGCTGTCACATCTCATGCCTATAGCAGATTCCTTGGAACAGTAAAACATTCATTTACTAAGCTCTTGTGATAATTTCAGTGACAACAAAATTAAAAGTTTACTTACTGATGTATATAGGTATCCTTCGCTGTTCATTGCCAGATACAATTTTGTTTGAACCCCCTGAATCGCCACCACTCGTAAACCCACAGGTATGAGGTTAAACAAAGCTAGGAGAGAAAGGAGATGGAGAGCAAAATTAATCCTTTAGAGTATGCAGATTAGATGGGAGTTAAACCATAATTACCAGAACAAAATAAAAAATGCCTATTCATGCATATATTAATTTCTGTGGGTGCTACAGAACAATACTGCTACTATGGGGTTCTTCTAAGCAATTTCTACCAATAGCTCAGAAATTATCTACAGAGGCTATCAGTGTATCTCGACATTCTGAAGATGGTGAATTGGAGGTATTGAGAGCTAAATGGACTTACCTGCCTCATGAGCAGAATCCAGGGTCTGCTGAGTAGAGTTGAATATACTTAATTTGGTTTGGGTTTTTTTTTCTGTCAGTAAGTGCAAAAAAAAAAAAAGGTAACCCAAAAAAACCAAACAAAGTTTTTCAAGATGATCAAAACTTTTTTTTTTTTTCCAAATTCAGATCAGGTTTAGGAAACATTTTTAACCAAAAGGAAGAAGCAAGATGAAATTCAGAAAAGTTAAAAACCTTCATTAACATCTCAAAATGTTTCCACTCAAAAGTCACTGGTTTGGTTTTTTTCTCTTTTTGAGAGGAGAATGGGTTTGAAAAAACAGAGTTAAATAACTTCAAAATGAAATGAAATGACAGCATATTCTTTAGATCAAGCCCTAAATCTGTGCTTTCAAAACTGAGCTGCTTAGAATGTTCTGCTTGTGTTTATGCTTGCATATATGCTAATAGTGGCAGTAGTTATAAGCAGAGAAACGTCTCTTCAAAAAATGAAGATTCCGGTTTGTAAAGTGGCAAATTAAAAAAAAAAAAAAGAAAAAGCAAAGCTCTGCCATAGCTTAGATTCATGGATATGTTACAATTGAACACAATTAATAATGAGTTGAATACAGTACTCTGTGTGCAGTATGTAGGATTAAAATAAAGGGGAGTTAAGAAAATTTTCAAAAACTGTTATCATAATGCAAAGCATCTTCTTCCAGTCTGTTGTATAAATGCAGAGATAGGATGAAGTAATGCCAAACTGGCTCTTATTTCCAATGGTTTATTACTTGGCTGGGAAACTCCCGTCTGCTCCAGGCTGAAGTGTGGTATTTACGGTCACCGTCTGAATTTAAAACTCAATTATGAATTTGAAATTATTGAATTTTCAAAAGTATAAGCTAAGAATTATGACCCGTTATAAATTCCTTTTTCAGCCTGACAATCCCCAAATGGTCATATTTAATTAAAAGAAAATCTGCAGCTTGCCAGCATTTAATACAGATCCTGAATTCTGGGTGTGGGGTTGTCAAGAATGTATCAAAAACCAAAAAGCAAACCTATGCATGTCCTGCTTCCATAAAAGCATGGCCAGAAATGAACACTATGCACTAGGGAAAAAGGACTAAATTCTGGTGAAAACGGACTCTGTTCCAGCAGGCAGCTGGACCTCCGGCTCCGTGTGCTGTCCTGGGTTAACGTGAACATCTCAGCCCCCCGGCTGGGGGAAAAAGTGGTGCAATGGGCTCGGGGGTGGGGGTGGGATGTGACACACGACCAGCAGCTGAGGGACACACCACAAACTACACATGCTCTGCTCTAAGGTTGTGGCACCTTTGAGCATTGAATTTCCTACAATGGTCAAATATAACAGAGCAAATAGAAATATCCAGAACTAATAAATAAATGTAGGAGATCATAAAATCATACCCGCATTTTTCTTTCCCTCTCATGCACACGAGTGTACATGAAGACACACACACGCAGCCCCTCCTCACACTCACCTTGAGCAAAAAATCAACAGAAACGGCTTTATCTTCACTAAAACAAAGTCCTCTAGCTCTCTACAGTTTTTGGCAAACAAAACTCAGATTTTCAGTAAGGGATATGCTAAGGGAAATGGATTTCTCATGTGTTCTATCAAATGCTTGAATTTATCTGGGGGAGAAAATATTCCCTGACTCAGTAAATATTCCCTCGGAGAGCCCTCTTTTGCAGTTCAACCCCAAAAAGCAGCATCTGATCTCCATGTAGGCAGGAGAGCACAATTTAGAGCTCGATACCCAGGCAGAACCTGGAGATCTCTTTTGAAAGGCGCTTTCTTAATGGCATATTTATGAGCAGGGCAAGCGTTTGGTTATTTTCAGCACAAGGGTACGAGCGTAGGCTCCACTGTAAATCGTGCTCCGAACCAGCTGATGACAGGGCAAAGCCTGGGATGGTTGAGAAGACCCAGCTCACGGCCACAAGCCGCAGAGACAGGTCTTACTGAGTGATTCCTGACCGGGCTGGGCTTGGCAAAGTGAGCAGAGATACAAGGCTGGCCAACTTCTGCCAGGGGAGGGCTGGGGCACCCACTGAGATGGGTGCTCAGCTGCTTCCCTCAGCAGCTGAACATGTTTTCCTGCCATAAACGTACATGCTCTATTTTGAAGCAAGACGAGGGTTGGGCACACTCAGAAGCTGGTTTAGCCATTGGCGTGATGAGCAGCTGCTGTGGCACAGACGATCGGAAGTTGCAGAAGGGCTGCGGGGGAGAAGTGCCGGCTCTGCTGCCGACTGCCTCTGCCGAGGGGGAGAGGGACCGGCTGTCAGAGGGGTGCGCAGTCAATCTGTCCTATGCCAGCACAGCCAGACACACAGCCAGGCTGCCCCAGCTGCCGCCTCCAAGGCAAGGGGACATTGGCACCACACCAAAAAAGGGAACTGTCCCCCTTAGCAGCAGCCGTTGCTCCCACCGTCCTCGCACAGCAGCAAGTCCAAGTCTGGCTTCTGTAACAGCAAGTGGCCCATCCACGACCAGCGAGAGCTGATGGGGCCAACAGCAGAGCCACACAGCCCCCTTCTCTGCAAGCCCCCAATGCCACGGACCATGGGTTTGAGATGCTATCGCATTTGTAGGGGTTGACTCTCATGCCAGCAGATATGACAGAAAGGGTGGCAAAAAAGCCAGAAGAAAATAAATGGCTTGCTACTGTGATCAGTTTGTGTTAGCATAAAATAATGCAAAGTTATTTGCAGCCTAACCTTTCCCTATTACATTTGTGCTGTTTAAAATAAGGATATAATAGCCATCATAATGAAAAACTTGGTGATGCCTAAGGGACAGATGATCTTTACTATGGCCCTTGTGCAATACAAGCTGACAGAGAACTAAAGCTGCAAAATAAGAGGCAGCGGGCCACAGCTGGATTTATGAACATATACATTAGTGTGAGGTCTCTGCCATCCTTGGCTTGGCCACCTGGATCTCTGTACGCTTGCTGGAGGATTATATTTCCTATATTTTCCTATTTTATAGGTCTTGAAATCTCTTTGTCTTGCCAAAATTGGGGAATAAATTTTGCCTTGATTTAAAACCTTGCCCTATTTAACACATTTAATGAGTCAAAATCTGCTTCTCGGCCAGGAAATCCTTTCCACGAGGCACCTCCTCAAATCACATGGACTCTTGGCTAAAACTGAGGTCTGGTGAGTGCTATGGCTCCTCAAGTCCATGTTTCATTTCCTGCCTAAGCTGTGCTTCAAAATCTCAGCTTTCTTTTAAACTCTCTGCAATTGTGGAAGCAACCTTGTTTTTGTGAACCCTGCGTGCAGCAGTGGGTCTGCAGAGCTTGAAATACTTGCTCCAAAGTCAGAAGCTGAAAGGATCTTCAGGCAAACTTCCCACTGGGCTCTAGGTAGAAAACAATGGGGAAGGTGGACTCCTGGGCCGAAGATGCTGTCAGGAGCCCAAACCAGCAGCTGGCTGTAAGAGGCTGCAACCTCTCCTCAACTCTACTGTAAACAGGAAAGAAAAATTCTGAGATTTAAACAAGGCTGACCAATCCTCTGTCTGGAGATCAGGTGGACTATGGTTATGGTTTGCTCTGAGAAATACAGTTGCAGAGTCCCAGTGCTGTGCAACTGCTCTGCTGGCCACAGCTGCATTTGAGGATGCTCCCCTTACTATTAAGGGGAGTTTTTATTATCACGCCACACTGCAAAACAAATGGTCTTAGAGCAAATATTCAGTGAAGGTGACAAAAGGGAACAGCAATGATATCTCTCAGGGGTGCAAAGGAGGAGAGAACAGATTGGAGAAGGAGTCCTCCTGCATTTGGAGGGGGCTACAACTCCTGTGGCTTCCCCACGGTGCACGTATATGGGCTAAATGAAAGATGTATCTGCAGATACTAGAAGAAAGGATTTTAAAGGCCCTGATCCACTTAAGATTCATGTGAGCAAGGCTTTGGGGAAAGCCCCTTATGTGGACTCTGATCCACAGCATAAATCAGTCTGTCTTACTAGCTCCATTAAAAATATGGCAATTAAAATAAATTCAGGACTGCGGGACATTCAGGTCCACACACTTACCTTACATAAAAGAGGAATATATACAAAAGCATGTGTTTTTTTTATGATAGAACCCTCCTCTGTTCTGAACACTTAGATACTGCAGCCCAGCTGCAACCATTTCTGGGATACTTCCATTACATTTAAGTATTCAGCATTTTGGAAGGCTGGTATCCAGCAACAAGGAGTTTTTATGATTTGCTTTGTAATCTACTAGGTTATGGTAAATTTAAGGACGCAGTGAAAACTAAGGTATCCTAGAAACAGACACATTTGTATTTCCTTAAATTTTATCTTGTTTCAAATCTCAAAATCCCTATTAGAGGGATTCCAAGCAAAGTATTTAAATGGAACAATAAAAAAAAAAGATGCAATTTCAGATATTTGCTCTGGTATATTGAAAGTTTATAACAATATCATGCTTTGATGTAAAAAGTAAGGTTTGCCTATTTCTTCTTCTTTAAGACAATGAACAGAATTACCCTGCAATCCTGAACAATCTGCACTGACTTTTGAAATCATAAATATTAGATCATTGACTTGAAAGAAAAGTCAATGTCTAAGGTCCATAAGGATCATTCTTAGAGTAGATTTTGTGGCTGCACTGAGGAGAACTCAGTAAGATGGCAGCAGCCGCTCAGCATTGCACTGCTCTGGTCTTTGTGCCACCTTCTCCGCAGGCAAGGATGGGACCTGGAGCCAGACCTGAGGTGTCCCTGCAGTTCCCACGCTTGTGTGCTGCCCTAAGGCCAGCGCCTTCCGTGGCCGCAGCGGAGACCATAACCAGTTCCCTCCTGTCACTCAGAAGTTAACATAGGGATACAAAAAGGATTAAAGAGGGTGCGGGAAAAGGATGGGAGCAAGTGATCGGACAAGTAAGATATGCTACTTCCTACTGCATCTAGTGCTTACTCTGCAATATTCAAGTGCCCTGCAAAATGAAATGATGTTTCACCTGCAGATGCTTTTCATGTGAAAAGGATGGCACTTAAATCAGCACTTTTTAATAATTAAAAGGAATGTCTGCCTGTTGGATTTTATGGTTTGTTGTCTAAGTGGCCTGAAATACCTTCTCAAACTCCTTGCGCCTCCTAACTCTTTTTTTCAGAACAGAAACATAGTTTAGCTAAACAGTACAACTATGTGAAACTCTTAAATATTTTATTTACACACACCAAATCTATGATCTAGTCATCTTTTCCTGTTTTCTACCAATTCTCAAAGTTGTAAAAAAACCCAAATGCAAAACATCCAAAGCTTTTTCACAGAAAAGCTGAGGGAAATCTGCTTGAAAGCTGAAGGTACAATTAAGTTTAGAAGTGGTAACAAAAATAATAATAGGGAAATGTGAACTTTAAAATGATGATGAACTCTCATTGTGTAAAAGAACATGGCTCTGTTTGAATGAGCCCCTGTTTAAGAGTGGAGATAGCATTATTCTATTTCAGGCATACTGAGTAGGCGAACAAATTTTCCCTGTTGAAAAAAAGAAGTCTAATAAAATCCAAAGGACAGCAATGAACTTCTCTAGATTACCATGGAGATAACATTTGCTTTGTTTGTCATATGTGTCATCATTACCTCCTCTGGTTCATTATTTCTATAAGTGATTTTTATTTGCATTTCTCTCAGACCCAGTAAGTCTGAAAGACTTCTGCGCTGTGAGCACAGCGTTAATGCCACTTCCACTCACTCAGTCATCCCAGGACAACAATTTTGAATGGACCTAGATGGGAAGAATAAGACACCACAGTTCACAAACACACCATTGATTCTCGTGTCACTTACTATAACTACTGTCCTCCTCTTTTGTTCCATCAATTGTTCCATCTGCTTGCAACTGCAAGTGGTATCCTTGCCTGCTGTATAGCTTTGTTACTATACCTTTAAGCTGAGGCTCTGTAAAAAAACAATAGTGAGATTAATGTGGGAAATCCTGATGTGCCGTTCCAAGCAAGTAGGATGCTAAAAACAAATCTCCAGGTTTCTTCTCAAGGCTGAGATATGAAAAAGACCCAAAACAAAAGCAGGGCAGCCAGCTTGGTAACACTTTTCAATTTAGGCTGAGATCAAATTTATGTCTATGAAATTAATTGCCAAAATGATTAAATGCCACTTTCAATTGCAATGTAGGTAGCACAGTAAAATCTACTTCCAGTGAATACAAATTCCAACAGCATGCTTCTTGGCCTCAGGAGCTCAGCCCTATCTCATTTAAGATTAGAAATGAGCTGGCAAAGAGTGTATTCCGCCCTTTAAAAAGGTGTGAGTTCTTAAATGGAGAGGAAAAAGAGAACTACTACGATAGCGCTAATAAGAGCCACAGTGACAGTTGAGAGCCTAAATATATAGCAGCAAACGTTTAGCACAGGAACTGCTGCAGCTCTAATAAACAAACCCCCATTCCTCACTGCTCCAAAGAGTACAGAGCATCCGAAGCGATAAACTATTCAATGAACAAACATATGGAAAATGGAGGGGGGAACCCTGAAATCCAGCAATGTGTCAAACTGCAAAATAAATATTACCATAAGGGTTGAGGTAATTACCTCATCAGCTAGAAGAAGAAAGATCAAAACAACGCATAGTTTGGATAGATTTCCTTTTTTCATAACCATCCTCGGATTCACAGTTAGAAAGCGAGGTATCTCCTCCAGTTTCAGATCATTCTAGACCAAAAAGTATATAGCAACAGGATCTGCTGTCAAGTCTGTCATTTAAGATATCTAGGTAATGCACCAGGAGTAATTGCAAAAAAGGTCTACTTCCACTGAATCCCAATGACATCTGCATTGTAGTCATTTCACACAATTATGCTTGTCAGGGGGTGATGCATCTCCGCAGCTCACTCCACAACAACTTAATTCAGAGATAAACATACTGTGAAGATATGATGTGTCATTTCCAAGAGCCAATGTCTGGATAAGACTCCTTGTGTTTGTAATCAAAAACATCAGGGAGCTCTGCTACTGTACGTCATTTCAGTAGGAGCTGAAGGCAAAAGCTTACAACAGTTTGCATAAGTATATTAGCTCCTATTAGCAACCTTTAATAAGGGTACTGACAGATGCACAATTCTTATCTACCAACTTTTCTGACAAGAAATTGATCCAGAACCCACTTTGGCTTTTTAGCCATAATACATCACAAAGCTGTTGGCAAACTGTGAGCAAGGCACCTCTTCGGTGGCTGCTGAGAAAGGCAGACAGGTTAAGTGGCTAACGGCATCAATGTTTCAGCACAGCAAAGCGATAGCAACATTACCAGAGGGTTTTGCTCCTCCCACATACAAAAACCCCCACTCAGATCAGGGACTGAGTCTTTGTGCCTGATCTTTTGCACCTCTGACACAGAGAGCATTGTATCTGCAGGGCAGCTGCGTGTGTGAGATTCCTAGAAAGGAACAGGGCACTGAAGCAAAACTCTGGAAGATGCCAGCAAAAGCAAAAAGCCTCGTCTGCAATCAGCAAATAAAGCATGGCACAGGCATTCTGTGAAGCAGGAAGACAAAAACAGATCTCTAGACCGCTAAGTTATTTAACACAACTGAAGGAGGTGTATGTGTGGGAACTTCCCCTGCTAACATCTCCCCCACAAATAAATCACGTGTGTTCGTGTATGTGTAACAGAGAAAAGACTACTGAGTTACCAGTACACGGGTGCACACGGGTGTGCAAGTGAGGCAGACAGCAACAGTGTGTCTTACCCAAATAAACCAGATGAACATGAAAGGGGAAGGGAGTGGCATGGGGGGTACCCATGTCTATCAGATCATACAAGCCAGGAGTGGCAATACCTGCGCGTTCGTTTTACCAGCCCTGAGACACCGGTCCCCCTTTCCCCACGCCCGATGCGCATCCCAGTTTGCATTAAATTAAACAAACCGACCCCCCAAAAATGTAACCCTTGCCAACCTGGTCGCCTTCTTCGCCTTTTCTTGGAGCCAAAGAGTTTGACCCTGGAAAACACATTCAACTTGTTCTTGTCGCAGCTTCCCTTGCTCTTGCTGGGGCTGTTGACACACTTACAGGCATTGGACTTCTCCCGCTCCCTGGCTTGTCTCTTCTGGCGGATCAGGGAGCTGGCGATGGCTGCAGCCATGGCCGCCACCGCCCCGGCACCACTGGCGGGTCAGGCACGCTGGGTTTGCTCGCCGGCCGCGGGCACCGCAGCCAGCATGCTGCTCGGCCCGTCCCCAATGCCGGGGACGCTGCCGGGCACCTTGGCCGATGCCACCCGCTGCCAATTGGCTTGGGAGCCTGGGAGACACCGGCAGGATGCTTGCACTGGAGCCCTGGGTTGGGATGCAACAGTTTAGCTCAAGCGTTTTTGTCCGCTGAGATCTTCCCCTTTTGACTTTCCGATGCTTTTTTATTCCTCCCAACTTCTGGCAGGGGAAAGTTTGCAGGCAGAGGTGAGCGTTTCTACGGAGATCAAGCAGATCACTCGCAAGACATCCCTCCAGCTTCTCCAGGCACGCTATTCACATGCAGACATGGCACATCCACTTGGTGCAAGATCATAGCATCTCTCCTGGCCCGAATTTCTCCAGTTAACTTTTCTCCCCACCCATCCCCTCCCCATTCAAATCCCAGCAAACACCTGTTAGACTCCAGCAGGGGCTGTCCAGTTGCAGGGGAGTGTGTGGGGGGGTTGTGTCTGGATCCTTTTTTTCCCCTCTTCTCCCTTAAGAAGAGATCCGAAGCAAGTGGCGATGGAGACACTGGGAGGAGGTGCCGATGCCTAGAGCCTCTGCTGCCTGCTGCTGAATGCCTCGGGAAGCCTCTTCCCCTCCGCTCCTTACAGGTGCCGCTGCCAGCGCAGCCTCCCTTCCAGGGCCGCCTTCAGCTTTTGCATTGCAACACTTGTCACCAGACAGTAAACAGCCAGAGCTTCCCCCGAGCAGCTCCGCGCCGAGACTGCCGCAGCAGGAGTCCTCCGGCAGCCGATGCTGTGCGCTGGGGACAGAAATGAGGCGACGCAGCAAGCCCCTTATCACCACCCTCCTCCTCCTCCTCCTCCTCCTCTCTAGGCAAGGCAGGGAGCGGCAGACCTGCCCGGTGGCTCTCTGCGTGGAGAGTTGCGGAGGGGTCCCCC
>JANZLQ010000040.1:16594065-16663078 GCA_026212715.1 Elanus axillaris
CCCGAGTGTCCCCCCCGAGGCCAGGCTTTCGTGCCAGCTGGGTTTATTCACCCCTGGCTAGGTGGGGGCCAGGCTGCAGTGGTACCAGGGCAGGGAGATGCAGCGGTGCCACGATGCTGGGACCAGAGCCTGGTGCCAGAGCCTGGTTAATGCCCTGCACGGCAGACAACGAACCCTGCACACATCCCTGCCCCAGGACATGGGGAGCAGGAGGTCCTGGGGGTCCCTTTGCAACCCACCCCCTGCTCTTCAGCAGGCTTTCAACAGCTGGAGCCTAAAATGAAGCCACTTCAGGCTAGAAACAAAACAGAGATTTGCAGCCCTCAAGGCAAACAACTACTGAAAGAATTTATCCCCGAGGGAGAGGGGATTCACAGTCACTTGCAGGCACCGAGGCAGGGTGGGATGTCCTGTGAGCGGGATGGGGGAGGCTGCGGGCTAGTTCCTTGCAGGAGCTGAGCTCAGCGGGGACTGCGATGGCAACAGGCTTCAGTCACCCAATCACCCAAGCCTGGGAGCTGCGTCCTGCGTGCCCTGAGCCAGCCCCAGGACTCCCCTGAGGCTATCGAGACAGAACCGATGCAGGTGGGTTGGTGTGACAGCACCAGATTTCTCATGTGCTTTCAGACTCAGCCAGGCTCCTCAGGATACCTGCCCCTTCTTCCTCCTTTCCACTCACCTTTGGCAAAGCCATGCGGTCCCCTCCTCCCTCCCTGGGGTTGCACCCTGTGATCCCAGGCAAGTGCAGCGGAAACCATGCCACCCAATATCTTCACTTCAAAAAGCCCAATTCAAAAGCAGTTCACTATTCATCTGCAAACACTACAGTGCTTCCCTGGACTAGAAACAGCTCGCAATGGGTCCAAATCTGTCTCCTCCACCTGGGAACTTCTGCCCCAGTAAAACATCTTGTGTGGCCAGGCCTTAGTAACAGAAATGCCCATAACACACATGTTTTAAGACTATGTATGACTGAAAGTACAATGTGTGCCATCACAGCCTGAGACCTTGACAGCTGACATGGTATATTGAATTTGGCAGCCCCACATACTCATCCACAATACCTCTTTCCTGCAAGAAGTATATGCATACATGTACACCAACAGGCATAGGTATATATGCGCACTCACCTTTGCTTATGAAGCACTTCATGGCATCCACATATACATATTAAATAAACACTCCTAATTCCTTATTTGGGTTAAACAGTAGGGTAAAAATAACTGTAATTCACAAGTTCCACCACTACCCTCATCTGCCAGTCCACATAAGACATGTGAAATCCAACCCAAGAGACAGCCAGTTGGATATTATTAGTAATAACTCATCCTACTCAACTCACCGGTAACGTACTATGAATTTTGCCATCTTTCCACTTCCAGTACAGTCATGAGTGAAGACTTGTTTTTCCTGAGGCTCACCCATTACTTTATAAATATTCCCAGTTTGGAAAGCAGGGTTTGACCTTCAGATCAAAGTAAAGCTGCCTCATTGTGATCTGTCCTATAGGTCAGATGATACTTAATTTTCACAATGACCAACCAGAAGTCAGAATTTGGCTAACCATGAAAATTCTGGGGAAGAGCAGTATATAAAAGCAGTATTTAGGATATCTTTCTGCCAGCAGTCCAGCCTGCATACTTAAAATCCATAATGAAAATTCATTTGCACAAATGTTCCTTGACAGATAACTAAAGAGAGGAATAAAAATAGCATATATGCATAATCAGATTTAAGTTTCAAAAAACAGTCCTCCAGTTTTTTTGCATGATCAACCTCTCCATCTATCGGTACTCCTACAAACATGTCTTCATTTACTATAAATGGCACATGAAAATGAAGACCTTGTTGGGAAAACGACTTTGGTACAGAACCAGTCTTTGGACTACTTCAGCGTTACAGATATAAAAATCTCAAGGAACAGCTTTATTTTCTTTGAACAGCAAGAGCTGTTCACTCCCCACCATGCTAAAAAGGTAAAATAAAATAAAATAACATTCCAAGTGACTTTTCAAATGTAAAAGACAACCAGACATTCCTTGAACATACATCCTCTTTCTTTGTGTGTGATTATTGTAATGGGGCACACTTAAAGCTGTAGAGTAAATTGCCAACCCCATTTCAATCAATAATTAAGCATCTCTCAAGAAATCAGCACGGGACAGACTTGTACAGTTACTGTCAGAGACAGTGCCATGATCTACCTGGAGCTGGGATCTGACCCAGCAGTAATTCCACTGTTTTGAAATAGACAAAGATCTCACCCGCTTTTGATTTATATTTCTTTTCCTCCCAGTCATCTGTTGAGTTTATGCTGATGATTATTTCTATGATTCTGATCATTAAAACGTACTTGAACCTCCAGAAGTTGCCTGGATTGGGCAAAAGTAAAGCTTGCTATTTGGCACCATGCACCCCCAAACCAGGACTGGCTCTTTGACTAACGTAGGATGTGGTTTTCAACCAACACAGAGTGTTCTGCCCCTGCTGTCTGGCTCCTGCAAGAAAAGGCATCAAACCCCCATCATTGCCCCAGACTGCAGCAGTGGTGGCTGTTTCACCAAATTAGAGGAAAGTGCAAAACTTCTGGTTTTCTCACCACCCTCCTCAAACCATTTGTACTGTGGCAGGTCCCAGACCACTGCTGTTTCCCATGAGTTTGAATCCATCCCGAGCGAAAAAGATTTATAGTAGGTCCCAGATAAGCATGTAGACGCTGAGAAAAACAAACGCTGCACAAAAATTGAGACCAGATGAAGAATCACAAGCCAGCTCCAGAACTCACTGTCATGAAACAAGCTGCAAGTTTTGACAAGTCACAACAGCTCTGCAGCACGCCCAGTGCCAGCTGCAGCCTGCAAGCAGAGGAACTCCTTTCCCCCACCGCTGACGGCCTGTGTTTTTTCAGCACATGAATGTCAACAGATGCGATCGAGCGCAGAGCAGCATATCAGTGCAGCATTGCTGTCAGAGAAGGGAACAGGTGGAGGAGAGACAGCACTTTCTGGCTCCCTCTTCAAGCGCGCTGGTGATTGGCACATGAGCCCAACGTGTGACTCGCTGAGGGATCCAAGCTCCTCTGTGCCCCATAGAAGCATTAACGATTCTCACAGCGTGTTGCTATAAAGCAGGAGCTTACTGCCAGCACCTTGGGTCAAACCGTCCCATCTTCAACTAACCAGCACATTCAGCTATTTCCTCTTCCCCTATAAACAAGTATCAAAAGATTTATAGTAGGTCTTATATAAACAGGTGGATGCTGGACAACACAAATTCTGAATGAAAACTGAGACCAGAAGAAAAGTCACGAGCCAGCTTCAGACCTCACTCAGCCCAGCATAAACCCCAAAGCACCCCTCTACATTTACAAGCCCAAAGCTGCTTTGGTGTGACAAAAAGATTTCAGCCTGGCATGGGATGTCAGGAGTCCCTCCCAAGGCTCTCTCGTTCTTGCTGGGGTAACATGCTATGGCTGTTACAGAAACAAGCAGGGAAAAAAAAGCTTCAGGATTCAAATCTATGGACTATTTCCACTGCCTACACTCCCCAAAAGTAGAGGGGTATTTTCTGAAAAGTGCCACCAGAATCGCTTCTCTCTCTTTTCAGGTTGAGATAAACAAGACTTCATCCAGTCGGGTATGACACAGCAGCACTGAGGCCCCCAGTGATTTTTTCCTCTTCTAAGTAAACAGAATTACTATTCACCAGGAAACAGAGCTGTTCAGACCCAAGCCCTGCATCACTTAGCTCCTCCGTGAAATATCCCGTGGAAATGACTCAGCCTTTCCTCTGCAGCCAGCTCCGCGGCTGGACACGAGAGCTGCAGAACGGCGAGTGTCTGGGTGCTCTCTGCTTGGGGATGAGCACAGTTGCTGTCCAGTTCACTGCCCCTGAAAGCCTAGTTTTACCCTGGATATGAGCCAAATTCACAGTCAGCTAGACGT
The DNA here is from genome assembly GCA_026212715.1 of Elanus axillaris. Taxonomy (NCBI): domain Eukaryota; kingdom Metazoa; phylum Chordata; class Aves; order Accipitriformes; family Accipitridae; genus Elanus; species Elanus axillaris. Next base: position 16,598,010 of record JANZLQ010000040.1, read on the forward strand.
TTACTTCTGAGTGCGAGGTGGAAAAAGGTATTAGTGGAAGAACGAGCTGGGCCTTCAGGCAGCTCCAGACCAAGAGGTCACATCTGAGGATATTTTAGTCAACAGACCAACTGGCCTAGCTTAAAATTAACCTTAATAGTAAAGGCTACCTTCAATAATCAGCTGCAGACCTTTATACAAACTGTATTGCTGTAAACAGAAGTATTTTTATGCCAAGAACATAAGGGTGCTTGTAAATAGTGACATGGATGTTCCTGTGCGTGTCTGTGCCATGGTTCTTTGCAAAAGTGCACTGTGCAGCTCTGCTCAGTAACAGGAAAAAAATCCAATTAAATTCCTGTGATACCACCATAGACAAGTCACCTGGATCCACTTTTTTTAAGAGCTCACTTGTTGTTCAAGGGATTAGGTGGCTGGTTGATTTTTATCTTCTCAGAGTACAGAATCATGAATCCCAAGACCAGAAGAGAGCCCAGTACAATCAGTGCACAGGACTGGATGTGCCAAAAATGGCCCCCATCCAGCAAAGCAGAGAAACACATCCCTGTCTTCAACATGTGAGTCATCTCACTAAAACTACTGAGATATTTAAAAAATAATTCTGCGCCTGATGCATTACAAAAGGTTCTCATATCCTAATCCTGTTCTCTTATCAGATCTGCACAAGTTTGCTAGGACAAAGTTCACTGACTCTGACAAGACTTCGGGCCTCTTCTTCATGACTGACATGCCCTGCTAAATGCTCAGGATGGCCATAAGATCTCACATCAAGAACACCAGTTTCCTCTCAGATTGTCAGAGAAAATACCGATGAGAGAAATCCCAGTTCTGCCCCTTCCCAGCTATGAATTCTGATTCCTTTACAGCACTGTCTCAGTCAAAACTGGATTTGATCTGACCTGGTGGTGCAGGCATTTTTGGAAAAGGAGGGCACTGTTTGAAGGTGGAAAAATGGAAATATTTTTGCCTAGGTTAATCCATATTCAGCCATCCCAAAATGTCAACCACAAAAGATCGTCTATCCGGTGCATAAAAGATCAGTGCCAATCAGCTGGGAAAGGTCACAGAACAAACAGAAGAGATCAGCTCCCACAGCTCTGCGGGTTCCCAAATTGGGAACACATTATTCCAGTGTCTTGGGGGGCCCAACCTGAGCCAGGAACTTGCAGCAGCGACCGACCGACTTCTCTCTGCCCACCGCAAAGCCACAGCAAAAAATACTCCCACATCAGTATGCACAGAAGTATCTGTTCATTCACCTCTCAGCATGATGACTCTCAGAAACATCAATGTAAATGACAGCATATCATCCCTGAAATATTTACATCTCAGCATGGGACACATGAGAAGCGTGGGCTATATGCCACTGTCAAACCTAACATAAGGCCACTTTACACATGACAAAGCACTGTAAATAGTCCTTCACAGACCCAAAGCAAGTTCCCTAGAGATTGTCACATTACTCAAATGGATCTTTTCCCACCTTTTCATAGATCTGATGGTTCATCCCTTGTCAAGAGCTTGACAAAAACAGACTCACTAGGTCTCCAGTGAGTTGGACCCTCTGAGAATTCTCCCCCTCCCAACTGCACCCAAGCATGCTCATAGCCATGCTACCAGCTTCTCACAGCCATGGACCTTGCTTTGCTCAGAAGCTAACTTCTGCCCCACTGCTTGACTCCACATAACTGGAGAGCCCAATTCACTGCAATCATGTGATGGATGCCAAACCAGCTGCTTCCCATTGCTGTGTTAATGATGGAAGACCCATCTGTTTTCTAGTAATGAAACCAAATTACCCAAGCTGGGATCAGAAGAGCCTGGCAATAGTTTTTTGTGACTTTTACCTGACTGCTGAGATCATGGCACTGAGTTCACACAGACAAATGAGAATGTGAATAGAGTTGGTCACAAATGAAAGGGACTTGGAGCAAAAAGTGCCATGTCTTGGATAGAGGCAGGGCTCTTCAGGAGCTGGAGTCAGACCTTGCACTGGGCTGATGCTTCTGCAAATGTGCAAACGGGGCTTTGCTCCACTCACTGTCATGGAACTGGAACCAGTTTTCCTGAGCAAAAATGCTGGTCTCAGTTTCAGGAACCAGAAGGTATATCCTTGGGGATTAGGAAAAGGGCCATAAGCCCAAACTTCCACATTCTCAGTTCACCATCTAATAATCATGGTATTAATAGTGACATAACAAGATGTATCTGACCTAAGTTCAGTGATGTAAAAGTTAGGTTTATCTAAGCTCATCTGGCCAAATATCTGGGCTGTACAGCCAAGAAAGAAGAAAGAAAGGCACCTCCAGATAGCAATTCATTCCTATCCAAAAAAGCACCATTATTTTCACAGCTGCACGAAGGTAAACACTACCTCTACCTTACTGAACTATCACTGCAGGGTGATTCAGACCATAATCTACCTAGTGCATCTTTATAGTAAATAATATTTACCATCATCAAAGCTTAAGTAATCACTTAATGAAGGTCCAGGTAGCTCAGTGTTTTGCTTCTGGCAGTGCTCAGTAATACATGTGAATACAAAACCAGCCCAAGTTGTCGCACAGTTGCACTTCCCTGCCATGCATACATTCCAGCAATTGACCTCATGGCAACTCCAGGCTTAGCAGGAGCTGCTGGTGGCAAGAGCAGAGCAAAGGTGACATCTATAAATCACATGGGGATTTTTAGGTGAAAAAGACAACCTAACCTAAGTAAACAGAGGCGAATTCATTAGCATAAGTTAGATGCACTCTTTTTGCAAGCAACACTCACAAGTAACATTGGCTAGCAAAACAAGAACGAGATCCACAAGCTGGCGTTTGCTGTATTGGGTTTAAATAGGTCTGGAGACTAAAAAATGGGGTATGCAAATTCTACATAAGCAAATTAGAAGAAATTCAGAGAAGTCAATTCAGAGAAGGAGACTAATAGCAGAACATCTGCTGCTGCTCCCAACATTCGCATTAGGCAGCTGAGTACATTTCTGGGGACCCAGACCTCATCAGAAAGCACAGTAAGGTTTTGTTGCTATGCAGAGAAACAATATTCAGGAATCAGAGAAATAGATATGAAGTTGCCTGAGCTGCGCACTGTTATACCTTGCTTAAGTCCAGCTGAACTACAATAGGGGCGCATTTGCTTGTACAGAGGCTAGATACCTGTCCAACCTGTAGCTGCATTTCTACCTAAAACCACCACAAAACTAGTAGATTAAGCTGCAGAAGTAGATACAATACCACGATTTTAATTAAATTCCCAGCCCATATGTATGGCCTTTGCAAGTCCTCAGTCATACTGCTAAATCATGCTGAGCTAAACTTACAGCAGAGAGACACCATATTTAGCAGATGATACATCATCAGGATTTCTGTCCTCTCCCTTCAACCCTCTTCCCTTTGTTTATCATTCTCATTTTCCACCTCTTTCTGCCAGGACCTTCTTTCCTTATTCCACTGAAAATTACAACATGCTTCTAATGAGCAGTAGCCACAAAAACCATCAGTGTCTCGATGACCTTATCCTTCAGTTGAAGTCAACTTAATCTTGTCTACTAACAAATAAACTTAGTTTAGCTTCATCTACAACACAACATTCCAAGCCCTGGGAGCTTTTACTGGGAAAGAAAGGACAAAGAGCAGAACTGGATTCTAAGGCACAGAACTAAGCCTGCTGGATTGTAAGAAGTTATCTTGGCTGATATCTTTCAATGTTATTATTTGACAGATCCCACTCAGCCCATTCCATGTAACCATAAAGAAGGAAGACCACCTTGCATTTTTTTGTCTCCTATATGGGGCAGTTATAAGAGGTTAAAGAGTCTAACTATAAAAAGGCACCTGTACGTACAGCTGCACAGGTAAAACACGCAGCCACACGGAATGAATGAAATTCTGCAGCACTCTGCGAGGCCTGTAGGGACTCCCAGGCAGTTCTCCTCATACGACTGGAGCAAGACATACAGCTCCCAGAAGTTGGTGGTATCTGTATTTCCTCTGGACTGTAACTGGAGTTGGACATCTCAAACCTCTGCAAAGATGAGCTCTACATTCATGACACAGGCACTTAAATACAGGCTTTTTTTCTGCTTTTCTTCTTCCTGACTTGCAAATATGAGCAAACCCAAGATGTTTCAGCAATGCTGAGTTGCACAAACACCAGGGAATCATAGTAGGGCTGTTAATGGTGGGAGAAACTTTCACCTCCCTCAGCCCTTTCTTGTTTTTTCCAGCTCTGTAATATACGAAATGCCTTACTCAGTGACTATATTTTTAAACCATTATTACCATAAATTTTAGCCTACTTAAAAAGTTCTGATGTAAAGTGTTTTTCAGGAGGCTTTTGGCAAAATATAGAGTTTCCTGTACAGGAAGCGTGCTGTAGAACATTAATTTGTAAATAGTTACAAACCAAACAAATGGGACAGATTTCTAGTACTTGCAGTTGCAAAGCCAAGCGTGTAAAATTGCTGCTAAACCCAGAAACAAGAGGGACACCTAGAGTTAGCTCTTGTAACTGCCCCAGCAAGGTCAGTCACTTTCTTCCCCGGTTTTGTTTCGGTCGCCGGTGATGTTTAATTACAGCAAACGTACGCGGTGCCTCCAGCTGTAATTAAGAGCGAAGTTGAAAGGGCAGGGTTCGGGCGAGCAGGGAGAGCCACTGTGGTTTTGCATCGAAGGCCGTGTCTTCGGATGCGGCGGGAGCTCGGGGCGGTCCCCCTGGCTCTCGGACGGCCCCGGAGGGGACTTTGGGACACGGACACACACACACACACGCGGCGGGGGGGACGGGAGAGGCCCCGGAGGCACCGACACCCGCGGGAGCCGCTGCGGCGGCCGCTGTCCGCGGTGCTGATCCGCGGCCGGGCCGCATCCTGCCCCCGCGGCAGCACCCCGCGACACCGCCCGGCTCGGTGGAACGCCTCCCGGCCCTTCCCACCGAGCCTACGACCGAGCATCGAGGTCCGCAATCAACCGGCAGCATTGTGTACTGTGGCTAGGCAACGTACTCCCCAAAAGCTAGCCGACGGCAAAATCTTTTGAGGGTTTCGGACCCACCTCCTCTTTACCGCCAGCACACTATGAAAACTTACGCTTTTGCGAAAGAGCAAGGCATTTAGTCGTTAATAACCTGGATTATGTATTAAGTGATTCTATTTTGTAAATGCACTTTTAACATGCCAAAAACATTGCAGACTGCTTGCCTCACATTCTACACTTTACTTAGATTTACTGTATTAATTTTGAAGAGACAAAAAAAATGGATGCCGCGTGCAGTGTCATAAGAGTTGTTTACTAATCATGTTGAGTTATATCTAATAAAGAATAATATATGACCCAGACAATTAATATCTAACTCTCTGTACACACTGCCTATTCAGATTATTGTTTGATATTGGGCTATCTTCCAAGAGTCCTTGGATTTTTCTTTTCTAGCCATAGGGCGGTGGTTCTTACACTAATCTGATTGTTTCACATACCAAACACAGAGAACACACTTTTTCATTATTAAAGTAAAATAAACACCACCATCATAAACCTTTAGCCAAAACATTTGCAAAAGAACAGAGAAACACTAATGGTTTTGTGTCAAAAATATTTTCAAGTTATTACCACCATAAGAAAATTGTCTTCAGTTAATGTTAGGCACCGTACTCTCATGAAAGGCAATCATAACAGAACTGGATTCATCGGGTTTTTTCTTTAAGGCAAGCTTTATACCTGACAAAAAGCTTGGGTACAAGATTAACTAAATATGTGGCACAGACATTTAAAAGGCCATAAAATCAACCTGTGCGACATTTGAAATATATATTTAAACAGGACAAGTTTGCCAGTTCAGCAGCTTATTCAGTATATTTACAGTTCCAATCAGTAGGAATCAACAGTAAGACCTGCCGTTTCCTTCTTAAACAGTGTATTTTCAGAGTTACCAGAGAAAAATACATGAAGTCAAAGAACAACCACATTCTTAATAAATATTAAGCTTTAATTTCTTTACATAGCTTATTATCTCTACAGTGGATTAGTTGCCAGGAAATACCTTCTATTTTTTTTTCCTGTAAAAATATTGCTTAAATACATCTTACCTGAATAAGACTTTCTTAACCCCAAAGCCATGCTGCCTTACAAGCTGCTCCTACCCAGACAATTGCAGTCTACATTTGGAGCAGACACACAGGGAGTAGATCAGAGAAAGTTTAAGGCATATTTAAAGTATTCTCTAAGGTACTGGCCAGAAACATCAAGCCCATACTCGCGGTATAGAGAGATCATTAATGGGCATTAGTGACAGACCATTATGACTTTCAGAGATCATTAAAGATTCATAATGTAGCTGTATTGTTCTGGCAACATCTAACCATTTCTTGGACATAAATGTACATTTCTCCTACATGATTTACTTAAATTTATTATTTTTTGAGTGTCAAATTTTATTTTCTGCCTCCTAGAATTACAACGAATGCCTGTAACAGGATACTATAGTACATTACGCCAGCCACAGGAGCCTGGTGCTTGGTTTAGTTGATACCCTTTATTGTAAGGCATTCTGCAATATGAATAGCTCAACAACATTCATGAGGTAGAATATGTACCATACTTTCTTTCTTCTTTAAATAAGCTGCATTATTGATGTACCGTAAATGTTACAAGTATAAAAAGCACTTAGAAGAATTACATTTGCTAATAATCCTGAAATAATTACCTTTTGAAGTTTTTAAGCTTTACCTCTGCATTTCAGAAAAGCTCATTGTTTGATATCTGGATTTGGTGAAAAACACTGAAGATATTCCAGTTGGGGTCAACCAAACCAGCTACTCCTAATGCAATTTTGACAGGTGAGGAAAAAAATGAGATTTGGTTTTGAAGACGTACAGTACTGCAATCACTGTAGTCCAAAATGTGACTACAGTTGTACTTCAGTTGTATTAATCAAGGGCTGGATTTGAATTTTCTGTTACTTAACTTGACTGAGACCTTGTTTAACTCATCCCTTCTTCAGCATAGCAAGTTAAGCCCATGCTCATGTATTGTGTAAGTAATGAGATTTAGGCGATTTCGAAGCAGAGTCAGATTTCAAAGTCAAATACTGTGTCTAAGTGTGATTCAGCCATTGTAGAATCATATAATTACAAGGAGTATGGAAGAGCTATTTAGAAAGGCTCTGCCTCTTCACCGGGAGTTACCACTTCCTCCAAGACATGTTTACAAAGCCACATGTGTGTGAGCTTAGTTCATTTTGCAGTGCAATGGACCCACAATGAGCATATACCAATTTGCCTATCAGGAGGAAAATCAACAAACTCCAGCTGAGGAGCAGTAACTTCTTAATTTCTCTAACACAATCACTTGCAAATGCATGAGACATTTAAGGATCAGACCCTTAAAGTCAAAGACAAGTAAACATCTTCCAGATGCTGGGCTTTAGGTATTAAAATGAGTTCTAGCAACTGAAGTCACTCAAGCATTTTAACTTGTTTTATCATTTATGTTTTGCTGGATCTAGACCTGAGAGGTGAAGCATGCCAGTTTACTACTAATAAACAATTTTCCCAAAATAATATTTCAGTGTTTACTAATAGGTATTACCACTTACGTATTTGGAATTCACAACAAGTATGCAGAAGCAAATTGTGCTGTGAATTGCACAACTTTAGAATATTCACTGTTTATTATGCCACAGTTGCTTATAATCAAGCTGTGAATATTGCAGATACCCAAATACACTGTACAGTTAAAAACATCCTTAATTACTGGTGCTAGAAACAAACAGTACCACACCAAGAAAACTGCAGTGGTGCAAAAACCAAAGTTGATTCTGAGACCTCTCTGCTTGGAAATGGCACCATTTTCACAAAAGGAAGTCAAAACCCCACGCGGAAGAACGTACTCATGCCCATCTCTAATCGCCTGCTGAGTTCTATTGATTTCAAACAACTGACTTTGAGGTTTTATGTCACCCATGTCAATTATTGACAGGCAGACAAAAGCCAGCAGTGGCATTGCTTACTGCCTTGCAATTATAAACAAGGTTAATCTGCTTGTAAATGTAGTTCCTTCTCCACAAGCACCAGTGCATTTAACTCCTTTTCCCCAAACCTACATCAATTTGTAATGACAACTCCCTAAAATTTACACAGTTCTTATTAAAATTTCAGTATTCTGTCCTCTTCAGCTACCTCAAAAATGGCTTAAGTGATTCAGAATCATTCTTATGGTTTTACAATAAAATTGGAGTTGTACATTGGAAACTTAACCTGTGTCCAGCTAATACTTACTACCATCTAGTTATTAATTGCATATTAACTTGTTTTATTGTTTTTATAATAAAAGGAAAATACACCTTGTGTCTAATCTCCACTTTATTTTGATCACTTTATGTCTCTTAAGTGCCCTCAGCACGTGCCTAGAAGCACCTGGCACAAAGGAACACAGCTCCGCTGAGATTCCAGCTAAGACCTTACCTCTGCTAGAGTATTAGTTACCTCTGTGGGGTGTCAGTTTAAAAGAGCAACTTTATAGTGGGGTGTAGGACCTGCAGCAAAAGGACTACAAGTAGAATTTGTAAAAAAACAGTAATTTTATATTTTTTTCCTTATTTATCAATAAAAATCAAGCAGATATTTGCTATGAAGTACTCACTGGAGATTGCCACGTTATAACTAGTGGATGACTGATGACTAAACAACTAAGAGGAAGAAAAGGGCAGTTTGGAGAGGACATTTACATTTCTAACCATCCAAGGAGGAAAGCTCAAATTAACCCTCCAAAAGAGACAGTAGTGAGTCAAACCCAGTCCCTTTAAGGAACAATTTGATCAGTTTACCCATGCTATTATGTGCCACAGGGGACCAGAACAGACGACTTGGCAGGTCCCAGCAGGATTTGCAGCGCCATGTTACCTTGATGGCTGGTATGGGGATGGGGCAGCAAGGACTGTACCAAGCACTCCCCTCCCAGAAATCACAGCCACACCACCAGCAGAGTGCTCTATCTTCTGTGCATGTTCTCCACAACAGACAAACTTTGTCTAGCTTGCATCTAAGCAATGTTGCGTGCTGAAATAAGGGCCCAAAGCACATCCGAAGAAGCTAGCGTGAGCACAAGAGAAACAACACATATTATTGCTGCGCTGTGGTGGAAAAATAGCCCCTCTCCATGGGATCAGATTCATAATCTTGCAAATAATTAGGCATTCCTACTTCAGTTAATCCTACTTTGCAGTTTTGAATTGATCTCATCCAGAGAAAAAAAACAATCAGGCTTGACCTTATTCCCTGTAATCCAACAACAAAACACCCAACCAGTTTGTCTGGCAGGAAGAGGCTGAGAGCTCGGGCTCCAGTTCTGCTGCTGCTGTTATCACCAAAGAATCTCAAATGCAAAATACAGCAAGCGCAGCACTGCCGTCTCAGCAATCCGGCAGCAACATCATGCAGCGCTGAACAGCAGCTGCAACAGAAACCTTCCAGGGAAATACAGATGATGACAATAAGAAGGTTCCTGCTTTCTTGCAGAAATGGGAGTAAGGAGAATGGAGTGCTTTGAACTGCTGCCCAGCCAGACAAAACACCCATCTGGGGTTTTAGAGCCTGTTGCTCGGCATAGACTATTTCATATTAGTAATCATTATATTTCCATAGAGTCATTCAGCTGTTTAAATTTTAGCCCCCAACCAAAGTGACTTAATTCATCCTACTTCATACGCGTTTCAGATTAGTAAATATATCATGTATTTGTCTATTTGCATGGCAGAATCTGTGATTCCATTCCATTTTTTTTTCTTCTCTCTTTTTGACCTGATCGTACTACTCTGCCATGTAATCCAAAATAAGGAAGAAATCCCTTAAAGAGTGAAACTATTTAATATTCTGATGCAGGGGTGTTTCCGTTTCTACTTACTGAAGGGAAGTTGTGTGAATTCAGCACAGCAGTATAGCACTTTCTTTCCTTGGCTTCATCTGCCACCTGGTGGTACAATCCCAGGGAGCAGAAAGCAGCATTTTTATGGAAGGACCCTGTGTAGTCCAACAGGCACCTGAAGTTCAGCGCTGATAGCAAGGCTGCAAAAAGCCATGAGCAGCAGCACTGCAGTTGCAAACATCTGTGCAGTTCATTTCCACACACAATGCAACAAGTTTAAATAGTGTTCTGCAATTAAAACAATGTTTTAACAGAAAGCGCAAGTTTTAAATTCAGATTTTTCAGCGTATGAGACTAAACAGCTGCAAACTCCCAAGTGTCAGAAACTGTCCCAACAATTCAGAACACTTAAGACAAGTTCCTGAGCCCAATGCAAGCTCAATTGCAAAAGCAGAACTCACAATCAGACACAGAATTGAAAACGGACAAGAGTGAGAGACATTTTGTTATGGGCCTGCAAATAGCTTGCGATGTCCCGCTGTTTGGCCATGAGAATAAAGCAGGAAGGACAAAATAGGTACTAGCCTACACTTCTTTAAGCTATTGTATTCTACTTCGAATACAATGTTTATTGTATATTCTACTTGGAACATTTCAGTAAATTTGCAAAACAAAGTATCATCAAAAGTAACTCCTATTTTCTTATTCTGGAATCAATAGCCCTTGTTTGTGTTGTCCCACCTGTTGTACAAGGACAGGATGACACTGAAGCTGCCCTGCTAGGGTGACCCGATATCTGTGTCACGTCACTTTGCAGCTGCGGGTGGGAAAGTAAATGTTTACCAGGAGTTGGCCCCTTGGCAAAAACCTAAAGGCCAAGTCTACTTGGCACAGCGTGGTACTGTGCGGTGATATTCAGGCCACCTTGAGTCTAGCAGCATTACTATTAATTAGCAGACAGAATGCTTTGTCAAGCATTCCCAAGATAAACAAGACAGCACGGTACCTTTGTACTGACACACTCAAGGACAGGTATCCTGAATCATTTCCACTTCTGATACATGGGGAAAATGAGGCAAATATACATCAGGTTACTGTCCTACGCATAGCCATGCCATAGCTATGCACCAGGGACATGGGGGCAGCCCTGTGTATTTGCAGAGGTTTTTGGCAGGATGACAGTGCAGCAGTTCAGAGTAAAGCCCCTGCTCCTTGCTTGGCACTTACCATACCCCAAGGAAAGACACATGCATAATGTGGGCAAATGTTGATGAACACAGAGCATACATTAAAAAAAAAAAAAAAAAGAGGTACAAGTATTCTTATAGCCACCTGTGTATTTACATGAGCCCTGTGGGACATCCTTTGACACCTGGAAAGCAAATTTCAATCACACTGGCAAACTTCTAACTCAAACACAGTTTTTACTTACTCGCCAAACATGGAAAAGAAAGCACAGAAAATATCTAATCCAAGCCTTCATGACAGCATGATCCTACTCATATCCAGCACTCCAGGTGTTGGAGACCAATTCTTAAAGGTAAAAGGAGCATTTTCCCTATTTTCCATTACAGACCAAAACTAAGACTAACCCTTCACTAGCTTGCCTGTTGAGGGAAGAGCTGGATGCTGTGCATACATTTGAGATGGGGTTTGCAAAAACACCTAAGAGAATTGGGAGCATAAACCCCTTTACGTTTCCCTGACATGCATGTATCAAACTCCCTGAAGTGCCCCACTGAAAATCACACTGAAACAACTGCAAGGAAATACCAGGCATATGTAAGGCATGAGGAGATCAGCAGAGACTCCACCTCCATCCTCCTGAGATGAAGCTCCAGCAGCCCAGATGAACTGCATCTGGTCGTGACTACCTCCCTACCCGAGGAAATCCCAAAGATCCTGGTCCAGGACAGAGTCGAGCATGGAGTATCCAAAGCCCTGTACTGGCCAAATGGCACGCAGCCCCACCACCATGGCTGCAGTGTTCAGTAACGAGCAGGTGGTTTTGAAATTACAGTGCCTCTTGCCAAGTCCGACCCGTTCTGACTCCTCTGTTTCTGCATTACCCATGCCATTTGCAAATGCTCTGTGCAAACACAGCTCACAAGGAAAGCTCTTCTTTCAGCAGCCTGCAAGCATTTACAGCCAAAATCAATACACACATCAGTGCTCCTAAAAGTCATTTCATTTATGATAATTAAATAAATTAGCTCTAATAAAATAATGATTTCACTATTTACCAGAGGAAAACAATGGGTTGAAAGTCATTTAATTTGACACAAACTTGGGGTCGGGTCTAATCCTTCAGTTTTTATTCCTCATTTCTGCTGATATTTTATAACAGTGTGAATCATCATTATTTTATTTTCCTGTGACAATATATGAAAATAAACTAGTGAAAATATCGACATAAGCCCTGGACAGAAAAGAACAAGCAGACATCCCTGAATGTGAGTCAGATGAGGAAGTGTCCTATGCTGTTTGGAAAGTCAGCCTCAAGTTCCCTGTACACAGGTCAGTAAAAACAGAATGCTTTGCAATTGGATTCAGATCATGTTTATACCTGGGAATTTCTGATGTGAAGACACAGAAGTTGTACTGTGTTTGCACAGCTATAAATTAGATGGAAGTCTTCATCCTTGCCAGACTATCCAGACTCTGCATTGCCAGCCACAGAAGTTAATGCCTTGAAGAAGTTTGATCTAAGCACAAAATTCAGTATTTTTGTCCCAAAGTTGCATTCCAGGGATAAGATGCTGCACCAAACACTACTAGGAAAGTGTGAGTGAAAAACATGAACAGATTAAAGGGGCACTTATGTGCCAGTATCATCCACCAGGCCTTCATTCTCACTATTAAATATACCCTCCCAGCACTATGCTTATATCCAGATTTATGCTGCTCATGGGGAACTGATCACACAGGAAAAGGTTTGTTAATAGAAGATGCTTAGTGTGTTTACCAGAAGTACAAGCATAAACCTCTATCAGACAAAAAAGCTCTTACCACTTATTTTGCAGACATCATTCTAGCCTACTTCCCTCATCAGGGAAAAAAGCATGATTCAAGCCCTCAAAAAAAAATCTCAATAAAACATGCGCCACTAGAGGAGGCTATTTCATAGCATTTTTTTTCAGTGACATACCAGTATCAGGGAAATTTCAGTGGAGAGTTTCTGCAAAACCACCACTACTGTTTTCCAGCTAGTCCTATTATGAATTCCTCTGAAATCAGCAAGTTTCTCAATAACTCTATTTGTACTTAATCTTGAGCCAAAGGAGAAATAAATCCACAAAACCCACAAAATTCATAACCTGGATGATTTCTGTCCATTTTGGTATAATGGTACATTTCACTGCCTGTAAAGCTACTAAAGGGAAGATATTGGTGAACAAGTCAGGGACTTTCAGGGACTCTGCTGATCTGTAAATACAATAACTGTCAGCAGAGAAACTTCGTCTGGATGAATTACCAATGGAAGCCTATCATCAGCAAGTATATCAGTTTTCTTCACTATTTCCCATCTTTTTTTTTTTAAGTCTTTTTAGCATCTCGCTCCAGCTCCATCTCCCAGATACCCTCATCCTCAGACCATCAGACTCCAGGCCCCAAAACTAAGCATTCATTCCCCTGGAGAATGGTGTGGTCTTGCATTTTATTCCAAATCTGAGCAGAATCAAATTTTAAAACTTACTAGTTTTCTGTGATACAGATTTGCCCTTTCCAGTCTGGTCTAGGTATAAACAGATATTAAGGGAAATGGGCCGTGTAATTCTGTTGGACAAATCTTGTCCTCATAAAACATCTCTGGCTGATGGTCCCAGAAATAGATGCCCTTTCTCCATCCACAGAACAAGCACATCCCAGAGGAAATTAGCACAGCTACGGGAGAAAGTTTTGTCCAGTGATCCCATTTTTAGATGCATCCATCATAGGTTGTTGTACCCTGTGGTATCTTTAGAGACTCCTTGCCTGTTCTTTAACTTGAGCAACAGAGGCTCGTACTTAGGGGTTTTTTTTTGCCCACGACGCCCCTTATTCAGGTGAGGCTGCTCATGGTCAGAGAGGCCTTTAAAAGCAGGTGACAACTGCAAGTTTCAGCCATGCTTCCAGAGCTCACCTCGAGCTTTGCTAGCTCCCCAGGGAGCTCACACAGATGCAGGTTCCCAGGTGGCAGCCCTCCTTTAGAAACGACCCAAAAACCCCACTTGTATCCCCTGCCACAAGCCAGGCTTGGAAGTGCCTCATACGCTGCGATGGATCTTGAGAGGTTGGAAATAATATTCCATAGGGCTTAAATGATGTGGGTACCACAGCTCACATCATGCATCTGGGGCTCCAAGACACTGAAAATGCACCTCTCCCACTGCAGCATTTCAGAGCCTCACTGCTTCAGTAGGAAGCACCCAGGTTCATTTTCGGGGACAGAGCTTGGAAACCAGATGCTTAAGAGTATCTTCTGGCTTCCAACTCAAACTCCAAATCAGACGCTGCATCATTAAACATTCCCACCTTTGTTTCCTTTGCAGGGAGCAGCCGTAAAACAAAGTAATTTAATTTCTATTTTTTAATTACTCAACTATGTAACTAAGTGCTCAACTACAGCGGTGAGAGCTCTAACCCCGCATCTCAGCATTAGAGGGAGTCCTACTCCCATTTAATTCTCTTTGCAGAGACAAGGAGGAAAGTTAGAAGTGTGGCTTTAGGGAACAGCATCCCAGCATTCAGTCAGCAGCACTAGAAAAATAAAGAAAAAATCCTGAGAACATATCTCATGCTCTGCAGTGGACGCACAGCACACAGCAGCATAAAAACCTGGTCCCTCTCCTCATGTCAAGCATTAGCATTCCTGCTCTAAGCAACCCTGCTCCGAGTTGCAGCACTTGAAAGAAGATTCACGCAGATATTCAGGTTCAGTGACCTTGGAGATCCAAAAGGATACATCAGCCTTTCAAGTAGTTAGCTTTTATATTGATGGGCTTGGAGAAATCTGTCAGACATGGGCAGACAGATAGGAGTCACCCATCTCCCTGGTTCTTGGATACTATGGTAATGACTGACGAAGGCAGACACCCATAAATAAATGGGCAGATGACTCCAGTGACATCATGCTCTTAAGTACTACAGCAACAGAGGCAAGAAAAGTAGACAGACAGACAGGAGACAATCCAGTCATGCCCTATCTGCGCATACAGCGTGACTCATATTACCTTTTTCAATATAGAGATTTAGTTGTGTACCTGGACAGCTGCTGAAGGTGTGAGCAGATTCAACCAAGGCAAGTGTTTGCCAGTTCGTCTGCATAAACATCATCAGCCCATAAATACTGCTGCATATTCAAGAATCCGGATCAGATCTTGACTTCAGGGCTTGGATTGAACAGCCCAGGCTCACAGGTCCTTGAAAATATTCCTTCCAGCATTATTTACCAATCTGACCCTGTGTACTTTTTTATTTTACTATTATTACATACCCCTGAAATGGACTTATATTTTGCAATGCTCCATGCCCAGTAAGAGAAGGTAACAGGAGCCAGTTAAGAAACTTCCCAAAATACTTTTCTGGACTCCACTATCATACAAGCAGCTCTGCAATCAATAACTTGGCAAGAACAGCTTCTTAAAACCAATTTTAAAACAACAACAGCAGCAGCAACAACAAAATAGCTCTGATGAGGACACTACAAGCTCATTGACAGAAGAGCTCTGAAGAAGTGAGTCCCCAAGTTCCTGAGCTCCCAGCAACTGAGCAGCTCATCTGTTTGAGCACCAACTAACACGCTGACAGAAAACAGGACGAAGGTAAGCTGAGGGAGAATAAAAAGAGCAGCTAATTTCATCTTCTGTTCGGGACATTGGGAAAATCCACTCAGACCAAGAGGGGCACTGAAAGAGCACGACTAGGAAGAGATGCCCTCTGTGCAGTACAGGAGCCTGTGCTTTCCTGTTCTTGGAGGACAGGTTGCTCATGAAAACATGAGAATCTGTGAGAAATTATTTAGGGGATTTGAAATGGGAAATGGAGCTTCCTTTCTCTAGCTCCTGTTTAAACACAGTCATGATCATCAATGCCTAAAAGCTGTCATCACCCAGAGGCTTTTCAAAAAGCTGTGGCCCTGTTGAAAACCAAAGTGCTTGAAGTCAGGCACCTAAATCTACACTTGCGTGCCTAACTTGGCAAAAGGTGAGCCTCGTGTCACAGCAGCTTCACAGCTCACCAGCATGGGGAGATGGTATCAGACTGCAAAAGCCACAGGCTGACAGAGCAAGGCAAACCTGCTGTTGCGGTGACGTGCCACACTACCAGGACTGCTGCCAACTTAGAGGACTCCAGTGCAGAAACTCAGCCCCATTTTTCAATATCCAGTGCAGCAGCTGAGAGATCTTCTTAGGTATGGGGCTTTCTAGGACTTAAAGGTGTCTGAGTTTCTGAAACATTAGGTCTCATCTGCATTACTCAGCTTGGGCACGCAGACTCACTTGGGTGTTCAAGTAATCACAAACATGAGAAATCTCAGTAAAATGCAGAAAGGAGCTAAATTTCAGTGAAAATTTTCTGTCTAGAAATTCTAAGCACAGAGGTGCAAACGTTATTTTTTAAGAGCATAATTACAAGTACGTACTATCCCTAATGTCAGGATCTTAAACAAACTGCAGATTGTGCAAACTAAATTACCATCCAGCACATGAAGCTGTTTTGGGATGTCTCAAGGCCCGTGCTGTCCTACAATTACTTTAGAAACAAAACATGCTACTTACCCTGAAATAACTATTTCAGAAATACACAGATATCTAGCATTTTCTTAAATTTTCATTTTAAAAGTGGTAACTCAGGATAGAGTTATGGTCTAGAGATATGTCTCATTTTTGTACTTCCTCATGTATTTGAATGATGTCTTGATTTGGGGTGCCTTTGGTCAGCAGCAAATAACTTTAATAAGCTTGTTACTTTGTTACCAGAGTTTCAACATTTTCATAGAGAAGAGGATTTATCCCTTTGCCAGTTACTAGAGGAAAGGTGTTAACTGAGGTGACATTTTGAAGTTTTCTCTGTATCTAGAAGCAAGCAGTGCATAGGGTAAATGTTAACTGACTATCAGTGGCAGTTGAGTACTATCACACATGCCCACTGTATTTCTAAATTAGTTTTTCTGCAACTTCTTATACTGTCTTTTATGTCAATCACCCTTCTTGGAGTAAAAGGTTCATCCTTTCCCGATGGTGCCTAACAGGGTATTCAGTTGTATTTTGGAGCCAGCCTCTGGTTTTCAGTTTGCCCACAGCGACAATTCCTTCCCCGTACCTTCAGATTTGACATGGCTGGGACACAGCCCCTCTGGTGTGACCATCAGAGCTTAATTTCTAGGAGGATGGGAGGAAAAATCAAAGAGAGCAATGCTGCTGATCTGCCTCTTCACACAACTCTAGACCCAACCCAGGAAGAAACCACCTCCTCTGAAGTTCACCCTCATCACCATTCAAGGAACCCTGACTAGTGCCACCATAGGTACCAACTAGCTTTCTCGTGCATAATATATTAAAGCTTCTCCTCCATAACCAAGTGTTCTAAGGAAAACTGAAGGGATATCTTGGCAGTATTAGGTGTATGGTTGGACTTGCATGATCTTTGGGACATTTCCAACCTAAATGATTCTATGATTCTATATATCTGACTTCAAAGAATTCTTTCTAGTTTGGGCCCTGAATAACTCCAAAATGAATAGGAACTGATTCTCCATTGCCAAGTAGCTTAGGCCAGGCTAAGTGCAACTCTCTGAAGGAGGCCCCATATTCTGCCCTTGTTCAGCACTCAACCTGGCACGCTCAAGACGGTGATGGCATATGGAATTTACTGGGGAATTTGCTGCCTTCCAAGCTCTGAGAGTGCAGGATTTTCTTAAAAATGGGAACATTTCCAAGTTCATTCTGTTAACTCAAGTTTTAACTGCCCTAGATAGAGGACAGGGGATGGGGCAGTCTTACTCTTCTGTGCATGTTCTCTCTATGGTGATGACACATCACTTAGACTGATGGCGGTATGCACTTTCTGCTATTTTTAGGCTCCTGCAAACGTAAAGATGGGATAAACAACACTACCCCGGCTGGATAAAACAAGGTAACAATGAACAGAACAGGTCATATGAGGAAATTGTGTGGGATGCTGATTTTCATCAACTACTTCCTTAATTTAAAATACAAGAGAGTATATTCCGCACATCCAATGCAGCTGTCACTCACAAAGGTGGCCACTTGAACATACGACTGATGTACGGTAATAATAACTCCTTTTTTGGCAATCCAGCCAAAGGAATCAATGGGGAATTTGATTACCTACTTAAAGCACTAAAAATGGCTAAGTGCTGCTGGAGATGTGCACAAATATTTCACCCCACTGTGAGGAAGAAAAGTGGCTAGTATGCAGAAACCAGGCATTGATGATACTATGTCTAATATTCTTTTACCCAGGAATATCTTTATATATTTGACTCAACGCTCAGTGCTGACAAATCTTCCCAACTCTTTTCAACTTTAAGCCAGAGAACTGATGAAAATAAAGGTGAAAGGTAGATTACTATTTAGCTCTTGTTATGTCAAGCTTAACAGTCTTCTAATAATTGCATGTCAAGAAAATACTTATTACCAACTTCGCTGTAGTTTAAGCAGTAGGTTGTGCCTACAAGAAAGCCAGGCACTTTCCCTTAATTTGACAGAGGAAGAAATATTCTGGAACGGAGGAAGAAGAGCTTGTTCATGCCGGATGACTACCCGGGGTGGCCAGACGAGGCCGTGCGAGCTGCACAGTTCCCCAGTGCTGCATACTGCAGTGTCTGGCTGCCAAGCCCGTGGGGCAGCCGGTGGGCACCGGGGCACCCATGCCAAGGAGGAACGCCTCTGCACCCTGCTTCAGCAGCTGTGAGGTGACTCCATACAACGATGATCTCCTGCACTGATGCTGTTCCGAGGATACAAAACAACTGTTTTCCTACCTCTGCTGCTAAGATGGTATTTTAACAACGAGGCTACAGCTATTTAATATAATCTAGGAGACAGGATTAAAACAATGGTTTTTTTTATGCTCCACTCCATGTTTTGCTGTGCTCTTCCAACCAATCTATGAAGCATCCAGTGTTTGTTTTTATCTTTGGCTGCAATTAAACCTACAGGAAACATGGGGTAAACGTGACCTTCCCACAGGGAATATTACTCTGCAAGCCACTGACTAACGACTAGATAAAACACCTAAATGACACCAGCATCAATTTTTCACAAAGCAAGATTAAGATGAACATCTTGCAGTAATAATGTTAATTACACTTGGTGGATAAAATGAGGAGAAAAACACCCAGAGAATTCAGTGAGGGATGTTAAGACCTGTAATGCTTAAATAGCTAAACGCAATTAAAAGACTCACTCTTTTGTCATCAGCACTTTTGTGACTCTACCATAGAACATAAGCACTGGAGCCAGTGCACTGTGACAAGAGAACAGATTTCTGCTTTGCTTTATAACTAACAATCCCTTATCTGTGGGATGCTTGACATTTTATGTTTTTTTCAAAATAAACTTGGCAAAACTGGACAATCAGATGACTGTAATAATCAGTAGCCATTTCCTAAAGCAATCATTTATCCCATCAGATCATATGTAACTTTTAGATTCGACCAAGCGAATTTTAATGTCAAAAGACAATTAGGGATCTTCACATGGAGCTAGAACATATCTGAATATCCAACATCTGTTTGAGTGAATGCCACTGAGCACGCTTAGGCTGGGTTCAGCACTGAAATCTTTCCTTCAGGAGTTGTGAGCAGCAGTTCACAGGATCTGGGTGCCTCAGAGCAGATCTGCTCAATATATCAAGCAGATCTTAACCATATCAGCACAATAAACCTATACATAGAAACAGCTCAAAAAAGAACCACTCCGAGCCTGTGGCTAGCTCATCTGCAGTTTGTCAAAACCCAGGAAACCTCAGAAAGGCCCAACTGCTCCATGGGTTGGAGTCACCTCCAACCTGTTTCACTGCGACAGCTTTGACAGCTCTTCATGACCTGTCCATTAAACAAATCTATAAGCATAGCATTCGTATCCACCTTTAGTAAAGTAACCATGTCATTTTGGCTGGAGCTTAAAGGCACTGCCTCCACAGATAAAATTCTCTTAACTTCTTGGCCTGAATATCACAAGATGTTTTATCAGTATCCTTTGAATTATGTTTATTAGTTAGGGCCAATCAAGCATTGGTTACTTGGATAAACATACCCTGCTGACCGCTAATTTTGAAACTGCTACAGAAAGCCACAAAACTATTCCACAAGCCAAGGTCACATGTGGATACTGAATATTCCTTTATTATAAAAATGCGACTGGCTGTCATTCACCTGAGCAAGTGCATAGGGAAATGACCGTTTCCCACCCACTGGTGCCATGCATGGCAACCTGTTACCTATCACCACCTTACACAAGTCTTTCTACTTTATCTCATCTGCTCTCTTTAAATAACACTTTGTTACTACATTGCAATATAGTTCAGCTCATCTACCTGAATTGCTTGTTGAAATATGCATGTGTTCTTTAATTATCATAGTTTCATTATTTTTACAGCTAACTTTGCAATCAGTTGCTAATCAAAATCCATTCTAGCACACAGCTCAGGCAATTATTTTTGGGGAAAATATCCTGACTTTATTACCATTTTCATCCAAAAAGCAAACAAGGTCACCATAATTTTCTGGATAGTAGGTTGGCTGCCATGCATCAGCATACCCACAATTCATTTACTAGATCAAATAGCTGAATGCTAAACAAGCAGGACTTCTCAAGTTTTCCCTGTCTGTATGTCCACAAACTAAAAACAACAAACAAAAAAGCAAAACAAAAAAAAAGTCAACACCTTATTTAGGTTTCTACAGTCAGATGTTAAATTAACCTGGTTGCACAGTAACTATAAAAATTAGCCCCTTATCTTTATAAAGTCCAGCTACAAATCTCACAGATAGAAAATATGAAGCAGAAACCTGTTGTTAGACTTACAGAATTACCTACAAGAGCTCTCAGCAAGATTAGATTACAAATCAATGACATCTATGCTGAGAAGCAAATTATGGCTGACCCTGAGTGGGTATAAAAATGTGAAGAATGTGCAATACCTTCCTTCCTTTTTCTTCTATTCTGCTTCCACACAATACCATGCACAACTGAACCCATTCAGCTTTCCCAACTAAGTGTTTTTTTTTCTGTTTGACATCAAGTAAAACATTTTCTTTCTCCTTAAAATGAAAAGTTTTGTTTCAATGTGTTTTTTTTTATTTTCACACAATCTATAGCACTTCAAACGCCAAAAACGTCCTGCTTTTAAGAACTGCTTCACTTCTTTTAATCAGGCTGAAGCTACATATTGAACATCACTGATTCACCTCCAACCTGCAGCTCTTCATGAAAAATGGTTTGTACCATTTTCTTCCTAATGTTATGGTTGATCTCCCAGGAAATTCCTTTTCCTCATGAAAATTTTAGGCACCTCAATAAAGTTTAAATTAAAAGGCTATTTTGCAAGGACCCCCATGATATTAATCAAAGGAGACCAGCTCCTCCATGGAGGGAAGAAAACCAAGTCCAGCTGGGTGCGAGTGCTCTGGTTTGTCCAAGGGGATCCAGCCAAGCAGGGGCAAGGCCAGCAATAAGATCCCAGTATCCTGGACTGCAGTTAACACTCCTGATTACATGATATGCTTTCCTTACTGCAATGCTGCTTTTCCAAAAGCTGATACTATCAGCCTGCTGCTTCTTCAGAACAGCCATGAGGAGTGGCCCCTGACAAATTCAAACACCCACCTTTTTTCAAGCCGTTAAAGCCACTCACCATAGTAGCAATGCCTACCACAGACAGAACAAGTCACCTCCAGCTTGGTACATTCAAAAGAAACATAAATGCTCTCAGCTACCAAACATACATACACTGTTAAAAAAAGCGACCTGGGCGGCCCAAGAGATGGGTTAGAGGAGAGAACTCCAATGCTCATGCTTCATTTCCAGCGTCATCTGCTCATTTCACTAAACAACTGATAGCATGGAAGGGAAGCAGTAGAAGTTTTGAAAAATAAATACTCCTACATCGGTCGACAGCTTCTATGCTTTCATCTAAAAAGAAGTAATTTGTTTTCAAGTTACAAATTAAGGCTCAGAAGGGATGAAATTATCCTCTTCATCATCAAATAATTCCGTATTTCTAATATGGTAACATCTAGAAGCCACAATCAGGTTCATAAACTGAACCTGCAAAGGGATGGAGACACTGATCATGCTCTGAACAGATAATTAGCATTGCAAACTGACAAATCATTGTTTCTGCCGTCAATAACCTGACTTAAATAGTGGATGGAGGAGACACAAATAACTAGAGACAAAGCCCCGGATCTTTTTGCACTGTTCTGGCTTTGCATGCTAGAGTCTTACAATTAATGAATCCATTCCACTGGAAGAAATGCGTATCTACTCTCAGCTGAAAGAGGAAGGATTTTGTAATTTCATACAGCCTTTCCCTACTTCATTGCATGTTGCCTCTTTGTCATGGCTTAACCCCAGCCAGCAACTAAGCACCACGCAGCTGCTCACTCACTGCCCTGCCCCCCCAGTGGGACAGGGGAGACAATTGGGAAAAAAAAAAGTAAAACTCGTGGGTTGAGATAAAGACAGTTTAATGGGACAGAAAGGAAGGTGATGATGATGATGATAATAGTAGTATGATGATGACTAATAACATTACAATAATAATAAAAGAATTGGAATACACAAAACAAGTGATGTACAGTGCAGTCGCTCACCACTCGCTGACCAATGCCCAGTTAGTTCCCAAAAAGCAACCTGGCCCCACCCCAGTCAGCTCCCCCCAGTTTATATACTGGGCATGACATCACATGGTATGGAATACCCATTTGGCCAGTTTGGGTCAGCTGCCCTGGCTGTGTCCCCTCCCAACTCCTTGTGCCCCTCCAGCCTTCTCCCTGGCTGGGCATGGGAAGCTGAAAAACACTTGACTTAGTCTAAACACTACTTAGCAACAGCTGAAAACATCAGTGTGTTATCAACATTCTTCTACTGAATCCAAAACATAACAATATACCAACTTAATTTTTTATTTTTCATTTTCAGAACCTGAAAATGGTGTTCATTAAACATATCTAAATGAAAGGTTTCCATTTACAGATCTCCCCCCCCCCAAGATTTCTTTTTAAATTAGTATTTTGCCAAAATCAGGAAGAACTCATGAAATATTTCAGTTCCATCAAGCCTTCAGCCTAGGCCCCAAAAGATGACACAGTAAAAATGAATGAAGAATATTGCTACCCTTAATATATGTCCACAGTAAGTGATAGGGCTGAGGCAAGACTGACTGTCCGACTACCTGTAGGTAAGAAAAGCTTGTAGATACAATGGCACAAAATGACCACACTGTCATTTCCACATGGTGGTAGTAATGGGGACTAAGGGAAAACCAACCTCAGAAAGAATTATGTATCTTATTTCTGTTGTTGTCAACAAGACCTACATAGCTGTGAAATTTAAGCTGTTGCAAAAGCTGCTGATACATATGTACAGGCTATAAACAACTGGCTCCTTTCAGAAATAAGGAAGGACTGTCATTTTTATCAAGCAGGAAAAATCAATAAAACATGAGAAAAGACACCGAGAAAACTTGTGTTCCAGCTACTATAGCAACATCTTTTTAATCAGTAGGGAGAACGCAAAGAATATACAAAGCAATGGACAACACAGCTGCAATTACTATTTGATGTGAGACCACGCTTCATTTGCATTGTGACATCCAATCAGTCAGAATTAAATTTTGTGTGCTACCCTATGTCCCCAGATCTCTCCTTCAGCTAATCTGTCACATCCTTTACAGAAGTGTTACAAATAAGATTTATCAAGATGACAAATAGAGCTTTCATTCCTACTGTGCACCGCGCTTGCCGTGCTCAGTGTACAATCAGCAGCCCAGCTGCTAAGCAACAAAGAGAAACAGAGAAAGAAAGAGCCCCCTCTGCTCCCACCCAGCCCCCATCAGAAATGCCCATCCTTTGGCATACCGAGTGGGAACAACTGACATGAGAAAGGCAATCAGCTGCACCACGGATAGAGTAATTTTACTGTGGATTCTCAGCGACGGGGGAAAAAAGTTATATTTATTTGCCATGTCTCTGATTAACAACAACCCTTGATTTGCTGGGTCCTACAGCAAGTTCCTATTGTCAAAAACGTTCTGTTCTTCCTTTTTTTCAGAGCTGACTCATAAAATAAATGCTGCCTGGGGCAACATCATGTCTGCTGTTGCCCTCACCAACACACTGCTCCAACACTTCATACTTTGCCAAGGTACTACCTTGACGCTTGTGTTCTCTCAATCAGAGAGGCACAGACAACTCACGTAACATGGGGCTCAGCAATCACATTTCAGAGTAGTCTACTTCTGAATGATTTTTAAGCTACTATTACATTTATTTCAGATTTTCTCATCTCCAACCCTTGTCAGAATTTACTAGGCAGCACATACCACACATTCCACTTCATATTGACATTCTGCTTTCTAACATTTTATTTGTCACTAACCCAAGCACTGAATTTAATTGCCAGCCCTGCCACGTATCTTTATAACAAAGCCAAACAATGTTTTGCTCTTCAGCCGACAAGACTTTTACCACCAAGGGAACTGCAGGGGAAAGGTTTGAAGACTGCCATGGTTTGTATGTGCAAGTCTAAAAACTGCCCATGGCAATGGGCTTCGATGTAACAGAGGTAAGATTTTAGCCAAAATAACTTCAGCTCCATCACAATGTCCATGACAGTCAAGTGAAAAACTTGTAGCTGAGTTTACAAACAAGTCATGGCAAGGTGACAAGTTTCCAAAAGCTGATAGATCCAAGGTTCCTTACTGCACTTGGTCTTTGTTCCTAGAAAATAGGGAACAATGCAGTGAATTTATTCTGTTTTCTTTGCATTTAAATAAATTAAATGGCATCTTTTTTACTTGAAATTTCCTTTACTTCAGTATCATTTACACAAGAATCTGTGATACATATTTACTACTATTTTCTTGGTTCAGCTTTTCTTAATGTTGTATTATATTGCAGACTTATCACAAGTTACAGAATTAACTCCAGTAGAGCAAAATAGATGGCTCTGTCTACAAATATTGTTATAGATGGGATAATTCAGTAAAACAACAGCTTAGAGACACATTTAAGAACCTGAATATTACCTAAAGAGCTATGTGAGGTCTATCTGCATTTTAAGTGATGGTTCTTAGCTGTCTCCTAACAACAGAACCACAGATTCATTCCTCGTTTCACATGCTGAACAGCACAACACGTCTGAGCTCTTCCCTAGCTCTGATCTGCACTGCAGCTAAGTGCCTCCCAGTCTTTGATATACTTATCTTTGCAAGATTCCTTTTAACCAATTTTGCCCATGTTACTATATGTGGAAGATATCTATTATCCTACACCTGAGCACAGCTCTCCAAACAGCCAAGTTGCCTGACTGATTGCTATCACTAAGCAGCAGCAAGGCTGCATTACTACTCAGAGCTACGCTATGATGGAAGAGTCTTTGGTAGCTATGCAGACAAAGGAAGGGCTAGTAAACAGGAAAGAAATACAAAGTTCAGTGCATAGGCCATAGCCCCTTGAAGATCTGCCATACACCACCACAAACACATTCAAAATAATCAGGACTTAAATTTTCAAGCACAACCTTATTTACCTGCAGTGGGACAACTGTGTAACATCTAACAACTAAGTATCAGCGAATTTTCTACAAGGTTTATCATCATTAAGAGTAACAGCAAAATAAAGGAATTACCGTACCAGGTAGAAATGGATGTCCACCTACCCTAATACTAAAAAGTATATGCACTCTGCAGTAGATACCTCCTCTTCCTTCCCCTGCCAACTGTATTTGATACTATGAGAGTGATTTAAATCCTAAAACATCTGAATATGAATCCCTGCCAAAAGCTAGCTGCAATTAATCTACAACTCGATATTTTGATCACTGGCACCTCCATGGAGACACATGGATACCAGAAGCCCAAGTATACCACCTCCCAGCTATCCCCACATGAACTCCAGTTTCTAGAGGACCCAGTTCAAAGTTACTTCCTGTCTTTTAACTCCATATATTTATAGCAAAAACAGAACTTCACATAAAAGTTTAGAACACCAATGCCCAGCCCCAAACTGAACAGTCTTAAGCAGCCTTGGCCAATACGGTGTCAGAGACAGAGCTTGAAAGAAACTGAATTCACGTCTCAGTCATCAGCATTAACCACAGACCTATCATTTGTCAATGGCCAGAAACACAGCGATGGTAAACCTCACCCAGTCACCCAGATTAACACCCTCCTGCACATGAAGTCCCCAAGCAGCAATCATATGCAAGGGCCAAAGGCAGTTGCAGCTGAGGGACTATGAAGGAAATTCTATGGTCAAAGTTAACTTCGGGCTCAAAGCCAACCTCCAGACAGA
Source organism: Elanus axillaris (assembly GCA_026212715.1). NCBI lineage: Eukaryota > Metazoa > Chordata > Aves > Accipitriformes > Accipitridae > Elanus > Elanus axillaris. Next base: position 16,624,401 of record JANZLQ010000040.1, read on the forward strand.
TTTGCACCAGCAACATTCCTGGCTCCCTCTGCCCGTACCACTGGGAGACCTGGTCACACCCAGCATTTCAACAGAGACCTAAGGCCCCACCTCTGCAGTCTGAACAGGTCAACATGGCCGGACCTGAGCAGCATACAGCTCAGCCACACAGCAAGCACTAGACATTACAGTGTTCCTAACCACAACCTGGGTCATTTGAGCTACAGCCAAATGAGCAGACAACATGGCAGGCAGAAAGAAACCATGGAGCCTAATGCATTGTCCTAATTTTTGGACATGCTCTTCAGTTCATCTGGAGACCCAGCTTTGTTGTTTCAACAGATGCTGGATCAAAACCCTCCTAAGGACATCTGGTTTGACTTTGCTGCATGGTCTGCATCAGCAAGTAGCTATAGAGCTTCCTTACTGAAATTTCTACATATTAAAAGTGCCAGAAAAGTACCTTTGAGTCATGTTGATAAATCCTTGTTTAATAGCTGTCAAGGGAACATGACAGATTAGCCAGAGGGGAGATCTCTGGGCATCCCGCACTCACAGGCATATCATGTACAATAAAGTGCAGATGTAAGGAATGATCACATCACAGTGCCAGACAGCATCATGTCTGCCCATAACATATGGGTATCAGCCTGCATAAGAAAAACAGCATTATAAACCTTTATGGTGTCATCATAGGCAAAGCAAAACTCTGGATGGAGCCTGCTGTGGCTGCAGAAGTCAATAGCACTAAAACCATGCATTGCCTCACCATGAAGAATGCAAACACGGCCTGGCTCCTGGAGAACAGGCATCACCAGTCTAGCCTCCAACTCAAGAGGCACGTGCTATTTACTCTAATGGCCAGTGTAACACAGCTGCTGCCATGAAGGGCTTAACTTACTTCTTCTGTCAAATATCCACTGTATGTGAGCAGCTACATGAAGTATATTAACTCAAAATACAAATGCTTTGGCCTTTAAACCAAACATATGAAAACAAACCCACAATTTTTCCTATTCTACAGTTGTCCTCTTGAATATCAAAGGTCAGGCTACACAGTGGTATTTAAGCATGTATCTATGTATAATATTTGGACAACTTTTCCTCCCATGCCGTATCTTTGTCATGTAACACTCGTGGTCTAGCATACAAAATGACTGAGTCCAGATGTAAAAATTGCAGATAAAATCTTTACGAACAGTACACAAAATCCCAGTGGGGACACGCCACAAGCCTCTGATGTATAGCAAGTTTAATCTTCCTGAATAATTGTTTTCTTTCCCATCCCACACTGCTGTATTTTTCTCTATCTTAATTTATTTTAATAAAACATACGTTTGTTTGGAAACAGCATATATTATTGAGCTGTTCCTGGTTTAGAAAACAGAATCATTAACATGATATAGCACACAAGTGCATCTCTAGTTCATGTTATTTTCTGCTTTGTCAGTTTGACTCAGTCTGTTTTAAATTGCACAAGCTATTTTTAATGGCCTTTTTGCAATTCAGATCTGCATTCTGTAAGTATAACTGAAAAGATAACAGTTCATTTTCAGCCTTGCACTCAAATATGTTGAAGTAGGCTTTAGTAACTGTTGAATATTCTGTTATTTAAACTGCCTTTTTGATTGTATTAATTTTAAAACAAGATTTTCTTTAAAGAGTTAGACCAATGAAATTAAGTCAAAATAGGTGAGGCTTGATTTGCAGTCTTTTACATGGGCCTGAAGACAGGCAGGTTCCAAGAAGACCAGTGAGATGGGTGCTTCATGACAGTAAATCTGAAGTGGAGCTCAGTGAGTGGAAATATTTATCCTAAGCCTATTGTGCCAGAATAATAACGGCACCAAGCCTCCATGGCTGGAGCTCTGAGGTTAGACCCTGAAAACCCTCTTTGTATTTTTCCAACTCTGTCTTTTTTCTCCTTTGTCCACATCATATACCAGAGAAGTACTCTATGTATGTTTTGGAAAATCTCTGTCTTCACTTACATCTCTTGGACATACCATAAAGTTGCATGAAAGCAGAATGCACAGTGCAGAACAAAACTAGCTCCCTCTCCTTGCACACATTTCTGTTTCTTGGCTGGAGCCTTGGATCAAGTCAAGAATCACAGAGCATTTTGTCCTAATTTGAAGTGATAACTGTAAAATAAATTTGTAATGTATATAAAATTGCCTTGGGTAATAATAATTTTCCTGACTCTGCATAATACAGCATTAGAATAATTACTATGTTTGGTGCTGCAGGGCCGAAGATGAGCTGGTGTCAGGGAACACTGCTGAACAAGGCTCAGCAAACAGCTTACAGCAAGGGAAGCCGCCACAGACAGCGCAGCACACTGGGCACTGGCATGACCCATACAGCACAGTCTGACACACCATTCTCGCTGATTACTTTCCAGTTACAGTGATTACCTTCCATGGACTGCGGAAATCGGGGGTGCTCCAGTGTCACTACCAAATCAGTATGCAGGTTAATCACTGGCCTTTGGTTACTGACAGACTTTTGTGGCTGACTCTAGAATTTTGATTTATGGGACTGTATCAATAATTAGAATTACTGAATCTGCTTAAGGCCACACAGCTCTACGTCTCTGTGGTGATGAGTCTGTATCGGTCCTGCTGAACTGGCAGAGATCAACAAGGTTGCAGAAAGCACGGGATAGTGTTTGGAAAGGATATTCATCCTGGCTACGTAGGCAGCATGACAGTTTTACAGAGCACTGGGTAGTGGATTGGAGTTTGGGCACCAAAGGGAACAGATGCCCCTGAGCCACTCTGTCTTGCCACCAGACCAGTTCACAAAGTTCAAACTCCCCCAGTCCATGAGCTGGTTCACACATCCTCTGTCCCTTGTGAGTATTTCTTAGCTGCATTAAGAGATTTTAACGTATGAGATCAAACCCATTACCATATAGTCTTCTATTAAAATACCTCCACAGCTGTATATTCGAGAGGTGAAAAGGCAGAACAAGGTTTAGTAATTATAGCATCATGTTAAACTCATTCTGGGTTATTCTGATTTAGAAGATCACGACAAAAAATGTGTAATTGAAAAGTGCCCTAGTACAGCAGGAGGGCTCCTACACTCTCTCGATTCCCAAGGTACCTGTGGATGGAGAAAGCTTTCATGTCAAGACTCTCATTAGACATGCACAAGGCTTTACAAAAATAAAGTTTGCTTTTGAATTCTGAAGCCATAAAAATATAATTAGCAGAAAAAGAGAGTATAAGCAAACCTGCTTAGGCATTCATGTATTCAAACTGATGTGGGCATTGAGAGCCACATGAATCAATGAAGATGTTACGCCCCGCTTGCGCACTGCCAAGGACACCCAGGCTTTAGTCACAGCTCACTAGCACTTACACTACATTTCACACACATGGCTTAAAGCCTCATGTTGCTATAATGGGCCACGGAAAGCAAGTCTGCCAGTAATAGTCCTTCTTTCAGCTTGAAGGGTCAGAGGAGGAACAGGTCCAGCCCTGGCTTTAGACACCCTTAGGGCCACATTCAGCAGGGAGCAAGCGGGGACAAAGGCCACCCTCCCTCTGTGGTCAGGCAGCTGTGCCTGCCTGCACACGGGCCACCAGGCCACGTTGTTCCCAGAGATGTGCAAGTGGCTTTACACCCTGGTCCCAGCTCGTACACTTAAATCAGTTTCTGTGTTTCAGTGCTGACAGTTGGCATATCTGAGGCATTATGAGACTACTGTTCTACAGAGTTTGACCTTAAAAAATATGTATGTTAACAGCAGAGGAAGAAAACAGTTGCTGAAACTATTGATTTTTAATTAATGTTCATTCTTTAATTACTTGCCTTTCTAATTAAATTGCTGTTAGGTTGGAATGATGGAGCTTCCCTAGAGGTTAGTACGTTGTTCCTCTATGTCTTTTACCTGCAATATTTTATCCTTAAAGTTAAGGTGGAGATCTTGAGAACACTTGTTAAACTTCAGAATGTAACCCAAAATTTTTGGTGGGTCTATGTTGCAGGAAGATGCAGAGGATCATTACTGGGCCAAGAGCTAAGAAGTCTCTTTCTAACAAATTGTGACAAGGGCTATTGATCTCCTACCAGCACCTGAGGATGGAAAGAGAAATCATGTGTTTTAACTGACCCTCACATGAATTTATTCTTTGACAGAGAAAAAATACCTGGGAGTATCTATTTAGATTGTCATGTTTTTGGGTGGGAATGAAACAGCTTTTGTTGTATGAGACAACACTAAACCATGGATAGATATTGCCATAATCCAACTACAGTAACAATAGACGTCATCATCCCTTTTTGCTTTACTGTCTAGCCTAGAATATATTCAGTCTTAACTAAAAGCACCATAGTCTTTACTGATCTCAGTTATGGAGCACACTCTGCCACCTGTGCTAACCTTTCAAGAATGGATATATAGCGTGTAAGCACAAGAGCTATGATATTTATTTCCACCACAAGTAAACACAGAATGATCCTCACAGCCATCCTGAGCTGAGGTTGCAAACAGAACCAAATGACGTCAGGAAAGGAGACAGAAGTCTTGCCAGGTGGAAGGCAATACTGGAAAAAGGGGACATTTATGGCATTCTTCAGGTATGAAGTGAGCAACAGCTTTAAGGAGAAGCAGCATCTTTTAGTATTTGTTAAAAACACTGCCTTTTCCTGCAAACCACGTCTGACTTCTTATCCATTATGGTTACAACAGCACTAATACTATGCTCCAAATGTATTAGAAAACCTAAACTGGATAAAGTCAATATATTCTAAAACAAGAGGAAAAATAAAATCACTGCAGGCCAAAACATTACAGATTTAAGTAGAGAGGGCAGAGGAACTTTTTCCAAAAGCAAGGCTCCCACAAGTTTGCCATAGCATAGACTATATTTTCCTCTCTTCTGGGCCTTGTACCTTGGTTCCTTCTGTCATACTGCCCTACACTTCAGCCCAGTCAGATGCTGCTGTAAAGATGATGTACTCTCACGATGCCAAAGAGGTTAAGTTCTCAGGAGAGCTCTGCTCCATGATGTGGGCTTCCCCCTGTGACCTCCTCCGGGATCTCTGTGGAGCTTTCCTTTGGCAGCTTCCCCAGTTTTGCTCTGAATTTTATGAACATACAAATGCCAAATTATGTGAATTAAAATTTCCACCTGGCATTGGTGGAAAAAATCTACATGTCTTGTGCCAATGGCCTACAAAACTACAAATGCCCTGCTTCTCTCAGAAACAGGATTTGGGTTTTTTGTAGAGATTTCTGAACCTTAAAGACCATTTCTGTGCATGTGACTTGCATTTCCTTCCGGAACCTGCACTTTGCCTTCCCATTGCCAGCATTACAGTGCGCTGGTGAGCACTAACCACAGTGTTTTAAGTCCTCCGCTACTACCCTTCAGCAGCAGCGGCAGCAGTTCGATATCCCATTTCCTCTCTTGGCTTTGCTGTTGAATAGGCAATTTTTCTCCAGTAACTTCTCATTTTTTTTCCCCAACTCAGCTTGCCGCAGCATCTATCTGAGCAATCATTTACTACAGAGTTCTTTACTCCTAAGCTTATTATCTTCCATTTATCTGCATTGAGCTGTGCTGCCCTATTACAACCCAGGTACTCAAAATTAATCCTCCTCATGTATCAGATTAAATTGTTTCTCATTATCTGCTTGACTCTCAATTCAGTACCATTTGTAAAACTAAAACCTACTTTTCTATATTATTAATCAAGACTTTTTTTTTGGTGACAAAAAAGCCATTGTGTCCCAATCTGAGTAATCTAAAACAGTTCAAGTAATATTTCTCATGCTAGCCAAACTTGAATGTTTCCCTATTTTTCTCTTCCCTTCCTCCTGAAGTCCCACTCTGTAATCAGCCTTTTGAAACACAAATTTCATGCATTTAATGCCTATTTCTCCAACCTGTACTGTCTCCTTATAGCTAAAGGTTCTCAGTGATCATTATTTTACATGATCAGATCAATCATAGCATGTGGAGCTGCTCTAGGAGCCCCGATAAAACAATTTCCTATTGTTTTCTTTAAAATGGATTTACAAGGCAATTTCCCTACTTGCTCACTAGCTGTACCAGCCTTCCTCTAGCCTTATTAGATATATGTTCATTTACACCAATTTCTTGAACTTTATTTTGTTGCAGACTGGGGGGTATGGGGCTTTAAATCCATGTAATTTTAAAATTAATTGTGAATCACCTTAAAATTTGCCAACGTTTGAACTCTATCTGAAAAAAAAAAAAGACAGTAATAACCCTTTAGTAAATATGCATGTTTCCCTGCTTTAATTAACTGCCTTTAATTACACTACTCCAATTAGTTACTCATAATTCACCACACTATTAAATCTGAAACCTGTGCCCTCTTTCCCCAAACCTCCCCACCTTCTCATCCTACATAACCTTGATCTAAATGCAATTTGGTTGCTTAGGAGATCTCTCTTGGGGCACTAAGAGCAACACAAAGGCTAAGTCTTCTTCACACACCAGAATGCTCAGAAAGGAGAGTACCCTGACAGCAGGCTTGGAGGAGATAAGAAATGCCTCTTGAGGGCAAAGCTACAGGAGATTTTGAGGGCCACTGTGTTCTGATAACACTCCCTGTACACATGGTGGTCCATAATCACAAAGAGTACAATTATGACCTTGGGGACAGGATAATTCTCAATTTATAAGACAGATAAGACCCAAGTTTGAGAAGCCATTCGGGAAAGCCTGCTGATACCTTTGCTCTTTGACTCCAGAATTTACAGGAACATTTTCAGAGCATTACTTTTATACTCATGACTCCCATTCCCTCCATTGTATATATCCACTTACAAAATGGAGAAGGGAAGAGGAGGAATAAAAAATGGCACACACTTGAAATTTAATTTAAGAATGGCTTCATTCCAGAAAAGAACAGCCTTGGTTTATTCAGTCCCTCAGTTATCAAAAAGCACTTCAGCCCTGACTGAAGGGCAGGTCTGTCTCTGTCTCTAGGTGCCTTAGCATGGGAGGACTCTCACTAACACACCACCCTTGAGCATTTCCTAGCACATTGCTTCTGCCGACAGACCTCTGCAGACAAATGAATGGGTTTGAAAGCCACTGACAACAATTTTCCAAATTTAGGCTCATGAATTAGCTGGGAATAATTCCCTACTGGGTCACAAATGCTTTTGGAGTAAACTTCATTCAAAAACTCACTCCAAACCTAGACCAGTACTCAGGTGAGCTCTCCAAGGGCACGGCCAGTGCTGGCCGAAAGGCTGCACACCTGCCCTGGGGGTGGGGGAGATACAGGTGTCCTCCCCCCTTTCCCCACGTAAGGCTGGTGCATACACTGTCCTACTCTACAGCTGCAGCAAACGCAGCTGGGGAACTTCCCTTCTACAAAATTCCACACAAACCAATTTTCCCTTAACATACCATGCTATTCTGTGTATACTTCATGAAAATCTATTCTTTTCTTTAAATATACCAAAACTTAGTCTGTTGAGAAAAGACAGTTAAAATACGGATAAGACAAAAGAAATTTTACAGTAAGTGAAGATGATATCATCAGCCATTCTTCAGAGCAATTTTCTCTTTTGAGAGGAAAACAGACCACCAAGAAGATGGTGCATCTTGAAGATGAGATGACTTTCAAAGAGATATATTTGAGTCAAACAAAGTGCTGAGCTTAATACCAGAGTCTGGAAGAGATTCTGTGGCCTCCATTATTCAGATGATCTAACATCACTTCTGCATTGAGTCATGGGAGCCCACTTGCAATTCAGAAAAACCTAATCCTCTCAGGCTCGAAATCCAAGTAGAAAACTTACTACTGCGCTTTGTAGGTGAGGTTAGTTCCATGCTTCCTGCTGTAATACTCTTCTATGCAGAATGCTGCTCAATTCATATACAATTCATGCATAGAAACATCTTTTCTCCTTGTTGAATTCCCGCCTCCCAATGCTTAATAGAAGACATGAACTTAAAGCACTTGTTAGAAACTTGACACCATTCAGCACTTTTTACACCTAGTCACAACACCTCTGAGTTAATTGTCCTAATCAAGCAATTTTGCCGTGAAGAACAATTTTATATACTGTGCAGAATATCTAATCTGGTTTCTGTATTGAGGTTTTCCTTCATTCACAGTGAGAAAGAAAAAACATACTCCTGGCTTTCCCATTATTCAACACTAATAGACTTAATTATAGCATAGAGGCTACAGAAAAAATCTCAAGACTATCTTAAGCCATTTCATATATTTGTTAAGTATTAAGGAAGCACACAATCCAACGATACATGACTTTTATTTGCCCTTAGTGCAAAGAGAACTAAAAGGTGATGTAACATTCTTAAAAGAATAACTTAAGGTCACTGCAAGGCTCCTTCCAACCATCAAAATATGTGAGTAACCTAGTACAAATAAGAACCAAGTCTATTACTTTAATGAAATCACATCCTTAAGTGGAAATACACTGTCCTGGGACAACAACAATTGATGTTGCAGGGTAGCTTACCCAGTCAATAAACTTTGAATCTTTTAAAGCTGAAACTATGCCAGTGTGAGTCAGCAAGCACAACAGTCTCTTTTCTGTGAAGAGGATGTTTGCTAGCATTTCTCCTCATTTATCTTTTAACTTCTATTCCACAAACCTGGCAACCAAGAGGAAATCTGACCACTACAAAACACAGGAATTACACTGATTTTTGGATTTCCCTACACACTTTAATTTCCTAGCCATTCTTTTGCTTATAGTTTGTACTTAGTAACTATATTTTTCACTGATGCTCTGCCAAACACTATCAAAGTGAACACACTCTGTAGAGCTATGAACAGAAGACACTTTAGAAAGTGTCTCTACCTGCATTTGTTTATATACAATATAAATTGAACTTACTGATTGGATATGCAAATGGAAGCATAAAATTTGGCTGACCTTTACCTATGAGATGATTATTTGTTAGCAGTGAAAGAGACCAAGAGATTTCACTGGTTTCCATGATTTTGGTCTCCAGGTGGAAGAATTTTTTTTAGAGAAAAATGTCAATTTTTGTCTAGGGAAAGTATTCTTTAGTGCAAGGAAAGATATATCTTTGGGTAGAGGGGAATAAAAAACAGTAGACTTCTGCATCAACTATTAACATAATAAATGGTTTTTAAAAACAACACAGATGGGAGTCCTCCTATGCAGATGGAGCATGAAAAACATTCTGATCAATTCAGCCTACGTTGAATGCAATACATGTATTACACTTCACCTCCTGGCCCTGCAACCAAATGCAACAAGTGAAATGGCATCACAGGGTTACCCTGAGAGGATAGGCCAAGGGACTGATCTGTCTGAGCTGTTAGGTCATTTGTTGAGATGGACAGACAACACATGGATTCCGACTCCTGAATATCTGAAGTTTTCCAATATGCAAATCTTATTGCCTCATGCCCAAACTACGCATTTCTCTAACATTCCAGTAGTTTTCTCCATCATGTTGGAAAAACTCTCACATCTTCTACCAGTTCAAGCAGTCTTGTTGAAGAAGACAAATACCCTGTAAGTTATGTTGATATTTTAGTCTTCAGAGCAATCTTTGAGAGGGAAAGGTTTAGAACAATTTTGCAAGGAGACTAGGATAATTTCCCAAGTTGGACTCCAGTATCATTATTACAGAAAATGGAGGATGCGATGGCTTATAATGAGGAACCCCTACAAACCATGAAAGGAGAAGTCCATATGGGAAGACTCCAGTAAACACTCCTGCAAATGCTCAGGAGACTTTCACATGATTACAGAGGAAGCACTGATCTCCTCCCAGTTTCTTAAGCATTAAATATGGGTGGTGGCTGTAGCCAGCCACCCTCCTAGCTACATGTCCCCTAAACTGGGAATTTCCTCAGCAGAGAGCAGTTCAGGAAATACAATTAATAGAAGTGAATAAGAGAGAGACTGTGCGCATCCCAAAGTCATCTCGCAGCCAGACACCATTTAAGAACACAGACTTTAAAGCCAGTCTAGTTTCAGGTTGTCCCAAGTTCCTAACTATTTTTGAATTGCCTAGTACCAAAGCCAGAAAGCAGAGCAGGGAATCCATAAAATTATACTATTAGAAAGTAAGAAAGAAGCAAAGAAAGACAGACAGACTTTGAGAAAAAAAAAAGTAGAACAGTGACACCCCTTTTTTGGTGAACCACATTTCCTCTTTAACAAAAAACAGTTTTGAAAGCACTTCCTTCCTAATCTTGAGGTTTCATGTTACAGACACTCTTAAAAGCTGCAGAAGACATACTTCCAGATAAGATCTCTCAGTTTTGTGCATATGGATTTCTTCTTCTCCCCTCTCACTTGTTTTTTAATAGACTGCTGAGAAGAAGGACTATTAGGAGTAGCTGAAGCAGGCAAAGCCATTATCACTTGTTCTTTACAGGACCTTCATTGCAACTAAGCTTAATGGAGTGGCAGAGGATTCCTAGAACATTTGGCAGCAGTATATGTAAAATCAACCTTGAGTGTTTAGTCTCTCAAGAAGTTAGAAGTAAATAGTAGGAGCCAGTTCTCAGCCAATACTCACTCCACTCCTGCAATCCCTCTGCTTCACAGCTTCAAGATCCATTGACTTCAAATGGGGCAATGCCAATTTGAACAAGTTATATTACACAAGAAATAACAAGTCTTGTGATTACAATGATGGAGAAATCAGACATCAACTCTCCCATACTCCAACACTGTCACCACTAGATTTTTAAAGACCACAAAGAAGCCATAAACTATTTGAGAATTTGCTCAAACTACCAACTGCAAGAACCAATCTGTTTTGATCCTTCCCTGGAGTCCTATCCTAAATCAAAGTAATACAACTGAACCTTTTAACTAAAGTTTCCTTTCTAACCAACCCACAGCAATAGAAGTCTCTTGAGAAATCTGGTGTGTTAGTTTAGATTTGCATGCTTTTCCTTATAAACCTTGACTTATGGATTATTTTAAAAAAATATTCCTACAGATTTGTGTCCTTACAAGTAAGCATTCATCACAGACACCAACTCCAGGAGACTGAAAAGCTGACAGAATTTTACTGGGTGCTCCTCCTGCCTCCCAGCCAGAATCCTTTCCTTTAGAACTAAGCAGAAAGAAGATAAACTTCTTAGAGCAACAACAGATTGAGCTCAGACATTGACTCAGAAGGAAACAGAATGACTCACGAAACACAGGTTATACAGAAAGATTACTAGAAATAAAACAAGGAATGAAGGTAGAGAGTTTGGGACCTGAATAAGAAACAGCTCCTGTAAAAGAGGAGAGCTAAATATAGAACTCCTCTACAACACCAAGTCACTGGTGCCTTTCAAAGGTACGTGATGAAATCTTTGGGGATGTATTACAGAACTCAGACAGTAAGTTGACCTGAAGCCAACTACCACTCTCACCACATCCATCCCAGGATGAGTGAATTCCAATTTCACCCATAAATAAGAGTCTGGCCAAGGACTTACAAAGAAAAATGTCTGCGAGCATCCATCTCAACATCATTCTGTTGGAAACACACTGACTTTAAAAGTTGGCAATAAAAATTAAAAAAAAAAATGCAAACCACCAACTCCTAAACACACCACTAAAAAAACCACAACTGGCAGGAGCATTGGCTATGTTGGTTTTGGTTTTTTTTTTTTTTTTTTACAATGTCCTTTTGAGACATTAGATTTTAAAAGGCACCTTTTCAATTCTGTTGAGGCAGTACAAATTCTGCTATAGGAGAGCTTATATCAGGAATAAATTGTCATAGTGCTACCCTGCAATCTTCCTCAGTTAGTCTCTTGGATGAACAATTATGCATATTTGCATGTGCAAATTAAAGAATCTGCCCATAAATACACCATATGATCACATATAAATTGGCAGCATTCTACAGAAGTCAATGTACTTCATTCAATTACATAAGTTGAGGATATGGACAACTACTTGTGTGGTTGGAATCCACTGTTTAGATTATTAAATAATTTCATGCATATGACGGTGTGTACAGAGGCGTGAACACAAAGTTAGAGAAAAAGCTGCTGTGCTTTGTGCTGGTCAGTTCATGGGGTCTGATCTTCACAGCGTGAGGTAGAACAACCCAAGGAGAACAGACCATGTTTCTCTGGCAGTGATGGCATAATAAAGATGATGTTACTCAAAAGAAAGTTGCAGCTGAGTAACTAATCTGTTTTTCTTTGGAGATCTCTGTCCTCTAGAGGTCTTTTCTCTCACTTTCAGGTTTCCATCCAGAAGGGACTTCCAACTCCTCTCTAATGCAGTAGCCTTCTAACTCTTTTGGAGCTCATGGATCCCTTTCTTTTTCAATTTTAGATCTCACCTGCAGCCAACAAGCTCATCCAAAAGCTCCCTGCTCACCTGTGCATACCACCAGCTCCTTAACCACTCTCCTAGCAGATTTTTCTTTCCCATTATCGGACTCACCTCCCATTCCAACCTGTCTTCCTCAGTACCATGATGCTTTATGGTTCAGAAACTGCCCTCTCCTCCTTGCTGCTTTTTATACTCATTCTCCTATTTTTGTTTCCCACTCTATTCAACCTGTTTTTCATCTTGATGATTAGTCCACACTTATCTGCAATTTGCTTACAGATTAAAATTAATAGGAATGGGGAATAGAAGTGTTTTTCAGCAAATGAAAAGTACATTTATCTTCAAAAGTATCTTCAGCAGACATGACCTATCAACTCATCAGAGTTCTCAGTGTTCCCAGTGTACCAGCCTGCACAAGCTGAACATCTGCTGCCATTATATCCTGAAGAATGTTCTCCTATATTCTGAATATGAAACATTATATACACACAGAACAGGCATCCTTAGGAAAGAATGTACCTTAGTGTGCCAAAGAACAAGCAGCCGAGAGAAACTTCCACAGGAGAAACTGCCATTCTTTAAAACAACCTACTAATTTTTGGTTAGAAGGTCATCACTCTTAAAGAGAAGGAGTCCACGTTAATTCAGGAACCTTTTGGTAATCTGCTTAGTCTTCCTTAAGTCTAATCAGCATGCCTTGAAGGTAACTGGCTCAGCAACCTAGCAGACAATTGATTTTAAATAGCCTCCTTCTCTGTTATTAGGAGGGAAACTATCAAGGAGCAAAGGAATTTTTGAAGCAGACAATCCAAATTTTAGAGAATATATAACTTCCACTTAAGTATCATTTGTGTATCATAAAGAGTATGTTCTTCAGCACCAGCAGGAAAGCTTGTTTTGACTCAGAGCTTCCCTCAACTTTGAAATAACTAGCACTGCATTTTTTTATATATCCAGAACCATATCATACTAACTGCACATTTCATTGCAAATATTATTAAATGCACTACATGAAATTCTTTTCAGTTAAAATAGTAATTTCCTAAACATGCTCCTTTGTTATTAGTACAAAGACCAGCAAAATTTCTTGCCATTTTTACATTTATCTAATTTAATAGCCAAGTGATTTAAGAAACCACTTACTTGCATTTGGCAGCTCAAGTCCCATTCAAATTTTTGCTTACTACACTTTTTACAGTGTATTTAATCTAAATTTATCATTAAAAGGCCAGCCATATAAAATCTGCCAGGTTAATGCTGATAGCTCATCATTAGAAGGAAACATCCTATATGAAGCTTAAACATTTTCTACTAACACTAGCAATATTCGATGTCAGCTTTGCCACCTGTCTGAAATGAGAGAATGATTATACTCACCAGAGGAAAGAACAACAAGAGAGCAAAAGTCTGTCTTCAACTACTGACTCAAGCTGAAATTGCAGAGGAAGAGAAACAGGAGCAGGCACCAATTAAGCAGAAGTTCACAGCTGAAATCAACTCTGCATTTTTTAACAACTCTTGCAATTAAGTGTCATATTTGGGATCACCTGTTGCAGAAATGAAAAACTATATGACTGTTCAGAGGAAAGGCAGGTTTAGAGAACACACTGACAGTCACCACAAATGTGGTTTATGCTGTTAATACCTTTTTCAAAACACGAAAAGCCTAGCACTACCTTCACTGCGTTCTCAGATTCTTGTCCTGCAGATGGTCTCCATGGCTGACTTTTTCTGCAGCCTCATCTATCTTCACAACACTGAAGTCAAAGTTGGTAAAGCTTCCAAACCCATGACATGCATGAGGGCAGGCAGGACATATGAGTGAAAACATCCCTATTTCTGAAGTCACTAGCCCACAGTTTACTGGCATCAGAGCCTTCCATGCCCTGAGAAGTCTCATGACAATTTATTGATGCATCTTCAATGGATGCTAAAGTACCAGCTTGCTGTATGGAATAAGTTCTGCCGATTCAGGGGCAGAGATAGTATTTTACCCTCTATGGTAAACCTCTTAGTTTCATCCTCTAAGGATGTGAGGCTCTAGGGCTAGCTAAGCCTCTGGCTTTCTCATAAAGGTTGCAAGAAACATAGCTGAAGAATGAAACATGCCTCTTCCACAAGATTAAAGGAAAAAAAAAGTCCCTAAGACAGGTGTACTGTAACAAGAAGGGAAACCAACCATAAGGAGGAAAGGTTAAGCTGTTATTTAGAATATATTTGTTAAGTAACCCAAACCTCAAACAGAGCAATTAAGAGGAAGCAACGGTTGGCCCACTTCATTTGTCTTCTGTATGGCGCTCCAGCAAAACAATCAAGATGTTTAGATATTTGTGTAACATTACACTCAGTCACTACTCTATACACTGGTGCTCTTCTGACTTCTCTATGCCAAGGGCCACACAAAACAAATTAAAATCTGACTTAATGGTGCTAGCACAAACCTGAAGAGTGGCTACTAGATTTTTATTCTGCTGTGAGAGCTAATTTTGACCAGATAGTGTAGAATAGTGAGAACTAACACAGCTGCATCAATAACCTTTCTAGAAGGGACTGTTCTGTAATGTGGAAATGTCAAGCGTGAGAGACAGCTGGTACCTAAAGACTTCTTGTGCCGTAAGTTGTAGATATATTCTTCATTTTTTTCCTTGCTAAATCAACATGCAAGAATTACTTAGTGCACTTGAAAACCGTGGCTGACAGCTTCAGATCAGGAGTATCCAAGATTGCCGCGAAAGGATTTCTCATTTCCAAAATGCACCATAATTTTCTTTACAGCAGGAGTTCAAGGAACATTGTGTCACTTAAAGAGAACGTACAGCCATGTCTTGGATACACCTCTGCAGGTCAGAACCTTTGCAGGATTATGTCCCTTGTAATCTTTAGGATTTATTCTACCTCTTTGGAATCTCAGTCTTTCAGAAAAAAAAAAAAATCTGTCTCAGTGTTTTCAAACACATGGCAGAAAGAAACAAACATGCACACTGGGATCAATACTGAGCAATGACCTATTCAGTCTTCCTGAACACCATTGCTTGATAGTATACCTTTCTGTCCTGAAGGACAAGAGCTGTCTTAAAAGATATGCAAATATTTTGCACTGTCCTACAAAAGCTGGGAGTTTTTTTTAAGCATAAGCAAAATCAAAGAACTTGTACACAGCAGTAAAACTCTGTAGATAGATACCAGTGGGCAAAAAAATGAATATGAAACAGTCTAAGCACTGACTTTTTCCCAAACTCTCAGATACTACTGAAAAAAGAGTTCAACAATTTTATTTAAGTATTCTAGGAAAACTGTCGTTTTGCAATCTTTCGACCTCTGTTGTGCTAACTGAGGTCTCGGTAAAGCTTCTTCAGTTTCGTTAGCTTTACAGGTCAGGAAACTTCGAACAGAAAATAGAGACAAAAGTACTACCACCCAAAGTTAACTGCTTATGCAGTCGTAAGAGAACATTAACCCACATTACTGCATAGCATGCTCACCACATATACAAAATAAAATGTACTGCTGTGAAAATTCTTCAGCTTTGTTCTGAAAGCATCCACAGCTCTGACAGAGCGGTATCCAGAATGAGGAGAAGCATGAGCAAGCTGCTGAAGGCCCAGACTGCTGATGGAACGAAGAGCAGAAACCCCTGAGTT
The DNA here is from genome assembly GCA_026212715.1 of Elanus axillaris. Lineage (NCBI taxonomy): Eukaryota > Metazoa > Chordata > Aves > Accipitriformes > Accipitridae > Elanus > Elanus axillaris. The sequence goes on from JANZLQ010000040.1 coordinate 16,640,325, forward strand.
AGATATGGGCTGAGCTAATCCTGGAACTGGAAACCATAGACATGCTGCAACATAATACTGTGAGTTACTCAAGCTAATTATCCCTGAGACAACTAACACCATTGCACGGTGCTGCACTGGACCGCATAGATGTGGGATTGTAGCTAGGGGATCTCTGCAGCATGCTCTGCTGCACCATGTAAACATGCCTAAATGCTTTTGTAAGCAACTGCCTCAGGAAAGGCAACAACTTTCCAGTGATAGCTAAAAAGTTTAACAACTCCTTATTTCCAGAGTTGTCATAACCTAGAACAGCATGAAAATTTTGGTGTGCTCTCAACCCAAAGGTCAGTATTTAAATACTACAGACGTTACCACTGATAAAGGGTCATGCAATAATTATGACGGGCCATGTAGCTGAATAAGATACAAAGAAAAACCTTCATTATTAATAAAGAACTATATCTTCTTATTTAAAATGAGGACAGATTCAAGAGTGAAGTCTGATGCTTTATCAGGAGAGTCATGAAATGAAAAAGTAGCAAGACAAAGGCCTTCCTCCATACAAGAAGCACTCTTTGAAGCTCTCAAAGAGTCCTTTACAGACGAGATGAGAAAAGAATATCAGCATGACTCATTTGGTCTAAATGTCCTACTTTAGATATGCTAAGTGCCAGATACTGTCTCCATAGTGAATATTTATTCTGAGCTGAGAGCAAAATCGCAAAAGGCATAGATAAAAGATTTGCCTTGAAGAGTACACAGGTAAGGTAAGAAATAAAGAGTTCTCTTTAGGTTGCCATGACCTGTTGAGTGGTGAGGCCAGCTCCAACTTGAGAATTAAAACCCACTGTCTTGAAATAAAAGCACTGAAACTGCTCCTAATGCCATTACTTACTTAAACTTCTCAGATGCTCCTGAGTGCAAATTTGGCTAACAATTACGCAACTCACAATTACAGGTGCACCTTTGAATTTTTGCAGCAGGAAAACCCAGTTCAAATACACTTAATTTCCAATTTGTTACTTGTGGCCAGGTGAGCTGGCAGATAAAAGTACTTCAAGGACTCTTAGTGCTTCTCCTGGTGGTATCAATTATCTACAGACCTGGGACCACCCACCTGGGACTCTGTGAGGACAGTCACCCAGAAAGACAGGTCTGTGTATACTGAAAAATCAGCATCTATTAGGTTAAAATCTGACCATGCTTTATAGAGGTCAGGAAACATCTGGGCACTGAAGAAAGTGTCTAGCAGAAAAAAGAACATAGTCCCAAAGGGACTAAGTATTCAGTAACAGGTGTACACACAAAGGTACTTTGTAACAGCAGGTTTGATCAGAGGACATAGTCTGCGGGAACTATGACTTAAATATCAGCTCCCCTGAAGAGTGTTGGGTAAGAACTGACTGCAGGGCGAGCACTGGTCCATCCATCAGTGCCAGACACCAGCTGAATTCCCCCTCTGTGAGCTGCTGGCCTGGAGGGCAGCCTGGGAAGGACAGCGGCACTATTAAGTTTGAAATCCTTCTTCTATCCAAAAGAGGGTGTCTGGGCTACCTTTATTCCTCACATTTTATCTTCATTTATTCCAGTCACATTACTCTAAAGATTTGAGTCTGACAAATAGACTAAGGTGTGCACACTGTTTCCTGGACTGAGAGGTGTGTGCATACACAGTGAGAAGGATTTTCCAGCTGCAATCCTTATTTTTCAGGTAGGTAGGAAAAACCTGGCAGGTGTATTAGCTAAAAGGAATTAGCAAAGCAAATCAACAGAATGCAGGAATCATAGCTATGTATAACATGCTGATGTCTAAGCCTCTCAGGAGCTAAGTAAAGCCCTAAGGAGAGCTCTCGCACCATGTCCTGTGAGGTAGCAGGTATATGTGAATTCAGGAACAAGAGAGATTTGCAAGCCATTTGAAATTACTACATTCAGTGACTTTTCTTCAAAACCTCAAATGCCTTCCTCAATATACACTTTGTAATCATTGCAGTACCTGCAAACAGAAACGTTTTATCAACAATTAGATGCCTCCTGCTCAGGACTTTAAACAGTGAACCACCACCTTATTCTTTAAATCATGTCCAGCCCCCCTAAAAAGAGAGGTTTTTTATAAGGCAGCATGCAGCTGAATGTGTGAACACCAAAGCATAGAGCCAAGTACTTGGTGAAAAGTAAGGAAGGTATGGAAAATTAAAGAAGTAGTAGAGGATAACAGTTAAGGGTAAAGCTGAAATAGGAGCCTAATAACCTGTCACCATTCACGTGTTACCTGCTAACGCTGGCTGCTGCTGTCCCCCTGTCCTCTGTCCTTCACTTTGCCACCCCACCCTGCCTGCCACGGCTGGCACCGGGCTCACCTAGTGCTGAGCCACTCCTTAACTCCCCGCGATGAGGAAAGAAGGTGTTTGGTGGTGGTGGATGTTTGCTGAAGCACGGGTCAGCGCACAAGCAAGTGGTGGGAGGCGAGAGGAAAGGACGGCTGGAGGCAACTGGCAGATCAGCCGCAGAGCCGCTGCTGAAGAGAAAGACAAAAAACTCAGATTCTAAATTGAAGTCCATGGAAAAATGTTGAATTCCCAACTCTGCTGTATTTCTGCACAGCTGGAAGCATTACACCCCAGAATCTTCCAAAGATAATAGTTAAGTACCTAGTGCTCAGCTGATTCAGTAGGCAGTGTTATTGTTACTAATGCTGATGAGACGCCCAAATAGTTTTGAGAGTCAAGTCCTTCAGTTCCCTCTTTATAATGGGAAACATTACATTTCCCTACTGCACAGGAGTGCCATGATGACAAGCATGTTCAATCACGAATCACTGTGGCAATAAAGACCATATAAACTCCTAAGGGAGTAAGCAAAGAAGAAATCAAATTAAACTCTATGAGGGGGTTCTGATCTTATTTGCAGACAAGTAAATATTGAGTAAATCTTGGATTTTGGTGGAATTACTCTGGATTTGCACTGTCTGAGCCTGAACCCAAGCCAGGCCCAGACTGCGTTCAGGTAAGCTCATTAAATACATCCCAGCCCCTTTGACTCTCCTGGGAGCACTCACATGTTTAAAGTTAATCATGTGCTTAAAGGCTTTGGAGGATCAGGGCAAGAGGGCTCAGACACTTACAGGACTGAGCTATTCTGCTTTATGTACTAAGCATCTGAAGAAAATAAGAGTGCAGTTGTCACCACTGCCTTCCAATGCCCTGAAACAGAAGGTCATCATTTAATCACTCGAGTCAAAGTTGATTTTTCTTTGGGGGGAAAAAGCCATTATAACAGTGGCAGCTTCAGACCTCTGGCTTTTGTGGTCTATGTCACTCCCTTTAGATCATCCTTCACTATAGATATGGTCCCATAGCTGCAGCACCTCCATGTGTATCCAGACAGACAGGATTTGGAACTTATTTTCATTTCATATTGGAAAAGGCTCAGACATCACTCATTGCTGCTTCTTGCCAGTGCCAGCACTCAGGAGCGAGGCAAGGTGAAAGCTTCATGTTCCTCACAGGAGAACCTGAGAGCAGACAAAAGCTGAGGCAAGAAGAAGGTTTTGCTGAGGAAAAGGGTGATGATGAGAGCACAGAAAGCTGCAGGGCCCAGCACCAGGCAATAGTAGACTGCCTGCCCTCCCTGGGATGAACTGCTTCAGGCCAGACAGCTTAGCTGCAGCAGGAAAGGGTTAAATACTCCTGTTGGCAAGAGCCTTGGCAAGTGGGATACCAAATCTTCACTTTTCACCTCCCTTGAAAGCAGAAGACATGATGAAAAACATCACAGAAGAGTATGAAACATGATTAACTTAGTATCAAGGGACCATAACCTTAATAAAGTTTCTAAATAGGACCATATAACTTAGGAGCCCCTATTTAATGAACTAGTGAGTTGCTTTCAGGTGGCTGTTGGTCCAGATTAAATCTGAGGTTGAACACACATGCAGCGCAGATGCTGAACCTCCTTGCTGGTGTCTCACAGCCAAGTGTGCTGGGTCTGAACATCTTGGACACAACTGGCACGGGCAGCTGTACCTATGTTTCACATGGCTCATCTCTATTATTCCCCACTAGAATATAAAGTCTTTTTCAGTTCTGAACAATATGTAAAGTTTAAAAACCTCTCACAGTTCTCCATGATTTCAAATACATGGTCTCCTCCCCCTTCGTCTTTCTTTTTGTCCTCTAAAGTGCAGAGATGCACAAGCATTAAGATAATTAAATGAGGGAGCCAGGCTAATAGGACTGATTTGGTCTAGAAGAAAAGTGTATAATTAGAGTGCCGAGTAACAGTACTATCAGTGGTGACACGACACTTGGAGCACCAAAGGGACATTCAATATGACAACATAAAGGCTCTGAATTTCTGCTGATGACAAAATCATGTGTGCACATGGAGTAGGCGGAAGAGCCAGCCTCCCACATAATGTGCTTAAATGTCCTACCTTTTCCTCGCCCCCGGGACTGGCTCTGCCAGTCATCCCTTTGCTAGGGATGAAGATAACAAGCCATTGTCAAGGGCAACCGCAAAGCTGCTTGTTTCACATTAGCATCCTTAACATTTTCTATCTAATCAGATTTCCTGTTGGTTGAGGAAAGCTGCCTTTCCTCATTACCAGCTGCTATCCCAGATTTCCCTCTCCCCATCTCCAATACGTATTTTGCCATGCTTGTCTGCTTTTCTGTGTAAAAAGGTTATGTATGCCTAGAGGGAGACTAAATGTTACCAAAAAAAAAAAAAAGGGCAAAAAAAAAATCCCACATGAAAACAGAACTGTGGGCGAGAGGCCAAGACTCTTGATTATGTGACTGTGACTAACCAATGGGTGTTTTTAAGAAACATTTCTCTCATTATATTCCCTCCTCTGGATGTAATAATACAACTCAAATTAGTTTTCCAGGAGCAGACTTCTTTTTATGTAACCATGTTTTATACAGATAGCAGCAGCTTATGTTTAAACTATTTAAAAGAACAAATAGCTGCAAAATGTACTTCAGATGGCCCTTCTCCTGCTAGCAGTATATTCCTGGCTTGAGGGAAGCTACAAAAACACCCTGTATTTTGCTGCTGCTTGGATGTAATTGTAAACAATGCACAATGCCCACAGGACCTAGCATCCAGGTAAGGATGTCAGATCCACTTGTTTTATTGCATTTGAGAGATCCATAACATTGTAGACTGTAGAATGACTCTGACAACACTAAGTTGGAATGATGCAGAATAAAGCAGCAGTTCATCTTTGGACTAAGTTAAAAGTTTCCCATAGCATTAGGAAAGGCAGCATCCTATCTGAACCGTGGTCCAGACTGACAGTACCCTGCTGGTACTGGACTCAAATGGAAACTTCCACATTATAGGAAGATAATATAGTTGCCATTCTTATTGTTCTCCTCCTTCCTTCCACATCTACCACTTAAAAAAAAGACTGTTCTTGCTTTAGTTACTGGACTAAGGACAACCTTCTATGTGTCCTCCAGGCTGATACCAAAGGTACTAGCCCTGGACGTAATCTGCTAAGGTATATTTGAAGCATATGGGTGCTGTGAAAAATGACAACACTGCCGGCAGGCAGGTAGGGTAGCAGGAAAAGAACAAGAAACTAAGACAGGTTAATTTAGGAAACAGGGATCTACTTTTCTCATTCCTTCTCTTGCTTTTAGAAATGGGCCTGAGATAACAGAAACGATGGACCACCTGGTTCAGATACCAGAGCGAGGTGGCATTTAAGTCTTTCAGCAAATAGTAGAACATTCCCCAAACAACCCTCCAAAAAGCGATGAAAATCTTTTACCCAGTGTCATCACATATGCCTAAGGGATTCAAACCCCGAAGGGATAAATGAGGCTCTCCAAGAATTAACCCTGCATGAAAGTGGTTAAAAAGTGCAGAGTAAATGAAATAGGCAAAGAGTTGCCAAGTTAGGAACCTGCAGGATTTACTATGTGTTCCCATGTTACTATTCAGCAGATAAAAAAGGTACATTTTTATACTCTCTGCAGAGTCTTACAAGTCTGCAATTTTCCATAAAACTTCCATTACAACATTGTACTCTGAGAGCTCTCCAATAGCTTCTTAGTTACCATACTTCCCAGTACCTTAAAAAATGTGTAAAACATGCTATAGTAACAAATTTAAACATTTATTTTCATTCATCCTCACAGCACAATTGAGCTGTTAAGTGCTGGGTTCACCCTAGAAGGTATTCAGGTAAGGTTTCTTTCAGCCACTCCATTAACTTCAACGGACTGTTTTAGTGTTTGCACTGAAAGCACAGTTCAGATCATTTCACACTTAAAAAATTTTCAAGCTTCATGCCAACAAACCACAGAGGATGACACACATCAGTCTTTCAGTGGGTCTAACACCATTGCCAGGCAATTCACAGATTTTGAAGAAAAAGACCAGTGCAGCCCAGGCAATTTAAGCTGCAACAGAGGCCAAAAGGACTCCTAAACATGTATTTCTCTCTCATGCTAGGGGCAACATCTTTCACAGAGAAATCACGCAACAATAAAAATTGATACCCTATGAATTCCCATCAACTCAGACAGTTGTAGGACAAGTCAATATGGCCATAGCTTTTTGTGCCCAGCCTAGTAATGCAAAATTCCCAGAAAGGAGGAGGAGGAATAAAAAGGGGAAGGGACATTCATCCTTGTATACTGCAGTAAGAGATGAAAAGCTTTCCTCTTAGAACTAAACATTTCCAGTAAGAACGATTAACAATACCATATGCCATGGACGAAGGAGTAACACAGCTGTTGTTGGAAAGAGACAGTATTGTAGATTTATGGAGAATCAAAGAAGAGCAACTGTTGGCTTCCAGGCGACAATGTGGCAGAACTGATGCTCCCCAGGTCTTCACTTAGAGCCTGCACCTTGCAAGCTTCTCCCAGCAGATCCTGAATTCCTCAACATTGGACCAAACCATGGCCCCAGGAGTCTCATGCTCTGGAGATAAAGGCCCAGGATACTTTTGCTTGCCTTGTTCCTCTTGAACATACCATTGGTGTGTAAATTGTTGATTTAGTCAACAAAAGTGATCAGACCTACATAAGAGCTAGTCCCCAGCAGGAATCCAGCTCCCAGTATAAGTTTCACTTAAATGACCATCAGCTTCTGCTGGAGTTACACATGAGCACAAGGAAAAATTGAAATACATCACGAGTCAATGATGCCAAGTTTAGGATCCTGCATTTTATGGCTCGTATGGAATCTTTCATTTCACTGAACATCACTTGCTGAGGATACTGAGCACCTCTAATAGTTCAGCCATCACCATCTTCCTAAAGGAGCTTGACATGAACAGTTCTGGGCTCGTAATTTACTCATGAACAACACAAACCCTGACAGATGATATGAAATTCATTACATTTGCTAATCCAGAAAAGTGCTATGGGATTCACCTTTCCTTCGTGTTTATTGGGTTCAGAATCACAAAATCACAACTCCTATCAAGTCAGCCCCAGAACTGAGCGGAGAATTAGACTTCGTGTTTTCAAAACCCAATTTTAATATTCAGTTATATCATCACTGAAACAAAAAAAAAAGCTCTCCCCACACCTTACACCAGTGTTTGTGTCAGACTTAAAATTTCTGGTGAGATGAGAAAGAAATACTATTTTAATAAAATACTTTTCTTTAAAAAGACAGAGATCTCCCAGAAGTGGTGCAAAGAACACTCATGCAAATTTGGGGTAAAAGGAGAAAGCAATTGACTGAAATATTTTTGGCTAATAGTGACAGCTCAGCAACTGATGCCCATCATTACAGAGAGAATAATACAAGTGATTTGTGAGGAAGGACTCCAACCTGCTCACTTTGCCATTCCTGCAGACTCAACTGTGGTAGAATCCAGCCCTGAATATTTAATCTTAAAATACATCTACGAGCAGAAGCATTGTCTTGGCAGATACTGGATCTTATGCAAAAAGTAGAAGGCTTACCATGTAGAATATGAGGCAGTAATGCAAAACACATGTGGAACAATAAGAGAAAATATTAAAAAATATACTTTAAAATAGCTTATGTACAGTGGACAAACAAGTTCAAGATATAGATACCTCATTAGTAATTTCATATTAGTAAACATGGCATTAGAAAAGACCATACCTTTGCTTTATCTGAAAAGGAAAACATTCTACTTATTTTTTTTCTGCTCTGCATGCATTTCATTTTCCAAAATGCAACCAGGCGTGCATTACATACAAACTTCATCCTGCTTCACTGAAGTACAGCTGTTATGAGCATTCTCTAGCACTATGCAGAAGCCTTATGGAGTGAAAGGTGTTGGGGACAAGGCGAATCTGAGTCTAAGTGCCATATTTTCAGCAGAGTGCAGCTTCAGAAATATTACTGGAAAGAACCAACTAGAAATTGATGCCATTTAAGTAGCAAGCAACTTTTGGCAGCCAAAAAAAGGGCAGTGTGTAATGATGAGAGCTGAAACAAACAAACTTTATTTAAGAAAAAGCAGCGTCACTTCTTGTCTAGAATGATACTGTACAGAGCTTATATTATAGTGTCCCGTGATAGCTGAATCAGACACTAACAGGCAAGCAAAGGGGGACATGGAGTGCATCACGCTTCCTGCATCAGTTGCGCTGCACTGACACAGGCTTGAAAACACACAGCACACTCTAGGGACATACATGGAAAAATAAAAATAATAGAAACAAACAGAACATGGATCCATAGTGCCACAAACCTTCCGGCTCTGTGTTCTCTTTGAGGTGCACTTGCTTCAGTGGGCAGCAGAAGATTTCGTGACACTTAGCACGAAAAGGGGACTCTTTTTTCTTTAATTCCGCAGATTGGATCGAATCTTGCCGTAACATAATGTACTCCTGTGTGCCAGGGGGAGCGTCATCCATAACTGTGGTCACCACATAACAAAATGAACTCAAGTTAGAGCTTGAGGAAAGCAATCTAGAGAATTAAATCAACTACATAATGTCAGGGTGGGGAAAAGAAAGGAGGGAAAGAAATGTTTATAGGAAGGAAAATAAAATTTAAAGTGTAAAGCATCTTAGTCATGGTGGTAGAAGGGTGAGGAAAACATTTACTTCTATAAACAATTCTCATAAACGTCAACACTTTATATCGGTTCATGCAGCTTTAATAAATAGCAGAATAACACCCTGCTCCAAACAGCAACAATGCTCTCTCTTATGTCTTTGCTTTATTCCCCTATAGCACCTATATCTATTCTGCATGCAGATTAAGAGAAAAGAAGCAAACAAAGCATGCTTTTATTGCCTAGCCACAGGCAATCTCTACGTTAACATCAGGGAGTAATCATTGCACATCTGCAGGTAATGCAACATTAGTGTATCTATTCCCCAACGTAGAAAGAACATGCCTTTATCAGGACATATAATTATACACATTTCCTTAGAGCAAGGATAATAATCCAATGACATTTGACTTGATCATCAATTTGAATGGATAGAAGAGTAGACGTACAAAGAGAAAGCACATTAATCCTTTTGATGGTTTTCTTGTAAAACAGCAAGTCATTTTTTAAAGTTGATCTTATAAATCAATACTGCCATTAATGACATAAATTATATGCAGTCCAAAGTGTTTTCTGAATGGGGTCAGACTATTAAACAGTAAAAAGATAAAATATATAGCATACAGAAAGCTCCAGCTCCCTCAAAGTATTACATTACCAGAAAGAATTGAAACACTTTCCCACTATCTAAAAAATGAAGCCTTAATAACAGAGATAGTGAGATTCCTCAGCTTACAGCTTTAAGGCACAGATCATCTCTCAAGAACAAAAAATTAAACGATGTGAAAAAGACAGTCTCTAACCACTACTAGTTATTTGTAGTGTGATGGAGAGAGATAAAAACACAGCCAAAACCAAGCTGAGATTCTTCAACCCTATGGCAAAAAAACCCAACCAAAACAACAAAACAACAAAAAAACAAATCCAAGGATTAGGAAAGTAAAATTCCAACAATCAGGAAAGTAACTATTGATAGGCAAGTCTAAAGCCACAGATGCACTAACACTACATAAGTTTATATAGTTCTAGAAGTGCTGGCCAGCAATTCAAACAATTTAACTGTTTCCTAAATATTTGCCAGTGTATAATCTTTTTTAAAAACTGTCAGATTTAAACATGGATCCCCTCAAACAAATGTTATCCTCTTGCATTCTCATGCACTTGTTTTTTTTTTCTCTCCTATCAAGAATGGTACTAGTAAGAGTCATATCTAGGTGATAAATAAGTGATTTAACGTGATAGTCTTTCTCTTCACAGTGGGCAGTCACCTTCTTTCAAGACCTCATTAATCCACAGGACACACTTTGCACCTTGGCTGTTACTGCTTCATTAGACTACACACAGCATCAGTAACACACACTAATAATCCATATAAAGCATCATTAAAAGGGATGCATGAGCTAATAGGAAAGCACAAGTGATTCAAAAAAGAGCAGCAGGTTGATGGAGCACAAGGTCCCAGTTGCCTCATTGCCCCCTTAACAATAGTAGTTTCACTTTGGCTTGTTTGAAGGGTACGTATGCATTCAAGAAACATACAGACAGCCCTGAGACTGAAGGGCAATTGCTGGGAGTAATTACTATGAGTAAAGACTAAAGATAAGCCAAAGACCAACAAGCCCTGATGGGTCAACTCCTCCAAAAAGACATCACACAGCTGCTGTCGCAGGTATCCATGTAAAGGCACCAGCAAGCTGTGTGCAGTGCCACTGATGTCAACCGTGCGGGAGCCCTACGGCGCGTCCCTCTGACATTTACAGGATAACGTGCACCGTGAAACGTGAATAGCCAGCAAAAGAGTGAAATGCACAGCTACCTTCCACCAGCAAGCTGGCTGATACACAGCAAAGCATGCCCCACTGTCGAAACCTCAGCTTTGGGCAAAAGGCATGTCCCTGGGCTGACCCTCCGAGAGGTATAGTCCCTTCCGAGGAGAGCTGTTCAAATGCAGAAGCTCAGAGAATTACACACAAGGTTCAATGCTGAGTGGTGCTGGACTGCTGCTTCAGTGAAAAAAAGCAGAAATCAGGCCAGCAGCTGCTAAAACAGGGCCTGCAGGGGAGAAGAAGCTACTTACTTACCCAAACGTACAGCATAAAGACCTATTCTCCTAGCCACAAGAGCTGTTTGGCACTGGGCTATGATTTCTCAGCTTCTGTAAGCTCAGAGGGCTCATACAGGATCTGCAAACCAACTCCATGGCCTGATTTCATTTGTCAAGTGTTTAGCAAATAGTTGCTTGACATCATTGGGTGAGCCCACCCTATCTCAGGCAAGCTCACTAAGACAGGTGGAGAAGATATAACTTGTCCTTTACCAGTCACCTACACGCTCATGTCACCACCTGCACATATTTATTTAAATATGAATAAGCCACAAAGAGAACCACACCTTCAATAAGTGAAGAACATGCTGAAATCAACAAAAGCACATCAGGTTACTAGAATCCAGGACAGCAGGTGTAAACGAGTCTTGGTTCTGAGGACCACTGTAGCACTGACATCTGGAGCAAACCCTAGGAACCACAGCTCTAATAAAGCCTTAATGCTGGAATGATGCATGGATAACTTAATTGATGTCAGTGTTCTGAAGGGAACAGCTAAAACCTTTTCTTAACATGATGAATGGCTTCAAGTCAGGCAGAGAATTTATTACAAAACTAGAAACACCCCCTGACCTCAGTGCCTCCTTTTCCCTGCAGCAGTGACAACCAGACACTCTCACAGAGCCACTGAAATCACAGCTACAGGACCTCAACTATGGGTGCCAGGAACCAATCCACAGGGAAGTTTCAATAACACAGAATCTAATGTAAAAAGCTTTAAAAACCTGATGATGCCCATTTTTGATGACTAAAAATAATTAGTGCACAACCATGAAAGGATCATTATTAAACAACTGTGAACAACCACTTTGGAAAAGGGAGAAACATCACCAGGAATCTGCTATGATTTTGCTAATGAGATAAAACCCACACTTAGGAAAGAATCACACATACATCAGAGTAGGAGAGAAATGGTAAATTTTAGGGAATTAACAAAAATCAAAAGCAGTATTTACATACTGTGTTATGTGGAGCAGAGGACATTGTTTGTACTCAACTGCTCCCTCCATTACAGCCTCTGCTAATTGCAAGACCTAGGATACGATTACACTCCTCTGTGTAATGCACAGATACACAAGCTAGCTTTAAATCACCTAATTTGGGTAGTAATCACAAGCCAGCACCAAGCTTAACAAGGGCAGCAGAAGACCCATGAGAAGCCTGGCAGATGCCCAGCTTCACTCCATCACATAGATACTGTTCCCAAGAGCGGTTAGAAGAAACCTTCACTGAGGCACATCTACATTTCCTTGGCCACCTTCCTGAGGGCAGATGCGTAGTCATCCTGCCAGCCTCCAATATTCAGCTATGCCTCCATTTTTATACTTCAGTAGCTGTGCACCCTAACATACTCCCCATCCTCATGGGTGAAACACCTCAGCAGTCTACGTTTCCATCTTCCCATGAGTCAAAAGGGGGCAAGACTTCATACATCATGGGCACAGGTCATTACGATACTAGTAAAGAACTTATACATTCTCAGTTGGAAGATGATAAATAAATACTTCATAGCTTTAAAAAAACCAAAACACACCCCAACCTTTTTTCTTCCCTGCCCTTCCATAATTTGATGGAGACCAAAACCACAGCAACTGTGTATACATGAGAGGAATTTGCTTAGCAGTTAACATAAAATAGCTGCAGTAACTATTATGTTTTCTACATCAAGACATTCAACTTGCTAAATATCACCCTGTAGCATATTCCTTAGTTTTAAAAAAATAATAATTACAATAATAAAAACTTACTGTCAACAAGCCAGTAGGAAAAAAAAATTCCTTCTTCCTATAAGCCTTACTGAGAGAGAGGAAAGAGATCTTTAGGATGACTGCTGGCACCAGGATGTTTTTCAAGATAAATTCAAACACATTTACTTTATATAAACACACCAGCTAAACACTGCAGGTTTGTGTCTTTTATATCCAGCTGCATTTCAGTCCTATCTAGAATTGCCAGAAACCATAACATCAACCCTGTCCATAAGCCTTGGCTCAGGTTCCAACTGAATAATCTTTGATATAATTCAGAGTTTAATAAAGCTGTAAGGAAGCATCTTCCCCCCGCCTCAGTTTTACATGGAGAGGTTTCAGCTCTGCTACTAAAGGCTGTAGCAACCTTAGGGTAAATATGTATTAATATCCAGGCAAAAGAAACCCTCATGTTCCTGTTAGACTGTTCTTAAATTGTGTCATACATTCAACACAAAAATTGTATACTTCCATGGACCCATTCCCTCCTCTAATGACTTTTCAGGTCATTACCTGACAAGTGAATTTCCTTCCTCCTCCTTCAGTTCCCTTACTTTTGTTAGTCTGGTTAGTTTTACATGCTGTGAGCCCCAGGATACTTACACTTGCAATAAATTAGTTTTTCTGGCATTTTGGAAGGACTAGTCAGCTTTACACTAGATCTTCAACCCATGAAGAGCATTAGAGTGCCTCTTAAATCATGCATCCACAAAGTGAAGCAAATCCCCTCTCTTTGGCACAAGCGAGCAAGTTGTAAATAAACCCCACAACCAAACATTCCCCCCAGTATGACTCTTTTTGGAAAAATAAGAGCAGCAGCACATGCCTCACCACTGTAGCCTGCTAGGCTCTGCTGTGAAACAAAAAGGCAATGCTCACCAAGAACCTCCTCCATCCTCTGCCTCCTCCACCCACAAAACCAAAAGAAAGGTTACAACTGAAGTTACCTTGGCCCCTGAGACTGTTTAGAGTTATGTAGGAAATATTTTTTTCCTTTTAGGGAAAACATGAGGATTATCAAGTTGCTTTCAGCTCCTTACAGGAGCAAATCTTAAAAAAAACTCTCCAAAATAACTTGCTTCAAGTGATTGCCTGCAGGACAGGGAATGGGTAGGAAAGTGGGGTATTTTTCTGTAATAACATTTTCCCAGTTGAAGCAGCTGATGAAAAGCTCTCGGGTATACATGTAATAACAATTCCCTTTGCTTCTTTTCATTACTGCTTTGTTTTCTCCCTAATTTATTCCAGTTGAAGATGCAGTTTTTGTAAGCCACCTGAACAACATAATGAACTCAGGGCACAAAAGTACTTACAAGTTAATTAAAAAATAAAATAAAATTCTATTCTGGGGTTGTGACACACTCAAAACTTCTTAATGGCAACATAGTCTATCCATACCATTTCCCTATCCAGATTTGCCAAAATCTCAATGAAGTATTCTTACCAAACAGCCCTGGCACTTCTATGTCACCCAGAAACCTTAATGTTCAGCTTGCATCTGTGTGCTTCCAAGTTTGAAGTCTGGTTGACTCTGACTTTCAGTTTTCACAATGAAGATAGGTATCACAGGAAACACAAGCAGCCAAATTCTCTAATTTGTATTCATAACAAGCCATTTCTGGAGTCTCTCCTTCTGCCTTTTCTCCCCAGAACACCACCAAAACCAGGCACCACATTAGAAATGCACCAGGTCATTCAAAGTTAAAAAACCCAAAGAGCAAAAATACCTTCTGGAAGACACAACTTTTACCTTTAGTTTCTTTAGATGGTATTTCAAAATTAACACTCTGCTCAGAATGAACTCTCATTACATCTGGAGGCTGCTGCTGGACAGGGTCTGTGACGGACGGCAGCCTGCCAGCGACACAGCTCATTCACTCCTCTTACTGGGAAGCAGCGCCTGGTCTTTTGTTTCAAACCAATACTATAAATTTCCTCTATGGCAACTATTTCTCTGTGCTTATTTTTGAACTGATATTAAAAGGACAGTTTTATGGTGTGCATGGAGAGAGCATAAATTCTGAGATGGGCAATAGCTGTCTCTTAAGAGCTCAGCTCTTACAGTCGTGGGGAAGCAAATTCCTTATCCAATAGAGGGCTTTTACTACTTGAACTAATGATTTTTCAAACTGCTGATCTAATTAGATTGCAGTTGGTTATTTGGAGTGGAGGCTTTTGGGATTCAACAGTATATGGTCTAAAAGCTCTTTTCTGTGTTTGGTGGGAGAGGGAGGATAAACTCCTATTTATGGCATAAAGGTCACCCAAATATTTAAAATTCACCATTGACGTCCAAGTAATAATCCTTATGGTAAAGCCAACAACACAGCTCCTCTGCGATTACTGTGCAAGGCAGAGATTCCCTTCCGCTTATATAGGCAGCAGCAGCATTTACCCAGCCCCTGCGGAAGGTTCCCCACCCCACATCAAATATTGGTGGTGTTTGTTGTATCGCTTTTTGTAACCCCAGCAGCAGCTGCAGCCAACCATGCTAGCTTGAATCTCATCCAAACAGCCCCAAACTGCTGCAGTCACAGTAGAGGCTGCAGCATAAGCACCCCCAAAGGTTTCTGCCAAATCCTAAACCTACTTGGAGGCCTCATTCCTAGACAGAAATGAAGCAGTGAACAGAAATCCCCTCTGCAGAAGACTGCGGTAGGAGATGGAGTGCCACAGTCCTACTCCCAGCGCTTGGTCAAGCACGTCCAAAGCTGAATGTCCAATCTGGCTCATCAAGTGCAACACCTCCCCCCTCAATAAAACAGGAACAAACTCCACTTAAGTCTGTTCCAGTTCATGCATATGTGGATTTCTCCTCTCTAAGACAGCACTACTCCCTTCTTTAGATGGATCATTGGTAGTTATTGCACAGTCCCTTCCTGTACACTCAATAAAATCCTCATTAGAGAACCAGGAACAGTGAGTCAAAATGATGCGGTTGAAACCTGCTTTAAGCAAAACATTTCATTCTGAATTAATTCTTAAGGTTTGCACAACCCTGCCTTCAGCCTCCAAATTAAAGTATTTCACTGATGATTTCAGCTAGTTGGTTTTGGTTTTTTTATTTCAAACTACTTTCCATTTTGAAATATCTTCATTTTTAAAATAAGCAACTATTGTCTTTCAATCAAAATTTAAAACCTACAGCCCTTTTGAACACATTTATTTCTATATGTGTAGGAATTTCTAAACTTTGTGATCTGCTGACAAATGCTGAAATATGCTCTCCTTGGGTCAACCATATAGAATAATTTTTTCAGATCTTCCAAAAATATTTGTACAGAACACTCCCCCTTGACCTAAAAGAGTAATTGGATTAACTGCTAGCAGTAATAGGCTGTTATCCTCTAAAAAGACTAGCCAAGATAAGGCTGCATTCAGATCCTTGTGCATAGTGAAGACAATGACATCCAACATCAAAGATTTGTTGATAAATTCTGCTAAGAATGCATCTCTTCTTTCCTCTGTGGAAAGGGCACTAACATTTCTGCACATAGAATCATAGAATGGTTTGGGTTGGAAGGGACCTTAAAGATCATCCAACTCCAACCCCCTCTGCCATGGGCAGGGACACCTTCCACTAGACCAGGTTGCTCCAAGCCCCATCCAGCCTGGCCTTGAACACTGCCAGGGATGGGGCATCCATTTTTTTCCTAATACCCAATATAAATCTACTTTTTTTCCAGCTTAAAACTTTAGCCCTCATCCTACCACTAAACTCCCTGACAAAGAGTCCCTCCCATCTTTCCTGTAGGCCCCTTTAGGTACTGGAAGGTCTTCCCGGAGCCTTCTCTTCTCCAGGCTGAACAAACCCAACTCTCTCAGCCCATCTTCACAGGGGAGGTGCTCCAGCCCCCTGATCATCTTCATGGCTCTCTGGACTCACTCCAACAGTTCCATGTACTTCTTATGTTGGGGGTCCAAGAGCTGAACGCAGTACTGCAGGTGGGGTCTCACGAGAGCAGAGTATAGGGGCAGAATCACCTCCCTTGACCTGCTGGTCATACTGCTTTTGACGCAGCCCAGGATACAGCTGGCTTTCTGGGCTGCAAGCACACTTTGCTGGGCCATGTTGAGCTTCTCGTCAGCCAACACCCCCAAGGGCTGCTCTCAATCTACTCATCACCCAGGCTGTATTTACGCTTATGATTGCCCCAGCCCACATGCAGGACCTTGCACTTGGCCTTATTGAACTTCATAAGGTTCGCACAGGGCCAACTCTCAAACCTGCCAAGGTCCCTCTGGATGGCATCCCTTCCCTCCAGTGTGTCGATCGCACCACTCAGCTTGGTGTCATCGGCAAACTTGCTGAGGGTGCCACTCGATTCCACTGTCCATGTCGCCAGCAAAGATGTTAAACAGCCTTATTTCCTAGCTATTCCGGGCACCCACCTACTACCAAACAGCCTTTGATTAACTCTAATCTGGCCACTATTCAGTGATGCAGCTGCCTGTAACCGTGATCTTACTGTGCCCACATGCAAGACCATGGTTTGGGAGAACTGCAGTTTCCTCTCCAGGTGCTGCTAGGCAGTGCTGTCAGCCTCCCGCATCTGAGATGTGATAAAGAGAAGATCCACACTCCTGCTCATAAAGGGCTAAGTAACATCCACAATTTACTCTCCATTGTGCAGAGCCACTGCCTTTCCCTTCCCAGCCACCAGGATCTGTGGTTTTGCTATGCAAGACATGTGCCCACTCTTATTTAACTCTGCAGCTCAGTTCAGCACTTTGCCATGCTTGCCACTGAATGAATAAATATTGCTTCCCTGCCTACTCTGAGTGCCTTTCTGCTTTTCCCATCTGCTAAAATAAACGCAAGCTGGCTGCTTTCCAAACAGGTGGGTTGCTCCATGCACCACAGCAGACACGATAGTAATTTACAGCGTACTATTCATTTTTCTGGAGTGTGCATATCAAGAGCAACAGGCACACAGACCAGCATGCGGCAGAGCTGTAAGCACACCAGAGTGTTATCAGGGACCCTTCATGGAGAAGTAGGGCTGGCTCAAGGGAGGATACCGAAATGGCAGGACCTGCTTGGCCAGCTTCAGAAGATAACCCATCCAAATTGCACAGCAACCAAAAGATGTTGCATCTTCAGATCAAGTTCTGGCTGCCACCTAATGCACCAGCATGCAGCTTACAGATCAGCTGTTCCTCTTGCTGCTCCAAAGATGCAAGGAAGGGAGCCTTGTAGATGACATGAGGAGATGGAAGGCAACCCCAGATGGAAACAAGAGCTTGCTCACACCCCTCACTCAGCCCTATCTACCACAAAACCCACTCTGACCAGCTCAATGCAGAGAGTATCTCGGAGTCACACAATGCACAACAGTGAATTTATGTTGCCCTCCATTGAGAAAGTTTGGGAGAAAAAGCAAGGAATGTCACTGTTTCCAAGAGAATATCCTTGCAGTGTGGTGAAAATCAGGCAAGCAGAAGAGGAGGTGGCAAGAGGACTGCTAGAAAGGTCCAGGCATGAGTGGGAGGCTAACAGTTTTTGAGAGAGCTTGAGAGCGCTACAGTTCGCTACTTATGAAATATTAGAATGCTCTTGTGCAACGTAACTTTAATAAGAATTTAATTATTAATCTAGCCCTATTTGGAGATAGGCAAATAGTTTCAAATGACACAGGAAGTCAAGAGAAGTGGGAACGCCTGTAGCTTTTTTATTCCTATTTATAGAGCATCTATTGACAACAGCAGGACTACAAAAGGAGACATAAACTTCCCTAGCATTGGGGAGAAAAGTAAAACAAAATCATAAAGAAAGAACTAATAGAAATCAGAATCATCTCAGAACAGCAAAACAAAGAACAGTAACATGCAAAAGGCAACAAAATCATCAAATAAAAGACTGCATCCTTCTTGGAAATCTGAAAGAAGGATCAGCCATACCTCTTGGGAACAGGAGCTGAGCAGCAGTACAATAGCTCAGGACTCTGTTTCAGTGACTCTCCACTGCTGCAGCCCTTGAGCATTTTGCTTGGAAGAAGGGGACAAGAACAGAAGCACCATTCATAAAAGGACAGGTGACACCTCCCAATTATTTGCCTCATTTACTGGGGATTAACAAAAGGAAGGAGGCAAGAAATAGAGTGTTTTGAAATTCAAACTCATTACAGAAAGAGCTGTTCTGAGAAACGGCCTCAGAGGAAATCTTTCAAAGCAAAGCACAGAAAACTAATCAGCAGGAGCAAAAAAACCTCAGTGTGCCACACAGAGGTGTGCACTGTGTTCCCAGGGCCCTGGGAAGCAGCAGACCCTGTATGCTGCTCTGGTTCGGCAGCGCTGCCCAGAGGGGTGAGCGGCACCAATCACAGCTATGTACACAGCTGCTGGATGAACAGCAGAAAAATCCTTTCAGAAAATAAAATAAAAAATAAAAAATTAATTTAACCTGAAATTAGCATTCCACTTCATTTTAAGGGTGGAAATTTTTTCAACAGGTTAAAGATTAAGTTATATAAACTGGGTCTCTGTACATACAAACACACATGTACACAAAACTTTTCATTTTTAAAACAGTCAAATGAAAGGCTGCAACATCTTCTCATATTCCTTTATTGGACTAAAGCTTTAGTTAAATTCACCTCCATCCACAAGTGATTTCTGCAACCCCAAAAATTTTTCCAGCAAGTTCCAGCACCCTGAAAAATACTATTCAATGGTAGTCTTGATGGAGTCATTCACATGACCAAGAGAAACCTCTGCCTACACCGTCACTTCTATTTACCAGTGTATTACCCACTGCAGAAGCCACTGCTGGAACAGCTTTCTCCAGCCAGCAACTCTCAAACACTCAAGTTGCCAACACTGTGACTGAATAATGCACCTCAAATAATTTGACAATTAGCCAGCTTTCCCCCCTCCCCCACATCTAGCCCATGAAGTGTTAAGTCATTATATCCACTTGAACAGGATTCTGACTGAGAACGATGTGCAACAGTACTCACAATACTGTATTTCCTTCCCCTCTTCCTGAAATAAAAGGACCACATTTCAGAAGCATTCACCTGACACAGGTTTAGCAACTGTACTTGAAAATATTTTTCCCCTCTCTACACTTCTGTAAATCCCTTCAGACTCCACGTGCAATTATGTTATTACTGTTATACAGTGTAGCTACAATGCACTTGCTGCATATACACAGAGGGGTTTTGCTTTTCACTATTAATCAATTTAATTGGCACTGAGCCAAATTAGCAGAAGATTAAACTACCTGTTTTCCTGTTACTGTCCACTTCAATGATCATGCTTGTAGAGTCAAGCTACATGTTCTGTATATTGAGATTGTTCTCAACTACTGTTAAAACAACTACCCAACAACTTTCTTTTGTACAGTATCATGGCACTTCCACGTAGTGGGCAGCACATCTGCTATGTACTAGCAGCATAACTGCACCAGAATACAATCATTTTCATAAAGCATAACTTTAAGTGGTGTATTATTATTTTATCTTTAAAGCGGTGTCTTTCAGTTCATTGAGACAGCTGCTAAAAGACACGGCAAGAGAGGTGACCAGCGCTGGGTCACAGACAGCAGGAAGGATTTCGCTACCTTGCTGTGAACAGTGAATGTGCAGCGACTCGGCTAACGACACCGACCTGACAGATCAGGG
Organism: Elanus axillaris; assembly: GCA_026212715.1. NCBI lineage: Eukaryota > Metazoa > Chordata > Aves > Accipitriformes > Accipitridae > Elanus > Elanus axillaris. The sequence continues at coordinate 16,660,791 of JANZLQ010000040.1, forward strand.
AGCCGTCGAGAAGGACTTCAACTGCCCATTTATCCCAGCTCAAACAGACAGCTCACAGCAGAAATTGGAGCAAACTTCACCTCAGCAAGCACAAAGCTACCAGCTCCTCCCTCTCCAAGGGGACCCTGCAGAAGGATGTCTCCGCAGCCCTCCTCCCTGCCCTGCAGGTGGGCAGTGGGTGAGCAGGAGCTTCTTGGCTCCCCAAAACTGAGAAGCCAACCTATCCCATGTACGCACAGCCTGGTGGCAGTACCGAGACAGGCTGTGTAAGCACAACGTTACAAGATTTTCTTGTTCCTCCCACTGTTTTAAGCTGCCTTCGCTCAGGTAGGAGTACCAATGCCACACAGTCACTCAATTCACTGGGCAGGTGTGTAAGCAGCGAGGGAAAATAAACCAACAAATCTGCCACTGGCGTAGCTTAGAGTACATTTGCAGTGATGTCCGTGTGCCCCCAGGTGCATTGAGATGGCTATGCACACAACCTGGAACACAAAAGAACTGGCACTCTAGAGTAAAGCCTGATCCAAAAGGAATTTCAATAATATGTGTTTTCATACTAGCAAAAAAGAATTAAAAACCCAAGAGGTACTGTGCTTAAGCCAAACTGTAAATAACTCAGACGACTGACTCTGGCCCAGCAGATTGCTGGTCTGATCAAAACAGTCCAGCCAAGGCCAACTTATCTTGCAGTTGTTCATGACCGAGTGACATGTTGTCACCAATGGGAAGGGCATAGCAACAAGGTTGTAGAAAAGAAGTAAATTTTAAACTTTTACAAACCAGCACGCATTTCCACACAATTTAGCATGAAATTCAGATGTTGCTACAGGTGATCTCCATGCCTAGGCAGCTGTCGCTCCCTGAGCTCACACAGCTACCATCCACTACCATCCACGGGAGGCAGCTCTGCAGCAGGGATTTTGACAATGCACATAAACATGCACTCATAAATGCTCAAGATGCAATACACTATTTGGAATTAACTTTTCCAGAAATCAAAAGGCAAAAAGATCAAATAAGGCTGTTCTGTTAAAGCAGAAATAACAGTGGAGTTTATTGCCTTTATATATATTTTTTACACTACATTGCATAAAATGCTCACATTGGTGTTCAGCGCTGTAAATGACAAAAAATAACCCAAGGCAGCAAGCACAGCAGAGGTCTAAGAAAAAAATCATCACATTTCACATTCCAGTACATGAAGTGAATACTGCAGTCCACTAGTTTATAACAGTACAGCAAAGTTAGCAAATAAAAATAGTATCTTTTTCCTAAGAAAGATATTTCAATACTGAGCTATAAATTAGCTATAAATCAGCTTCTAGTGTTTAGGATTTAATTAGTGGTCTTTATTTTAGTAGAAGAAAAAGACACTCTTTTCAAACTAAGGACATTGCATACTGCAGATTGAAGTTGGGCAGCTGCCTCTTGGGATACCACAATCACTTTTTGTACTGTTTTGAAACTATCCATATAAGAGACAATTCACTATTTTACGCCATTATCGTATTTATGCCTACTGGACCTTTACATAGCTCAAAGTAAATTAAAACATTTACTCTGGAAGTTGGTTCAAAAACTTTAAAACATGGAGAGGACTTTTTGTTGCTATAAATCTCTGGAACTTGTGGATTCATACCAGCTCCAGTTAGAGGGGAAAAAGAAAAAAAAAAAAAAGAAAAGCTTCAGAACAATTTCCAGTAGCTGAATACTTGGCCCATACAACTGTCAAAACAAGTGCTCGAGTACGTAGGTCCTGCAAACACTCATTACTGAGTGTGGTGCTGCTTTGGACAGTTCAATTTTGCAAACCGCGTGCTCAGCAGTATTTGCACAATTCCTAATCGCCAGTGGTAGCAGTCTTCCTGTTCCTCCTTGCCCTGTATACCACATAAGCACTTACAGTATTTTTAATTTTAGCCCCCACAACTCCTCTTGCATCTTAAGTGGCTGCTGGAGAACACAAAATTTTTAACGTGTTCTCACAGAATTCACTTAGGAAATGAGGTCTTTGCAGGTTGAAAACAAAGCTACCTTTCCTTTTACTTTGAAATCTACTAATGTGCAATTTCCATGTTACCAATGTACCCTGCTCCTGAACTGAAATCCTAAAGAGATTTTTGCAAACCTTTATTAGCATTTTAGTCTGCCTTTAACTATTCATTTCACACCAGATACACAAGTGACACGGGCTAACGTGCTCACTGTCCCATGCACCAGCTTACCCCCGTACTAAGGAGAAGGGGATAAAGGCTGCAGATGACAGACATGCTACCCCCCCACCC
>JANZLQ010000040.1:16663178-16689971 GCA_026212715.1 Elanus axillaris
ATGCAACCCCCCCCCCCCCCCAAGCCCCTGTCTGCAACAGGTCCTACCTGTCACTGCCTTGGTCTTTTGGGATCAAACCCACACGAAGCCCTCTCTGGAAGGAAGAAGACAGTGACTTTGAGCTGCTTCTCCTTGTCCTGAGCTGTCACGCAGATGTGGGATTGAGGCTGTCCTGGGTGCCTGTGGATCTCCAGGCTGCTAAACACAATGATCGAAGATGACTCACTGTCACTCACATACATTAAATGATTCTGTCAATTTTCTGACTTGAATTATTGCTGTAATTGTTGTGTCTCACAGCTGAGGAGCTGACACTAGGGCTGACTCAACCACCAGAGAGTTCCCACAGCCGTTGCTGGGTCAGGCTGCTTGCGATGCTGGGGCTCAGACCTTGCCCTTACCCATCAGAAGTCATTCTCTCCCACCAGGTAAGACAACAAAAGAGGACTTCCCTCGGCCATATCTGACAGATCTGCACTGAAGTTTCTCTCCAGGAATGCTTTGCATATCATATATTAATAGAGTCTGACTAACAGCTTTAGCTTCACATCATGTCTAGACAAAGTGTCCCGCTGTGGGCAGTTGCCTGGAAGGGCACTTGAAATAGCTGTGGGTGAACAAAACAGAAACTGTGTGGAGAGCTGACACATTGTATGGTCACTGCATCTCATTTATTTATTCTCAGATAAGTGAAAATAATGGGAATCTGGCTGAAGTTTTAGGCAGAAAGAGGCCAAAGCCCCAGTATTCATTCTTTTCAATAGATGTCCATCCCCCAAACACCTAGAACAAAGGAAATAGCCAGAAGACCGGAAGTGAAGTAATTAAAAGATCCACAGAAGCTTTTTGAGGGTAAAAACATAAACAGGCACAAGTTGCAGAAACAAGATGTTTAATCAAGTGCTCTCCAGTGCTGAATTGCTCTCCTGAGCCAGCTCTCTCCTGAGCCCAGGTGTACTCAGCAGTGTCCAACTACAGCCCAACTGCACTCTGACAATACAACTTTCAGCCAAACATTAACCAAAGCTCCTTAGCACTAGCACCACATACTCCATGCAGTAAAGGGCCTGTCAACACACAGCATAAAAGCATCCCAAGTGCAGTCACAGTAAACTGATGCTGGAAACAAAGAATAATGACAAAGTATTTATACCCCACCAGAGAGTCTCTACCACTTCTCAGCAACTGCAGAGTTTGCTTGCCCTTGCCACATTTCTTGTTGGGTGAACACTGCATCTAGATATAAAATTGCATCACTGCTTTCCTTCATTTAAATTGAATCAAACACATTTAACTCCCTTTCAGCACCTTTTATCATCCTCAAACATGCTGTGGCGAGATCACAGCTTTAAGTATTTACTTGGTATTATCTTGCATCTGGCAAATGTGTTCTGATACTCCCAAGTAAGCCCCATGCAGGATTAAGTTGTTCACTGGTCTTTGCACAGTTGCAATGGATCCTGTTTATTCTACCACTGCAATTCCCTCTGAAAAAGAGGCCTGCAAAATCTAAGTTTTCCAATAATTATGACAGATGAGATTTAAGGAAACCAAACCAGTTTCCAAGTTTCTATAGAAAGTCAAGTCTTTTTTCCTCCATTAAGATTTCTCAGTTTCTATGCTATTCAAACCCATACAAAGCCTGGCTATTATTCTGTTAGTGCTGTCAATTTGTATGTGTCTTCTCAGTTTGTTCTCTTTCTTATTGTTAATTAACTATTTTGTATTGCAAATTCCCATTTTTAAGCTAAGGTGCTGTTGTCACAATAGTCCTGTAAGTGAATCATTATAACTATAATGTGTTCATAAATAACACATTACAAGACTTAAAATAAATATTTTTTTACAGCTGTTGCAACCCAATTGGCCTACATGTAATAGAAGTTGTGCACCCATGAAATTAAACTGAATAAAAAAAAATAATTTTCAAAGGCTTAGTTCTCTGAAAAAGTTATTGCCTCTAATTTTTTTTGGTCAGTGTTATTTTCTTTTTGATCCTAAAATAGAAATTAGAATACTAAAATAAATATAAATTACAGCCTCTGGGTAGAGAACTGAAGTAATGAATGGCAACCAAATTCTGCTGAAGGCCATCACAGTGGTGGGAAGGAGAGAGGAAAGGGAAGGAGGGAGGAGAAAAGAAAACACACAACTATCTGCTAATAAACCTGTGGCAGGATAACAGCATTCTCAGGCAAGTCTTCAATAAAACTTTCCAGACTCAACTTCTCCATGAATGTCTGCAGAGGAGTTCACAGGCTGTTTCCTGGGGACCTGGTCAGTGTTTCAGAGATCCAAGAAGCAGTCCATAAGCCTGCCCAGGAGCTCCAGGAGACTGGAGGCACCTCTATGCCTGGCAGCTCCTCAAGTCCTAGAGCTCACCCCAGCTCCGCAATCTTTGCAGTGGGCCTGCAAACCCAGTGTGGGCAGAGCCAGTGCCTGAGGAGAAGCAATACAGCCCTTAACCACGTCGTCTTCTCCCCAGAGGCAAGATCAGGTAGGAGGAAAGGGACCACAGGAGAAGTTTTTCTCTCTCTTCTATGCAGCGCAAGAGCAGAAAGGTCTGCATAGATCTGTGACCATAACCTCATGAGTTGGGAGAGGGCGTGAGAGGCTGGTAGGATGACACACGCAATTTATCCTCACTGCTGGCAGCAAGACACCCACATTGGAAGCTAGCATCCTAAAGGGCCTCAAAAGCAATGGGACACATCTTAAGAATGAGAATTAAAAAGCAAGGTCCTGAACATCAATGATCTCCACCTGTTTTTAGAACAGGGAGGGCAAAATACCAAGTATAGTTCATCACCAATTGCATCTCCACATTCCTCCCTCCTGGAAGAGAGAACAAATGCAACTGTACTTTTATTTGATGTCATCAAGCCTTTTACATTTATTTCAGCCATGCTCTCAAAGAACCTTCTGCTAACAGAGAGCTCTGCACACGCCCCTGGGTACATCCAAACAGGCTGGACTGACATTTGCAAAGGCTACAGCAAGTGCCTGTTGCTGTGCTCTTCTTTCTGCCTTTGCACAGGTTTCCACACCCATAGACAACACGCACTTAATTGCTCACCTCCTTCTGGTGATCAACCCCATCCTGCTGAGGACGCATACCTAATAAGCAACAGTAGCAAACAAAATCCTACTTCATTGTAAGCTCCGGTTGGGTTTTCACAGCCCGATGAGAGGCAACAGGACTTTAATTTGCTCTCAAAGCCCAAAGGTAAGTTAAGGAAATCTAACTGATTGCAACCACAACAAAGGCCAGACACCTTCAGCACAGAACAGTCGGGAACCGGGCACCCTGCGGTACCAGACTGACCAGCACCAAGACTCTGCACAACCTCCCTCCTTCCAGGGGTTCAACAGGGATGCTCCAGCACACAGAGACAACAGAACATTTTAAACATTTCTATCACCCCTTCTGCTCCAATCCAATTTGAAAGGACTAAAGAGTACCCTTGCTTTCTCCACACTCCCTTTGCACCTACTTCTCTCTCTCAGGTATGCCACCGTAGGAATCACCTTGCCGTATCCTCAATGGCACATGCTGCAGACAGACTCTGCTCCACGCACATTCCTACAACACCGCACAGACTTATGTTTTTCCATTTGTTTGCCATGAAGAAACTCAGCCAACAACAAAATGGAGAGTGGGAGTTGCCCAAGAATAATTTTGTCAGTTTCTACAAAAGTAAAAATTCCAAAAGACACTTCTTCCCCCAGGTTGAAATAATTAGACACTTCCACATTTTTTGGCTGACCCAACTTTGTGTTCAGTGAAACACTTTGTAAAATGTCTCCCTGATTTCTCCTGAATGGCCTTTAAAACACTGGCAGTTCAGTCAGCTTAGTCAGCACTACACACAGAAAGCTATTAAAACCTGAGCCTTAATAACTAATCTCTCAAAGCCACTCATGCCTATCCCACAGAGCAGTAACATGACACATAAGAGTTGTTCCCAGCACTGAATGCAGCATGGACAACGTTTAAATTTCCTTCATACCTAAACCAGCAAGATTTTAATTTTATTTTTGGCTCACTCTTTATCACAGGGCTAATAAGTCCTGGTCAGATACAGCTTTTACAGGCTAAATCACCTAAATGCACACCTCCGGCTCGCAGCATTTTGCTGTTGCTGCTTCTGGCACATGGAGAGTTTAGATGAAAATGAGCAAATACTGAGTAAAAACTGTTCCAGAAAAAGCTGAATATTTATGGCTTGTACACAGAAACCTGACTGGCAAGTGAATGCTTTAGGTAGAGATAAAAGGAGTGACAGAAGAATAACTTTTATTTATACAGCCTACATTTAATGAATGCATCAGCATTTGCAGATGATTAGGGCCGACTTAAGTGCTTTGTTGTTGCCGTTATAATTCTGAAGGGTTTGAACTTTATTTATTCTTTTTCTTCTTTTTTACCTCCCCCCATCGTTGCAACTAAATATAATTTTTGGCTTTGCAAAGGCCTATTTCCATTTATAGAATCCAGATGACAGGCTGGGGACGATATTTTCCTAGCTGAGGCATCTGCCTCCTTGACAGAGGGAGAGATAATCACGTTGGGTGAAACAGGCTCGGCGTCTGTGACAAGCTTAAGATGTCAGAAATGAGAGCATCGCGTCTTGTCCCTCTGGATATTTTTTTCTTGAGAAATTTAGCCACATCTCATGTGAAACGCAGCCAGCTTGCAGTGCTGCTCTGCCGCCAGCGACAGAGAGGGGGAGGAGGGAGGGAGGGAGGCAGGGGACCGTTTCGCTTCTGAGGCTGCCACAGTTTCTATTTAATTGCTTGCTTATTTATTTAATTATGGAAGCAACAAGAACTTCTGGTCAAGCTGCCAGCACACTTTCCCTGAAACAACTCGCTGCTCTGAAATTACTTTTGCTGGGCAATACTCCTTCCCTCCTGGATTTCCACCAGGAGCAGCCAAAGCGTAGAGCAGCCCCATCTTCTTCTGCATCCCCATCAAGAAGCAGCAAGATGTCACAGCTGACTGGAGCCACCTTGCCCCAAGGCAGCAGAGGCAGGATGCCCAGGACACAAAGGGTTTGCAAGGGGACTGAGTCTGGAGAAGCCCCTCCAAGTGGACTGAATCCTCAAATCTGAAAAAATGCCTCCATGGCACGTTGTCACTGCTCACCAATCAGCACTAACCTACAGTGCTTCCCTCCCCCCAGCTGATTAAGTCCTGCTTTTTAAGTTATAGATCAAATGTTCTGCAGTCACAGATCAAATTACGCTGATCAAATTAGTCATATCAAGGTGCTACTTTTCTTTTGAGATGGGCCATTTGATGCTGCAAAATGCCACCCAATGAACTTTTCTGAAAGCAGATTCCTTCTCACTCTCACAACTAACCTTTTCTTGCCAGATGCTGATGTAAATGCTCACAAATCATGGCAGATTTCCAACAGATGTGCCACCTTCAGTGGAATACACAAGAACAAGGAGGCTTTTTTAATCCAAGAATAACATTAAGCCATAAGTGATTGCTTGATGCAAATGACTGTTAGTATAAATATTTTAACTAATGTTCACCAGGGGATTTTTTCCCAAGGAAGGATGTTTTCCTCAAATTGATTTTTAAGCTACTGTTTTGTAATGACTTGCACTATATCATGAAGAAGCTCCCTCAGCCTGTCCTAGCAGGAGTGCAAGTAGTACTCTTCACAAAGTTTAGAGTTAATGAGACTAAGAAAATGCATTTTTTTCCTGACATTTCCTAAGAAACTCAGAAACAGGCCCTGACTCAGAACAAATGGAAAAGCATCACAGAAAATAATCCTGCTGAAACTGTAAAATGTTCCTTGAATCCAATACTTCCATTCCCTTCACAACAAAAATATCAAAAGCAAGAAATGCCAATACATAAAAGATATATAAGGTCATACTAAAAGAGTTTCTGCAAGAAACACACATACTCTTTGGCAAATATAAACTCCGGTCCAATACTCAAAAACTGTACAGTAACCAACTAACAGACAAAAGTATTCCTTTTAAGACATTTACATCAGGCAACTTAGGCTAGCAGACAAAAACAGTGCCACAGACAGCGGGTGGCTATTATTTGACCAGCTATAGTCTATTTGCTTTACTGCAAGGTTATATTTATCGTGTAAATGCTACCACAGCAGATGAAATTCCATCTGAATTGACTGAAGCCAAGGTAACAGCCTCCCATCCCACCTCCACCTCCTGGTTGGTTATGCCTTTCCCACTCTCTGGTGGTCATGTCCCTGCAGAAATGCAAGAGGATCAAGGTGACAGCAGAAGAGAAAAGAAGCGACAGCAACAGGTTTTAGAAAAGAGCAAGATAATGCTGAAAACCAATTTCTTTTCACTAGAACTACCTAAACAATGCAAAACTCTAGACTTCTCACCAGTCCTTCCCTACTATAGTCGCAAGTGTTTCCCCTGAAGGAGTCCTCCCTACTCCTGCTTTATTTTGGGACCAACATTTTTGACCCATATTATGGTTCCTGTAACATAACCGACTCTCACAACATTTGCCTTGTTCTGACACTTAACTAGCAGCTTCTACAGGAAGAGCAGACTGCTGTACTGCCTATCACAGAGATTTCTATAAACAATATATTTTAATCTCCTTGAGTTTTCAGTGCAGTATTTCAGAGGTTAATTTGAGCTCTGCACAGTACTATTGGTCTATATTCACCAATTTAATTACAACCTTGTCAACTCATTATGGCTAAATAAAAAGATCCAAAATCTACCCTTGGAAGCACACATTCAACTGCTATTCCAGACCTCCTCCTTTAGTCCAAGGGGATTTAAGTCCAAAGCTCTACAGTTGTGAAGATGAAGATGTTAAATACATTTGAAAAATGTACCAATCGTTTTTTGTACTCTTTTCATCATTCAGCAAAGAATGAGAGCAGAGCAATCTAGTAGAGGCCTTTGCAGCTTCTAGTCCTTCTCTGTGATGCAACTTCATAAACTCTGCTCTGTTGTCTTTTCTACCTTGTCCATTTGGCTTAGGCCAAATTTACTCACTGTAAAGCGTGAATTATGCACAGCATGCAATCAATAGGGGGACCTTTGCTGTGAAACACTGAGGCACTAACACAGCCAAGTACTAAAACACACAGACTTTTCCTGCAAAGGGTACATGCATATAGTCATAGAATAGAGTTCTATATACATATTTTTTTTGATAGATAGATAGGTAGGTATCTCCTAACACTATAGCTGCTTAACAAGGAATAACATCAGGACTAAGAGTATGGCCAGATCTTCCAGTTGTCTTCGAAGACAACGCAGATGTGCTGTATTAGTCTTGGTTCTAACATGCAGTTGTAGTATAGGCACCTGAACAATAACTTGTGAATGAAAGAGAGGTTTGTGTACTTGCTTTTTACTTGAAAGAGGTTATTATTTGAATCGTGAGACTTCTAGCCAGCAACAACCACCAAATGTTCACAGACCCGTACAAACAAATGCACACATACATGTGAAACAGTTTGTGTTTGACAAGTTGTATTAGAAAAGATTTCAGATGTGTCCTTGCCATACTGCTAATGTCAGAGAAAGAGTGCTGGAGTGACTGGAGTAAGGACAGTGTAAAAGTTATTTTGGAATACATATCCAACTGGATTTTATATTTCACTCTGTACTTTTAACAGTTGAAACTGTAGAAGATCACCCACCCTTTTTAAATTTATAAAAGGACTCCAAAAAGAGGGAAGCTCCATGTATAAACTTCTGTAGTAGGATAGCTTCTCCTTTGCAATATATTCAATAAAATCAATTCAAAACCATTCAGTACAGATCAGCACATAGTAGAAGACGTATTTAGGATTATCTCAAATGGCAAGTGGGTAACACTCTTCAAGAAAAGCTGAAAAATAATAAAGGAAAGCAAATCAGTAAAAGAAGAAGCAAAACGATCAGACCCCATGGGCAGACAAACTGCAAAGACAAACTTTCCAGTTTATACACAGCATATGTAAGGAGCTCTGTGGCTGCCCAGGTTTATATATATTACACAAAAACAGGGTGTCCAGGAAGTCCTACTGAGATGCTACAGCCCCATGGAAACAATACCTTGCACTATATAGGGACTCCTGCTTGAACTACAGTGTAGCTTTTTATCTCCATTTCTTCTCTCGCTATCAGTTAAAATATTTGGCCCCACAAAAATGGAACAATTTTATTATTATTAAAATATGAAAATAACAAAAACGAAACCAGACAACAGTAACCCTATATCCATCCTCTAGACAAGTCTAAATGAAAACCAGTTTTGATTAAGTTATTTAAACTTTTTTCCTTTCAAATCATTCCAACATACATCGCTGGTTATTCTAACCATGGCAGGTCACTTCATTTACATTAAGGGTCATTTTAAAACAGCCTCCCACCCTGAGACAGACACGTTCACAGATGGCATCTGTGGTGGTGTGTTTGTTAGGAAATTTTCTTGGCCTGGTTCTCAGCCACTTCCAGGTTACACAGGGAGCATCTCCTCAGGGAATTGCTTTCACCTGGTTATCAAAGGAGGGCCCATCTGCATCCCCCCCGCATATGGGTACATGCTCCCAGAAGGCAGGAGGTGTCGACGGAAGGGTGGTACGAGAGGACAGGAGTTCTGCCTATGCTTTGTCTCTCCACTTTCCCTCCCCAAAGTGTTATTCTCCCCAGCAACCCTACCAATAACCCCCTCCACACACACACACATTGCTCTGAGCTGAAGGGAGTGGAGGAAAAGCAACCTTCCAAATCATGCTACATTTTAGGGTGTAAGGACTTTTTTCTGAGAGGCAGGCAGAACAAATATGTATTGCATAAGCACAATGAAGTGCAACAGCTTGCTGCAAGTCAGAGAGCAGACATGTGCATATAGATATACCTGCGGAGAGTCTAGTGAAAGGTCACAAAACATTACAGGGGAGGTGGTGGAGGGTTGATTTGAAATATTTGAGCAGTATACTCTTACAAGAGCTTGGAAAGCTCTGCGTGCACTTACTGGACAGAAACAGTCCTAAAAGATGATTCACCTCCCATTTTGCTCTTCAAACACACCACAGCCAGTCCCTCCTCCCATCCCACTACATTCCCTCTGTCTAGTGCCGTGGGAAGGGAGTTGATGGCTATGCCGAAACCTTGGGACTCCCTGAGAGTTTCCAGGGCTTATGAGACTAAGCATGTACCATTCACCCTCCTCGTTGCAAGGAAACAAAACCAATATATGCAGTCTGGAAGAGAAGCTATGATCGAGTCTATATTATCGGAAGACTGTGGATCTGGTACGTACCACAGTAGTTTAAATGCAGATGCCTTTGATCCAACTACTTGAGGCTTAACCCAATAGTTAGTGAGGATGTTTCTTTCTCACTGTGCTCGGATCTACTCGTCATCTGCCAACAATTTCAGGATTAAAACAAAGATCATGAAAATATTAATAAGCCACAACTAGCTTGCCCACTGCACAGCCAGGAACAGAGTGGTTATCTGTTTCCCAAGTATATTTGCATACTGGTTTTTTTGCATAGTTTGACCATCCAGGTGAATGTCAAGTTTTAATAACTATCAGCATGTTTCAGCATGCAAGACAACCCCTGGTATGGCTCAGATGTTAGGATCTGTGCTGGAGACTCGTTCTCTGGATGTCATGAAAACCCTGCAAAGCAATTACAGAAGCAAATAAATTATTAAGAGAAAGAAGTGACAGCTCTGGGAATTGATGCAGATCCTGGTGTGAATCTAGGTTGTTACTGACAGAAAGTTATTGTTCAGTAGGTGATTGGTAATGCATAAGAAATGAGTTTGGTCCTGTTTTGAATACTCCCCTCACCAGCCACAGAAGGAATGAGCAACACAAGTTACCTTCAGGTTTTTGGTGCCTGTTCATTCCTTCAGTCTGCTTCAGACAACCAACCAAGCCCAGTTACCTCTGCCCTTACTCTGGCTCAGAAGTTGACCTTCCAGTACCCATCCTCTCAACTGCTTCCATGTCAGATGCACCCCTGGAAATGCAGCCTGGCAGCAAGAGAGGCAGAACAAGCCTTGCAACCACATGCTCCCTCCTTAAATTGCTTCGCAGTTCTCTCACATTTGAGTAAAATTAAAAAGTGTAAACTTCCACTGCTGTCCTTGGCACTCTTGACATCTATGTAGGTTTTTTTTTGGTTTTGATCCTTTCACTCTTGTTCTCTGCATCTGACACAGGACTTGTCAGAAAGGACATAAGTGGGAGAAAGCACTTGACAGAAGATGAATGAAAACAGTCAAGTAAACTTTTTCTACAGAAAAGCAAAGTTTCCAGCCCAAGATTCCTCTTCTTTTCAAATTCTTTTTTTTTTTCCATTGAAGTCCTTCCAAGGAAACAGACACTAGTCACAAAGCGTTTGCTTAGTTGCAAACCTAGGGTGTTCTGGAGCAGAACAAGAGATAGAGGAAGAGAGAGCAAAAGAGGGGAAAGTTTTAAACAGCTGTAAATCTATGTCAGCTCCCTGCAAAATCACTAGAAATCTTTCCATCTAATATAACAGGCCTGGCCTGTGCTCCTCAAGTGCAAACCAACTTTTGTCCTTTTGATCTGTTGAAATGCCCATTTCTTTCACCTGGGTAATTTGCTGCCACTGCAGGACTGCTACTTCTCCCTCCCACTCCAACATGTTATCAAATGAGACAGCTCATGTAAGGGCATATATGATAGTCCATCAGGATGTAAAGAGGTTGTTATGAAAACTTATGCTGCAGTGATCAACTGTTCTCTCTGGCCCTACAAGAGATTTTTTCATATGCATCAATAGTATATTGGGGGGAAACACCTTTGCTAACGTTCAAGGGTGGAAAGGATGGAATAACCCAGGAAGCCTCTTTGGGTTGGGATGTTCACAGTGCTCCTGGAGTTAATGAGAAGCCTGTATTACAGTTTATATCCAAGTTGAATCTTTAATACAACATATCAGCTAACGAACACAAGACGAAAGACCTTGAGATGAAAAGAGAAATCTACATGTTTCCTCTCTTCAAATATTAATGACATGATTGAACTTACAAACTTGACTTAACCTGAATACTCTTGACATGTCAAATTTATATGAGAGCCCCAAACAGACAAGTATAATTCCAAATAAAAAACGATGTGCAAAAGTTCATATATTCACATTGATATGCATAGATCCACACATACCTCAATCTCTGCATTAGCCTTATACATCTTTCTGGTGCCTTTCCTTTGGTGCCATGTCATCTAAGTCTATTGCCTTCACATGCTCTGTTTCAAAACCTATACAATTTCTCACATTTCCTATCCTTTCTCTTCCAGGAGAAGTGGAAGGGAAATCTCAAATATAATTTCAGCTAGCAACAATCTTGATATCAATGGTGCTGCCCTGAGAGTCTGTAGACAGAAATCTGAATCTGATTCTCCAGCTTCTACAGCATTCCTTTCCACAAGACCATTAAACTGCAGGCTCAAAGTCAGACAGTTTAAATCAAATCCTTTTGCAAAAAAAGTGTAAATTCCAAACAATCAAACTGTGATTCATTATCTGTCATTTTCAGTCAATATATCATGTCTAGCAAATATTGATTTACATGTAAGATTACAGACTTTGCAGATGTATTTTCCAGCAAAGGTATTCAGTAATAGCAATGATAACCAAGAATTGATAGGCAATTTTTCCAGTATACACAAATTCATCTTTGCTAATTTGAACCTAAATGACTCAAAAGTCTCATGATTCATTGTCACATGTAAAATTGCAGGTGTTGATTTGTTTTTTGGTCACATTATTCTTCCCACCTCCCCCCTGCCTTGTCCTTTGATTATTAAACTCTTTGATGTTATCTCATGCTTTCATTTTACTTGCTTTATGTATTTGGTAGAAATGCAGATTTCCCTTCTCCATCTCTGCATGTACCTTTTAGGTTTGATTCTCTTGCAAAGTATTTTCTCATCTATTAAAGCCTTCCAATACATCCTCTTGTAAGATATCTGCAAATCCAAATCTAACATCCTACTTTGCAAAACAATTTTAGAATGATTTTCCAAAGCAGTCAGGCAGTACCTCACATCCCCTCATGCAAAGGAACAATCTTACCACCAGCTGCTCTGCACATGCCTTGCCTTGGAGGTTTCTCTTCACAGCCTTTATCATAACCTCAGTTCTCACACGCATTGTGGTACCAGTGTACTAGCTACCACCATGTAAAAGTGTATTTTTACTCAGCTGGGTAAGATGTGGTCCTACAAGTTTTGCATAAGTGAATTTGTGACTTGGTATGAAGCAGCTGTTTGTATTCTGCAGCTGCAGATTGGATTTCTGCTTTCCTTGGAACTGGGTGCTGCAAACTCATCTGCTGCAGCACTGCCTTGGTTTCCCCACTAAAGTCTGTAGACTGATTTGAGGCCACTCTGGCAGTAAATTAAATTGCCCCCCCTCCATCATTGTTTTGGTTGTTTTTTTTTAAATTAAGCAACAGTTTCTTACTAACCTTCTCAGTTTTGAGTCTCTGATATTCATTATGATCTCATTTCAAATTAGGCACCCCACATGCCCTCCAAAATCACATCCGATTCAGGATTATCAAAGCATCTGTTAATGATTGAGAAGTTTCTTCTTTAATTTCTTTTATTAATTGATGCTTTTAAACACTCCAGTCATGTCAGCAGTGACTCTGTTCTTTAAGTCTCAATGTATAGTCAGATAACGGCTTGGTTTTCCGACTAACCATAGGTTGTTAAAAAATTCTAATGCCTCAGGGTCAGTACTAGTAACCAAAATACCGGTTGCTCACTGTCATTCTCAGAATCTCCATTCAGCTTCAAAAAAGGGGTTACCAGACCCCTCCAGTTAACCTCCACAATTTGTTCAGTTGGCATTGCATTCTCAGAACTACTACTGCATTTTGTCATTTTGCTTTTTTTTTTTTTCTATTTCCCTACTACAAGTTATCGTACTCTATTTCTAGTATTGCACAGTATTCTTAATAACAGCCAGTGAAAACTCTATGCCGTTACATATAATCAGGAAGAAATTATCCTAGGTAAGCCAGAAATGAAATAATCGAGAACCAAAAAAATGCATTAAACTGAACAGACACACACACTCACACAATTAAAATAAAATTAAGAGCTTCCCATGTTGAATGGTCACAAGTTTTGCCTTGACTAGACTAAAGATGACCCTGTGCTAGATGACACTCGATCAACTCAAAATAAGGCTGTTAGGAAGGTAACTATCCCAACCTTGCACCATACCACACCAAGATAAAGACCAACCACCTTAAAGCTTCTGCTTTGATAAGTTGCTATGTGTGAGATAAAACCATGCTTTTTTCCCTTGAGGGCAGACTGGCTTCAGCCTGGCAGTCCCGCGTAGGCACCCCATGCACGGCTCCTGACACACAGAGGAGGGATAGGATGCCTGACATGACCACGGGCAGGACTGTCTTCATTCAGGAGGTTTAGCTCACTGCCATTAAAATTAAAAGACAGACACTGTTGGTCCAAAATGGCCACCCGCAGTTCTATGTGCAGAGCCAGCACCCTAACTGTTGGGATTGTTATTTTAATACCTACCTGTTGCTATCTGGTTGTTTTATTAATAGTAAGGATCACATGCGGTCTGAGGCAAATTTAAATTCAACTTCTGCTATTTCATGTCATTGTACAATATGGCAGGCTGTTGTTTGATTTGGTTTCAAGTAAAGCAGGCTAACAAACTTCCTTCCAAGCCATTAATTCAGAAATGTAACAACTAACACAACTGACTCATTAAAGTAATTTTATGTAAGCTGCATTCATTAGAGCAGCTACCATCTATATTCCTATGACTGCAGCCTTGTTTTCAGACACCATCAGAGATGACCTGCTGTGCCAAATGCTTCTTCTGTCTCAGGAAAACTTCGGGGAAATAGCAAAATAGAAAACCTTGATTTGCTCAGGCCTTAAAATCCACTCGAACACAAGAATATTGTAACATTTTGAGTCTCTTTTCATCCAGAAAAAGGTTATTTCGCTAGATAGAAGGGAAATTCTACAACAATACAGACAGTACTGTGAAGATACTAATGCAGGACATAAGTTTACAGCTAAAACTGATAAACTCCCTCCTATATTTGGTGGAAAAGATGGTTTAAGAGTACAGGAAAGAAATACAGAAAAGACAAATTACGAGTGTGCCACAGTTGAAATAATAAGACCAACCTGTGACCTTGGTGTGCAACCCAGGCTATCAGTCAGTATAAAAAACAGCTGTGGAGAGAGGGCTGTTGCCCAGAGATTGGGAGAAAAATCTTTCTGTGCTTAATAAAATAAAAAGGACACCAATCAAGGCAGCATTTAGCCTTTAACAAGGGACCTTTACATGTGTTCCGGTCATCAAGTTTGGAATAATTAAGCCCAGCCCTTGTAGTAGATCAACCCATTTCAACAGCTGAAGGCGAAGCACAAAATCCTTGAGCAAGACTAATTCTGAGTCCTCGATCAGAGAAATTAAATAGCTTAACACAAAGCAGCTTGTATTCTCTTAACATACTTTGAAAAAAAAGGTGTTGTTATTCATGTAACAAAAGGGAAAGAGAAGTACAGACTTTTGACCCTCTACTACACAGCAAAATCAGCTGCCTGAGAATGAAAAAAAAAAAATACAAACTATGTACACATCTGCTGTTTCCTAAACAAAAACTTGTTCACTGAAACTCAGGTTCACACTCAACGTTTAATAAAGTTCTAACTGCGCTGACAACATTGCAGGCTTGCAGCAGGCTAGTGCCCTCATTACATACCTCCCTATAAATTAACTCAGAGTTCATATTAGATGAAAAAGTTTGTTAAATAAAATCTATTTATTTTAATTCCAAGCCACTACATCTCATGTAACTAAGCCACCAATGCCTGGAGAAGCACCTGGCATGCACAAAGAGGAATCTGGGACTAGAACCAGAACCTTTCTGCCCCCAAAACACATGCTTCTCACTTGAACTAAAAGAAACTCACTTTAGCTAAAAGTGAACAACATATCCAATATCCTCCCCATGAGCTGGCCAATCTCTGTCTTTTACAGAAAGGCTGTACCCCAGGCTCATCTTTGCTTTCCTTCACTACCCAAGATAGATCCTTCCATGTATTCATAGAAAGTGATTAGGTTTCAAAGGGATTGCTCAGAGATAACTAAGGAGAATTTCACCCAGTATCTTTATTTCTGAAAACACTTCTAAGGTTCTTTCTCAGTCCTTATTTAGAAGCCTCCTGAGTAACCTGCTAAATAATTAATCTCTCTTTCTTATTTTGCTATCATAATGTGAACAGTTAGTATGTTCCTTAGTAACTACTATATTACAAGAGAATAAAGTGATGCAGTGGCATTTTAGAGGGTATTTACACACTTCCACAGAGCCACCTACATAGGCGGTCTGAGCTCACATCCCTTTTACCATCACCACACTGAGAAATTCTTTAAAGCTTCACATCCCCTTTGCGAAGGATCACAAAACACATAGTCTAATGCTGTCAGACAGACATCTTGTGAAACTTTTCCATTTTCTTTTCACTAGGCTTGTTGCCATGCATCCTCTAGTCATGTCTTGCCAGCCTTGCCTCCCCATGCTGCTGCACACAGAAGGACCGTGCCTCCTCCCACCCTGTCATGAACCACTATGCCAAAGCCATGAGCTTTTCTGTGACAGCAGATGGTGGAAGACTACTGTATCTTTGCTCCTCCCATATTATAACACTATCTTTATAACCTTGATGCCTATTGTAACAGAATAGGTTTAATAAACTTCAGATAAATTGTCCCAAAAGAGCCTTTGAGATGGAAAGATGGCATTTCACATAGGAGTGGTGGTCCTGTAACAGAACAGGGGTCAGCCCAGCCCAGCTGCAGGCTGACACCTGGAACAGGGACTAGCAGCCTTGTACAACACTGCCCTTTGATATATCCCCACCACAAGGTATTTTCAATTGGGGGATGCCTGGGTAGCTCCCAGTGGATTTATCTCCCAAGCGCTTCAAATAGTCTCCTACTTGAGCCCAAATTCTCTGTAACAGGCACATAAACACGTGGGTAGACTGACAATTATTCAACGTTTTCCAAGATCATAATCTCTCCTTGTTCACCTGCGATTTCTCTGGCTCTTGGAGGTTTTCTGCAGCTTTTCTCCCTCATCAATCCTCTTCCCAGCACATGCCAGTCCAAAGGTATTTTCAGCTTACCACACTCTGAACAAGTTTTTCTGATGCTTTGGGGTCTCCAGGTGAACACCAGAAGGAACCAAGCTGGTGGTGACAGCAGGAAATAGTGCAAGGAAATTACCAAGCAGAAAAATCCTCAGCTACTTTTGAGAGCTTTCTGTCCTTGAGCTCAGCACAGACAGCACTACAGGTCAGAAGAAGCAAAGGCCCCAAAGCTTCACTAGAATCTCCAGACAGTACTCTCAAAATTACTCCTTACAATTAAGCTGCATTGTCTGTGACTAGCAAATATTTGCTGTAGTACTGTACCAGACGCAAATTCACAGCACCCGACACAAGCTCTAAAACAAGGTAGCTTATGCTCTTTTCAAAATCCACCCTCCCTTTGTTATCAAGGTGATTAGTTTGTACTTGAAACTTTTTTTTAAGAAGTTCCTCCTATTTGCTGCTAAATTTCAGTTTTCATTTCTGAAGATTTTCCTGTTCATGACAATTAAAATTGTGACCACATCTTGGTTCCATCTTTCTTCGTCTCTCTGGCCAAGAAAATCCATATAATTTAGGTTAGTTAATGTTTCCTGGTTTGTTTCTGTACATACAGAGTTGCTAGGCATTAAAGCATGGAAAAAATAAATCAAGAGAAAGACAGTGAAGATATACTATTGTACGTTATCTTAGTAAACCTTTGGCCTTATTTCAATGAAACAAATGAAGAAACCCCTCAGTCTCTGCAGTAATTTGGAAATGAGCAAGCAGAATAAGTCAGGGGTATTTTAGCACTCCAGGCTTTGAATTTGACCAATGAGTTACCTCTAGCAATGTCTGAGGAGCCCCAAAGAAGTACGCTTTTAACCATGCACCGAGGCAATGGCTACAACCTGTTTGCTGTGCCCTTAGTTTTGCAGGAGTGCTACTGCAGGAATCAGCCTGATGGAGAGAATGTGCATTTTCCATCACTGCTATTTTTTGTCTTGGGCATCTGTCCAATTTAATCTTAAGGGAAGTGGAATAAACCTGTAATAGCAGCTCCTGAACATCTCAGCTCCCCAATGGATGTTTCTTCCCTCTCTCTGATGCCACTAAACCTGAACTCTACCTTCAAAACTCACATGTGGAAAAAGTTCACTTCTTAATTGAAACAATTTAAAGGGACAATTAATTGCCTCTTCCCACCTTCCCCTCCCCATTTTTAACAC
The DNA here is from genome assembly GCA_026212715.1 of Elanus axillaris. Lineage (NCBI taxonomy): Eukaryota > Metazoa > Chordata > Aves > Accipitriformes > Accipitridae > Elanus > Elanus axillaris. Next base: position 16,680,549 of record JANZLQ010000040.1, read on the forward strand.
TCTTAATTTCAATACCACCATCACTTGTCATAGCATTTAGAAGGTTTCAGCATAATTAAGTATAAGGCTAAAATTCATGATGGTGAGGAACCAATAGCAGTTAGGATGTTTTTATAAAAATAAGTTAGAGACAAGCCAATCAGCCTCCAAACTACTGTACAGAAAAACATTCAATTCCTGACTCTGAGAGGAGTTTTCCCCACCTACACCATCCCTGAGGGTGAAGGAAACTCTTGGAAAAATGGAACAGAGTGTTCAAAACACCAGCAGACTGCATGCAATACAACTATGCCTTCAAAATCATCAGCAGGCCACTGAGCCTGCACATTAAAAACTAGGATCTATTTAAATATTGTCATTTTAAAGTGGATATATCTTAATTTTGTCTGAAGGGCACTTAAACCAACATGGCAACATTATGCTTCTGGCTGTAGGAACATATTCCAATCTGCCTTACTGAAAAGTGAGATTGACGAAATTAGCATTGCTCTGAATCACACGTTACTGATGGAGTGCCATTAGACCCAGAAGAGGTTGATTACGGTGTCACATTCATTAGAACAGTAAGGAAACACATTTTGTTTAAACCAAGGCTTCTCTTCAACAGAGAAGTACTAAAAGCAAAAGAATAAACTTATTTATGATGTGTTTAAAAAGTTAAATAAAGGCCTACAATTATCAGTTTTTTAATGGTCTCTGTATCAAGTTACTGTTTCAAAGCAATAGACCTGCTAAAGGACTTAGAGAAGGAATATCTTAATGTTACAGCACACCATTATGGGGTGCACAGAAAAGGGCTGAGGTGACCCTCAAGCAAGGACTGGTGCTAGCAAATTCCTTGTGGTAGTTCAGCATTAAGGAAATAACCAGGGTGTCAGGAAGAAATGCAGGCAGAGCTCTGCAGGCACAACCAAAAGGAAAACAGGACCACAGAGGACAAAGCAAACAGCCTGGCAGAACAGCCCAATCACCCTGGTCTCAGGGGCTTCCACTCCCCAGCATAGAAAGAGGAGAAGAAAAGGCACCACATCTCCTACCTTGGCCTATGGGCTTCCACCTTCTCTCCATTTAATCATTCCTGGGCAGAACCAGTCCACGGGAAAAAAAAATATTATCCAAGACAAACTTGCAGTCCAATTCACATGTCCATCTCACTTTAACAAAAAGAAATGCTCGGGAATGCATTCAAGCAGCAAATGGAAAATTTTGGAGTGAGAAAAACCCAAGAACCATGAATACGTTTAAGTCAGGCAGGCCCAATTCTCACACTCTCATGTCCTGCAGGTGTCCAGGCACCAGCATGTATTAATTACAGGGTGCAGGACTGCACGCTGCAATGGTGCATGTCAGCTCAGTACATGCAGATGGGAGAGGAACCCCAGCAGGGTGTGATGGAGAACTGCCCAGGCTGCATTAGCTCCCTGTATGAATACAAGGATACAAACATCCTTCTGGGAATTAGCATTTACATTTTGTCTGTGGGGGTTTTTTCAGTCTGCTGTAGGCAACATATTTGTAGTTTGCTGGGCACAGACTTCCTAATAAATGTTATTGTTCCTGGTAATTTTTAATGAGTTGATGTAAGGTGATTTCACTTCCTTCCCTCTTAAAAAGAATTTATAAAAAATATCTGTACAGGAGTAAAAGCCTCATAAACGGAGGAGCCACATGCCCATGATTAGAATTAAAGAAGCCATCTGTTTCTTTACAGTCATGCACATCTCAGACAAAAAGTACACACACGACATATGTCATTACTTCCACTTTCCTAATAGGAAATATTTGTCATGATTCCCTCCCACAGAAGTGCAGGAAGCTCCACTACCAGCTTGCAATGCTATAGGAACCCCTCCCACTAAAGCTCTGCAAGCAGCATATTCAGCTTTTTTCTCTTCCTCTTCCTCAGCCAACCCAGCATAGTTTTTCATGCCTCTGTGAATCCTTTGCAAACATATTTTCCACAAGATCTACAGCCGGGGATCAGCTTGCTGAATTCTACCATCAACAGGAACTGCACTGTTGAGCTCCATACTTATAGTTGTGTCTTACCATTTGAAAGTCAATTTAGGAAATGAAGCTGTTCATTGGATGATATATTTTTATGTCAATGTACTGTAGCTTGCAATTTTTTCCCTTCACCTACTTCCAGATTGCTCTGACAAAAGCAGACTGATGGAAATGCACCAGACATACCTAGACATACTCCTCAGCATCAGCTTTCAGGCAGTTACAGACAATTAGTGCAAAAAATTCCCTCTTTCACTGACCAACAAAAGTAAGCAGCAGCATCGTGCTCTTTCTCCTTTGCTCTTCACCACACACATGCAGCCAGCTGGAGACCCAGGAGCTGGAGATCATACTTCAGGGTAATACAGCTACACAAACAGCACAGTGCTACGCTCTTGCTTGCACCGTATTACACTAAAGATGCATGTTTATAAAGCATTCGAAAGCATCATCTGTGGTCACATACATCCCCAGAGTGGTCTCCTGGAGCAAAACCACCCCACCTGGGCCAGGTTGCAGAAATAAGATATGGTAGACACCACAGCTGCTATTTCATGTTCCTCTCCTGCTGGAGACCTTAACACCACACAGCCACTTTTACCTTGAGGCTCTATGTACACCATAGCTTTTGGGTGTATCCCACCTCAACTTAAAAGGCTTGCTCAATTAAATGTCTCTCTCTGTTCCCAGAAGCTTTTCAGCTTTACAGCATGTTCAATTAGTATCTAATCAAAAGAGAAGCAGGATCTGTAGGACAATTGAAATAATCAGTATTTCTTTAATCTAACCAACCACTAAAGCCCTGACATCTTGCTATGAAGTTAAATTTACACACGCTACCCACCAAAGCAGCTCCTGCCAAAGGCAAAATCAGCGCAACATCTGTAGAAGTCAAATCTGCCCCAGTGATGCTGCCATGGAATGGGAGCAGGGATGCTCAGAAGCAGCCATCAGGAGGCCACCATCACACTGACACACATCTGGCTGGCATTAGTTCTCTTCTCTTCTGCTACCTCATCCATGCCAGAGCAGCCTATCCCTAAACTATAACAAAACCAGACCAATGACAAATGTTCTCAAAAAAAACCTCCTAGAAAGACATGAAATTCTTCCATCTAAAACTTCTCCTCCTCTTTCCCTGCCTTGCCACAGTTCAAACACTGAAGAGTTCAAGACTGCCTACTGTGCCACTGAGACATTGTGAAAGTATTTCTTCATAAAAATCAAAGAGTAGCTTAATTTAAGTTTGTCTGACCTGGGATGTTACCCTTGCTCTCAGTTATGGAGAAACTTTAAATAGGAACAGAAAAAAAAAACAACAAAAAAACCCAACCAAAAAAACCCCCCAAAACTGAAAGTTGTCTGGTTCTTCAGCTTTTTTCTCTGCAGGCACGAACGCTTTTGAAATAAGCTATTTATCAGAGGCTAGGAGAAAACTTCTGAAACTAAAACACTGGCAGCTCTGCAGTTATGCAAAGGGAGTATTTCCCTTACCCATTGTGCTCTCCCATGCAGATAATTTCTGTGCGTAGACATGCATTTCATTATTCGCAATACTCTGTGACCCTGAGATGTTCTGTAAATTCTCCATGTCAGTTCAGTAAAAAACAGTCTTCCTTGTGTCTATCTATATTCAGTTTCTGTGACATCTTCTTGCATTATTATGCCAGACTGCCTATCCATGGCAATCATTCCTTTGTTTTGATCATCTGTGGAATGCATAATGATGATGGATGTTAAGATTAAAATATAAAACAAAGCTCTTGATACTTAATTCAAATATTGAATAAGTTAATTAAGTCCTGTACAAAAATATTTAAAAGAAGAAAAACATCTATGTTTTTATTAGCCTTCTGAATGGAAATTTGTTAACACAAGATTTGCACTGGGGCTACCATCAAAAAACAGATTTGTCTTTCAGAGGCACAAAGTTAGGACACACCACATGATTCCCACCCTCTTCCATTCCACAGATACATTCCTAAAGAGCTATGTACACTAACACCTTATTTAAAAAATAACTGAGTTAAGCCCCTGCTGAAGAGCAGACCAAGGTGTAATCCGGATTAATTGACATTTCAGCTGTCCTCATGCGATTTGCACATGTCATTCTGCCTTCTAATAAATACAGTCTAACAAAGAGTAGGTAGACAAATACCTATATACATATTAGAAAAAAAGCAAATGAATGAGGCAAGAGTGGCTGGGTGGAAATGCACAACACGGACAAAAAAGGAAGAAAGACTCAGCAAAGTATGTAATAGAAAATGTTTTCCAGATTTTAAGCATATCTACTCACACAGAGATTGTTTTTGCTTAGCTTCCCTTTCACTACTTGTCTGTAACGTGGATCACACTTTGTGCCAGCATAAAAGCCCATCAGAGCAAACTCTGTGAATGCTCAGGAATGTGCATGCACTGATGCAGCAGCAGTGCAATGCTGTGCTCGGCGATGCTCTCCACTGCTAGTTCTCTAGCTGAGTAGCTGCACTCTTTGCAGGTAAAGGAGAACAGAGGGTTGCAGACTTAGTTGTACTAGAATGCTTTCCCATCCACTGCGTGTTCCCTGGGTTGGCTCCAGCTAGCATACCCTAGTCTGCAGACCAGGTCCCACACCTTTTAAGTCAAGCCCCTGAGCTGCCAGGCACCTACGAAGCGTCACCTATCTCTAAATCACACCACCTAAAATCCCACCACCGAAAGAGTCAAGTCAATTTTCTCTCTGACTTAGAAACATACTGCCAATTAAACAGTGGAACAATTGGGAGTGCTAAATCCAGACATAAAGGTTATTTGTTTGAGTAAAAATTTTTTTTAAATTATACTACTAGGAATTACATGTGATATGGAACTAATTTTCAAGCCACCTTGGATTTCTGCATGAAGGACAATGTATAAATGAAAGAGCAAGAATGAGCATAAGATAATGCAAATCTCAGAGAAGGGTGCTGTCTTGCTCCAGCCCTCCTTGTAATTGGCCTATTTCAGGAGGAAATCAGTTTACTAAATTTCCAACTAACACCCAAGTCATCAAATGTCCATAGAACAAAACCGAGCATCAGCACCAGTATCACTGCTCTCCTCCTCAGCAGTGGTAGCCCAGAAGCCATTTAATCTGGGTGACCCAGGAAAACAGCAACAATCCTTTTCTCCCCAGAGGTGGTTCCCCTAGAGCAGGGGAAATAATTTTTGGTAGAAAACTTGGGGCTGACAAGGCTCCCTAGGGCAGACACGCTCACTGGCACAGACACAGGCAGTTGCTCAGTGCCATCACTGCTGTCAACCTCAGCCAAACCAGCCAGCAGCACCCAGGGCTGAACCTGGCAGGGCAGCGCAGCCAGCGTTCTTCCTGGGAGCGCAAGAGAAACCTTCGTCAGCACCCACTAGCAACGTTACGGTCTTTCCTGGTGATTGATTCTGCTCCATTTTTATGTTCTCCCTGACAAAGCCGTTTTACTAGCCAGAAGCTATCCACATCTTGTGCTAATTAATGCTACATATTAATTTATTTCCATTTATTAAGCCTCTTCTAGCAACAGTAGAGATTATTTTAAGACTTGGAAGTAAAATAGCAATCATTCAGTCATAAAGGAGAGTGTCAGTAAACTGAGATCAGCTAAGGAAACCAGAAATATGTCAGGAAAGCTCTTTCTGGATCCTTCAACTGCTTCTTCACTAACAAAGCCTGGCCAAGATGAAGCACAAGCACACGTGTGGAGGTAACTGTCACTTGCTACTTACGCAAGTTTTGAAATGCTCTTTTAATGCTGTCTCCTTACAGTGGAAAGAAATCATCCAGCAAGCATAGTTTTTCATCATAAACCTGAAGGACCTACAACATAAAAGCCTAGCAGCTCAGACCTGCTAAATCATCCAACCTGACTGCAGCTACTGTGCGGGGAAGGGGGGATAACAAGCACGTCAGACTATTTTATGCGGTGCACAGATTGTTCTCTATTAGGTTACCTGGAGGACATAAACGAGAGAACTGCAACTTGACAGAAAATGTATATAATTAAAACTCCAGAGGGATGGATAGGAGATGCTTAACTAGGAGACATACTTCACTGCTGTGTGGTGCAGCTCTTGGCTCTGTTTCAGCTTGAGGGAAATGCTTAAGCATGGGCGTCTGTTTATTTTAAAGATGTCAAACATCAACCAATATTATAAAACAGAAAGCATTCTGAATAGAAAGTACTTCAGAATAACCAACATGCTGCAAATCTTTTTTTGTATAATTAAAAAGTTCTTTATAAATGTATCTTCCCTATTTGCATGTCTAATCTGGTTTCAGCTCTTTACCAAGTTTATTCTAAAGTGGTGTTTCCAAGGAGAATTAAAAAAGCTAAAAGTGCACAAGTTTTGGCAGTATAAAAACTTCTATGCAAAACTGACCTGATACTGGGAAAAGTGAAATGTGAACCCAGCGTGATATAATTGCATGGATTTGTTATTACATAGTCATTCTAACGACATCTGCTTCTTTCTTTGCCTCACTGACTTGCACAGTATAAAAAGCAGACTGCTGGTCATTCAGGAAGGACACCAGCTGACTGTGATCCGTATTTCCTACTTGATTATTTCAGGCATATTTTTGACATGCCAGAAATATACTGTTAGAAAGAAAACAGCCATCTTCAAAAAAGTGTCAACAGCAAAGTTGAAATACTTCTAAAATGTGACTGAAAGAATAATTTGAAAACAAAAATCCTAATAAGGGTTAATTTTGTATCAGAACGCTCAGGGATTTGCACTGGGATTTCTTTTTTTGCTGTGATGTATCACTTCAATTTTGCTTGGTGTTTCCTCGCCTCATTTTCACACATCAGTATATCACATGCAAGAACAAAGTTTGATTCCACCGCTCCTACTGGGAAGCTGTTTCAAGGTGTCATGCTCAGAAATTCATGTAATATGAAGAGAACGTGGGAAGTATCATAGAGTATTGCTAGCAGAAGGGTTGTAATAGTTTCTCATGAATTTGCTCTTTTACTTATGATTAGATTGATCCACCAGTCAGGCAGCCAGTGGCCCTACCTAATCAGTAAGTCTGTGCAAAAAAGCAACAGAATTAGGCCAAATACAACAAAAGGGTAGAAAAAAATTACATTAAATAGGTACTATCACAATCAAGGACTGAAAGATACAATGGCAAACTTCTCCTCTCTGACCTATGTTGCTGATGAAAGCACAGGGTGTACCTGTACTGTAATTTCTGAATTGGTGATACAAATGGTACTGCCAGTAACTTTCATGGATCTCCCCTGTGCAAATAGCTTGAAAACCTAAATGGCAATGACACATCTGTAAAGGAAGAGAAACATTTTTCACTACAGCTTGAGGAGAAATGCAATGTTTCTTTATAGAAATAAAATACTAAATTAAGCTACATGATATGTACTTGATACAAAAACCAGAATCCCTGAACTGATAATCACCAGCCATGATATCTAGGGGCCATGCCATTCAGCATGGCCCAAATGTTGCAGAAGACAGGTTGCTGGACCAGGGGGCTTGATACAGTCTACCAGGACTTACACAGCATTTCGCAAGCCAGCTATATTTTACTCTACACAATATATAGACAGATAGATTGAAGGAACCTCCTTGCGTCAAAACTAGTAGGATGCTTCATTCTTAAATAGCCCACTCTAGACCTGCCCACTTCTGTATGTACCATTAAGAAATAGAAGATTATTCATATTTCACAATGCAACAAAACTCTAATTGAGTCTGAATAGATACAATAGGGAAATTGCAATTACAGTAACTCCAGCTGCTGAGATAGAATGTGAGCAGCAGCAATGGACTCTAAATCCCAGTTTAACAATGCTTTCCAAAATTCCCCAACAAGACTGATAAACACAGACAATCCTGCTGTGAGACTTAAGTATGTTTTCCTAAAAATAGCCTTTCATTTTAATTTGCTTTTTGTTTTGTTCGCCCTTTTTTTATTTTATTTTTTACACTATATGCATTAATTGGAATACTAAGTACAACTATGTATGTGCTCAGCAACAGCACTTATCGTGCTGAGACTCACAAATCTTTACCGCAAATACCTGTCTTATAATATTTTAAATTACCATATGTATTAAGTTCAACATGTAACACGGGGATAGTCACAGAACCATAGAATGGTTTGGGTTGGAAAAGACCTTTACAGATCATCTAGACAAACCCCCAATAATCCTAAAGCTGTTCGAGCCTTGAAATCTGACAAGAGGAAGGCACTAGACAAGAATGCCATTTTCAGTAAGAATTAAAAGGCATTACATTTGTTTGGAATGAATTTTCCACTTACACTGAAACATCAATCACAAAGCTCCCACTTTCAAATTATCTCATCATTGTTGATACACTATTTACAAAACAATTAAAAACAGAAGGTGTATTTCATTTTTCAAGTATAGCACTCCTGCTGGTTTATTGGATTTTTTTCCTTTCTTCCCCAAATATGGCCATAAAAAGAACTAGGTACATTTTTACCATTAGAGACTAAAACAAGTCTCACACATTTATTGGTTTGTTTTAAGAGCCATTAGGTACAACTTAAAGAACAGAAAAGAAACTCTGGTTCAAGTTCCACCAGTTTGAAGTTGTACTTCAGTTTATTAATAAATTAATCCCTGCCTTAATTCAAAATGAGGGCTTTCAATCCTGTCATTAGCTTCCATAAACCCTGATGATTATAAAATATTAGTTCTCAACTGCTCTTGTTAATATTAGGCTGAACCAAATCAACGAATTCAAACTTAGATTAACTGGCATCAAAAGATAGTGTACATCTTTAAACTACATAGGCATTGGTCTTTGTGTTTGATATTTCTTTTCTTTAAAGACATTTAAAAGTATAAGGTAACAGGAAGTCTTTCCACTGAGAAATGCAGGATATTACTATACAACAGACAGTGAAAACCTGTCTAGCTTTCACATGCTTCACTGCGAAAGTGCCAGAGGTAATGAAGACCCATTGCATAACCCCACCTGCCGCTGAAAGAGAGCCAGCGTTGAAAGGGATCTATTTTTAGAGGGATGCTAAAGGTCAGCTAGCTAAGGCCTTTCATCGTGCAATGTCATCCACACGTTAAGCTTTAAGATGCTTCTGAGCAAGACATTTGCTATATAGTAAATGGCAATTTTTTTTCAAGACATGACATATTTGCAAGTTCACCTTCAATAAACAGTGCCAAAAGCACTCTTAGGAAAAAGAAATGGCACAATTATAACTTGAGCGGGAATTAGAAAATGGTTGCACAATATAATGAGAGCCTCTGGAACACTGTCATGATCCTGCTCCCATGAGAACAGCAAGAATCAGAGGATGGGTTTTTAGGAAAATATGCAACATTAAGTTCTTGAAGAGCCACGGAAATGTCATACAGTCTACAGGACAGCACAGAACGGGGGGGGGGG
>JANZLQ010000040.1:16690071-16734318 GCA_026212715.1 Elanus axillaris
GGGGGGCGGCGAAGACACCTTCCATGTGTACACAATGATAAAGCATCACATTACATGCATGCACATGCAAAGCACACACTTCGACAAGGGATGGATAAGCCTAAAATCTCACAGCTGCCTGGGACCAGGAATTACACTGCCTCAGCCTGACCACATAAGTGACACTCGGCAAAGCCCCAATGTGTGCATTTCTCCGGCTCTGAGCAGCACAGGGATTTCAAGGAAGTACAGAGTCTAGGACGTGCTGAGCCATCTCATCAGAAAAATAATGGCTGACAGAAAGCTTCACCTATGGCAAAACACAGCACGTGCAGGCAGACCCATGTAAAGAGCAATGCTATTCACTTACTAGAAAGTGAGCAGGCTGTTTGGCTGAACAATTTCAAAGGCTGAATTCAACAGTAGGTGAGCCAAGCGCAGCGGAAAACGGGAGGTGTAGCTATGGCCACACAGCACACCTTATAGAGTAGAGCCCAGGCAAAGCAATGCCAAGGGCCAACACGTGGAGGACAGAAGTGGAGCTGTAGCTGAGGACCAGCTACAGGGCTGTAACTACTGGCGGAGAAAGAAAATGGCCTCCAGGTCTGCGCAGACCCAGCCTTCTCTGTTTGTCTAGCTTGATCTCCTACAGCTGGGGTGCAAGCTGGTGTCCTGCCCTGATGTATGCGATAGAGGAATTGTGCCCTAAGATATGTATGCACTATTGAACCCCTTTGCATTTGCAAGCAAAATTTTTTTCCTTTAGCACTTCTGTTTAAAGTTTCATCTGTGATGTCCAAGTTGAAATTAAGCCAATCTTCATCTCCCCAAAATGGGATTTCTTGGCAGGAGGGAACAGCTCACAGAATCGTAAGAGATGAACCACCTTCCTCCTCCACAGCAGGTCTCCCTTTTCACTGTGTAGGTGTGAACCCTTTCTGCCAGTCCTGCAGACATCACCTGGGGAGCTACTGCTCAATGAGGAGGAGCACTTCAGAGGAGGCCTGCTAGGACTACTCCCCGCAAGAAAACTAGCCTGGCTTCTGTTCTGGATGTAGTTTGCTACATGGCATGTAAATGAAATGAAATAAATCTCAAGTATTTCTACTACTAATATCCAGGTCTTTGGCTGAACAGGGAATGATCACAGTCTGATTACAATGAATGAGATTAACAACAACACAGAAGGTCACTGCTGATAAGCAGTTGTGAGCTCACAGAAAAAAAATAGCTTACTGCAGTCTAAGTCAATGCACATTTGTAGATGCTCGTATACAAGTGGTATGACAGAACGGTGGGGATTGGTTTCATGTTTTAATTTGCAAAATACACTCGTACAGCAATTTTGTAGAGAATCAGAACATCGTGAATTTTGACAGCTTTGTAGAAAGGAAGAAAGAACAGCAGAAAAAAAATGAAAGAAAGAAGAACAAAAGAGCAAACTTTGCAGACTGACACCACTCATCCAGGAACCTTTCCAACTGGAACACTACCAGCACTGCTGTCCTGGCACCAGTCGGAGGAGGATCCAACTCATTCTCCTTCCTTTCAAAGTTCACACACCTAACAGGAGCAAAAATGTAGTCCTTGAGGATGCTAGATGTGACTTTGAATGGTAGAAGGAAGAAGGGAGTCTATTAAGTAGTCTATGTACAGCAGGAAGACATGTAACACAGGCAAAAGATCCTACGGCACCTACTACTTTCTGCCATGCCTTCAAAGACCTTACCTGCACAACAGTAAAATGCTCATTTGACTTAGTAACTGCTGTCACAAATTGTTCAACCTATATAATGCAGAAAGCAGGGCCAATGAACTGCAGTGAATCTTAAATGCTTTAAGTGACACTGGAAAGAAAAGCAATGCTTTGCCTGTAACCTCTTCTTGGCAAGATGGGGAAAGAAAAGGGAAAAAAGAGCTAAAGAATATGTAGTTCATTGTGCAGCATTTCCTGCTTCAATATTATTTTTATTATCTGTTATTTATTATATTTGTATATTTTATAAATATAAATTATATTTATATTTATTATATTGATTGTATATCATTGCCTAGGGCACATAAGTTTATACTAAGTGAAAAAGTGAAGGAACAATTTACAAGTTTTATTTTTGCTCTCCTAAATTCCCACAAGTTACAGCCACTGACATGCTGCAACTTTTGTCCCCATTGTTCAGAATGGACCTTCCTGTGTTCTGTTTCATCAGAAGTTGAGCAGCAATTTCCTCAATAGCTCAGATCACAGATGTAAAAATGTTCACCACCATAAGAATGATTTACAAAAGGCACTAGTCCTCTGCATCCTCAATACAGACACTAGCCTTCCTGTCTCCACTTTTATGACAGGTAGCAAATGAAGTAATGAAGTAGAAACGAAGTAATAAAATGAAGACAAATCATTCATCTTGGGAAGGTCTGCATTAGACCAATTAAAATAATGTCTTAGACACTGCAATAACATATTGTACCTATGGGAAGAGGCTACTAGCACGAGCAAGCTCTGCAATTGCTATTTTCTCCAACTACATCCCTAGAGATTTCTAGCTCCAGCACAATAAAAGATTAACAAATTAAAATATATTAAAAAATTAGTCTTTAGATTTTTTCCAATAAGCTGTTAAAGGAGATGATAGTAACAAATCTCTGCCTACAAACTGGTGCTCACACAGGAAGCTCACGTAAGTCAAGATGAACACCAGCTACAGTGAGAATTAGCGAGGGATAGGTGCATTTGCAGAGGTGGGTCACACAGCTGCAAGTCCACGTTATGAGCCCATCAACTTCCCTGTGAGACAAGGACTTTCCTGAAGTAGGTAAAAAGGCTGTAATGCTGCACTCCCATTAGCACCAGAGGTGCAAAAGCTCCTGCTTAGCTCTCTCGCATGTTGCATTTGATATCATAGGGCCAGGCAGCTCTCCCCTCCCCACTCAGATCAGGGCTGCATCCATCAATACTGCACCACTGAGGCCCAAGGGCTCAGGGCTATGCATTCATATGCCAGTGTCCACCATTACATTATAAAGAATCAAATAAAGAGGATGTATATCCTCAGCACTCCTCAGTATCAGCCCTTCACGTTGCTCCATCCTTTGTCATGTCCTCAGCAGCAGTTTCCTCTACAGTTAAATCACAGGCATAAAACCGCTCTGCCAGAGTGATTTACGGAGCTGTAATACAAACAGCAGCCTCTGTCTTTCCTGCTGCAGCAGGCAGCACAGGAGGACATGCTAGAGACCAGAGCACGAAGACAGTTGTTGAGAGAGCAAGCTAGGGATGGTCTTAGGCAGGCAAAACCCAACATGATTTCATTCAACCCTGCACTCAGAGTGCCCTGCCAGTCCTATAAATATCCTGGCTGCATTCCAGAGCTGTGTCTGCTCCCCAGCTACAGGGATATGGGCACCTGCTACCACAGATTTTCCTCTGGACAGTTGGTCCTGTCCTATCTCAGGAGAGATGCTCCCTGGTCTGTGGACTCTCCCATGTGTCTATAAATCTATCAAAATCTAGTTTAGAATTTTGTTCTTCTCTCATCTAGTGCCCTAGTCTAAAAATAGCACCCATTGCCTTCACATCTGCTGATTTTCAAACAATTTTATAACACTGGTATCTAATTACAGTATATCACTGCTCATTAAAATTACATGCCATTTACTGGTTGGATGGCCAGTGGAAACTCTTTTTATATTCCAAATAAATTCTCCATCAATACCACACATTGTTTTATCTCAAAGATCTAGCAGAAAGACTAAAAAAAAATAGTTGGGTTTTTTTAGCTCAACATTTCTGACCACTTCAAAGGTTTATAACAAAATTCAGTGTCAAAAACAATGAACAAGAGATTAACATTGGGGAGATTGCAAACCACAGAAAATCCGCTGTGACAGAGTTAACTGAAGCATGATCACACAGGCTATCAGACAAATCTGGATCACTTGAATGGACTGGCACAGCTTAAAGGGGTTTTTCTTTCATTTATAATTAACCACTTGGCTGTCACATCACTGTATCCACGCACTCTGGTTGTGAATGTTTACACCGAAATCTCTGTAGAAGACACAGAGACTGTGAGCTAGAAAAGGTGAGAAGGGAAGTTATATATGTGCATCAGTGAGATGCTATGTTTAGCATCACAGAAGCAGCCAGAGCAGAGAAAGAACCATTCACCAGCAAAACAGCTGCGAAGGCAGCAGCTCTGTGCACTTCCCTGGGTGCCTTTGCCCCAGCCTACAGAAACATTTTGGGGTGACGGAGCATGGTCTGACTTCTGATACGGGGTACAAAGATAAACTTTGGCTAGAAAGAGGTTATCAGACAAAAGTCACTAATGCTCCCGAAAAGCATCAGATGATGCAGACAGTGGTCTATGTAACTTGTGATAGATTTCCCAGGAAGTTCTCAAGGACACAAAAAGCTTGTCATGCTATCAGCAACATTCAAAATGGAAACTGCAGTAAGACATATAACAATGAAATATGGAACTCCAGTTTAAATAACAAACACACGAATTTAAGCAAATTAAGTATAGCCCATCCTGCTTTAAAAATAGCTGCTTCTCCCAGTAAATATACTCAAAGTAATTTTACAGAATGCCAGAATAATTGAGGTCAGAAGGGACCTCTGGAAGCCATCTAGCACAAACCCCCTCTCACACAGGGCCAGACAGATCAGGTCATGTAGTTTACATGGTCATGTCCTTGGCTATTCCTCTCAGAGAAAACCATTTCACAGGAGGTAATGGCAAGCTCAGTGTGTTTGCAATTTATTTCTTTAAAATGCTGAAAATGCAGCAGTGAAGACTGAATCTTCTAATAAAGCCAGTGAAATGTCCAGGGCTTCACAAACAAAGCCTTCAGCAGCGCAACAAGCACATTTGTATCTCAGTCCTTGAAGAGAAGATCCGTATAAATCTAGTTTCTCTAAACTTGATGCTACACAGACATCTTCAGTGGCTTATCTACTTGTGTACCTCAGATATTTTTAAAATAGAATTTACTTTCATTTTCCTATTGAGACTATTCTTCAAAGTGTAGTTCAACATATTTATCACTGCTATCAGAGTCCAAAAATGCATACAGCAAAATCTTTAACCCCCTAGACAAGACAGGCAGCGACATGCAGCTTTGGAGAGCCACAGACCCATCTCACTGGAATGACAGCCAGAAATGGGCACGCGTGCATTTTGGAGACTTCCCAACATCACAGAGTCTGTCCCTCACTGACTGCATCACAGCAAAGGGGAGCAGTCTCCCAGTGTGGTGCCAGACCCCCAGTCTGCCCCCCAGGCTCTGCTCTCCAGCAGCTCACGGCAAGAGGGGACATCGTATGGCAGTGTGCATCACCTCCGCTCACTGAGGAGTGGTCAGAACCACTGGTTATTTGGACCACTTGGATCTCATGTGTTGTCAGGTACACGCCACATCCCTTCTTCCTTTAAGCATTTGAAGGAAGGAGCGTCTGCTTAACAAAGTAGTCAAAGGGAACGAGGTTTACGCTATTGTAGAGCATCCATAGGGCGAAATCTGAGTAGACACTCCACAACTTAACCACAGGCCACGATGCCATAAGACACTGGGCTTTGTTAGTCCCACTGCTGATCTGATACATGTTTCTACAGCACTTTGCAGAATGATGTAACATTGCTCCAAGAGTAACAAACAACACAGGATGCAGTTCACTCCAGGCCCTTCGTTTTGTCTCCTGGCAGCTCTGAGGAATTACTAAATTTGCAGTAGTTGCCAGCACCAATACACCAACCAGTGGGTTGAATATTTTAGCTGTAATAAATAGGTTTAAAGAAAGGCTTTCTTCACTGACAACCTGCTTTATTTTTGCCAGCAGGCATGAATCAAAACAGAATCACAGTACCCTAGCCTGACTTCAAAGGATATGAACATTTAATTTTTCGCAACTTTTGCTTCACTGTCCATTGTACTGCAAATACACCCCCAGGCCCCCAAAATCTCTTTCATCACTAATTTAACGTGCTTTTTTAAAAGATGACAATACAGAGACCACGAGATGCGTTTCCAGCAAAGGCTGACCTGCCATGACCTTGTTTATCTCCCAGAGCATGCCCAGCCTGTGGACACACATTGGGTTTCTCCATGGGCAGGAGGCTGAGCTGGGCCCAGCAGAGCTGGAGGATGCAATGCTCCTGGACTCCCAGTGCTGTTTCTCTAGACAGAGCCCAGGCTCCAAAGGTCAACATGCACCAGCAGATGGGAGGCAGCACAGAATTTCCTTTTGTTCTATGGCATAGCAGAGGACTAGAGATCAGATCTAAGATTTAATGCAATGATGCAAGTGAGGCAATTAGTAAATGACTCAGCATCTGCAGACCAGCAGGCCCCCTATTAACCAGCTAAGTGCATTATCTTTGTGGAGATCATAGATTTTTCCCTTAAGATAATTGTCTGTGTATAACTTCTGCAACTTGTCATATCCCACTGCAGACTCGGGCTCCAACCCTGCAAGGTACCTACCTACTGCCCTTGCTCTGCTGACATCCATGGGAAGCAGCATGCCCCAAATTCCCTGAGGAGAGCAACCTCAGGCTCCGAAGCCTCAGGGAAAGATGGAAAAAGGACACATTACCAAAGCAATAATCCATCCTATGGTCCCAAATAGCCTTTTATTCATTAGCTTCCATTCAAATAAAAAAAAAGGTTTCACTTGTGAATGGCGTGAACAGGCTCTAATTAGCACTCTCTCCTGTTCTCTCAAGACTGTTCATCTTTACCCTGTGCCTGCTTCACAGCCAGGAGAACACCAATCTGCCCAGGCAACAGCCCTTGCAACATGCTAAACATGCTAGTGCTTATCAAGCAGGGGGACGCCACCAAGCAATATGGCCAACTTCAGCTAAGCTTAGGACAAGTAAAAAGGAAACAATGAAAAATCTCTTGTCCTCCTGCCCCACCATTATCTGTGTTAAGAGTTAATACAAAAGATCAGGTGTTTGTATTAAGTTCTCAGAACCTTTATTCCAGTTAAGAACGTGGAAAATCTCAGCAGTGGGGACTAAAGCATCCACAATGCTTTGGGAACCCAGCAACAACCTTTTTCTGACTTTTGGACACTGAACAGACTTTAGCCTGTTTACTATATCCAAAAAACCCAATGCTGGCAATTAAACACTGGCTGTTTTAACACAGTGGCTTACATTATAAACAGATGCAATGTCGGCCATAAGGCTGCATACATTAAAAAGAACAGAATTTTTCAAGGGCTGCTTTCTATAGGGGGAAAGTAATGTGTGATCCATGCAAGAGAGAAGCTAAGAACATGCTTTCCAGTGAAAGAAACCCTCCTCTGTCATCTGCTACAGAGCCTGGCAATCCCACACCTGGGGGAAAGAAGAGAAGTGTGAGTAGCTATGAGACAATCGGGAGCATGCTGCATCGGTGCACCTTTCATCTCAAGGGTCTTGAAGGTACTGGCCATCCTTTGATGCTCATGAATATCCTGAAACTGCTCTTATTTCAGACAGCGGGCATTTCACTATCAGATGCTGCCCAGCTACTGCCTTACTGAACCCTGACCAGCTATGCCAGTAATGACAGGAGCACAGAGCTAAACTGCAAAAGCATGGCTAGGAGTGGAGCCAACACCACAAGAGCGAAAAAGCCCTCAGAAGAGTGCTGTGGGGGTT
Organism: Elanus axillaris; assembly: GCA_026212715.1. Taxonomy (NCBI): domain Eukaryota; kingdom Metazoa; phylum Chordata; class Aves; order Accipitriformes; family Accipitridae; genus Elanus; species Elanus axillaris. The sequence continues at coordinate 16,697,706 of JANZLQ010000040.1, forward strand.
GTATTAAAGCTGTGCAGAAAATGATATAACTGCCCCGTGAAATATTTGAGAGCACAGAAGGAATATTCCCTTCTGTCTTGGGATGAAGAGCTAACATCTCTACAACCAGCACCAGTCTGAAAACTGTAAAACTGAATTTCAATTCAGGTCAGACAAAAGTGCCATTTCATTTTGACCATGTAAAACCAAACCAAAACCAAACAAAAAACCTGCAGGGCTGGTTTACTTCAAACAGATCTGAAATGCAAAAGAGGTTATATTCATCTCTTCCTCCTTTGCATTTCAAGTACCTTTTTACTGTCATCTCTTTTATAAAAAAATTAGGCCCTTTTCCAGGGCTCTCTACACCCATGCTTTATTTGGTACATCAATCATTTGCTTTCTCAATCAACTCCACCTACCACCACCTTGAGCTTTGGAGGCAGACAGGAGTACTGAGTATTTTGAAATGTACCTTTCTGTTTTCTCTAGGCCCCATCTAGCTTCCCTAATAGAGCTTCAGCTGATCTTGGGCTCAACTCTAATCCTTCACGACACGATACTGTTCCTTAGCCCAAGGTTCCGGAGGCCTCTTATCCCCTCTATAAGGCACACATGAGGTTTGCTGCAGATAGATGCTACGTGGCTGGGACCAGCTCCTGGACAACTGCAGGTTACTGAATACTAGACCTACAGTTCTCCAGGGACCAGCCAGCTCAGGTTACTGAATTACCACTGGGTACTGTGGACAGCTCGATGTTTTCAAACATTTGTTGTTCACCAGTAAAAGACTCCAGTGAGGCTAAAGCAAACTGTGTTCTCAGAATGAGTATTGATCATACAACAATGTTCATTTTGAAACAGCCGAGTTATCTGATCATTTCTGCTCTTCCATTTCCTCTGTGGGTAATTTTGATTTCACTTTTGAAGGCACGTTCTGCCCCATTAAGACATTTAAAACTGCAGTACAACACAGAGCTGTAAACTGTTGCAGAATGCAAGTATTCAGAAGCACAGAGCAGCATTTTGTTGATATTTATTTTACAAACACTGCCCTTGTCAGGAGCATTTTACAGATGCTTGAAATCCCCTGTCCCGTCTTTTGCTTTTGTCATATGACAAGGTGACCTGTAAGGCAAATACAGCCCTCCTCCATCTCAATAGAAGCAGTTATCACGTTCCCACTCTTGCCCTTATTTTATTAATATGGCAAGCTCCACACCTGTCCCAATTGCAAAGAGCAGGACAAGACCTCCCACAGGCAGGACAAAACCATTTCCAAGGAAGCCTTGCTACATGCACAGATGCCAAATAGCAGGTAAAGCTGTAACTGCCAGCTTCACAGCAGCTGTTGATAAGACAGATTTCTCGACAGTGACAAAGCAAGCTCTTACAGTGGGACAGGAACACGGTGGCAAGAGGCTTTGCTACCTCATGGCCTTGAGCCAGCTGGGACATGTGCACTATTGCACTGTCAGAGAAGGTCTCTGCAGCGCACCAGTCTGCTGGGTGGGTTACAGAGCAGGGAAATATTTTGCAGATGCAAGCAGAGAAGGACTTTGAGAGAACAAGATTAATATGCTTGCGTTCAAATTTCACGTAGAGACTAAACACCTCATCACAACGTGCTGTTCAGTAATGCTATGACAGCTAACATTGTAACAGTGTGCTTTCAAGGAGGGAACTTAAGTACTTTTATTAAACACAGTCCAATATTTGCTACTTTACCACACCTTTGACATTTCGAGAAGGTCACAGAGGAGCACATCTTTAATCTAAACTATTTAGTAACAAAGTAACACCACCACTCCACATAGTATTTGTAGTATTTAAACTTTCTCATGATTTCCCTTACAAGTTTAACATAGGTTTCAAGTAATTCACCAAATGAGAGCAACTGATGCTCTGTGGCTGTGCTAGAAATTAAGTTACTGTAAAGTGCTGTGCTATGTGGGTGTGACTGCTGTCTGGTAAAGAGAAAATTTCACACAGTTTAGTATCAGCAAATCATAAACGTATCTGAATTGTTTGTGAACAGCTCCTATTGGAAATGGTGGCAATACACTTCTGAGTAGCACTGAAAACATGGCAAGGGTCACAAATTCTTTCTGAAAGTGGTTCAGTAACTACCCTAGAAGTCAAGGTTGAAGATGGTATGATAGAAATTGAAGGCAGTATGATATTCTGATAAAAATAACTACATTCCCTTTGTCTTGCACCCATGAAGCTACCACCGTTACATTTGACTCCAGGCACCACTGGTGATTTGTATTTACTGAAGACAAGCCCACTCTAAGCCTTTTTCTCTTTCAACTTATGCAAAGGCCAAATTTAACTTCAATCAGACTAGCACAGGAAAGTTCTGTCCATCAGTTGTCAGTGCAGTTCAGCTTGTAACTATCTTTTGGTTTTTGCTTTCATGTTCTATTGATTTGTATTGGCATGAGCCTGATTTTCGTCTCTTGCTCTGATTGTCCAGTTTTAGTATTTGTCACAGAAAAATTCGCTGGAGTTGGTACACACAAAGCTTTAGATGTCAGAAGCTGAAGACATGTAACAGCATGAAGACAATGAAACTGTCTAAAAGTTTTTGTTAAATCTTTCAGCACTAACTTAAATTTTTATAGACTTACAGAAAGCCACAAAGTAAACTACTATATAACAACCAGGCAATTTAAGAAATGAACAGATGAAGGTAGAAGCACACAGAGCACCAGCAGCATCCAATCACAGATACAAGTATAAAGACAATATCCCTTTTTATGGCACTGTTTACATGCACTATTCAAGTCTGTTTGGCCATCACATTAAATCTAACCATATAGATCAACTCAAGCCAGTATCTACAGAGAACAACAAAAATTTCTTGCAGGCTTTTCTTTCGCCCCAGTGCTCAAACCTCAGCTAGGGTTTTCTTTTCCTGGATCAAAAACATTTAAGGCAATTCCAAGTGTTTCTTCTGTCTTAAAAATAAAGTCCTCCTTAACTTCCCTAAATTATCATTATATTCACTTTCTCTCAGCAATTCAGCCACTGAAATTAGAAAATAAATGTAGGATCAAGTGAGCAGTTACCTATACACCAACCACACGGGGATTTTCAATCACAGATGCACCTCAGTTTGGAAACTACCACAGAGACAACACGATTTCAGGATTTTTGTACCATGTATCTGAACTGAGCATACATTCTCTTAAAGTAGTTACCAAGGCAGTCCCTGCACACAGGCTGCTGAAGTCTATGTGCCATCAGGCCATAACAATCAGCCTAGCAAGAGTCTTTTGTCCATGTTCAGCAAGCGAAGGTACCTTCGCTCTATAGACGTGGAAGTGAAGCAGAGGACCCAGCGGAGAGAAGTGGTCCTCACCCAACATAAAAATTCAGTTCATACACTGCACTATTTGTACACTGAATATACAAGCATTTCTTCACAAGTTTTCAAGTTTCCAAAGAGTAGAATAATGCTGACAAAGACAAAAAAAAAAAATCCTCTGTGCACTTCACTTCTAACCCATAAAATTTCAGGATACACTTTCCTTAATCTAAAGCTGGGCTCTCCCAAGCACTAACATGCACCAAAACAACAGCTCCTGAGTCTGAATGAATTCTTCATTGAGTTATACAAGATGGCTTGTAGGCTTTGCTCTCAACTTCCCACATCTAACCTCAGGAAATTCCCACACCAGCTTAACAATAAATTGAGTTCTTTGTCACACTTAATGAAAGAACATCCACAGAGTTAATTCCTGCCTGCTTGGCCCACAGCCAATACAAAGCAAAGAGAAATTTGGGGGCATCAGCATTTAAACTGGATTTCACACAGTCGCCACCACTGTATACTTAAGCAGAAGTAGCTCAGAGGTTTGTTAAAAAGGGATCACCTTGATTGGCTGCAGAGTTTCACAGCTTCCAAGTATCTCCAGAAAGCACAAGGGAACAGTTACAGGAATCCCTGCCACACCTAGTGCTTTAGGAAAATGAAAAGGAGGGAAAAACTCTCAGGCAACCTCAACAAGGCAATATCTAACTTGCTTACGGAGTGGGAGTATCAACCACTAAACACAAAGTGCCAATATTCATGCAAGGCTCAAGGATACCGAAATACTTTTCCATAAGCTGCGGAGTCTAAAAGAGCAAAAGCACTGTCCATTGCTGCTCTGCTGGCACACAGGGCTAGGGAGATGGAGATACCTCACCTATAGGCTTGAAATATAAAATAATAAACATGTATCAAAACCTACCAGGTGATCTAATGACATTGTACAGACAGATTTTTTTAAAACTGAAACAACAAAAAAGGTTTGGAAAAGAACTGCTGTAGGAAGTAGTACTTTAAATAAACAAGCAGCAAAATACGTGAAACGCTCTAATCCATTTGCCTGTTTGAAATATTATTCACTAGATGGTTCATCTCAAAGCACAGGCTTTGTAGTTTATCCTCCTCAAATGACTCCCAGATAAAATTAGTCAGGTGATTTGCAGGATATATTGATTAGAGAGGATTTAGCTAGGGCAACATAAAAAAAAACATCCAGCTTTATCTTTCAGTAAAAATGAAACAGAAAAATAGAAAGCCTGCAAGCTATTATCACTGTATATAAATTAAGCTTTATTAATGAATGAATTAACTAACTACATGGAAAATGCTAGATAAGAGTTAAAAAAATGTGGTTTCCCCCTTAAAATAATAATAAAAAAAGCAGATCTGAGGAAAAAGCAATACAAATAAACCAAGTCTCCACTGTCTGGTTTTGGGTTTTTTCTGCGCCTGTAACAGGCTGAATTTTCATCTGAACATTCCTGAAAAACCCCGAGATGCTCAGTTTTCTCCTCCAGTTTACAACTTTTTCAGCCTTTACATATCAAACATCCTCAGCTTCCCCTCTATTAAATCCCAGGCAACACAAACTTTCCAAACCTTTCCCACTGAACCCTGGTTTCCTTGGGATTAACTTTCAAGAGCTCAAAAGACAAAATACCTTGACTGTGCTTTGCACAGACCAAAAAATCAGGGATTCTTCTAACACAGGGAAACAGAAGAGGGCACCCTCAATGCCCCCAGCTGGATGGGGGCTCCCCTGGGGCTCCAGTTTTGCACAAGACCTTCAGAGGAGTGTCCTGGCAGGAGCACAACATGTCTTTCATGTTACAGATTTGTAAGAACATATGTATGTAACATCGTAAAAGTCCAAATCCACCAATCTGAGCAAAATGGGCAAAGCAGCATGGTTCCCTGTAAAGGGGTCAAGCTTAAGCCTACATGTGCGCATGACTATACAGTCCTTTATGGAATTGTCCACAATGCTTGCATGGAAAGAAAAAGAATAACTTATTGGATATGACTTAATACCATATTCCTTACTCCGACAAATGCTTGTACTCCCTCAAGCAGTGCCACTGATAGCAAGGCACTCATCAAAATACACGGTAGTTCACAGTCTGTGCCTTACAGTAACATTTGGAAGTATAATTTTGTGTGCAATGACTGTTACTTGAGTTTCCTCCAAAAGTCTTCGAGCACTGTTTGTGCTTCACAAACCCTCTCACATTGGACACCTTTGTCTCAGAAAAGCTGCAGAGTGCACCGAACTCCTGACCAGGCTGCAGAAGGGGGTGTGAAAGGAAGGTACCCCCCAGAAGGCCAGCTAGGAAACCCATATAGTGGAGGTCTTAATACATTTATTCACTTGGTAATGACTCCTCTGAGATGGGTTTGCTGCATCTTAATATGCTAGGCAAGATGCACCTTCCCAGTGGCAGAATACACTCCATTATGAGAAAAGGCAGGGAAAAAAGTCTGCTTGCCTAGCAAGCTGTGTCTGTAAGCCTTAATTTGGGTCAAATCTGCCAAGTAGTTTTAGGTGGGAAAAAAAGAGGGGCTCAGCCTGGCTGATAAAAGAGCAGTGGTATCAGCAGCCCCTTTCTCATCTGCTCTCAGCTGGAGCACTCATCTACAATACAATATCCTGCCTACACTTGAGCAGATTTGAACTTGCAGTATTTATTGCCCAGGGAGGTGCCACAACTGTACTCCACCATGAGGGAAGCGAGAAGGACAGTTTTCAATCTGTCTTGTCAACATTGCTTTATTTCCTTAAATATTCAACTGAGCCCAGACTGATTCCACAGGTCAGCAGCTAGATACTTTCCAGGGATGCAGGAGAAAGGCATTTAAACTCCCTCAGGCTGAAAAGGGAAATGAGTTCAAATCTACAATCCGAGGTTCATCAGCTCATCCAGGAGCTACTGGGAAAAAGTAATATGTCCCAGATGTGTTCTTGTTTTATGAATCATGCTTCCCTAGCAATTAACTCATTTCAAGAAGATAAGTTTTTTTTTTTTTTATTTTTGGTTTGAGTTAAAAATATGTATTCTTGTCAGGGAGACATGCTGACAAATTTTCTTTTAGTTTCAGAGCGTATCTATTTTGTTTTTATGTGCTATTCTAGATCAGGCGCAGAGCCAAAAAAGAAATGCAATTATGAATTCAGCTCTATGGTAAAGTTGCATTTAAAGTCAATATGGAAAGTATTAACAGACAATGGTGGGGCTGAGCAGTAAAGTGGCAGATTAAAAGACTCAGGAATTCTGCTTAGTAGGCACATTTCTACTACACTTTGTTGTTTTCACAGCCCTTCCTGAAACTCCTATCATTGGCAAGAAAGTGCTCATGATTTTGTGTTGCACTTCTGAGAAAACAAAGACATCAGCTTGTTTTTACTGTTTGAGGCACACAAAAAAAAAGAAATCAGAGGCCAGCAGCACAGCCACCTCAAGCCCACTTTGTTGTGACTTCCATGACCCCACTGCTTCAGCAGCACATATGGGAGGGGAAAAACAAATCCAGGAGTCACCTTGCCAGAGAAGACCTGTAAAACATGAGATCTTCTTTCTATTTTGAATAGGAGATGGACTCACTGTTTTTTTACACAATGCAAGCCTGTTGTCTTTCCTCCATTTAGGTTTAATGATACTTCGAGGAGGAATAAAACATAACCCTCAAGTTCAATTTTACCCCAAGGTCAATTTGTTTCCCATGGAGCCTAGTTAAGGTTGTAAGGCTTGCTTTCAAATTCAGCTAAAAAGAAATATTCTTACTTAAACAGACTTCTGTCTCTGTTAAAAATCCAATGGCATTTCCATATTCTGGGCTGTGATTGACTCTGTAGAAAGGCCCAAACTCTAACACCCATACAGACAATAGTTCTGATGTCAGTGGGAATATTTGTGCAAGTAAAGCAAGATGTATGAACCAAGAAAATGTCATCCTTCAGCAAAATGACCCAATTTCTGTTGGTTTATGTTTAAAACAAGCATACCATTGTTTTACAAAAATAAATGTTCTAGTCTTAAAAAAAAAACAACAAACAAAACCAAAAACTCCCACACATCCATTGATTCCCACATCAAGAGCACTGAAATTAAAATCTCTGTCTTAATCCATGAAATCACTGTTAAGATTTTGTTAATTTAGGTCAGCCAATTGTTCATAAAATTTTAAAAGCTCACTGCAGACTTTTTGCATATTCAGCAATTAAACTTCTACATTGCACCTGGTAGTTTCCCACCTTGCATTCATAAACAGATCCGGTTTTATGGAAACACAGCATGTGGTGTGTAATTACTTCCGAGAAGTCATGTAAAACAGTTGGTCTCTTTTACAGTCCAATAACTTTCAATACTAAAATCACTTTAAAGAAACAATTTAAATGAAATTAAAGAACTAATTTGAGCTTTTATGACTTGAAATTTTTTATTGCTATGGTTGTTCAAAAGCAACCTGTGCTTCTTCTATTGTGGCATCTCAGACTGAAAGCACTACCTGACTCCTTTGCAGAGCATTTCATTTAACCTCATACCCCTATGGCACTGAAGCCATAATCCCACATTTATTGGAGGCAACAGGAAACTTAATTTTAATAGCAACTCAGGATTGAAACCATCTTTTTACCACCGGGAAGCTGGTCACATGGACTGTGCAGAGGCAGAGCTCATGTCCACAAGGTCTGGAATGAAGTATTCTTCTGGAGACACCTGCTACAATTTTGGGGGCAATATTTCAGAAACAAGGCACAAAAAGCACATACATGAGAGTATTCACATATTCACTTAATGCTGCCAAGAATCTGAGTGTGCGTAATGGTATACGATACTATTAGTGGGCATAATTAAGGAGATTTGGAAGGCTTCTTTGGATGCCTTGTTAGCAGTATTGTTCTCTGAATGAGTAAGATTTCTTTCAGTCACTGGAAAAACTAGTAGAACACTCCGTAACTGCTGGCTGTAATGCTTTGACACCCCCCCCAACAGTTTCTTTACACAGCTTTCCTACTCGGGCTAGAAGGCACATTAGGCCTGAGAAAACTGAAGTATGCAAGCTCCGGGCTTGCGCAAGATGTTACCTTCTCTAAATGTAAATCCTTTTACACTGGAATTGTTTCTAACCTTCCCTTTTTGCACGTATGCCAGCATATGCTCATGCATGTGTATGCACAGATATACATTCTTTGAGATGCCTCATTTCTTTTTCTTTCTCTCCCCCTGAGCCCCTTGACTTACTCATGAGAGCACACTTCCACCCTCTCATTGCCTGTCAAATAAAAAAAAATTAGAAAGATAAGTCACTCACTCATGGAGGCTCCGCAATGTATTGCTGCAATTCAATCCATCATTAACATTCAAGAGATGCATCAATTGCTCTGTATAACCCTGTTATCTCACCTACTCTGTTGGTGTCCCATCCCCCCCTTTTCTCCATTCTCCCTTCTTTTGTCCATCAAAACCCCTTTGTTCTTTTCTCCCTGTTAGCAAGGATAGTTATTTACTGCATCCACATACAACATGCCAAAACCCGTTCTGGGCGCTCTCACCAGCCCAGTAAAACAAATTCCTGTCTTTGGCTTTGGTAAATTGGAAAAATGTAACACAAAATATAGTCAGTCACAGCAAATAGAGTTAAAAACGGAACAGTTAGCTTCTTAGGTCACAACTCTTATCTGAATGAGTTTATCTTTAATCCTATGGAGAACTCTATGGAACCTAACAAAATTTCAATAGATCAAAAATTGCATTCATTAGGTGAAAAGATCAGAAACACACATACGACTGAAAATTATTCAGACAAATCCTCAGGTAAAGGCTTCAGTGGAACTTACTGTGGATGTAAGTTACCCAGCCTAACCCCAGCCTCACACACAGGCGAGTTCTGCAGCAGGGATCTCACGGACTCAGCAGAAAACATGAGATAAAACCAGGCAACCCTAGAGACAAGCATCAGTTTTTGCAACCAGTGGGCAAGGGCTCAGCTGCATGGCTTAACAAGTTAAAAACGCACCAGCAGAGCTGCAGTAACAGTGCAGAAGCTTAGCTGCTGGTACCATGACTTCTCTTAGCACAGGACCAAAGGAATAAGCTCAATCACATTAACTTGTATTTGCTATGGGCTAAGAGTTCAATATATTGACAGCCCATGTAGATCAGCTGATAGAAGGTAACTCAAAAGCACATGCAAGTCTATTCTCAAGATAAAATATGAGCAGCAGTGACATGGTGAGTTAGCTCTGGATATTATCAGCATTCACTTGCTGGAAATATATTAACAGCTCTTTTCTTCTTTATATATTATGAAGACTTCAATCCATATTATGAATTATGAACCTAATTCTGTTCTCGGTAATGTTAACAGCAGACAAATGTGTCTCTCCACTTAATATATTCTTTCCAATGTCATTAACTTATTAGTGAATATCAAGTTCTGCTGTCACTACAAAACATTTCGTGTTATTCTACAAAATGATCTAGTATCTCAGAGAAGAAAGAAATGCATACTAAGAGAACAGCCAACTCTCTTAAGAGCCAAAGGTGGAACATCACTCTGACATCACTCCTTCCACCATTTAATTTAATTTGCATCCATGTTTTGCTCCAGTTCAAGGCATGCACATCGTGGCCCAACTAACAAAAGGAGGGAGGGAATGTCTCAGGAACAACATCACTTTCTGCAAAATGAACTAAATCAAGCAAAACCAAACAAAAAAAACTTAAACCAAGGGCCAAACCAAACCCCTTGCTGTTCTCTAAAAAGAAGTTCTAGATAGGCCCATCTATTTGTCTTGATCAGTGTATCCCCTCCTAAGTACTACAATGTTCATTTTGAAAGCATTCAGTTTTATTACTGCGCACGCTCACTATTTGGGGGGGGAGGGAGTGGAATCCAGACAACTTAGTATCATAGATCAAGGGAAGTAATTCTGTCACAGTAAGAAAAACCACAAAGTATCCAGGGATTTGATGAGCATGAGAAATCAATCGTGCATCAAGTCGATTGATGTGGTTTATTTTAAGTCCTTCTCTTCTGATTTATTGCCATCATTGCCACCAATTTGCATAGATAACAGAACAAGACACCCTCTTAAAGTCTTAATCAGGAATTAAGAAGTAATATACTGTTACATCTCTTTCTGCTCATCAGAAAAGCATACACGTTAATGTTTAATGTCAGTTTTATTATAGGGATGGTACTGGATTAGAAAGAGGCCCTTTAAACTGCTTCATGGCATCACCAATTGTTACTGTAATAGCTGCAAATCAAAAAAACAGTCAACAAATCCTTCAAGTTAAAACAGGTTGTAAACACGACTGTTACAGGAATAACAAGGGTGAGCTGTATTTCTGAGAGCAGCACAATATTCTTTTCAGTATGGCAAGTACTGCTACAATGACAATATTCTTTCGACGTATTTCCAAACTGTGCCAATTTTTTGTTAGAAGAAAGATGATTTTTTTGTATTTTCAGTGTACTGAAGATGAGTGGGTAGTTTGCTGCTCAGTAAAGTGATTTCTTTGACAGGTACTTACATCATTTACAAAACCACCATAAATATGCACAACTGTTTAAAAACAGGGGAGAAACAATGAAAGCCTTGCCTGAAAGAGCCAGAGAAAAATACGTTATGAGAGCAATAGTTCAGACGAAAAGCATATGTGTAAGCAGAAAGATGGAGAGGGGTACTCAAATTGATCAGCATTGAACTGCTACATCTGAGCAGTAGGTTCTGCACAAAAACATGAGCAGCCTTCTAAGAAAAACCTCTGAAAGAGAAGCTCAAATTACACATTGACTTCAGGAAGCATGTTGGGAGGACATGCTCACAAAGAATTGCGAAAGAAAAGCAGGAAAAATTATTCTCCATTTTTCTTGGAGAAAAAAAACGGGCAAAGTAAAACACCAGGCAGGATTGTCTACTAGCTGTGTCTACAGGTGTATTTGGTCTGGCTGCGATGGAGTTAATTCTCCCCATAGCAGCCCTCACAGTGCTGTGTTCTGCACTGGTAGCTGGAAAGGTGTGGATGACACACCAGTGTTTTGGCTACTGCTGAGCAGGGCTGGCACAGCATCCAGGCTGCGTCCCCAACAATTTTTGCCCCCCTCAACGGCAGGCTGGGGCTGGGTGAGATCTTGGGAGGGGGCGTAACCAGGACATCTGACCCAAACTAACCAAAATGATATTTCATACCATATGACGTCAGCTCAGCTATAAAAGCTAAGTAAAGGGAGACGGAAGGGGCGACATCTTCCGTCTTCCGGAACAACCACTACGTGTGCTGGAGCCCTGCTTCCCAGGAAGTGGCCAGACATCACCCACTGATGGGAAGTAGAGAATAACATAATTTGCTAATCTTTGCTTTCACACGTGACCTTTGCTTTCACCTATTAAACTGTCCTTATCTTGACTCACGAGCCTGTTGTTATACTTCCTCCCCACTGTCCAGCTGAGGTGGGGAGTGATAGAGCGGCTTTGGTGGGCACCTGGCACCCAGCCAGGGGCAACCTACCACAACAGGACAGTGGGCTGGATCAGGCTGTGGATCAAGCTGATAAAGTTCTAAGAAATCCAGTACCATACACCTTAAAACCAGTAATTTCTCTTGAGGATAAGACCAAATCCATCCAATACACTGTACAAGATCCTCGGTCACAGGCTGCTGGACCCCAATTTACACAGGGGCTACAGAGAAAACTCTGTCTTTGTGCTCCCCCTTCCTAGATGAGCAGCTTTCTCCTCCATGATTCCTGCTTGCAAGAACTGTTTTCTTCCACTCTCCTCCCTTCTTGGTTGCCTCTCTCACTTTTGCTCAGGGCACAGAAGCACCCAGACTTGGCCCTATAATAAAGCAGCTTGCTCACCAGCAGGGCCAAAGCAAAAAACATTAGATATGACTGTTTGCATGTACAGAAACGTAGACCTGAGGTCCCAGAACCAATTGCTTAAGCCTCAGAAGAAGTGTTTTCCCCCAAATTTCCTATATTGTAAGTTGGTTTTGTTGGGTTGGGTTTGGTTTTCTGGGTTTTTTTGTTTGTGTTTTTTGTTTGTTTGTTTTTGCTTCGTCATAAGAGCTTTGGCTCTTCGACTAACAGATGCAGTTCTTGGATTTCACCAAGCTTCCAGAGGATAAAGCATGGTGACTGCCATGACCACGACAGACTCACAGTCTTGCAGCAGTGACCTAGGCTCAGCTGCTAGCAGGGTAACCTGGGCTTAAAGCTATGAGACTGGGGCATCAGGCTGCTCCGCAGCTGAAGACCCAGCCTTGCCATCATCCTTACCAAAACCTATTCAAGGTCAGGAGGATTCTTACATGGTTAACTGACATCAGTCATGACTTGTGAGAATGAGACTTTTACTTGCTAAATAAGGAAGACATCATGCAGGCTCTGTCATTAAGCAGCTTTACAGGTGTTGCTTCCTTTAACTCTGTTAAAATGACAAATTAAAGTTTGCTAAGAAGCTTCTCCCTCCAAAATAGCCTATATATAGATGAAAGATGAGATCTGCCGCATATCGCTGTGTTAAAAATAACTGCAATATTAAAAATTAAAATTCTCCTATGAAGAACTGTCGTTATTAACAGTTCTAATGCCAAGTTAAAAATTATATCCAATCAGCACAGAACAACATTTGGAAACTCATTTAAAAATGAATGAGACAAAGATGAGCTACTATAAAATATAGTATCACTTGTATGAAGTGGAAATTATCTGCCCAGAAAAAAAAAATAAAATAAAAAAATCACTTGCCATTACTGACATATAGCTAACACACTGAAATGAGAGTGTAGCATGGATTTTTAAAATGAAATCAGCTTCAAGTCAATTCCCAAGACAAATATCTTTTCACTAGAGAAATCTAGGATGCAGGTTTTATTCGGTATGGTTACTGGCAGAAGTTGTTAAAATATAACCCTCAAAACATTCCAAGAAATGCTAGATATATGCTGATTAAGGGATTAGCTTCCAACTAGAAAAAGGTTCTTGATTCTTGCATTTCCTATAAAACTGTTTAAAAAACTGTTAATCACAAAATGCACAGCAATATTATCTGAATCATTTTGTTAAAAGAATTAACCATGTTGGTATGAGGATACCAGCTGAGTTTAAGGTGCTCTTTTTTGGTAATGGACACCCACTTATCTAACGCTCTCCACTTGTTGCAAGGCCCACATTTCCCTGAAATCCTTTAAAAAGGTAAATTGCAGGGCAGGAGAGTATACACAAATTTTAAAAAAATATCCCAAAGTTAAAGATACATCTTAACCAGATTTACTGGGTTCCTCATAAGCTGAAATAGATAGCTACAGGAACACACATGTGCGTACAACAGTACTGATGGATTTTGTCTCCCTCTTTCCCCTCCCTTTCTTCCACCCCTTGTCAGTACAGACCACTGCAGAGGCAACAGGCAACACCAGAAGGCGACTGCCACACACATGCCAGTGGTCCTTTCACTCCATCAGCTTTAGAAGCAGCTGAACTAGCAGGCCAGATGCCTGGTTCTAGTTCTTTACTGCATACTATTCCTAATGTCTGACCACAGGAATTTCCTTCACAATTTTAATAGAAAATCCCCTCTTGAAACTAATTTGACAGAGTGGAATCTATATTGCACTCTGCTTCAAATAAAACACCTTTGGAACAATGTACTACTCTGGGTGTAGTAGAACTAACAAATGGACCGAAGATAGAAATTGCAAATTTTTCAGTGGAGAATCATAGCACTTAGTAAAGATAATTGCACATTCACCATAAAATGAGAACTTGAGGAGAATATTGCAAGTCACAAAATATTTGAAGTATTAAAAATGTATTGCAATTGAGACTCTATCAGCTGGAAAAAATGGTGTTCCCTATTTCCTTCATTGTAAGTTAACCTATTTTACATGTAAAGCTATGCAATTCATATTGTTACAGAAATGACTTTTTCAGGCTGCTTCTACCACAGCAGTACTCATTCTTTTTGCAGCATCGTGGAACAAACATCAGACTGAAAGTAGAACCCAGTGATAAAAAGATATCCAGGCTTTTATTTAGTTTAAATGGCAAAAGTCCACAAAATGAAAGGAAACTAAGTTGCTTGACACCATTTTCTAATGTAGACCTGGGTGGGTGGAAGAGGGTAGGGGTAGCAAGGCAAACATCACCTTCCATTTGCCTTGTTATCCTAGTGTCCTGATTTGGCTGGGACAGAGTTAATTGTCTTCCTAATAACCGGTACAGTGCTGCTTTTTGGATTTAGTGTGAGAATGATGTTGATAACACTGATGTTTTGGTTGTTGCTAAGTAGCACTTATCCTAAGTCAAGGACTTTTCAGTTTCCCATGGTCTGCCAGCAAGCAGGTGTACAAGAAGCTGGGCAGGAGCACGGCCACAACAGCTGACCTGAACTAGCCAAAGGGATATTCCATACCATAGGCTGTCATGCTCAGTATATAAACTGGGGGGATTTAGCCAGGGGGGTGGATCACTGCTTGGGCATCGGTCAGCAGGTGGTGAGCAACTGCATTGTGCATCACTTGTCATTTCCCAGGTCTAATTTCTCTCTTTTTGTTATATTCCCTTTCATTACCATTATTATTGTGGAGGTGGTGGTGTTATATTTTTTAATTATTTTAGTTATTTTAGTTATCTCAACCCACAAGTTTTACGTTTTTTCCCCCAATTCTCCTCCCCATCCCACTGGGAGGGGAGAGGGGTGAGCAAGCGGCTGCAGGGTGCTTAGCTGCCAGCTGGGGTTAAACCACAACACCTAGAGTGACCAAAATTGCTTCAGGAAAAGGAGTTAGATTTACATGTTGCCTTCATAGTTTTGTCACCTCTTCAAGCTCAGAAGCAAAGGTAGTTGAGTAGGTTGAGCTTTTTTTGGATTAGGGTTTTTTATTATTATTATTTAATATTTTATATGCCCAGCTAACACCCAGGAGGTATTGGTCTGGTTTGTGCCATCCCTGCTCACACAAAATATAAGACTTTGCTGTCAATGAAAAACAGAATTTAGCTTTTGGAATATCTGCCACATCTTTTCTTGCCTCAATAATAATATGATCTTGAGATGCTTTGGGGTTTACTTTATTATGCCAGGGATATCTAAATTGTATCTCTTCAGTTACATGCTAGATAAGAATTGCCCAGTACAGTTTTCTTTGCCTGTTTTCATGGTGCTTATACGTTAAGATGTCTTTATCTTCAGGATAGTATAGTTGCTAAAAAATTACTTGCCCTATGAGACCATGCTATGACTTCATTATTGAAATCTGACTTTTGAGTGAAGGCTACCATGCAACTTCTCCAACAGTCTAATAAACAGAGAAAAGTATTTCCAAGAGAATATACAGCTCATATTTAGAATAAATCTAAGGCTAATATTTATTTCTATTTATACTTATGGCATCAGCTACAGCCCTTCACCCTCATTCAATTACACAAGCCAAACTCTATACTATCAGTATTCTTAGAATAGTTTTAAGGGAGAGGACACCAGGAACCCAGCTCAGTTGTACCTTCCCACTACCACTAGCACAAAAGCACTCTGATTTTGCAGGTCCCAGGTTTGTTTGTCTAACAGGCTCTACCTTTTCTAAACCGATCTGAGGGGGGAAAAAAAACCAAACAAAGAAAAAAACCAACACACCTCATTTTAACAGAAAACCAGATTAAGCATGTGCCAAAGTAACTGGCTGCCTCTGCTTGCAAACATTTGATTCCTGGCAATCCAAGGCCCACTGCTCTCCGTGAGGAATGCTTTTATGCAAACATCTTGTTGCAATGCTTAAAAAGTACTGCTGGGTAACACTGCCAGACCACCACAGTCCTCTTAAATTGCCAAGGCATTTAAGACCCTACAGTAGTTCAGATAAACATTATTTCACTTCCAACTATGGGAATGTTGGGTGTAATTTTGTTCTGTTTTTAAACCAACAGTATTAGAAAGAATAAACCAGCATCACCTACTAAACAGTTAACAGGTCTGTTAGTGATTTAGGAAGTATTAAGTATTGTTCTCACTAGACTTTGTGCAAAAAAACCCCAAACCAATAAATCCAAAGCCCCCTCAATACTTCCTTAACCTGGTTCAAATCTGCTCAACTGGGAGGCTTTGACAGAAATGTGGTGGAAGGAAGGAGGGCAGAGTTTCCAGGCAGAGGTATTTTTCAAGGAGTTAATGAATTTTGTAAGTATAATTTTTTTTAAATCTGGGTGCCAAGGTGTCTCACCCATTCCATGAAATCCTGGTGCTGTGACATTACAAAAGGAACATGAGCCCTCAACTCTCATTAAAGCATCATTAAATAATTCACAGATATCAGTCTCAAATTAAATTTACTTAAATGGGTTTACCTCAGTGAAACAGTACTAAGGAATAGGGTGTCTATGGACTCCCAGAGCCCATGGCAGCTCAGGACCTCCAGATTTGGCCTCCAACAAGCCAGGGAAGTGAACAAATTCCAGAGCAATGAAAGCCTCTTTACACAGAAAGGTCTTGCCAAGCCAAACTCAACAGGAGGCTGCAAGGAGACCCACAGCCACCAGCTGCCACAGGAAGCAAAGCCAAGGGCACACCAGAGCTGATCCACATCCACATGCCACCACTACTTATCTTTGGGCAATATTACCAGAGGAAAAATGGGTGAGGGAGGAAATTACTCTGAAATAATCTCTCAGTCCAGGAATTGCTGCTTCTTCAGCATCATTCCCTGCCCAGAAGCAGCAAATGCTGCTCGACTGACTCAGCTGGAGAGCAGACCCCAGTGTGGGGAAAGGATTACACTCCTGGGCACCACAAAAGCCTAGTAAAAGCCAACCCAGAAAACAAAATGCTAAATACAACCACTCAGTAAACCTCTGGTTCTGACAGAGAAATAAAGCAAGTAAAATCGAGAAGGAAACACACACTTACAGCTTCAGCAGTACAGCCTGCCCTTGCTATGCAGCAAGGCAGCTCTACCTGCCACATTGCTGGACTGGATTTAGCAGATGCTTCAAGTTCTCATTTTTGGGGCAACCCACACAGTTTGGCTGCCTTTAGGAGGCCAGAGACTGCCCAGTCTGCTCATAGCTCTCAAGTCCTGCTCTGTTTGGATTCCAGAAAGGAGCTGTTGCCCTTCATTGCGCCATGGCTCCCAGGCTCCTGGTCTTTTTGGGCACCACTCCAGATGAGCTTGCATGCAGACAGACACTCCACGGCTAGCTAAAATCTGCTATAGGGTATTGCAGTCTGGCCAGAAGCATTTATTAAAGAAAACTGCTGTAACAGCAGATAGACATGTATTTAGATTCTGTTCCAATTTTCTCCTTTCATTTGCTGGGCACATCGGCATGTTAATGCTCTACTACCCACAGGGGGATATCCCACAACTCAACAGCACAAGCGCAAGGAATATTTCATTCCAGGTTAGAGATTTCCAGAAAGTTAAAAAAAAATATTCCTATCAATTTCCTTAGTAAAAAGGAAACAGTTGGGGAACAGTCTAAAGACAACGCAATATACACTTACATTTCTGAGCCACCTTTCCAGCATCCAAGCAATGATTCTCATCCCTTCTTGAAAACAGTTCTGAAGACAGGTTTCTTTGTCCACCATTCCCACAGCTTCAAGCACACGTAGCATAAAATAACTGGATTTGTGTTAAAATGAAAACAGACCTGCCTAACAAGTATCCTGCTTTTGGTTTAGATCACTGTCTTGGTGCTTATCTCCAACCAAGTGATACTAACATTGAGTTTAGCACAAGACTGCAAATGAAATGAAGTCTGCCCTGTCAGCCTACCATTCAGTGAGGTTCACATGCCTTCTATTTCCTTCCTACAGTGTGTACACTGTTTTATAAGATTCTGGAGAAAAACACCTTAGAATTCCTGACCAGGTACTACCAGTGGTCAGAAGACAGCAGGCAGCTTTCTCAGGTATGGTAGGCTGGCAGCAAGAGCCTGCCATTCAGCTGGAGTAGCTAGAACATCTTGAAAGAGTTATTTAGATGTGCAGAGAAATTAATTTGTGCAATTTGCAAAAAGAAGCCATCGACAATTAGCAGCAATTTCCAAAATCACTGGCAGCAGATGCCATGTTTATAAAATTTCCCCACAAATGAGCATCTGTAATACAAAAAGGAAAAAAAAACACCACCAAACCACAAAGGCTTCTGGGGAAGGAAACTCTTAAAATACAACTTTGTAATCCAAGGCTTTTGTCATCATGTCTTGGATTAAAGGTTAGATTTTAATCTAGACATCTGGGGCTGGATCTATCCTATTGGTAGACAAAATAGAAACAACTGTTCCCCATCCCAAAAATCAGAAGCGGACAGGCTCTTTCCATTGTTTTGCATAACAATACTGGGGAAATGAGCTTAAAGCAACATTTTCACTCAAGCTTTTGTTACAGAAGAATGCTAATCATTCCCACCCTGCATCCCAATCACTCACTGCTTCTTAACTTCATTAAAACTCAAGATTCAGCATAGACACATAAGTCCTACAGAATGAAAAGACAGGATACAGAAATAAATACATCAAAACCTTTATAAAGCCTCTTCTCACTGCCAAATAAAAGCTATGTAGAGATGAGCCATGGTAACACCAGAAGAGGCCACGTGGCAATAGCACTGGATTGTGACTCATAACCCTACACAATTCCAAGTGCCAACAAGACTCCTTGGGATGACCTTAGGCAAGTCATGCCATCCAGCTCTTGAAGCGGCATAAAAGCCAAAGGGTGATAATATACCCAAAGCCTCCCTGAGATCGCAAAAGGGTAGATTTGTGTATATGAGACACTAAGACACAGCAAAAGGGACCACAAAGTACTTGAACAGACACCTCTGTGGTGAGAGGAGGGAAATTACATCATAAACCTATAATTGGCAAGTCTAAAAGTTAAGAGTGATTTGCCCTGCTTGATTTAAAGCCCCTGAGTACACTCTTCTGATTCGTAGTTAAGGCTATGCTGGCACCGTCCCATCATTTAAAGCAATCCCAATTGTCACACGTGGATAATTTCGGGTATCTCATCTTTACACAGCTGAGCCAGTCTATTTTTAAACCTAGCTATCTAGATAGACAGGATATTGGTATAAAACTGATTAAACATAATTTCATATACAGAAAGCCAACAGATGGATCTGACAAAGAAACAAGTCAGTACAATGAACACACGTGTAGCTGTAGAATCGAGAATATGCAGAAGGTCCATTTAAGACCAGGTTTTAAATTTTACCTTCACAATATGCAACAAAAGCAGTGTACATATACAAGCATGGTTTTATAGAAAGAATATCCATCAAGTTCAACAGACCTTCTATAAATAATGCAGAAGCAAAACACTAATTGGCCTGTTGCAGAAAAATTTTGCATTTCACAACTCGCTGTTCTTCCTGTATATTATCTAGGGGTTTATCCTGACTAATCCAAGAATGCAGAAATCTGTCCAAGGAGTCAGTGCAAGGCTCCCAGAAGTACCACTAGCTTCTTATTTTTTAACTTGGTTTCTTAAGAAAAAGAGACACTTTCACTGTCCAGCTACCCATCCCTCTATTACTTCACTTACCTGTGAAATCTTTTGCAAATTTCAACCATGTCTTAAGATGAGAACATGCTTCAAAAATATTAAATTTATAAAAGTTCAATCCAAAATCCAGGCAAAGAAGAGATCCAAAATGGTGTCCAATGATGGAAAGGCAGTTATAAACCGCTTCTTACCCATTTCAAGAGGATTCATCCAGCAGTCACCACTTATACTGTCTTGCTAACCTGCATGCAGGAGACACTAAGCTCTCTCTGCCAAAGAAGGGAGAGATGCAAGGGTGAAGGAGAGCGTGAGCTGAGCTGAGCACAGGAGTCTAAGTACAGAGGCTCCAAACCTGTCAAACTTCAGGTTCTGACCATGTTTCCTCTTGTTTAAAGGTTTTTGGTGTGTGCCCCCCCCATAACTAGCATACATGCTTTGCAATGAATCTCATTCCTTCAATTTCAATTTTTGCAATTAACTCAAACATATTTTCAAAGGCTGGAAGAATTATTTATGCTGTTAGAAAAGGGTCTTATCCATTAAGAGAAGAGACTTAGAAAATTTTTCTCGGAGGCCAGACACACAATCGAATTACTACGCATCAGTGAGTTACCACCTGCCACCTGGAGCAGTACTTGCCTAGGCATGCATTCTGTCCTCACCACAAATGTGAAGCAAAACAAACTTGCTGCAATAGGCATGCTAATATGCTCAGTTAAATCTTCGTGAATGCTTCAGAGAGGGTATTTAACCTTGTGTCCACTACAGGCTGAGAACAGGCATCCAGCCAGTTACTGTGGCTCAGGGAACACACAGTTATCCCGTGCCCTGCAGTATCTCTACCTGAGGTAACACTGGGCGAACAAGGCATGTTTGCTTTTTGCACCGTTATGCTTGCCTTCATTCTTTACACAAGGAATCTCCTGAGTGTGTTAAGTGGACAAACATGCAAAATTCCTCAAAGTTGTACTCAAGCCGTTTACTCAGTTAAGCTCATTTCCATGACTCAAGGGGAAGATTTTTTTCTTCAAGAGTTGATCACCAGCCTAGCAAATACTTCCATTTTAAAATCCACTCACTTTTTGAAATGTACTACCCCAAATAGGAGAGTCCTCTATTTTAGTACCTGCCTGGGTATCATACCATGGAAGCGGATGGGCAGCACAGATGGGCTGCAGTAAACTGTTTGCTGCAAGAACCAGATGCCCATGTAGAGAGTAGCCTGCTAACTTCAGCAGCTGACTCCTTGGCTAGTTCCACTGATAATAGCTGAGATGACAGATCTGAAGTTGCCTCTGGGTCTATCACGTGGTTATCCAGCTGATGAGCTATCCAGGCTGTCCTAACCTTTGAGATATAACTTTTATTCAATTTGCCTGTCTTCCAGGGGAAATGATGCATTTTCCTTCACTTACTGCACAAGTTATTGCACAAGTCCTTCAATAAAAATCTCCCAATGGATTCTTTATGGATAGATAAAATGAAATGTTTCTGCTTGCTCAGTCTGGTTTTTTCTTGGATCTCACTGGATATTTTTAGGTAACATTTTTGGAGAAGGTTCTCTCTGACTGGACCAATATAATCTTCTAGATATCAAGACAAGCATTATCTTTAAAGGAACAAAAGGCAAGCGATATAAATCAGTATGAAATTCACCCCAAATCTCTAGTTTACATGTCTGAAAAAGCTGGCATTTATGAGAAAACAGTGGAAAGGCTTTAGGAGCCTGAATGAAGTTATTTTGCTGATTCCTTTTAGCAGCTTGAGCAGACTGGTTCCCAAACTTAACTTGAGAAAAATTCATATCAGAGCACTGCTTCTTTTTAAGCCTGCTTTCCACAGGGAGAAGAATCACAGAGGAAAGTCCTGGAGGGAGTCCAGGGTAAAGTTTATGTTTACAAACATGATCCTGCCTCAGGGTTTTGTTACTCAAGAGTCCCTACAAGGTGTGAGTTTTGGACAGCATTCATAAAACCTCAAGTCTTAAGAAAAATTGTAAATGCTGAACCAGACCCAACCATTCTGGTAATTTAAGATGAATTTATGCATAACATAGGTCATAAACAAACACGCAAGTGATTTGCAACAGGGTTTGGTTTTTTTTTTTGGTGGACCAGAGTCGGGGAAACGTGCTCTTTTTCTGAGCATAACCCTGACAGCCTCCTGGTTTGTGCCCTGTGAAGCACATTCAGCTCATTAGCCTGATCTCCCTTCCCATCGCTCCAAGGTGAGCCTTGCTTAAACCTGGATCTTCTATAGTATCTTCTTCAGAAAGAGAAATCTCATCTTAAAAAATAGCTAATGAAGAATTCGCTGCCATTCCGCATTAAGGTCTTCCCAAATCGATAATGATAAAGATGTTCATCTTATTTCTTGCATAAATTGCTCTAGATACTGACACAAATTTCACCCTCTTCCAACCCTGCCTTTTCAACAATGCTTTCTTTCCCTTGTGACGTACTGAGAATCCACTTACTCCAGAGAAATTGTGGGAAAGCAAGAGAATTTATGAGATGTGGCCTGACCTCATCCCAGATTCAAGAAAGGCACGAATGGGACATCCATAACACACACGTGGACCTACCACAGCATCTGACACAGTGACTTATGACTCAGCAGACAGGAGTATCTCTGAATAGACAGATGGCATCTCATACAGTACATTATTAACAGGGATTTAATGACCAGAATAAGTAATTATATGCCAGAAGCTTGTTTCAGTTAGGCTAAACAGTAGCAAACCAAGCAAATCATTCTGCTACAAATGTAAAGGGGCAATGCTATTTACAACGATTTGTTAAGACTTTACCCTAGGCAAAGAAGAATTAAACTTCACAGAAAAAAAAAAACCCAACCACGAAGGGCAGCAGGCGGGTTGGATGGAAGGGAAGCAGAAAGCAGACGGAGAGAGAGAGAGACCACATGTCCTTGAGGAAGGACAGCATGTATTGGGGAAGACAGGCCAAGTGCCAAGACTGGCTGATGTCTTCTAAAGGTACATCCAAACTTCTTGTCTTCAGAGCTTGCTTTCAGGATGTTCAGAATCAGTTCTTCCTCTGAATCACCAAATAAATCAACATCTTGATCATATATTTTACATCCTTGAAGTGCTACAGAAACATGGACTAATTCCAGCTATACCCAACAACCTAGGTAAATGTGACTACCCCCAAATAAAAATGTAGAACTACAACACAGAACCGTTAGCAACTTCATCAGGGCATGCTGCCAAGCCAAGTTTACTGCTGGAAGGTCCTGGCTCTGGATTCAATGTTTTGTTTTATCAGTCATCAGTTTTCAGACTGTTGTGTGCATGACTTCCTTTTTCAGAAGATAAAGCATCATACCTACTCTAAATAATACAAGCATCATCAACAAAAGCATGATCTGCACCCCCCAAAATACAGTATTTTATGCTTCTCCACAGCACATCTCTATGGCCTAACTTCTGCTCAGCTTGAAAGCCACTAAACTGGACCAGCGACACTGTGATTACCTCTGTCCAGCCTATCCAGCACAATAAACCACAAGGAGCACTACTCATTAAAAAAGATTGACATAATTGCTTAGGGACAAATAAAAACTAGATGAATGCATGCATTATGGTAACTCTGTTGCATATATTCTCAATTATTTCAGTACTTCTGCTCTTATTTTCAATACAGATAAGTTCAAGTATTTTAAAGATGAGGTTAAAATACTTCCACTATAAAATGAGATAAAAAACATGATCAGTTGAAAACAACAACCAAAAAAATCAGTTAAAGCCATCACTGCTTTTAAAGAACAACCGATTTCACCTTTTACGATTTTATCAAACGCTACATATAAATGCCATTTTTGTTCACTGCATGAACAGTATCTAACTTTTCTATTTGAGTAGTAGATTAGGTATGCTCTTTTCAACATAAAAATGCAAAAGATCAGGTATTTCAAAGATTTGATGTCACCTATGAAAAATAATCATATTCTCAGCTTCATCTTATACAGTACTTCCTTCTACCATACACTTTTACTCCTCCTGTCTGTCAACTGCAGTATTTAGTTTATAAGCGTATCAGTCATATAAACGATGTACTGTTCATTCCACATATAATGCTCATATGGGCACTCCTGGCACTCTCCAAGCTGCTCAGGACTTCAGTATCTTTCTAATGAAAGTGGAAATGAATTATGACAAAGAAATAGGTGAAAGACAAGGAAAAACACTTATCATCCATTGTCAAGAAGAGATATTGTTTTCACTCCCGCACTTCCATTTTTTGCATTGCTGAAGCACGAAATGCTCTCTGAAAGGTTACATATGAAGTATGCAAAGACTCTGTGTCACATCAGATGGCTCAAGCTGTTAGATGATTTACTGTGATTGTACTAATTATCTCTTACTAACTATTGCAGTCTAATGTTGAAAGTCCTAAGCAATATGCAGAACTTGCATTCAGCCCAACTGCAAGAGATCAATTCAAAAAACAAAACAAAACACCCCATAAAACACACAGTCAAATTTACCCCTATTTCAATGTCTCCACCTGTCCATCACTTGACATGATTCTGCATCCCAGAAAAGCTCAGGGGAATAGGACCTTCTCCAGTGCATATGTGGGGTCAGTAAGTCAGTATTTCAAGGGCATGACCTGGAGAATGCTTTACCCAACAGTTTCATTCAGCTTCCAAAGAAGTACTTTGGAAGATCTCAAGTAGATCAAGGCTGGCTCCGTAGAGCCCCACGTCCAGGCAGGGCAGTGACAGAACAGGAGACATCCTACAGCGCTGCTGGGGCAGACACTGGGCTGAAATGGGGTCCTGGGCCAAGGGTGAGGGGAGACCAGGACAGAGGCTGAGGCATGTGTCCTTTTAAACCAACCATGCAAGGCACTGAAGGAGAAGACAGGGAAGGCATCCAAAGACAGCATCTTTCAAAATATCACTCGCCATCACAGCTCTGCAGTGCTGCAAGGTGCTTTTTGATAAATACTTCTTGGGATTATTTTTCCTTGCTCAGGGTTAGCAAGGGAGCCTGTGCCATCATCTTGAGGACAGACTGGGAATGCAAACCTGCCACATTCTTCTCTTTCCTTTCAAAAATCAGATGATCAGCTGTGGCTTTAGTCCTGCCAAATTTTGCCAAATATAGCACAAAATTACACAGAACCATAGTAACTGCACTCCCACTATTGTTCTGATTTAAAAAGGAGTTTGATTACATTAGGTAAATATTTGTCCTTATGTAATAGCTCCCTCCAACCTTCTAAAAAAAATTGCTGTCTCCTAGAATTTAACTGAAGAGGGTGCTTTTATATGTCAGTGCTCTGCCCCCAAATCAAGTATACTCTATTATACAGTGAGTATTAAACTGTGAGTAATGTTATTACAAGCAATAATGGTTATCCAGACAATTATGTAGTTGCAGTTTTCCTATTAAGTCTTGAAGCTTTAAGCAAGTTCAGAGGCAATAAGAATTGCAACACCATCTCTGATGAGCTAAATAGCAGTTATTTATTCACAGATTGTTAAATTCTTATGGCCTTGAGACTTCCAGGAAGAAAGCAACAAAGAATTGACTCCACATCTAAATACTGGCTCATTCTTCATGTTGATATAATTATGAAGTCTCAGTCATTGCAAAGCTGTTCACACTGCTTTATCAACTACATGCATTGCAAAATATATGCTAACTGCAGTTTTTCCATTATAAAACTAGCTGGTGAAGTCACTGTTCTATTTCCAGCTCAGCTCTGGCACTGTGTGGATGCTCAGTGCTTAGTAAATAGAAATATTTTTTTTAGGGGAAAAAAGAACATACTGAATAAAAAAAGCTAGAGGCTTTCAATACCCTTTCTTCCAAGTCATTTTAAATAAGGTAATGAAATAAATGAATAACAAAGAGCAAACAGAGGCTTGTGTGATGACTCAACACACCAGGAGTCATGAGGAAAATGCCGAATTCTTGACTACATGTTCCATTATAATACACGGGTGCATACACATAGAAAAGCTTTCACCTTTCAGAATAGGTGTTATCAACAGTCTAGGCAGCATTAATCAGCATTCTTATCACCTAGGTAATTACATTTCTCCTAGCACTCATACGCAAAGGGAAGGAATTTAAGATCTTAACTTTAGGCTTGGAAAAGAAAGAACAAAGTAAGCAAGCTTGTTTGCCCTAAGTCTTTCCTTGACAGCTCCAGCTAGAGTCTTAACTTCTTTGGTCAACCTCTGCAATGAAGAAAATTTTAGCCCCATGTAAACATATCAGCTCATTTTCCTATGAATATTTGCTCAAATAAATTATTTTATTTGATTTGGCTGCATTCATATTTATGTTCTGCGAATCTTGGAGGTAAGGTGACTGTCCCAAACATTTGCTCAAAGGATTTAAAACAAGCTTGTTGACAGTTTTCTTCTGAAACATTGAGTATTCCTATCAGAAACATGGCTATTAAAGAGTCCAGCTCAAACATTCACAAAACTTGCCAGCTACTTACTGTATCATAAACAAACAGCATGGTTAAAACAACTCGCTCTTCTGTAGAAGAGTGCTCTACAGAAATAAATACATACAACTTTCTAAATCCTATTTCAAAAAGGAGAGGTTTCAGCACAAAACCCTGCCCACTCAGGAGCCAGGTTCTCTGTCCAGGTCTCCATCAGCACTCTCAGTGCAACACAAATTTCAATGCATGCGTGACATTACCCACTTTTCAAGAGCTGAATTTAAAAGCACAGCAACGCAATCTCATGCAAGAATACAGCCCCCGTATGAAGTTTCTACTTTACCTAACCTACAGCAGATATAGCTTCCAAGTAAAACCGGCGCTTCGCTCAGTGACTCTGTCACCCAAACATTGCTTTAGCAAAACTCCCTCTGCCCTCGGCCAGAATTTGGTCCAAGGTTGAAAATACTGGAAGTCACGTGGGAGATGTATGGACAGACTTCATGGAGAGACTGTAAGAAAAAAAAAATATTTAAGAGGTACATCTGGAAGGTAAGAATAAACTATTGCAGTGCCAAAAATACTTTTCAAAATAGAGCACACTTGCTCTATCTCTTTCTGCTGCCAAGAGGAATCTGTGGCACAGGACTGGAGGCAGCAGGGACAGGTGTTTTCTCTAAAAGTAGAATTCATTCATTTGGCCACCTATACAACACGGTTGGCCAATGTTTTCAAATCCAAGTGTTGGATCCTTCCAACAGCAACATTCAGTCACTGGCAAGCTTCACTGGAAGCTCTGCAGTCGCCTTTCATATGATCACATGGAAAGCTGCTTTCTGAGCTCCTGTTTCCAGTTCCTTTTTTCTTCCAAAACATGTATGCTTTAAAATTATCTGGAAGAGCTACAAATTACTCTAACCAACTTTTTCAGCACACAAGAATATGTGACTGTAAGGAGATTATAAACATATTTTCTCACAGCTGAGTAGTTCAAGCCCAACATTTAAGTGTTAGCATAAAAATATGTGAAACCAAATTGTATGACAGAGCTTCCTTTGTCAAAACACGAATGTCTCATAACATGTGCTGTCTAGCATCATAAGTAGTAGGTGATATTTTTCAGACAAACTTTTTCAGTGAGAAATCCCTATTAAAATGAACCAAAAATATTCCAAATTTAGATTTGAGATTTTAATTGACTTTTGATTTGAAATGGCAACAATTCAGAGGTTTATCTAGATTTGTTTAAAAATCATCCCCAAACTGAAAAAAAAAAAAAATTTCAGCTATGCAAAACATTTTGTTTAACCCTTCAGAACTCCTTAAAATTACTGTTTCTTAGTTGGAAACTGCCCCAAACCCACTCATATCTATCCAGTTCCCCTACCTGCCTTCTTTCCCTCCAATCTTTCTCATCAGTCCACAAACCAAAAGATCAACAATTTGTTTGACTCTAATCCAAAGGGCCTACACATAAAAAAAAGTATCAGTAGCTTTTTTGGATTTTACGTCTCCCCAGTAGCTGTCCTCTTTCGGCAGCTAGTGTGAGAAGGGGAGTTCAACTTACTGGAAAAGAAACCGCTCTCCACCATTCATACATGGCCACACAAACACACAAGCAGCACTGCTACATTGCAGGTAGACCAAGGCAAGATGCAGAGGTAAAATGGCTTAACAGTGCCTGCAAAGATGGGACAGGAGGAAAGGGGGGGGCAAAGGGAAACCTGCCAGACTGTACCGAAGACACAAGATGTCTCTTGGCAAGTATGAGGTAGAAACCTGAAGGACTGGGAGATGGTTATCACCCTCTCTCTGCCAGAATGGAGACCCTTGTCTCCAGAATAGTTGCTGCCAGCAGGGAATCTGCTGGAGGAGGAGGAAAGTGCCTCCCCACAGGGATGTTATCCAGCTGGACTATTGGGCACCAAGGCTGAAGCATATGGGGACGCAGAGTCATGGGAAGCAAAGGCTGCTCTGACACAGCATGCTCAGAGGCAGGGAACCTGATCTGCAGGAAGTCATGCTCGTTTCTGCACATTTATCTCCCTGCCTTTCTCTATCTAACTACAGTTCCTCTGGAACTACTGCATCTCAGCTCCGGAGAGACAGTTTTGATAATTTCAGACAAATGAAAATAACCAATACAAAATCTGGAGATTTACTCTGAGTAAAGCAAAAAGTGTTAGGCTGCATTGTATCAAATTATGATCAGTTTTACCCCTCTAAGAAAAACTTCACAAGTAACTGAAAGACCCATGAGTACCGATATTTGAACTCAAGTAGGCTATAAAGTATTTTATTTGTTTGAAAATGTCAAAGTTTTGATCAGTTCTTGCTTTATGGAAGCAAGATGCAAAGCCTTGGATCTATTCGGTTACATCCTGGTCATCCACAATAACACAATTTTGTTACCAGAGCAGACATCAGGTGAGTTACTCTTGTTCTGCATCAGCCTCAAAAGTCTACTATGTTACATACATGTGACCCTGCAAGAAAAAGAGGAAAAAAAAAACCAAAACAAAACCCCAAACAAAAAAAACAAACAAAAACCAAAACAAAACCAAACAAACAAACAAAACACCAAAGAGCTTCAGCAGAGATACAGATGAGCTTCCCAATAACCCTGACTAATTCATTTACATGGTTCCTGCAGAGACCCTTTGGATGGACAACTGTTTTGTTTGCATAGTGCTTTATACTTTAAGTTTTAGCCATTTAGCTGAGCAACTAAACATTTTTAAGCAGATAAAATCAAAAGAGATCAGAACTCCTCAGGTGGACGATTCCAGATGAAAAGCATGTTAGCAACAGATTTTGTACTCTACTAGCCAAAAGAAGCAGTTGTGGGCACTGCATTTAAAGCTGGCTGTGGTTAATTACCTCACTAAGTCATATTCAAATCCATCTATGACATGACCAGTGGCAAAACCTGAAAAGTATGACATCTGAATTAAATGATACTCAACCTGCAAATAAATACAAATATTCTCTCAATAATCACGGAAGACCTTTTCTTTAACAAGGCAAATGACTATGAAAATCAGGTGAGCTACGGGTCACGTACTGCATTAGTCAGAAGTCAGCAGCCTGCAAAGGTGCTGAGCATCCTTAATACATTTTGCATTGCAAAAGCATTCAGCTCTTCACTGAACGAGGCCCCACAGCCTTACAAGAAGATGGTCTAAAACACAACTGCTACCACATATGGAACAATTCCTCCCTTTTTACACTAGGCATTCTACCATTTACAGTAACACACACAGGGCTCAGCTGCACCCAGTGTCCCATGCAAAACAATAGCTTTGCCTACGAGTAAGAACTTCACACACTTTGTCATGATAAGCAGGAACAGGAAGCAGACGACCGTGTTGCTCATCTTTCCTGCCTCCTTTCAAAAATAAGGCAGAAGCATGTAAGGTTTTATCCTGTCCAAAATTGCCCCAGCTGGTGGAAGGCCATCCTATGACATCTCAGGGATGCCAAGGGTGACAACAGCACAGACCCAACTGCTATGTTCCATCTCTGAAAGGTTCATGGAGGCCATGACTGGGACCAGTATACCACACTGCCCGAGAAGGGGTTGTAATTATTTAGTTTTCTCCCCCTGCCCCAGGACTTCCAGAAGCAAAATCCTGACTACTGGTAAAATAGCAGCAAACAAGACAAGTCTCCAAAGGAACCCTTCCTATTTGATTAAACACTTTTCATTTTGGCAAGTCTGTATTTTCCACAAAACCCTGACCTTGTCAGAAAGCGTCCAAGCCAGCTCAAACCTTTAACACAGTTTGCCTCTGAAGCAGTGAACAAATGAGATACTTCCTATGAGATGACAACCTCAACACATGCGTAGCTCTCATCTGCTGGCTATTCAAGACCCTTCACTCCTCTCACTTGTCTATTCAAGAACAACAGCAGCAGGTTACGCTCTAGCCATGAGCTCGTTCTGATGTTCAAATCCAGTTAAAATGAATTATTAAACTGCTGAAATAAAATTAAATAAAAGTTATACAGTAATATTTCTTGCTGGCCCTACAGGCTGCACTCTGTCTTACATTATACAAGCCCATAAAATATTTAAAGTGACCATGTCTACACAATTACACATAATTCAGTTGAGAGGAATATACTGCTAAGCGAAATAAATCATGCTGGCATTTGTGTCTATGCAGGACTAATATTAAATATAATTAAAATACTTCCTTTTTTTCCCCAAGAGAAATTACTAGGCTGACTGCATTTGAACAACAGTAGTTGTTCAACATGGTTGTTTCATAGCCACCCTATACAGACTGCAAATATAGCAGCAAGATCTCAAGCAAGCAGTTGGATGTTTAGAAGTATATCTTGCATGAAACTCAGAACACCTAGGCTGTGCTATAGCCCCCAAATGCTGCCAGGCAACATGAGCATGCCAGTGTGCACCTTCAAAACTAAAGCAGTTTGAAGCCTCTGCATTGAAGTCCTCTGAGGAGCTCAATCCAGACAACGTATTCAGAGACATGGATAGCTTTGATTTCACTATAAGCCACATCAAACAGGCATACTGACTTGAAAACACAGGAAGTCAACAGCAACATTTCAAAGACTTCTATTTTTTTTTTATGTGACAGCAAAGAGCAGGCAATCTGGTTTCTCTTCCCCAATTTCTTCCACTTTCTAGGGCAGTGCCTTCTCCATCAAACTAAGGATGAGATCAAAATGTGGCCAATATGATGACACATGTAACACAGCTCTATCTGACAAGAGCAGGACATGCATAATTATCATGGATCAACTGATGACCAGAACAGTTGTGAACAAAAGTAATTCAAACTCTCTGTGTGATCTTAGTTCTAGTCTCAAGTCTGCAGTCTTTGCAAGATCAAGCCTAGAGGCTATCTTTTGTGTACAACCAGTTAAGAAACACAAGCCAAACAGTACACCATCTGATAAGCAGAGTATTATGAAAATTTAGGAAGTGATACCAGTTATTTCAACTTCTACCAAGAATGCATGAACATACACAGAAGACAGTTGTTCCAGGAGATCATTTGAGAGACTGATTCAAATTACTATCAAAATGCTAGAGTTAAGATTTTTTTCACATCCTCTTACAATTATTTTCCCAGCCATTTTTCCTTAGGTGTATACCAGTAGCATGAAATTTTTATTCCATAAAATTTCCATTATTCTACCTTTAGTAGAAAGGCTCTGCTCTCTCAAGAGACTCATAAAGCCTCCTATATTGTACCAAAACACAAGGCAAATTTTCTATTACTACAGAGACTGAAGCATTGTGCTGCTACTTTCCTGTAATGTGTATTTTAAATCCTGTGGTCTTCTATTGCCCTTTTCCTTTGGCCCATCCAAAAGCACGTCACTTATGCTATATGCATGGAAGTATAAAAATATCTAAGAAATTAAATACAGATCACTCAAAACACTCACCCACATGTGCACACCCTCCCATCACTCTCACACGTAGTCTCAGCAATCTTTTGTTTACTTAAAACCGCAGCGTCATCCTTAAATTACAAGTCAAGAGAATAAGGTAACTTTCTCATTTCTTCCTACAATACAAGATCTCTGGTCTCCAGCAAACCCTGCCAGATTCAGAATTCATTTCTTTAGGACAATTTGTTAAGGAGATCTGGCTGTCAGTCTCCTCCCAAAGAGTCAAAGGTGCCAAGCTCAGAGGATCTGAAAGTCAGCATATGCTGTTGTGTAACCTGGAAAGACAAGCTCCTGCGGCAGGCATGACACAAACCATTTAGCCCATTGCAGGTGAACATCAACACTTCAAGTGCCACCTGCAAAACACTTGATAGTTTGTACAGACAATGGTTCGCAGGTGTTACCTGGTCTCTGCATGAAACACAGTTTGGCAAGCAAGCATGTGCAAGCTGACACCTCCAGATGGCTTCATAGCAGCCAAAAACATAGAAGACAAAGCTCCACTCAGACAGAAATAGCATCCAGCCTTTCTGCATGTAGAGGAAAGCAATTCTGAGGTTATGGAGCTCCTGAACTCCAGTGGGACACCAACTTCACAACTAAAAAACCAGCACAGCAGGCTACAGGAAACAGTCTTGGTCCTCTTGGTTGTCCCCTTACCTTGTAACATCTTATTTATCACTCAGTTGTATGTCAGTGACCTCCAGAGGCCCCAAGCAGGCAGCAGAAGGCTTACCTAGAGCTGCCCCAAGAGCTAGCAGACTCCAGGCTCCACATGAGCCAATTAACCAGTCTCCTCAATGCCTCAGTAACACTTTGTGCCGTCCTCCCACCATGAGTAAAAGACCAAAAAGCAGCCAAGGGGTGGCAGCAGCATCTTTACTAATTTCTCTCATATTTTTTTATGTAGGTTAAATAAAGATAAAACAGGGAAACCCATTGCCCTGCAGGTCAGGGAAGAGCTGTGTGTTCCAGATTTTTCTGCATCTTTGCCCTGCCTTTTAGCTGCCCAGTTGTTTCAAGTAACATCAGGGGTTTCCATTTTATTATGTTAAAGGAAGAATTTTCCTTTCTGTTCAGATTCTTCCGCATTTGGGGATACTATCAGTCATAGTGATCTTTCATGGACTAACTAGACTGAGAAAATGAATAATGTGTTATTCCTTACACACTTTTCCAAATGGCTTCTTTGCCCAGGGCATGATGTGATAGACCCTATGCTGCCCTTATTGCTGACTGATACAAACGCATCTTGTAATCTCATATTCCATCCTTTTCTTGCCCTACAAGGGGCAGCTGCTGCACACTGGGTCTGCTGGAAATGCAGGTGGCTTCAGTGCTCCAGCAACTATCATATTATAGGAAATCACAGCAGTAAAAAAAAAAATTTGACCAGATAGAGTTTATATACACTGTGACCCACACTGTACTTGGTATAGCATCATTAACGCTATTTCAAATGCAATTTCTTCATGCCCGAAGCTAGGGCTGTGGTGGTAGATGATATCTGTGAGAATTTGAAATTTATTCCCAGCAAAACTCCAGACAGGAGCACAATATTAAAAATTCCCAGATCTAGAGCATGAAACCATCTCAAAGACATGACAGATTACAGACTGTGACTGTAAGAAAGGAGAAATCATTTCACAGTTCAGCATGATTCCAGCTGGTTAGCAAACAAGCAATAAATAACACAAAGTGGCAATGGCTTCATAAAGGCAAGGGAGAAGCTAAAGGTGAACGTGTTGAACCATGAGGAAAAGCATGGTTTGGATTCAGGAAGGAAACAAGACTCAAGCTGCAGGGAGTGAAGGGGACAGGAGATAGTGTGCCAGGAGGGGACAACTGGGATTGACCAGAAGAAGAACACATAGAAAGGACAAAACCAAAGCCATGGCCAGCTGGTTTCCCACTGCCCTGCCGGCTATGGTGGAAATGGCAAATCAGAATAGCAACACCTGTGCCCTTGGTGAAGGCCTCAGGGGCTACATATGAATGTACATGAATGCAAAATGAGGTCTACTGAGAACCCATTAAAAAAAAAATCCAATAAATACTTACTCCTGGGAGGCAGCATGTCAAATTTCCACAGGCTGAGCACAACTGTACTTAAATTCTTTGAAAGATCACTGATGACAACAGGACCCTTGCATTTTCCTCTTACAAAAACACAGCTACTTTGTGTCATGAGGTTAGGAAATAAAAAGCAAATAAATAAAAAGCAAGCAAAGATCCACTTTAGGAGATCTTCACACCTGTGAAGAATTCTCCCTCTCAGTGGAAGCACCCTTACTCTTGAGGTAACTGTCCATGTCACAGCAGAATTGTGGGATTGGGTCCTAAATTATTCATGAGGGAAGGGAATACACAGCCCAGGGTTGAAGTGAAGCTCATCACACAATTTCTTTTCATCTCCTGAAGCTGCCATGCTATCTATTTTGCAGAGCAAGGATGGTTCAGCTGTATGTTCATGGGTTGCGAGAAGGGTAGAGGACAAGAAAAAACTTCTCAGCACAATCGCCTGTGGAGTTTGTCCTTCATTTTATTAAAACTGGAATGTTATTTATAGAATAAAGTTTCACTTCAAGCCCTGTCAAATACTGTATTACTCAGGAAGCATCAAAAGTACACCACCAAAACTGAAATTAACTAAAATCATCTTTTGAACCATCTGATGCCTGGCAAAATATAAAAGGACAGTATGAGCGATGATACCCTTTGGAAGCAAAACATGGAGAACAGAATTTTAATCCATCTCTTTAGAGCTTTTCTTCCGTTTTGAGTATTTTAGGAAGAAGTTGACATACCTGACCATAAGGCACAGACGACTCAGCCAGTGACAGAATGTGTAGCTTACAAAACAAACGGTGTTTTGCTTACCACTACTTTGCATCATCAGACAAGTCACATCTGTGACTCATATACTAGCACACTATTCAAATATACTTGTAAGTACATTCCCAGCCCTACTCTGTCCAAGGAGTTTTTGCGTTGCACTTAAATGTTGGAATTAATTTTTCAATCATAAAAGAAGATGCAAGAAATGTAAGAGTAAGAAGAAGAAGGAATAATTAGCAAATTTTAGAGAATTTCTTTTAAAAAAATTCCCACATGACTTTTATTTCTGTACATGTCTGTCCAGCAGATGCAATGACAATGAACGATTAAACAACATTTAACAGCCTGATCAGAAGCAGCTGATCATCCCAGTAGCAACACTTATAGAATATAGTGTGATGCCTAGCAGCAGTACATTTCAAATATTTCATTCAGAGAGCTACATAAATAAGAATTCACAGTCCTTGAGTTCAGTTAACCCTGATATAAGCAGAACAAGGAAACAAAAGTGTTTCTGTTACATGTATTCTTAGGGCTGCTCCAAGTTACACCACATGCCAACTACTCAAAGGTAACATGTCTGTCAGGAATCAGAGCAGAAGGCACGACCAGAAGATAATTTCTAGAAACGGAAGAGAAATTTTAAATGCCTCCACACCAGAATATGCAGTCTTGCCAAATAAAAGATTGGGAGTAGGGGTAGATACCCATGATTTTCCTGAAAGAAA
The DNA here is from genome assembly GCA_026212715.1 of Elanus axillaris. Lineage (NCBI taxonomy): Eukaryota > Metazoa > Chordata > Aves > Accipitriformes > Accipitridae > Elanus > Elanus axillaris. Next base: position 16,732,956 of record JANZLQ010000040.1, read on the forward strand.
ACAAAATTTTAACTTCAGGTAGGAAAATTTCCTTAAATTTTACTGTTCATGGAAGGGAATTCAGTGAATTATTTCCTGCTACATCAGAATACTTTTTGACAGTCCTAAGACACTTTGGGTTGAATCAATTCACACTGTATCACACTGTTTTCTTACTGTGTCCTGGTTAAACCACAACATAGTGCTATCAACACATCGCTGAATGACAGTAAGTTCAAGCCACCATTATTTCACTTGTTCCAGGCACTTCAGCTTTCACAGTCCACAAACCTTTTCCTCTGGCCAAATCATACAGATTTACCTGACTTCAGAGCATTATAGAAATCACGAAGGGGCTTTACAACTCCAAGCCCTCCTCTGGGCATGGCTTAATTTCCTGAACCACAGCAAAGAAACAAATATGCCACAGCAGGACACATTTTAGTATCAAACTGATTTGCAAGAATATTTCTGCTCATCCCATGCAGTGCAACAAGAGACTTCCATTTCAGAACTGTTGAGATTTCTTTTTAATTTTTTAAAAATAAAAATAGCTAAATTAAACATTATAAATTTGAAAATAACCTCAGAACCTTTGTTCTCTACACAAAGCAATTTTATCCAACTCATAGTTGTGTCCTCAGCTTGTTTCTGGGTGATGAGAAAGCCTGGGTACCTTACCAATCCAGGGAGCAAGAGAAACAGGTGCTGCATGATCTTTTTGAAGTATACATTGCTCGATAGCTGCATCAACCTTGACCTTGAGGCCAAGTCTTTTCCTTCCAAACCATAGTTCTTAATTTAGGATGAAAAAAATCCCAGCTGAAATGCCAGATTTTCCACCTGATAGAAATTCTAAATTCATTCAGCTTAGCTATCCTCCCTGGCTTTTTAGTGATGACTGCTTTCCCCAAAGCAAGGTAGTGTTTTCTCAAACCACCCTGCAGTATTAGCACCAGATTACTGTGGACTTGTACCTGACAATCAGCTGTTGTGGAAAACATGAGAAAGTAAATTCCAGGTAAGAGGTTAATCACAGTTACTCTTATTTGTAAATTCACTGGAGTCCCTAGAAGCAGTTATATGGAAAAGGCTTTTGACTGATGGACCCAAAAAATATCTCAGTTCACTGCAAACCCTATGAATGGACAATATTTTCTTGAAGACTTCTACAGAAATCTCTTGAACATATTTTTGTTTCTTGTGTGTCACCAGGAATGGTAAATTCTACCCATACATCTTCCAAACAAACAGGTGGAAAAAATCCTTTATTTTATTATTTCCTTAGTTTTATTTTGCTACTACAGAGTTCAAAACCAAACAGAATTAAAAATTTACTCTTCAGAACCAAGTTTTCATCTTTTTTTCCCCACAGATCGGGAAG
>JANZLQ010000040.1:16747444-16761055 GCA_026212715.1 Elanus axillaris
GGTGTGGGGGGGGTGTCGCTTCCCCAAGGGCTTCCCCCGAAATCTTGGCCGTCCCTTCCTCTACCCCCGGGGGGTGGGTGGGTGCTGCCCTTCCCCTTCTCCCCCCCCCCCGTCTCCGGGGGGCTGCCGCAGGGGGCTTGTCCAAAGGCACCCCAGGGTGTCTTGTGTGTCCCCTCCACCCCCCCGGGCTGCGCCCTCTGCCCACGGCCGGAGCCGTCACTCGTGTTGAGAGAGCCGGCGGGGTTATTTCGAGAGAGGATCGCTCTCCGCTTCCCGAAGATTGGCCCGAATCGACGTGTTTATAGCGCCGAGGGCAGGATTTGGGGCCAAAGAAATCAAAATAAAACTCAGCGTTCCGAAAAGATAACCCTGCGTTTTCTTTTCGTTTGGGATAAAAACCCTGGCAATGGGTCGTAAATGAAAAATAAACAGAGTTTCGGAGTCAAAATACGCTGCTCGCTGTGTCGCCTACAAACAGAGCGATGCCTTTTCTGTTTGCAGTACTAACTTTGGGACAAGTCGCTTGCGGCTCATTAAAAATATTGTTGTAATAGCAAATACGGCTTTCCATTTTACAGCGCCGTAGCACGATGTTATCAAACGGCAAGCAAAATAAAAAAACCCAAAACTCATTTATTTGTGGTCGGTACCCAGAAAACGATTCCGGACCGTCCCGGCCCTTTCCCAGCCGGGGAAGGAGCAGTTGGAGGCCGGCGCGGTCACCCCCCGCTTGCGCGGCTCCGTCCCCGCCGCCCGCCCCGCAGCGCGGATCTTACGCGGCTGCGGAGACCGGCCCGTCCCGCGCGTCCCGGCGCCGTCAGAGGCATTTCCGAGGGGAAAGTTTGATCTTGGTGGGGCGTGATGGGCCCCGGGTAAGAGCTTCTTTTTCCTTTTTCTTTTTCTTTTTTTTTCCCCTAACTAAGAAAAAAAAAAGGGGGGGGGGAGAGAAAAAAAAATAAAGGAAAACCACAGCCCAGTTTTTTTGCTTCTTGCTGCCCTTGCACGCCGCGGAACCGAGAGCAGACACCAAGCTGTGAAAGCTCGCAGTGAAGTTGGGCCGAGGGCGTGTGAACCCAATTCGTCGCCCCCAGACCCGCACCCCCCCCCCCCCCCCGCAGCGGGGCTGCCCGGGCTGGGCCGGGCTTTTCCTCCCTCCCCGCAGCGGGCTGCTCCTTTCTGTCCTCATCCGCAGCAAACCGAGTCTGGCGCTCAGGTTGGTTTGTTTGTTTTCCCAAGCCTTCAAAAAGTCTCCCTAAACTCTATCCTATCCCCAAATGCTCCTGGAAACCGGGAAGGGAGAAGTTCCATCTCTCCCTTGCAGGGAGGAGGTGACATTTCGCGGGGGGGGTGCCCACGGAGCCAGGGCTCTGCAGCAGACCCGGCTTCCCCGGAGCCGCTCTGGGGGGGGGGGGGTTACGCGGGCACAGCTGTAATCACAGCCAGTCTCACCAGCAGCTTCTCCCCTTCCCACGGAGCCCAGGAAGCTGCATACTGTAAGGGACAGCTGTGACATTTTAGGCCAGACCGAATAAAAGACCTTGACTGTAATCCTAGACCTTTACAGTCAACAGCACTTGTCTTCAGAAGCGCTGGGATTTCATCCCTGACATTCAGATGGCCCTGGTGCCCCCAGCCCACCTCCCCGGACAGCCACCTCTGCAGCAGGAAAGGCACTGGTGGCTCTTCAGAGGAAATACCCCAAACACTCCTGACCAAAAGGAGCACGTACCTACTTAAAAGCCGCTACAAATATAGTTTGGCTTTTTTAAAAAAAAAAAAACAAAAAAAACCCTACATATTTAATACCTAAAGTTCTTTAGAAAGTATTTTAAGAATTAAAACCAAAGCCAGACAGCAGCAGGATGATCTTCGGAAAGCTTCAACAAAATACAGTGTGCACTAGTTTGTCCTTCTTGTGAAGTAAAGGATTTAGTGTATTTACGGACTGAGAAAAAAAATAAAGTGGTGTTTGAGCAACTATAATCTGTCCCAATACAAAGAATTTGTGAAATGGTAAAAAAATAATAAAAAACAATAAAAAATAAGGGGAAAGGCTGGAATCTCCTCATTTTATAAACATAGCAAATAAAGATAAATGCAAATGAGGAGTTCTCGAGTAGGGGGAATAGTGGTCCAATTGATACATGAAAGCACTTTTTCATATGCTGCAGCAGATTAAAAATATTAACTAGACCCTGTCTATGGGACACAGTTTGTCTCAAAAACCTCAAAAAGAAAAACAATCCCAGGATTTATGAGAAACCATTAAGAACTTAAGTTGCAATATATTAAGAGATGAATACTGGCATATCGATAATGATTGTGTGGTTTGTTTCAGTGCGTTAAAGAATACAAATTAACATTGCTAATAAAAACCAAGCTAATACTCCCTCTTATTTTTATGCCTCGTATCTGGAAAAAGATAAGTTATGAAGGTTAAAGAATTTACCAAATAAAATGAGGAAAATATGCTGTAGCTCTCCTACAAAAGAAAAACTGTCAAGCTATTATTTCTCTAACCAATTAATCACATCAGGAGAACACCACATGAGCTTTTAAGAGTTTTCAGCACTACAGACTGAATACCAAATTCAATTAACTCTCCTGAGTTTCTCGTAGTAGGGTAGGAGGTATGATTTTGCACAGCATGGTGTAATTCTGTCCTATTATTATATACATGCTTTTTTTTTTTTTGGGGGGGGGGAGAACAGCCAAGTAAACTATCAGTTTTCATTACATTTACTTCCTATTATTCCTTTCAAAGTATTTCATCTCTCCTGAAGTTAGTTCTGCATGGAAGAACCTAAATTAAACGAAACTGGCAGACCTATAAATCATACCTTGCTTTACATAACCCCTCATCAGAAGTTACAAGTCTACTATTTAATATCCAATCAATTAATTACTAGTGATTCCATTATGACAAAGTGCGCACAGAATAAATGCGAAAACTAAAATCCAAGTAAAATCTTATTTTGTGAGAGCTGTCACCGAAGTAGGATTTGTATGAATTTTCTTTCAAATTTGTACAAATACTGTAATTTAAGCTTTCTTTTAAAAAACTTTTTTCAAAATGAAAACAAAAAAACTGAAGTGTTCAGCTGACTTTTCTTATTATTACTCTCTGCAGTTTCACAATTCTTAAAAAAATTACATTTCCATAGTCATAAAACTAAGTCATGCAAAGCAGATAATTCACCTATGCAAAAATTCCAAGATTTTTCTAATCTTTAAAGTGTCCTGTCTTTTAAAGTAATGTGCAGGAAAGCACGTGCAGAATTCTACCATCAACAAATATTAGACAGAAAAATACCCAAAAATATTGTAATGTTGACAGAATATACATACAGACATCTCACTAGCAGAATTACACTGATTCAGTTACAGAATAAAAACTTATTGAACATGGCCAATTAACTTCAACTTTGACTTACTGAACATTTGAAAACATCTTGTGAGCAATACACAGACCAAGAATTTATCACGCAGATTCAATTAATAACTTCAAATGTATAACATTTTTCCTGCAAGCAGTTTATTTTCTCAGCAGATAAATAAAACCTACTTTTATCAAGCATGCAATTATTTGTACAGTTTTTATCTCAACTCTGAATAAAGGCAGACAAAGAAGGGAGAGAAGTTTCATTATAAAACCACTCTGTTACTGGTGCCAAGCCAGAAATATCTTTTCAAAATCTCAAAGAAAGAACTTTAAACGTCATTTAATCAGGCCTACAAACAAATGGTTATCAATTTTAATTGGATCACTCATAGCATCTTTCTGAAAGCCTTTCTTCATCTATGTTTACCTGCTTCCAAGACAAGTGAAAATACGATGTATGTGTTTATTATTGGGTAATTAAATTAAGCCTAAAAAATACCATCTGTGATCAAGCATTCTATAATTAACATATGTTTACAGATAAAATCAAAATTTTGTCACCAAAATTAACTACACTCTAATCTCAATAAATGTGAACTTTGATCTTTTTATTAACTAATCTATTGAACACATTTTCCAGGCTCTTGACAAAAGGTCATTTCATTAGCAGTGAACTCTGGCTGTAAGAACAGTTGACACTGTGTTGAACTGCTCCAGTTACTTGCCAAATACCAGCTCCAAGCCTTAGAAGAGAAAAAAAGACACTATTTGTCAAATAGTTTTACAGTATATGGACTCCTCCTCCTCCAAAAGCTTTTTACATTCTTATGTCCTGTGCAAACTATCTGCCACAAGCACACTAAAAGTTCAGCAAAAAATGATGACTATATTGCAACATTAACACACAGTAGAATGGAGCACAAATACTGTGGAGCAAGGAGCTGAAGTGTGCCAGTCCGTTTAACCTTCTGCATTACAAGAAACCTTATACAATTACAACACAGTCTCTAAACTCGAGTTTAGAGAGCATCATAAAATGACAAAACTGCATCCTAGTTCCTCCTAGACTGACAAAAAGACCACCAAAATACCTACGTGCATGCAGGAAAGCAACCACGTTGGCTGTTGCAGAAATGCAGGCAAGGTACCAATGGGGACACAGCCTGGACCTGGAAGGCTCCTTTCACCTCTGATGCAGTAGTCTTTCCTTGATGATATATGCTAGGCATCTACAGGAATCCTGGCTCCACTACCAATGATGTTTCAAGATGCGCTTCAAAGCATACTTTTCCCACTTGTTTAATTTGCATAGGCAGCACCCTTATCTACTAAGCAATGACTCTCCAACCCATAGCTTCCTGACCACAGGACTAAGCTGTAACATCTTCTTAACCAGACATCTCCCCTGATGAGAAAGCAGCCCTGCACTTCATGTGAGCAACTGTGCTCATACCATACCAAGTCCATCCTGGGCTTCTCCTGTTGCCTGTAGACAAAGAGATGGCAGTTTCTAAACTGTCGCTGCTGCTTGTTAAAAGCATAAGCTTCAGAACCACCCCGCCAGGCTGTACAGTCTCTGTTCTGTACTCATTCAAGATAACTTTTAATCACAGTTGGCACAAACAGGACTAAATGGGAGCCCCATCTACAAAAGAAAGGGCTGAATCCAGAGAGGTCTCCATGATAGACTCTTTTTAAAAAGCAAATCACTATGCTACCAAATTAGTAGATAAATAGACTTTTGTTGCCCTTAACCTTAGGATATGGAACTTAGGAACAAACATCCATATCCAAAAATCCAGATGGACTCACTGTACAAGCTAGAGAGAAGATGTGAACCCTGCTGAAAACATTTAAATTCCAGTAAACGTCTGTCCAAGTGTGGCATTTCCAGTCAAACTTAGTCCAAGATCCCCTGTTTCACCTATGTTTGGCCATGAGTCTTTGAAGAGCAGCAAAGTTTTCCAAAAACCCACAAACCGAGGAATGTGGCAACCCACTGCAAGTGAGGTCAGACACCAAGGTGTCTTCAGGAGAAAGAGGCAGAAAAACTTTAAAAATGAAACAACTACATTTGGCCAAGAGACAAGTAACTCAGAGGGCTGAAGGGAATGAAGCAAGATAGAAAATTTATCCATTTTAAGGGTATTTGAAAAGAGGCAAAAAAAAAAAAAGTAATTTTCACATTAAATGCCTCCAGCCCCAATCACTAAGGAAAAAGCTTTCCTAGCTCTTCCCCCTGCTTTCCCAGCCAAAGCTGATGTAAGAACAAGACCCAGCCCTCTCCTTGTGACGTTCTTCTGTAACTTCACTGCAGTCTCTACTCTTCCTATAAAATACACATTTTAATTTAGTTTTCAATGTCAAATAACTGATTTCAAGTGCATTTCCCACAGCAACCCATACATTCTCTGGCTTTCTATTTTTAAATGTGTGATAGCTCACAGCTCTTTGAGGCTGCAGTATACATTATACTGCAAAATTACCATGTCAACAAATAACTTAACTTTACTTGTAAACAGTGCCTCTTTGTGAACTGGCAGATGTCTGCCAAATTATGCTTTTACTCATCAAGATGTTCCTTGGGAAAAATATCAGTAAGATACAACCGTCTTGTGCAGCAAGCAGCAACAAAAGACTTGACAGAAAATAACTACCCCAAAATACTCATATCTCAGCAGTAAAAGACAGTTCTGAGAACTGGTGTGCAAGCAAGGGATCTCAGACCCTTGAGGAGAGCAGTTGTCTGATAAATTCTTTACAAAGGAGATGTGTAATTCAAAACCATTCAATAAGTAGGTACCAAATTCTCACAAAATGGAGTCCTGGAGTACACATGTAAAGTGTGTGTATAAGTGCTGTTACACTTGCACTTATAATATGGTTGCAAACACAAACAGCACTTGAATTCACACCTTGTAGGTACATACAGGTGCCAAAATGCCAGGTTGCTCATCCCAGCTATGTGCACAGGTTAGCTCCTGCCCATCAACTGACCTGAGAGAACATGATGCTCAGCTGACTTTCTGGACAGGCAGGGTGCAAACCCTCTGCCCCACTGTCCCTTCCTGCAACATGTCTCACCCATCCCAAAGTATCCCTGGAGCTCAGCCTCCCCAACTAAGCTGGGGCACTTTGAGGGGCTGCAGCAAGAGACCCCATTTGGGGATGCTCCAGGACCACCCCACTACGTGCCCTGGTATCTCATTCACCTAACATGGATACAGCTCTGCCTCAACACAACATGTAAAATGGAGAGGACTCAAGTGCTTCCCCCGCTAAAATTAATCAGGCAATAACTTATTTATTAGTGGCATAATTCAAGCCACTGCTTGAAGAGCCACTGTTTAAAGTGGTCACCAGTGCGTCAGTTTTCATTTTATGTTTTAAAAGCTGTGCTTCAGAAAATGCAGAAACAAATTTTTTCAAAAAGAATGTGTAGGTGCACGTACCCAACTTTAACCCTCAGCACCAGAGGAAAGGATTAAAACTGCAAACTTTCCAAGTAAAAAGAAGGCATCCTATCACTCCTGAAATGGAAAAGAATGTGCCCATTAATTGTTGACACCAACAAAAATTTAATCCTCTGGTGGGGAGCCTGTTATAGGCAGGGGCAAGATGATGGCGTTCATGGGCATAACTCCTGCCTCCGGAGATAAAGCCAGAGGAGGCAGCACAGAGGTGTAACTTGCGCCAGAAGCACCTGCGCTCCTGGAGACAACAGATTCAGAGCTCCGAGGAGCTTCCTACAGCTCTCTTACCCTTCCAAAGCAAGAATTAAAATCCACCCAGGTTGTCGTGAAAGAGCCTTCTGATGAACACTGATGTGTCCTTCATCCTGCAGAGAGATGAAGAGCTGGGAGGAAAACGGCAAGTTTTCCCACAGCCACAACTTGACAACCCTGATAGCTCTGCAACACCCTGGTGATCCTCCAACCCCACTGCGATGTGCACATGCATAATGTGCTCCTCATTTCCCATGTTTTTTATCTAAAAGGATTGCAGGGCCATACAAAGTAAACAACATAGCATTTTGGCCCCACAAATACTCGATCATGCCATGTCCCTTGAAGGGAGGCCATTCAAAAAAGGTTTCACTGATCTGCATCACTAGCAGTTAGGCAGAAGTAAATGTGCAAGGAATTTCTCCTGGTGCAGACATGAAGGAAAAAAACCATAAACCTTCAAAAACATTACTATGAACTGCCACAAAGAGGTACCGATAATGCCCATGGGAACATGGATGGGCATATGAGGGGCAGGCCAGAACGCATCTGGTCTCAACACCACAAGCCAAGAGGACAGAGGTGGATGCCTGCTATAAATGGCAGGAAAGGGGGCGACGAGGCCATTTGGATGAAGGAAAAGCTATAGTTACTGTTGGCAGTGCCAAAAGGAGCACAAGTAACTAAAATTGTATGACCTTTTTATTTTTAAGCACACACTTTGCAATGCAAGATTAATTAAAAGGATCCATTTTCATCATATGCAGTATCTGTTTGCTGCTGCATTATCATGGCTATGTACAGCATGTGTATTCAGCATATGGAAAAGAGATTAACTGCATATGAAAACTATGGAAGACTGAAAAGAGAAAACGTGAACCGAAGAGGTAAGTTGTATAGCTTTGACAGCATGACTGAAAAGCCAAATCAGACAAGTGGCCATAAAGACCAGCCTAGACAAGAAGCTGTCTTACATGGTGGGGGGGTGGGAATCAGTCTCTCCATGGACACCTAATTTCTTTACTAAAACAATAGAGAAGAGAGAGGAATTCAGAAACACAAGCACAAGAAAGGCACTGTTCCATACAGAAATTCTCATAAAACTGGAAACCATTAAATGGAAGCTGAAGAAGTTTGTTCATGTCACAAGAATCCAGATCTTGCAACAAACAGTAAAATTTAATATCCTTCTACTAATAACCTTCTGTGAAACCTAAGGCTTGCAACAAACAGCCCAATCCAATATCCTTCTATTGAAGCACCAAATTAAATCCTCATGTACCAAAGAGGACAAAGCAGCTTTCTGCACTGAACAATAGCTACCCTCAATTTGCATTTGAAATTCTCTAATCTAAGTATGATCTGAGTGTAACTCCCAAAGCAATCAAACCTCATGTATTTTGATATTATTTTCTAAGTGAACAGGAAAAGAGCACACACACAGAGGAGAGGGATGCCACCTTCAACCAACAATTATTGAGCTGACTTGAAAACAAGGACAATGATGAGATCCCACCAATGGGAATCAAGTGCCTGATTCAATCATGCAGCTATCTAATAATGCCTTGGAAGGGGAAAAACACATTAGGTATTTGAAGATAAATGGCAAGTCATTTTACAGTTAACAATTGGGGACTGTCTATATCAAACTTCAGCAGCTTGTAAAGTTTACTTTATTTAGCCATCTTAAACGTGAATCAGCAGTCTGTCTTTAGGTTCCACAGACCACCTTGACAAAGTACATACATCATAGTTTCCTTACAGAAAGAAGACAGTGATTCTCACTGGATAATTACAAGCAGGTGTTGCATTTTAGATGGGCCTTTCTGCAGCAAGCCTCCTTCACAAGTTTTTTTGTTGTGGTTTTGGGTTGGTTTTTTTTTGTTTTGGTTGGGGTTTTGGGGTGTTTTGTTTTTTTAATTGTGAAGTGCAAGATCTAAAACTTCTTAGCAGTGATTATAGGAATCATATGACCTTGAGTGTATAGCATATATACATGCTATAATGCCAGCTTAAAACACGACTGATGACACCTGCAAACCAGCAAAACTTTAATTCAGTGATTTTTGTCTCTGTGCTTAGCTATAATCCTACAATCCTCCTAATTAAGGCTTGGATAGTATTTCACTAACGTTTTGTGGGTGTATATGATACAATATCTGCGCACTCCTCAGAGCATACAGGGCCTGATCCAAAATCCACTGGCCAAGGTGTGTTCATCTCGTGCAGTGACTCAAGGGAGGTAGAATCAAATGAGCAAGGAGAGCATCGGCACTGTTTCTGGAGGGGAATTCTCCCACTGACCTATACTGACAAACAAAAGTAGTCATATTCAGGAGTTCTTGAGTTTTATTCTGCTTCTACTATACAGCTTTACAGCAAATGGGCTTTGTGCAAAGAATCAAAGCCTGAGCAGGTACCAAGGACCAATTACAACTTTAAATTAGCTGCTGGACAGCCCTGCAGAAGAGCACCAAGAAGAAACATCGCCTTGCTGGGCCCCGTCTACAGGGCGATGCTGCAGCAGCTCCTGCCTGTGGGCAGTGCGGAGGGCAGCGCAGTCAGGCTGCCCATCCCCACCCCACACCAGCCTGAGCAGCAGCAAGAGGGGGGCCTGGCAGCTTCCCCGTGAGCCAGGTCCACCCCTGCTCCCCCAGCCCGCTGCTCTCCAGCTTGACATGGCAGCAATGTCTCCCAGCCAGTGGCACGCAGCCTGTGGGTTTCTGAACCTTTCGGTGCTGCGTGATAAACTAATGCCACAACTCCAATGCATTTCTCTTGCCATAAGTTAAATTCTCTAACAAGAAACATGCTATTTTCACAAGTTCATCTTTAGTCGTCATTGGTTTCCAGGTCACCACAATTATTTCTTCACCACAGATGTGAAGGTAATAAATAAGAGACCTTGTAGGCATTTCACTGGCAAAATTAAATCCACTTAAACTGAATCAGCCTTGTTTCATCTTCTGTACAAATGCTGGACTGGACTTTTCTACACCAGTAGAGTCTGCCTTAATCTCCAGTGCAGCTACTTGACACAAAGATAGTGACAACACCAAGGAGAAGTGACAGAATCTGGTTCTGGTTTATAACTATATATACTTTTGCCCAAAATATGTTTAAAGAACTTGGAGGGGAAACCCCAAATCCTGCTTCACCATTAGGTTTTCATCACTGGTAGTGAAGAGCTGCACAAAGCAAACAACTTTTGTTTAAAACCACGTGCTCATTCACTTATTTTTTTGACTAGTCACACCCTCTCATTCTTTTTAAAAACAAGATTTCTCAAAGTTGCCAATAGCGGTTTCAAATATCCTTCTTTGCCGAATAAGTCTCCCAGTTTCTATATTCGGAGCACAACTGATGCAGAAGTCTCTTAACACCCACTAAACTTGAATAATTTATACTCTTACAGTCTTATATGGCAAGATACAAAGTGACTTAATCATGAGGTATTCATAGCATTCTCCTCCACAGAAGTATGAAACTCGGTGAAAAATATCATTCCAATACAAGTCCTCAGGCAGTATGTTCCACATAGGAGATTGACTTGAGTTTTCATTAAAAATTCAGAGCCATAGACAAATCAAATACTTGTAGTTTTGTGTGACTGCTTGCCTGGGCAGTTGGACAATTCATTATTAAGCACACTCCATTTCCAGATTAAGCTGAGAAAACAGGATAGGTTGCTTTAATATTAATTCATGTCTCTGCACAGTGCCTACTGAGTCTCATGGAACTTTTTAAGCACAACTCAAACCCGTCTTTTACTGCTTCAGCGGTTACAGTGAACACACCTACATCATGGCTAAACTTCACTGCATGGATAACTACTTTCTAAAAAGGAAAACATGGCATGATAGCAGGACTCACATATGTTTCCTTGCTTCATTTTTATACTGCTTAAATTTTTTACAAATATATAAACAAAGCAAGCAAATGTGTCCCTTATGTCCTGAGTCACAAGCTACCGTAACAGTTTCATAAGACAGTTACAGAACTAATCCTATCTTTGGGCTCTCTGTGCAGTTTTGGTTTTGGATAGAGATTTTCCAAGAGACGAGTAGGTGCTCGTACTCAAACACCACTGATTTTCTGTGGAGGTTGGATGCCAATTTGTCTTCAAGAAAAACTCCCTACAGAGATGTTTTACTCCTTCAAACATTTTAAATGCTTATGAAAATGAAAGGAGATTTAAAACATATATGTGATTGCCTGTTACGTAAGTAGTTTGCAAAAGCACACGGAGTTTAATGATATCTCAGTGAAACAAAGTGAAGCAAATCACTAATCATAGTTACCAAAACAATTCTTATGTCAGAATATTTTCTCATGAGTTTCTTGGGTTTTTGCAAGTTAAAAGTGGTTTCACCTGCCTTATAAGCATGTACATTTAATCAACTCCTTTTAAAAAAGGATACCAATATCAAAGGGTCCCAAAACAAAAAAAACCACAACACACCACAAGCCTGACTGTCCAACAGATACATCTGAGAGCACAGTTCAGTGGGTAAAACACTGGACCGAGAGCCAGGGAACACGGACATAAAAACTTATGTCCTATGTCAGGCCAAAGGTCCACTCCGGTCCATTTTGCAGCAGCAGCAAGTGCCAGGGGAGCGATATGAGCACTGAGGATGCATGAACCGATACCCTGCCAGTGCCCAGCAATTGACAGCTAATCATCTCCCTCGGCAGCTGTGTATCTTCACATTTAACAGCCACCAACAGATCTGCTGCAATCTACCACTAAGCACTGGGATCAGCTATGGCTCACTTGGCCTTTTTTCTTCTCCTTCCCTCCCCCCCACCCCCTGCCTCCTTTCTTCTATCTATTCAAACTTACTTTTTAAAGGCAAGGACCATCTCTTACATTACTGCATTCACATAATACCTAGTTCAACGCAGCCCCGATCTCAGCTAATGCCTCCAAGAATTATGATCTCTGGTACAGTATATGTGTTAAGCGAATAGAGTAAAGGACAGGATGCATGCACTGCTGTAAGGTAGTCACTTCCTGGCAACCAGCAAGTATCCAAGGTTTGCCATAAAAGTCATCAGGCTGGCCTAAACGGGGAAGTTCAGCTCCATTTTTACTAACTGCATGCAAGGCTATTTATAATTCAGTTCCCAGTTAATATCATGGCTCTGTGTTTTCCCAAAGCATGTTTTAGAATTTCGCTTTTTCCTGTGACATCTGGCAGCACATCTTCAATATTCACTTAGAGCAGATATGGCTATTGGTATTCAGTTTAGTATCCGGATTACAATCACATCGACTAGGTCTTCATCTGTGAGTGCTTCCGTCAGTTACCCTGAACCTATTCTCACAAAAGAAGGTAAGAGCAACAGAATTTGACTTCAAACACATGAGTACTTGCTGGGTAGAAAATTTAAGGATTGACACCTAAACAAAATCATTCACTTGACAATATCCCACTGAAAGCAATGTCATCTAGGCTTTTATAAATGGAAAAGCTTTTAAGAAATCAGCTCTAATTGGCTGAACTCAGTTATGCTACCTACTACTATGGAATAAAGTAAATCTCAATGTCTTATTTTTGGCATCTGCTGCACTACAAAAAACTACTCTGCTCATCATCCAAAAGGCCCTTCTCCTTCCCCATAATTAAAGCCACTAGCAACGAGCTGTTATCCTATGGTAAGTCAATACCATACCACACAAGTAATATCATAGTTTCAACACCAAAAGGCTAACAGAATCCTACTCTTCACAAGTTAATAACAGAAGGGTGCAATGTGGCACCTCCAGGCTTGGAGATCAAGAGGCTACAGAGGGAATTGACTAGCTCAACTTTTATAGAAGCTGAAATCAGCACAAAGTAAATGCTGGAAACCCCTGGGATTATTAACCACCTGTCCACAAAGCAACAGCATTTCTGTGGGATCCAGTTGCAGACATGCCAGCAATGGATTTACTGATTAAGTAGCAATACACGCACAAGAATTATAGCTATCGCATCATCACACGTTCTCCCCTAATTATTTCTTGTTATAATTTTTACACCTTAAAATGCAATAAAAATGGCAAAGTACTTTCTTACAGTTCTTCTAACCAATATTCCCCACATGAATTTTCACAGTTCAATGGAGAACTACAGTCAGTGTGAATGCAAGCTGGGGCTGAACATTGGTACAGAAACGTGACCTTGAAGGCACTGAGCCAAAAGGAGGCTGGTTTATTTATTCGGTTTTATTGGGATGTGTATTTATTTGAGAATACCAGTTTCATATATGTACATCCTGGCTGACGAGACTAGCAATGAGCTGTCAAATGATATCTATTGTGAAAAGATTATATTTAAACTGGGGCTTCTAATTGCCTTCCATGCAACCCCTTTTAGGAACCGAGACATCAGTCTAAACCCCAAGCAGCCTCACTACCATTTTTTGCAAGGTTTCCTTGTATATGCATTTCTGTACTAGTGGAAAACACAGTTCAAACTTTAAAGCCATCTAGAGATGAACTACACAACCTCGCCC
>JANZLQ010000040.1:16761079-16778409 GCA_026212715.1 Elanus axillaris
CAACAGCTGTTGAATTAGTGTGAGAAAATCCCAGCCACTGGCAATTTATTCTGTTAAACTTAGTAAGACAATATTCTTGAAGTCTCAAGAACCCAAAGTGACAAAGAATTCACAAAATGGGACTCAGCGATTCCTGTTACTACTAAAATAAATTATCATCTAAGCAGTTTGAGAGCATCTAGCCTGGTGTGAGATCCATCCACATTTTTCCAGTTAAACAGAAAGTTTTAACCTACAGTAGTCAACATAAGACTAACTCCTAGCTAAAGCAATCAGCAGCAAAAATACACGGGTATGTCTATCAACCTCTGATCTACCAGACATACCAAGCAACAGTTTGCCAAATCATTTAGCCAAATGTATTTTCCTGTTTGAATGCTAATATGAGTGTATGTCTCTTTCTTACTAGAGCTTTAGGAGACTTCAAAATACATTCAACCATTTGTGCATTCTCCTCCATGGATGTCCCATCACCCCCCAAATCTTGCAACAGTTAGGTACACATGCCAGGGAGAAGATTTCTCTTACATTTATATCTACATAGAAGAGAGATTTATATCTACCTGGTTCACAGACCTACCTTTCATAGACCTACCAGGAGATGCAATGAAACTAGCATGTCCTCCTATTTAAGCTTTTTTGGCTTTTACTGTGAGGGGAATATCATTCGGTGAAAATTTGAGCAGAGAGCTCATTAGCTTTCATGGGCCTTCACAGCTGGCCTAAATGACATGAAACATATGTAGACATAACTGCCTTGAAGTCTGAAAACCACAACTTTTGCCCCATTAGGGGCAGCTCCTTTCACTGCCAAAGCTCTGCAGTTTCTCCACTGCTAGGAGGTAGCTCCACTCTGGTTTTGCAAGTCCTTCACTGTGAATACCAGTCCTTCGGGACTGAAGATGAAGTTCATTGGGGCATTTGGGCAGCAGCTGAGGGCTACACAGACCACACTCGCTCTCCTGACCAGGGCTCTCAGGAGCTCAGCAGCAGCCAAATCCTGGCAACAGGCACTTAGACCAAGCACCCCGCATTCCTACCACTGCTCTCCAGGGGGGACAAAGAAGAACGAATCCCTCCTGACTCCAACTTATTACAAGACAGCCAGCATGTACTAGGAAGATAACCCTCTCCTCTGTGAAGGCAGCATTGAGACCTAAGGGTCTTGCCAGGGGATTTCATTCACTGACAACCACAAGAGAGAGCTGGCATTTTACCACCACTTGCCATTAAGCCATTACAACCTACCTCCCCCGACACAAAGCTGTGACTTTTTCAGCTGTATGAGAAAATTATCTCAGCTCAATCATTTGAATGAATGCAGCCCCAAGCAGACAACACTGGTCCTGCAACATCCCTTGACAAAAACAGCTGCGTGCCCAGAGCTTGCCACTGTACCCCACACAATTCTCTTCCCACTAGCATCTCATCCCAAAGCCCTGACCCCAAATTATAAGCCTTTATATAGGCACAACCTGCAAGTCTCCAAAAACACCTCACCAGCCACAGTCTTCCCAGGCTGTGAAAGACAGGAAATGAAGAAATTAAGCAAATCTGTCTTAGTGCTGTGAGCTCCCTTAGTGCTTCCTTATCAGCAGAAGATCCCTCCAAGTGCTGCTGGCTTCAGCACACATTGAACTGCCACTCACCTCTCTCTTAGTATGAGGCTTTCTGATTCCTTTCAGACAAGGGATCAGAAAGAGTAAGGGAGAAAGTAACAAGAAAGAAAAACTAAATCAGGGTGAGAACCAAACACTGACAAAATCAATAGGACCCTATTAACTTCAGTGGGTTTTTGATGTAGCAGAGAAGTCAAATAGACTGAATGGCAAGCAAATTGATTTGTTAGATGCTCAGATACCATGGTGAATGATGCCTTGGGCAGAGACTAGATATTACTGATCTCCACTTCTTATGGTTTTCATATATTACACATCACACACACACGCACTGATTTCCTAAATAGTATTGAAAGAGAAAACACCAGAATAAAGGCATTCTGTATTACCACATTAAGCATGTCAAAAAACACTCAAGAGAAAATATCACCTTTCATCTCCACTTTTGCCTCCCATATTAGATGTTCCCACTATTTTTTAAATGGCAGTAGGGTGGCAAAAATATAGAACAATTGAGACTTTTGCATTGCAAACATTCACTAGCAACAATTACTCCTTGTCAAACTGCAAAAATATCATGAAATTGAGTCTAATTTTGAATGCACACAGAAGCAAAATAAATCTGACTGATTTTCAATTTCTAATTCACTTATCTTAGCAAGTACATATTCCCATTGGGTATTTAAAAAGATTGTTTTCAGATGTTAAGGAAAAACAGGACTGCAATAAAAGAACAACTTCTGCAGCTCTGAAAAGGAAATTTTCAAGTACAGCATAGTAATAATAAAACAAAGAAATAAGCCACTCATTACAGAACTTGGTCAAGTTGGCTGCCACCTGGGCAGAAGTGGCTGCACCTCATTATTACTGACAGTTGTACTTCATCCTTATGGTCCATCATCTTACATGTTGTCATTCATTTCACTAAACTCATGGTAACTCTACCCCAAATTTCTCTTGCTCAGAACAAACAGAAAATTGAAAAGCTCAAAGCTGACAAACTTTGGCTTCAACCAGAAGGACTGCTCCAATGGCTATGATTTTGCCACCATTGTTTGCATGCTTTTCAGGACTGGGCTTCTTGTGCTGAAGGCCAGGTACAGTCCTGGTGACATACCGAAGAGGAATAGCACTGTTGTTTAGATAATGCTGCCAGGCAAGCCAATAAACTACTCCATCACATCATGACCTCTTGCTTTTTAAAGTACATTTAGTAAGACAGATGGTCCTGTTACCACTTATGCTACTCCAGATGCTAATTCTTTTGCCTTTCCCAACCTGAGGAAGTGAGCCTGAACTGCCTAAATCATCTTAGAGTCTCACTAACTCTTTTCCACCTCAAAGACCGATTAACAACTTAGAAAAAATACTTGCCCCATTAAAACTTTGTTCTTCTGAATCATTTATATATCCCAATCATTGATTTTCACATTCTTACAACACCCATAACAGTCTCGTATGTAAAGTTCCTGATTCACTGGCTTTCATCTGCTCGCGAATCACTCCTGTCTTCAGGGGCTACAGCACTAGTGCACTCCCAACACAAATTTTCACTTTGCTCTTGTAAGCAACCCCATAGCTGTCTGCAACCTCCCTGTAACACAGGGAGAAAGTGTCCCTCCGTCGGCCGTCTTCCCTGGCAGCTCAGCACCAGCTGCTGTACACCACACATTGGCAGCTCCACAGCTTGTCCTGCCAGCTTCCCTCTCTGCAATTACCTTAAGTCACTCCATAATCAGCAGATTCCTGCCCTTTCCCCTCATCACCATTATTCCAATTGTGCACGCACATACAGATCTAGATGAAATGGTAATATAATCACTCGCATTACACCATGTTTAAGTCCTACAGTTATGGAAGAGGAGTCAGGAACCATTACGATTCTAACAATGTCAGCATGTCCTCCTTGCACAGAACAGATTTGGCACCATAAATCCATTTGTAACATACAGAGCTGCGGGTTCAACCAGTAAAGCCAGAGCCAAAAAGACTACCTATGCATGTGCTGTTAGAATATTAAAGTTTGCACAGGAATAGCAGGTTTTGTACTTCATGATATATGTTTATTTGAATTATATAGCCTCAGAGATGCAGCCAAAGTAACTACTTGCATTTAAACACTTGAAATATTTGGTTTCAGGGTGATTTTTTAGGGTTTGGAGGAGTGGGGAGTAGGGGTGGTGCGTGTGCTTGTTTGGGGTTTCATTTGGGTTTTTTAAAAGTCTCTTCATGGCAGGTTCCAAGTACACAACAAACCTCCCAGAAATTTGGGAAGTCTAATAAGTGAGAACTATTCTGAAGTACAAAAGCTGCATTGCTGTCCCCCAGGTGCTCCTCAAGATAGAATCGATCCAGTAAATAAACATTGTGGTTTCTTGCTATCTTTAAGTCATGCCAGCACTTTGCACTGAGGCACAGTCTCTCCTATAAAACAGTCTGCACTTGCTCAGCTGCGCTCATCCTGTAATTGCAACAGCCCTTCTGGAAAGCAAATCACACCACTTGTTTAGCTCATCAGCCCACCAACAGCCACAGGCTATATGGTCTGCCTTCCCCCTGCTTTTTTTTTTTTTTAATTGCAACATTTTGGACACAAGTAGCTCTTCCTGCAGCAGAAATCAATTGTGAAATAAATCTAATATTCAGATCAGACTATACTAGAAGGGACTACTCACCCTATATATATTTCCAGATTACATCTTAGCATGGCTCACTGAGTCATCACTTTAGCATTCTCACTAAATCAAAAATTAAACAAAGCAAATCAGTCAATGAACGTGGCTGATTCTTGCTCTGTGCACATACAATCTTTTCAAGTCCAATCTTCAACTTAATTTGGAACAGAGAGTGCTCAGTATCTAGGAAGAATCATTCACCTTGCAGAGCTGGCTCCATTGCTACAGTACAAAATGTCCAGCTTAGTATTTGAAATCACTGCTACACAAATGCAACCTCAGCTAGCCAAAGGTCAAGCCTGAAAGCCATTCATTTCCTTCAGAGAGACCAGCAAATAGTGCACAATATAATAGTCACTACCAACAACCAAAATTCAATATTCTGCTTTACTCCTTCAAGGCACTGGAGACATTTTCTCCCCCAAACCTCTGCCAAATGTGGAAGACACACTGGGAACCTACTCATTTGTCCATCTATTTGACAAACTGGCTACACTCACAGCCATAACAGAAGGAAGATGCAAAATGCTTTGATCCTCAGACACAGAATTAAGTAACCTACCGATTATACATGTAGCATATAGTTTTCTAAGGTAAAGGGGAAGGATGGGTTAAGTGCACAAGGAAATATTTTGCCCTTGAGAAATACTTTTTAAGTCTTCACTGGAATGTCTGTCTTTATCATTACAGAGATGGACCCAACTCCATCAAATGTGATGATTTATGCAGCCTCTCTCCAGTTACAGAAGGGTTAGAGGCTTGGTTTATAAAGCAAAACAAAATGGCTTCTAGAAACTCCTTTTAGCACAAAACGCTAGAACTCCTAAGTCACTGTCCACCACTTGTGATTTTGGGGGCCCATGCCAGTGCATGTAAAAGCAATAAATAAGCCCTAGTACATATAGCACAAAGATGGTCTCCTTCCAATATAATGACCATGCTGGGCAAGATCAAAGCTGCCATCAGTATCCAGTTCCTGAAGAACCCAGAAACAGCCACGTTCAAATTTCTTCTCACCTGAGATACAGGTGAAGCATAAAAGGTACAAGCAAAGTGGGTAAATATTCCTGTTCCTCAATAGCAAATATAAGATTGTTTCTCCCTCTTACACAAGTGTTTGTGCATTTGCTTTCCAGTTCAAAACATACTCTCCTTTAATTCCCAATTCCCTCCCCATATGCACACACTCCAAGAAAAAAATTCTGAACTAGCAATAGAACAAGCTGTGGTCTCATTAAAGTCAGCATAGGAGCTTTGCAATGGACTTAAATGGGATTAAAGCATTTATCTAGATTAACAACGCTTAATAGCACAGCTACCAAACAAATTGTTCTGTATACAGTAGAAGTGATGACTATATTTTTGTCAACTGCTCACTTTTTTCCCCCAACGCCTCTCCCCTACCAGCATCTGCAGCGTCCATGCACATTCTACCCTACAATATTTTCACACTTTCCCCCGGTTTCTGGCCTGTCTCGCTGGACACGTGGTGCTGATTCAGGGACATGATTGCACTAGGCAGCTCACCAGCTTTCTGAATGCAGGATCAAGGTGTGATCCCCCTCTCTCTCCCTGAAGGGGCTAGTTTGGGTCCTTTCCCTTTACACAACGCTTTCCACAAAATTTGCAGAAACTGTATGTTTTAAAGTCCCACTGACTTTGCTCAGCTCAAAATTTACATGGGTGAAAACACTTGACAGACCGTGTGATCACACAAAGCACTGTCCTTAAGAAACCAAACTAGGCTGTCATATTTTCAACAAATGTAGGGGTTGAATATAATTTGTTATAACTACAAAAATAAAAGCCTAAGGACTTATACTTCACCTTGCATTTGCTAAGAATTGCTGCTATGATGAATGTTCAGCAGCGCAAGCTAACAAGGGGAGCCATAATCTCAGCTACGACGGCAGAAAGCTTCTTGGATGTATTTGCATCATTTTCTTGTACTTCATATTGTTCAGATAAATCCAAATAATTTAACTTAACAGATGTTTTTGCACCCTGGAAAATGACTGCAGGTATCCATCACCGATCACAGACTTCTGTGTTTTGGACCAAGTGTTGTAAGAGTCAGTATTTTCTTATCAAAAGCTACTGCTCGGACCTTTCTGCTGGTGAACATTTGCCAATAGGCTTGTCCCTGCTTGGTCTTTTATTGTGCTAAACAGGCTTCCCGGAAATCTTTTTTTTTTTTT
This sequence comes from Elanus axillaris, assembly GCA_026212715.1. Taxonomy (NCBI): domain Eukaryota; kingdom Metazoa; phylum Chordata; class Aves; order Accipitriformes; family Accipitridae; genus Elanus; species Elanus axillaris. The sequence goes on from JANZLQ010000040.1 coordinate 16,767,572, forward strand.
ATGTCCCTATCCACCAACTTAAAAGTCACTATCACTGCAAAGTCAGGGCTGCACAGCATCCTGCACTTGAAAGCTTTGCAACAAGGTACTGATCATATCAAAAGTATTTTCCCTTTTAATGCATGTATTTCAGCACTTCATCTTAAAGTCTTCTATCTACAGCTCTGTCAAAACAGCTTCAGAAGAACTGCCTGCTAAGCTTCGTAATTATGCTAAGTACCAGAATCTAATAATCCACGGGCATATATGAAAACTATCTGAACTATTAACCTTATATACTTCTCAATGCAAAGTAAAACAGATGTCTATATATACTACTCCTTAGAAGCTGTTACAATCGTTACGTAAACAAAGTCACTTGATCACTCAATGAAGCATATAACCAGTTATTTAATAATATGGACCTAACCAAACGGTCTTTCTCCCTTTCAATCTTAAACCATTAAAAAACCAAAGAGGTGTACGATTCATTTTGTGGCTAAACACCGTTTACTTCAGATATTTCTGTTTATGCTGTAGAAATGGTTCCTGTGCCAAGCTGAGCTTTTGCATAGAAGGGCAGTGCAGAGGGGTAGCAGCTAGCTCTTCAGATACCCATTCCACTGTTCCTCACGCGCTGGTGGTTCTTCACCCTTGCGTGACAGCACTGGCCATGCTAGGCACTACTCTCAGTCCATCTTATCACCGTGAGCTTTCAACTCTGCAACTGCTCTACTGCAGCAATGACATAAGGATGGAGCCAATATCCCCAGCCAACTCCAGCCGTGCTCACCAGAAACTAGGTGATAAACTTCAAACTAGGCTGCTGTAGAGAGGCAGGGAAGCTACTACACCTGTGCTGTCCAGTAGAAGCTGCTTGCGCAGGTACTACACCACAGGGATGTAAGTCCGATTGGGAGCCAGTGACCCAAGGCAAACTGCAGTGGACACTGCCCAAATAAAATAATTCCCACATCCCAGCCGATTCAAACATAAGATGCAACCTCCAGCAAACAGCTGGAGCAATGAGCAGCAGCAAAGTAGCAAGTAGTAACACTAGAACTCCAATATGATTAGAAATATCCTTATCATTTTATATACAAAAAATATTTTGTTTCTGATATGCATTACTTTGACCATATGTTACTAGCTAGTAACACTACTATCCCAATCAGTTTTCCTTCCCTCCCCCTCCATCTCTTTGCTAGTCATTTTCTCTATGGCAAATATTGTTGAGTCTTCACATGGCTTTGAACATGAATATAATAATGTAACAAATCAATTTTGTTTCATTACATTTAAGACATCTTCTGCCTCCGAATACTTCTCACTTAGCACACAAAAAGCATTCACATGTAATCTAGAACATGCAGGGCATAAAGAGTAATAATTATAGTAAAAAGCCACCATTTATGCATGTGCCATTTACATTTAAAATCCTGCTCATTATTATAATATTCTATATTAAAGCTGATTAAAATTATATACTAATACTGCCTTGTAATTGCAAGAGTAAAATTCAGTATTTATTACAAAGTTAACGAGTATCTGTAACTTACATTAACAGGGAAGCTGTAAGTTACAGTAAAACATGATTTGCTGCACTAAAAACCTAGCAGAAATTCTGTTTCAGCATGTCAGGTAGTTCCAATTCTCGGATTTAAAAGTTAGTGCCACAGGCAACAAGCAGACTCAGCAACAGTCAGCTCAGGCACAATGAGGACTCTAGCCAAGCTTTTAATACCTCTGATGCAGAGAAGTACCATCTGAACACCACTTCGATACTGTCTTTGAGATCTTCGACATCCATAAGCAGGGCAGAAGAAACACAGGGGATGTTCTTAAACCAAGGCATGAAATGCAAACCCCACTGTGAAATACTCCATCTTCTTCATAAGGGCAAGTACCCCCTCCTGCAAGAAACACGCTCTGGGTGCAGGTCTCGGCACCAAGGGTTTCGCCCAACTTCTGAGCAGAACAAGCTAGAACAGGGCAACTTTGCAGGCTACTGCTCCATCGAATAGCTCCATTCTGTTCTCCTGAAGTCAAATGAGTTACAGTCACACAAACCTACCTGGGCTTTCATTTTTGTCTTTGTTTTCACTATGGAGTACAAATCACTAATATTTTGAAGGATCCACTATGAAAGAGATACCATTTTAATACCTCTATGAAGGAAAAACAGAACAAGAGCATACGTGACTCCTGTTTTCCCTGGTTTGGACAGTTGCCTCACAGCCGCTGGCCACAGTCACATCTGTGCACAGATTAACACAAGGCTCAGATGCCAAATAAGCCTGCTCAAGTGAACCACGAGTGATAACAGAACAGCAGAGAACAGAAAATTTGTCTGATGAAAGCCCAAAGGCAGCATCATAGTTACTGAAGGTACTCTGAAATATCAGCCCCATTTGGAACACTAATAATAACTACACAGCATCATCACTGGAAAGAGAACAAGCCTTCTTAACATTTTGTTTCAGAAGGTACACACCTGTATTTCTAAAGTATGATTTGTTTATTCAACATAGATGTAATTAACATCTACAGTGGATAATATCCTTCACATCTGCTTCTGGTTACTAATTTAGCCAATCTTGAAAAATGGAGGCATGCAAACTGGAAAGCCAGACTCATTACCTTTGCAACAAAGACAACCAGTTGATTCCCACCAGGACCTGGCCTTATTAACCTTACTTTTAAATTACAAAGTCACAGATGTACTCATCAGTTGCTTGATGAAGATTCATTTGCCAACCTCATCTCACAAACAGAGTAATTAACATGCAGACATTATGGGTTGATGATTGAAGTTGTTATAATGCAGGACTACGGACAAATAGTGAGGCACCTGCATATCTGTAACAACTAAAAGCTCTCTCAAAAGTTCCAATTAACCAGCATAATTGTAAGAAATTAAGTAAAAAGCACTGAATTGCATCAGCCATGGGCCTGTTCTGTGTGCAGTTGGACAAATAAATTGATGGCTACAAGCACAGCACTGTTATAGCTATGGTGGTTTAAGGACAGAAGGAAAGAACTATATATGTCATTTATTTGACTAATTTATTAGGAAAGATTAGACAAGTCTTTGGCACACAATCCCTCCACCAGATCTGACAAAGCAGAAGCAAACTCCAAGCTAAATACAGGTTAGAGACAATTGCTCTTAATTAACCTAATTATGTTATTCAATTAGGCAACTTTAGGGAAAGTATGGTTAGCACCTGTGGAGGAAAGTTGGGCATTGAGGGGGAGAGATGAAAGGTTGGCAGCTGCAGAGCAGGGAGGTAAGACCTGAGGAAGAAAAAAGGGTCAGCAGGGAGTGAGCTGAAAAAATAAGAGATCAAAAAAGCACATAGATACTAAGGGCACGGGTATTTCCAGCCCCACTCCAGCTCCAGGAGCCAAGGCTCTCTGTTGAGTCCAGGGAAGGAGTCTGGATTTGGTCAGGCTGCACCAGCTCAAGAGCTCTCCTGACTACCGAGGACACTCACACCCATGACAGCCGCTCAACAGGAGGTCTGGAGACAGACAGTGTGAAAATCCCTGAGAAATTCCAGAGGAACATCCTGGGATCAGTTGGGGTGTGCAAATCCACCTGGAAGCTGGTGTTGATGCACAGTGCAGCAGCCTGCCTGCAAAAACCAGCTCCAAATTAACTTCAGGGCACTGCTGCTATGGGACTCATGAAGCAGTGAATGGCTGGACACATTCCTCCCCAAGGCACCACTTCCCTCGCCTTTCTTGTGCCAGATGCCTCTCTCAGTCTGTAAGAGCTACTTGCCCCAAAGCCTCTTTTCATTGCATTTTCTTGAGCGTTCGAAGGACCAGAGACAGCACATAACGTACAGGACCAAAAACCCATTGGCACCCTTATCAAGTGGTGTCACAGACACAGAGACCCTGTTGAGCAGTGGGTTTGATACACTGCTGCAAAACTTGGTATTTTGATGTAGGAGGGTTTGCTTGAGTAGAAATTTTAAACTGCATCTCTCTAATAAGATCCAAAGTACCTGTGTCACTTTGTTTTCCTGGCACCTTTAGGGGTATATCTGCACTGCACCACACATCACACTGCAGAATGCTGCAGGCAAGTACCAGCTCCTTTCAAAATGGGAACCGTATTTTCAAGGCAGAGGAAGGGCTAAGCCACGGGACACAGCAGCAAGCTGACACACAGCCTCCAGCTCCCGAGGCAGTGACTCTGCAGAGCTGCATTTTGCCATGCAGATGTGCCAGCCCATTCACAGCTGGAGTCACAAATGCAGAGCAACCTGGTGCATGTTGCATATTCTCCCTTCTAGAGAGGGTACTTCAGCTTCCCATGGTCCGGGTAGGTCCTGTACATTTACAGGCCTTTCCCAGCATGATCATTCTTCAAAATCCAAATTCATTGGTATAAAGCAAGAAAAAACCCACAGAAATACTGATTTTTATAATAAGAACAAAGTTACTTAGGAAAAAAGTGAAAGCTGTGTGTTTAGGGGGCGTCTCCTGTCAAAGACAACAGGTGATATATCTCCAGGTTCTCGGTCTTTCTCAATTTTCTGTGTTAACCACTGTCATTTAACAACTCACAGGCATTTGCTGAAGAGTAGTTCATCTCCAGACACCCTCCTTCCCCTCTGTTTGTTTTCCTTGCAACCACCTAATAGCCAAATGCACTACACACATGCAAGAAATGTCCAATAACCAGGTAAACACAGTGTATTTACAGAGCAACTCCATCACAGAGGCATTACCAAGGACTTGGATATTTAGCCTGAGCATATTTACCAGGAACAAAAAAATAAAAACTTGGACAAGTAAAATGCACTAGATCACTAAAAGCCTGAGGACAAAAGAAAACCCCACAACCATTATATAAACTTCACAGGGAGACTATTTCCCAGAAAAGGATATAATGAGTATGTGATAGTACTGGAAAAGAAAGTAAGTGCCCTTGTAAGGTATATTAAACTAATCTCTCCCTCCAATGAAAAGCACTAAGATTTCATGCTAAGATTCTTCAGCAGCTAAGCTTTTCTAAACATATTCAGGGACAGAGAGATGCTAGTTTGAAAGATGCCTAGAAGTGTTTTCAGGAAACAAAGACAGAAAAAGAAAAAAAAAGTCAGTGATGAGCAGTGACTGTATAATCCTGAGTCTGTATTGCCCATCTGAATGTCAGCAGTTAAATGCACAATTCTCCTCTGACATTTTGCTTTCAAGACTGCCTGCCTGCTCAGTGCTCAAGCTACAAATTTCATTCAGCTACTCCTGATCTGCCAAGAAGTTGTATCGGTATCTCGCTATTTACTAGCAACACTGCTACATGAAAACACAAAAACCAAACAGCTAGAGTGGTATGTAGCTAGATCTCCTTGCATAACCACCAATATAAGGAATAAAGAAGGTTTGAGGATGCATATGATCACTGAAAAGTTTTTCCACTGAAATTAAAAGCACCAGGTTGTGCAGACCTTATTATTAATGAGAAGAATTTACTTAGCTAAGCAGCCTGGAAAATCTAGTCTTTTGGGGATCTACTTTCAGTGTGAAAGCACTGCAGTGGAGCCCATATACATGAAGCAAAGAAGAAACCCCTGAAATATTAAATATTAAATAGCTACTATTCAATTAAGGAAAGCTTTCACACATCATGTGTATTACACTAAAAAAGGACTTAATGGTTTTGAAGACAACTCTCACTATCTAGTGCCTCTGCAAGTGCAAGAATACACTCCACCATCCCTTTTGCTCCAAACCAGAGCACAGATTATTTGTTCACTCAACATACAAAAGTAACGACTCCGAGGGTACCATGACCACAGAAACATGTGTGTCCCCAGTTTAACAAAAATAAATCCAAAGCACAGAAACCTTCAGAAGTACAGGTATTCCATGCAGTAGCAATTTAAAAGCTAGGAACTTAGAAGTTAGGATGACAGTCAACTCCAATAAACTTATTCTGGCCAGCTCTTCACCTTTATGAAGATAAAAAGGTTGAAAGATAAATCTGATCAGAGGGGTTTAATTTACATCGTACATGTTGTTCTCAGGCAGAGGGCACAGTGTGCAATAGTCTTTTGGGCTTTGGATAAGTACTCTTTAAAATGTCATTTCTGATAGGTTATGTAAAGTTTCATAGGGGTTTTTTATTATTACCACTTCAGATCAGAGAGGACCAATAAATCAACTTACCACACCCGCTGTATACTACTGCCTATTTACCCAGTTCTTGAAAAAGCCTATTAACTTGGTTTAAGGATGAACCACAGAAGATTAGAGACAAAAGCTTTCCACGCCAAACAAATGGACTGAACGGTACCTGGGCACAACACTCCTTCCCCAGAGGTAGAGCCCTCGGCCAGACACACTGGCCACACCACCTTGGATGGGGGATGGCAGGGCCAGCTCAACCCTGGGCCAAGCTGAGACCACCGAGGACCATTTGCTATCACCCATCATCCTCCCTCTGACACTTACCAAACCCCTGGTGATTAAGAAGGTGAATAAAATTACCCAGAACACCCAACACCCACAGCAGTACCCCAACGCAACATTTCACGAACCACAGCAACAGATTTGTGAACCGCCCTGAACGTCACATTCATACCCCAATTTTATCCTCACCCACTTATCTCAAATACCCAGTACCCCTAAGCTGGGTCACTGCTGCCTGCAGTGTGGTAGGGCAAGATTCATAAATATTGATGAAGGAAAAAGAAATAAACTTTTAGTGGAGGAGTGCATCCTGCCTATGATGCCCCAGGAGCCTCAGTGCCATCAGCACTTTGTCATGTCAAACCATAATTTAAAGGCTGAATTTTACACCAGCTCACAGTCCCTGTCTGTGCCAGTGAAGGCCTCCCATCCTCCGTTTCAGCCAATTAGTATCACAAGAAATCAAGAGCCTTCTTTGGCCTCATTACCACTTCTGGAAAGGACTCGTACTCTACAAGCTGCTCCTCTGATAAGGCTGTGAGAGAAAGTGCTCTTCCCATGCCAGAAAAGCACAAACTCCCCCACCTCTAAAATGCAAAGTCCAGGACCAGCCACCACCATTTGTGTTTTGTAGCAATGTATTTTCAAATGAGACATGGTTTTCTGATTCAGAAGAGCTTTCTAATAATGGACTGGATGGATCATAGCTATTTCCATTTGGTGTATTTAAATAGCACCAAAAAAAGTTCTTGACAAGTTGTGGGTTTTAAGTAACTGAGGGTGTGGGGTGGAACTCACAACCAATTCATCTGTTTGCAAGGAAAAGCCTCCAGTAAACAACTCTTTCATAAACGAGAGAAAATACAGAAGAGTTCTGCTCTACCCACTAAAATTCAAGTTTTACTACAGAGGCCAACAGCAGACAGCAAGAGCTGAGCTCAGTAAGTCACTAACTGATTATCTCCCCTAGAGTATAATGCAGCTTTCATATCAAACACAGTTACAGGTCACTGCAAGAAATTGTTCAGAAATACAATTAGCAGATAATGTAATTGAACAAATATGTCTCATGGAAATGAAGGACATAAAACTTCAAATTAACCACTGCCTGAATTGCCTTTGTTATTGATCATATCTCATACAAGCTTAAACTACTGCAGTTCAACAAAATCAACCTAGAACTATAAGGATATTCAAGCCATCAAACACAGGGCAGCCAAAGTTTGCACCCAACTTGACCTTACAGACAGAAAAACAAAGCTGCCTGCATATTTTTAATTCAGTATCTGCTATTCAAGATGTTGTAGTATTGATATTCAAACAATTCTCACTGGTATTCAAGTTACCTACAATTTGTTCTATCAGCCCAACCAACAGAACAGTGAACTGCAGCTGGGGTGGCAGGAGGTAGTAACAGATGGAAGAAAGCCTATGTGCATCCTTAGAGAAGGATATAGATGTGTATGCCTAAGGAGCCTAGGCTCGTACCTGAAGGTACGCCCATTGAAAATGCCTTCAGGCACCAAACCTGTATGCATGCATAATTTATTTTTCGCATGAGTGAGTAGTTTCAACACCTCTGGTGTTTGCCAAAGAATCAAAGCATTAAAAATTAAAGCAAACTGACTACTCTCATCCCACAGCAAAACATCACAAACACATGTCATCACCCATCTCTGCGGTTACGGGCATGGAATAATCCTCCATTGGCTCCAAAAGCAAGAACCAGCAGTCCAAGGAGAAAAATATCACAGGTAGTACAATAGAAACAAAAGTAAAAAAATGGCATTTAAATGTCTCCAATTACATATGAAAAACTACCTCTTACAGTAATCAATAGGTGTCATGTCCCCTCCAACTGGCAATTTTCTGCATGATCTAACAGGAATATTGTTGCCCACTAGAAAACAAATACCACTGATGCACCAACATTTCAGAGTAAGCCTCGCTCTGAAACATTTACCTCTCCATGCTGAAAGTCTTTAAGGTTTTTAAAACCACAGGCAGATTAATAAAATTGACCAAGGATGAAGAGGGACTAAAAATAGCTCTTTTTTTCTAAAGCCAATGGCAAAAATCAAACAAATTAAAATCATGATCCAAGTCAGTTTAGTCGATCGTTAGCACCTCAGGCAAAATACTGCTAGAGCAGAGTTGCAGTTGGTTTCCAATTCAGCTGTCAGTATGACAAGGGAAGGGGCTGGAAGAGATGGAGGAAGGCATTAATAGTAACAGAAGCAAAGACAAAAAAGCTTGGTCCACACCGTGGGCACAGGATTTGCATCAACTTCCCATGCCTCTGACAGCAAGGCTGGCCCAGAGGAAGAATAAAACCAAGAGGGAAAGAGGAAAACGTCAAGGGAAGAAAAAAAATAAAGGTGCATAGACACACAATCAATAAAGAATTTTTTTAAAAAGCAATTTAAGCCAAATGTTCTCAGGAGAAATGTTTTCAACAACCATGTGACAAAAGCACTTTGCACAGAGCACTACACATATTTCATGGAAAGCAAGTCCTCTCACCTACCCAAGCAGAGCAGGCATGCTGGGAACATTAACATTAAACCAAACAGAAATATCCCATTACATTGGGAAGTGCCACATCACACCGTGGGATGAGTCTACCAAGGACACCCTACATACCTATATGCCATCTACGTTACAGAATCGCCTCAGATGCTTTGTCCAGGACAATAAAACATAGTCGATGTGACAACAGCAATATTTGCAAGGGGCTGGAGGAGAGAATGCAATAACTACATCAATACCAAGAAATTAATTTTGCCCAAGGCAACGTGCTTATTTTACAAGATACCTTGCAACAAAAGTAGCGTGGATGTCACATCAACAGCACAGATAGATCAACCACAGGGCACTCAGCCACCCAGGCTGGACCACCAAGTAATACGGACAGAAAAAACATACAGCATGATGTTGTTCCTGAACAGCCCTGAAGGAGCAGTCCAGATCTAAAAAACACCCCAAATGATCAACCAACCAACCAACAACGAAATCCCCATAGGACAGAAGCTAAAAATAAGGTTTGGCAATACTGTTTTTCATCAGCTCTTCCTCTGCCCTGAAAGGGAAGAGCATGCAGCAAGCGATACCTACCATCACTTTGGAATCAGGATTACAAACAACTCAACTCGTCAATTCCCAATAGTTCACATGCAGCTTGAACAAAGATATTATTTTTCTAGGGAGGAAGAGCAAGGATAAGAAACTACTACAACTCTAAAAATATCATAGAGTGACAAACTGGAAGGCTGGATCCTTAACAGAAGCCGATTTTCCTGCCCCTTCTCACACACATGTGCTTGCTCTGGCAGTACAAGCAGCTGTCCCCCAGCACAGCAGCAGACATGCCACTGAGCTGCATGTCGAGACACCACAGGTAGGACCCAATTGCCCATTTGGGGGATAAGGGAGGAACTTTACTTTGCAGGAAAGACTGGCAAGGTGCCCACTCCCTTTTCCTTTGCTGTACCCTCCAGTGCTTTAGGCTGATCAAAAGTAGGTGATTACTATTTATAAGGCCCTAACAAGAGGCAGAGAAACTGAAAAATGTTTCCAGTTTCCAGAGGAAGCCAAGGCACAGGAAATAATTAGTGAACCGTGTTAGCCTACTGAAAAAGGTAGACGACCATCTTTGCAGTTTGAGGTTCCCTTCACACGTAACCTTAACCTCTCTTCCAGATGAAGGGAAAAGGATCATGACATGACCTGTTTCCTATAGGACAGGCTGAAAAAAAGACTAACCTGAGTACAAGCAGAGAGGAGCATTTGATACCACAGCACCAAGCGAAAAGCCTGTTATTACAGATGTGAACTTAGCTACCACCACACCACATCAAAAGAAAGCTCATGAACTTTCAGTCTTCTACTTTAAAATCTGCCCCATGCCTCTCTCATATGCCTGCGTGTCCTGATCAATCAGCTTACACCAAAGCCTTGTTACACACACATGGAGTTTTAATTGATTTATTCAAGTCAGTGAGCAAGGAATAATTACATCTTAGAAAATAAAGCTGGGCAGACTAGGACAGCCTGCTTCATTGCTATACGACTTAAAAGTTCAAAACAAAAGCAGATCTGGTTTCATCCCACAGTTCGACTGTAAGCTTCAAACTGCCTGGTGCTCTGAGATACCATGTTAGCTGGGCCTAATCATCAGCCAACCCATGGATTTTTATATCAGTGCAGCCAGGGTATTAAGCCTACAAGTATGGTCATGTTCCATGCAAAGATCTTGTTTATCTGGCAATAAACTTACACTAATCAAAGCAGTATTAGCTTGATTTTATAAAGCATGAGCTGTTGTCTCTACGTGGTAAACCAGACAGACATTCCATAGTGTATTGGGTTTCTGTGGCAAGGTTTTGGTAGTGGGGGGGGGTTACAGGGGTGGCTTCTGTGAGAAGCTGCTG
>JANZLQ010000040.1:16778509-16791988 GCA_026212715.1 Elanus axillaris
CCTTATCTTGACCCACAAGCCCTTTGTTATATTTCTTTTTCTCCTCTCCCCTGTCTAGCGAAGAGGGGGGGGGGAGTAATAGAACGACTTGGTGGGCACCTGGCATCCAGCCATGGTCAACCCGTCACACATAGCATACGGCAAATCTGAATATTGATTAGAAAATGCACATAAAACTAGCATTTCCATACTTTGTAGTGGTATTAGACAGGGTCAAAAATTGATGCCACCACCTTTTAAAGACTCTTCATTCCCACCACATGTATCAAGGTATTAACCATCCTTCAAGACCTTTGAGTCAATAATCCTTATGCTTGTGGATAAAGGTAAAACAGAAATAAGAGATGAAGGTGACAAGAATGGAGGAGTCTGAATTACACACTTTTGATACCACAATTCCCAAAGTCAAATTTTGAAGCAGAATCTACCATAACACAGCAGAACTGGAGAAGCGGCAGCTGACTCCAAGGCCATCCAGCATAGTACATTGTAAAATTTCATGCCACACTCTTTCAGTTGCAGTATCTTCCAGGTGATCTCTGAAGATGCAAACTAAACACAGGATTCTGCTACCTTTTATTCACCAACAGGGTCTTCTGCTGATTTGCAAGAGTGGATTTCAGGAGCCAAATCTGTTTGTCTTATATACTTCAGTCTCGATTAAAATTGCTGGAAATATCACGGCCATTCATCCTACACACACAAATCCCATAATGCAGAATCAAGCCTCAATACAAAATTTACAGTTTATTCTAGCCATCTTTAGGGTTATTTTAAAACACAACATTGATTCAACACAAAAATACTACTTTTTCTAAGGGAAAAAAAATTAAGAAGAGACCAAACATTTAAAATATTCATCACAATAGCAGTCAGCACAATGAAACACAAAGCATATCATGCTTCCACTGAGGATATTACTCAGCAAGACTGATACTGAGGAGCACAAACACTGTTTCAATCTAACCTGACAAGACAGTACTGGTTCAAGTTCTGTTCTCTATAAGGTGTCACCCAAATAAACACAGATGAGCTATCAAAGTCTCTTACTTGTAAAGTTATTCAAACACGTCCGATGCACAGTGATAGTTGAAACTGTTTAAAGCAGTAATAAAAACGGTAATTAGAGATTCTACTGAAGAGGCCAAAGCGCTTTAAGACAAGGAAAGAATAGGGTAAGTGTTTCACATTGAGTGTAATAATTTGCTGATAAATTAACAGCAACAATTTTAACAACTTTATGAAAGAAGAGTAATGCATTATTCTTCTCCTCTTAGTGACAGAGGTACTATCTTGACAAACAGCTCATTCATACATGTTTGAATGAGAGGTATGAAAGTGTGCTGAGTCTTGTTTTCTTTTATAAGCCTTTTGTCACTCACTCAGTCTTCCTCATACAGTCAACTGCTCCTTCTGAAATACATTTAATGTAAGAATTTGTGATAGTGGGAACATGACATGACAGGAATATGTGACATTCACCGATACGGGGCCCAAAACGGAGCACTAAGTTTTCAGGCATATGAAAAGCAGAGATGCTCGGCACCTTGCAGGACAGATTGACAAGGTTTTTTGCAGTGTTTTAGGTTGTCAAACCTATGTGCTTTCACTACAGCCTGGTATTACTGCTAAGAGTTTCAAAGACATGGCTGTTGGGGATTCTTTGCTTTTCAACACTACTACAGAAGTTAACCCTGTTTATGCCATTAGAAAATACAAGTGCCTAAATTTTCTTTCAAGCTGCTTTATTGCTGAAAGCAAGATTTGGCCTCCAAATCCCAAATAATTATATCTGATAGTTATTCAGGTAAGTCTGGTAGAAGTGCACACTTTTAATTCAGTGGGAATTTGCATATCCCCCACGTTACCTTCAACACACCAGTAAATGTATTCATTCTCTCTGTGTCAGAATTCCCCAGCTTAAAAAAAAAATAAAATCAAGTAGTAATTCTAGACTTCACTTTTGGGCATCACAAGGCTCACTGACACAGGTGCAACATGTGGGCTTTCACAGAACTGATTACTAGGGTAGCACTTGTCTCAACCTGGTGCGAGACCAAGATAGATTTTTTTTTTTAATAATGGTAAATGGAGAGACAGAGTCTGGGAAACTCACGCATAGAAAAAAGACGATTTGAAGACTTTGTTTAAACAAATAGTTTCATTCTTGGGTGTTTGAACCCATACATGGAGGACACAGATTTTTTTAATAAGCAACACAAAGATACTCCCAGTTTAGTACACTGAAGAGGTGCAAAATCAGACTAGATGACAGAAGGTTTTTTTAGATCCTTGACCTCTGACTGACCAGACCACTAGACAACACATAGAGCTGGGTCTCCCTTCTACACTCCATGTAGCTATTTTTCTTTTTTTTTTTTAATTTGCAAGCCCAGTTCTGTCTCTCTTGATTAGAAGTTCAGCCTCTCCTGCCACTTTACAATTTGGATGCTTTTTTGACAATTTGCAAAACACCTAACTGGCGGAAAACCTACTTAGGCAATCAACTCAGCAAGTTAACCTGGTATGCAAAGGTATTTCTCTTTATATGCTCAGTATTTGCAACAGCTTCAGTGGCTCAAATGCTAATAGTTTTGCCAGCTCCTGCCAACAGTGATGATAAACCTATCTCTTTGGTCCTCTTATGAAAAGCCCTGGAGTTGCAACAAATTCATAAGCTCCTTTTCCTCCTTCTGCCTCTCTATCTCCATCTCGGTGTCATTGCTAACTTTGTCTCTCCCTTGACCCAGGCTCCACTGAAACTCTTTCCACTGATCACTTCCTGCCTCAGCTACCCCCACCGCTTCTTTTCTGGTCTTCATAAATCCACACTGCAGGGAGAAAATACATAGCCAGGCTATTATTACACTCCCAGAAACAGTGATAAATTATGCCCATAATATCCCCTCTTCCATTACATTTTTCAGCTTCCTCATGCTCTCCAGAGCCTTTTCAAAGCTAATTTTCTATCATTCAGTTTCATGGGATTTGCTTTCTCCTGCCACTCCATCACACTTTCTCCACCCCTTGCATTCTCATCCTGGCATCTCTTATTCCTTCCATAAATCGCAAAGCAATTGAAAGTCCATCCTTCACCATACAATGTGCAGTGAAATAAAAACAAGACACTTCTAGTCCAAAAGGCACATACACAAAACCTCCTTACCGGTATCACTACAAAGCTTCCTGCCATCCTCCACATCACTGTCTTGAAATGGTGTTGTTTTTTTTTTAAACTCTTATATTCCAAAATCTACTCCTAATCATTGTTCAGAAGTGCCTAACCAATTTTTCTGATCATACTCAAAAGCCTTGCAAAAACATCCCAGTTTTGACTGGAGGGCTTCTCAGATCAAGGGTGGAACAAGGACACAGATGGAAAACATGACAGGTCTTTTTCCTTAAAATAATTCTGGCATGCCTCTTTTTCCTGAGTAGCTTCAAAGAAGTTTTGCTTATGTCCCAAATGGAGGAACAAATACAAATGTTTAAACCCTGAAAGTTGCCACAAAATGGAATTGACAATTTTTACGGTTGCCACTTAAGTGTCCTAAACAAGAACATCTACTGTTCTTAAACACACTACTAGGAAAAAGTACAATTTCACCTTCCTCCTATCTTCTATGTTGTTCCCTCCCTGTATATGACTTATTGCCTGAATATCCACAAAGCTTTCGCTCCTTTCCATCACCTATTACTTGGATACCCTATATGAAAAGGCTATTATTTATAGCAGTTTGTTACTCTCAACATCCCAGAAATCACAATAGAAATTCCTCCCAAAGACACAATTATAAAAACAAAACTTGAAAACCGGTTTCTGCACTGCTATTTTCAAAAGGAAAAAACAAAAGAAAACAAAACAAACCACCCCCAAACAAACAAACAAAAAAAACCCTGTTCTTCCAGCCAAAGAAACCAAAGATGCAGCTTCCCAGTGGCCAAGTAACACAAGCCTGTAAGCTTAACATGCCAGATACCAACCAAACTCCAACATTAAAATAGATTTATTGCTTTATCAGCCTCCCTGGCCAGGAAGTATCCGGACACTGGAGTGGAACAGAAACAGGTCACACTTCAGCCCAGAAATCTTCTCTCGGCTCCTGGGACTGGCATCACAGTCTTTCTGCTGCTGTAGGTGATCAAGAAGAGACTTGCTATTTGATCCCTTTTGACTTACTTCACTTCTACCACCTTTTATTGACTTCCACCAAAATAAGTTTAAAAAAAATAACATCCTTTCCTCAGAAAGCAAACACAAGGCAGAGAGGGAAGAAGAGAAGCAAATGAAAGTCATTCCAGTTCTCCTTGCCCAATCACTTGAAAACATTTAGCTATTTTTGGCAGGCTCTGAACGTTCAGTCACTGGTATGCAAGATGAGAAGCAAATGTAAAGTAAAGCACATGACAAACCTGCAATGATTGTACATCAGCATAGTTGCAGAGATGTTTCTCCTGTTTACAGTCAGAAGAAATATTACTTCAACATCTGCAGCAGGGGGTAGGAGTGAGCACTTGTACTGCATGATGGACTCAACAATTACAAATCATGATTCCCCCAGGAAATGCATACACCTGCAATTCCCACAAATACCACCACATCTTTATTTCACTAGAAAAGAGGCTTTCACGGTTCAGGTATTCCAGCTCTGCACCCCATAAGAAGTGACAATGGCTTGCAGTGGCAATTGGCTCCATCATAGTTCCTTATTCTCTTGCAGCACTCAAAGAAACAAAGTATAAGTGACAGTAGTTTGGAGCACTGTGTATAATTACAATTTAAAAATTTAACACTTTCGAGGCAGCACTGTAGCACAGTTTGGGCAGATCGAGGTATAAGAGCAACATAAGAAATTTGTATGTCTACTGAACATAAAAGATACCTGTACA
Organism: Elanus axillaris; assembly: GCA_026212715.1. Taxonomy (NCBI): domain Eukaryota; kingdom Metazoa; phylum Chordata; class Aves; order Accipitriformes; family Accipitridae; genus Elanus; species Elanus axillaris. The sequence continues at coordinate 16,783,400 of JANZLQ010000040.1, forward strand.
GAAATTCACAGCAGATGTAAAAGCCAAAGAAAAAAATGTTTCTATGTAAGCAATTTGACAGCACATTGACAATGCGTGGAAGTAAATCCAGCCTCAGCTACTTGAACAAACATTGTGGCCAGTACTAGTGAACTACATAGAGATGCAAGGGAGGGGGGGGGGAGAAAAGAAAAAAACAGGTGCCTACCACCTTCTTAGATTTTGGTAACTCCTGAAAAAAAGGCTGAGAAAACAAAATCAGAAGCAAGCTATCTCTCCACTTGTGTGTCTGCTAGGCAGATAAGAGAGTGTTTGAGGCAAGGCACGAGCAGTTGACATGCTGCAGATCACTTGGAGCTCATTCTGCAATGCTCCCTTCTCCTACTGGCCGTCTTCCCTGTCCCTCTCCTGTTAAGCTTTCCTTTCTGGTTCTTTCACACCTTCTTTCCATTCTATCTTTCTTACTTTATGCAAAAAAAACGCCCTGCACTTTTTCCCTTCACTTAACAAAAATCAGAAATACTTCTGAAATTTGAGAAAGAAGTCAGCTCTGACAGAAGATGAAAAACTCCGAAGATTCAATACACAAAACAAACAGAAAAATCAAATAAAACCAGATTAATGCTAATTACCACTGGATTTGCAAATACAGGCTACAGGGGGCAGGGAAAAACTGTTCAGAACTCCTAAACTTCTGTAATTAAACCAACCAGGTGAATAAAACCTGTATGAAACTCCTGGAACTGGAGAGCTCATGGCCTGAGGAGCTGAAGACCCAGGTGAAACCGCTGACACAAGGGGAGCAGCCACCTTCTTCCAGGAGAAAGAGGGAATTTTCTGTTTAATTCCTTTCACTTGGCCCATTCTCACGAGAAGTGCAATTAGCAGGTTACCTTCGTCATCAGGAGTTGCAGCCAAGCCACAAAGCCCTGTCACCAAGTCGCTGTGCAAGCTGAACTGTGTGTCGGTGCCCAGGCGTCATCAACAGAGGCCTCTGTGAGGTGAGGCCAGGGCTGCCCCAAGCCAGACACAGCCGGTTCTGGCCAGTTCCAGCCAGTTCCGCAATGGTCCCACCACAGGGCACAGCCGAGCCCGGCAGCGACACCGGTGGCACCTCGGGGGAGACGAATTGGGGACAGGGAAGAACACTGCCTGGCCGGCAGGAGCGAGGGGAAAACACCTGAGGAACAGCCCTGGGAGCACCAGGGCCGGGGAAGGAGGAGGAGGAGGTGCTCCAGGCCCTGGAGCAGGGGGATTCCCCTGCAGCCCATGGGGAGACCACGGGGGAGCAGATGAAAGACCCCAGGCTGGAGCAGGTGAATATTTCGCCAAGAGAACTGCAGCCCACGGAGAGCCCATGCTGGAGCAGGTTTTTCCTGAAGGACTGCAGCTCATGGGACAGACCCACACTAGGGCAGGGGAAACGTGTGAGGAAGAAGGAGCGGCAGAGGGAAACTCCTGTGGACTGACCCCAACCCCTGTTCCCTGTCCCTGCTGCATTGCTGGGGCAGGGCAAGGAGGTACAGCACTTGGGAATGAAGGAGTGAAGCTGAGCCTGGAGAAAAGGAAGGGGAGTGGGGAAGTTGGTTTAGTTTGTGTCTTTATTTCTCACCATCCAACTCTTTTAATTGGCAATAAATTATTTTTTCCCAGTTCGAGGTTGTTTTGCCTATGATGGTAATTCATAAGTGATCTCCCTGTCTTTATCAGCTTGACCCTTATAAGCTCTTCCATCTTGTTTTCTCCCTGTCCTGTTGAGGAGGGTGAGCGAGAGAGGGGCTGGGTGGGTGTCTGGCAACTCACCATACGAGTATTTTCCCTCTTGGCACAGCAAGGGGGATGTTTTAAGGGGTTGGAGGAGGAAAAAAAATTTTAAAATAATCACAGGGGTACTACCACTACTACTGATTAAATCCCACATCCCACATTGCCAGTATCAGCTGTTAAAGCTTACATGAACAGGGAGACAGAAGCCTACCACAGTGGTACAGCAATGCATTGGATTCTCCATGCTGGTATCTAAGAGCGATGCACAGAGGTGAAACAGTCACTTTACAAAAGCCCGCAAATGCCAGCAAACGCCCGTGGACCACTCAGGTCAGATGAGGCTTACACAATGCATAAATTTGACCTAATCTCATTAAGACAAAAGAAATTTATCCTAAATCAGGTGGTAACTAAAAGCACATGTATCAAAAATACCAAGTACTGGTTAAAAAATTTATTCTTAAAGCAACCAACAGAGCCTTATATCAATTATGTCAAGCCTCAGCTGAAAAGCATCTAGAGATTACTTGGGCCACAGAACAGAGTAATCTCTATAAATACACCTTCCTTTCAGCTACAGTCACAACCACAGCACCAAAGGTAATGAACCACCACTAGTTCAGATTTAGTCTATCTTGGAACAGTGTACGCGTGATGCAACCCAGACCAATGGCAATTCAATTGCTATTTCAGGATACCTCTTCTTCCCACTTCATTTCAGTCCCTCTGCTCCCTCCCACCTCAGAGTGATGCTCTAATTATTCAAACAACGTAAGCAGCATTCAATCCATGCCAGCCCTTTCTTCCTTTAGCACTGACCTTGCCTTATACATCACTCTCACAAAACTAATTAAGTGGAGAACAGTCTCACTTTACACTCTGTTCATGAAAAGAACTGAATTGTTACCTGCCTGAGGGTGCAATTCAAATTATTTTCGCCTTCATTTCTCTCAGCAAAACAATACAAATATTGAGCAAGAAACCAGACCAGACAATTCAAGGAAACCCTTTACCCAAGTTATCACACACAAAAAAAAAGATAGGATTATTGTAAGTAACATACTCCCTTAATTGTTTCATTTTGGTTTTTAACATATGTCTCTTCATGTAAGTTTGGCCAAGACAAGTTATGGGAAAAGTGGGGAATTTTGTTAGGCCAGCAGACATAGTTGAGGAAAGAAAAACAATGTTTGGGGCACACAGACCCTAGAGCCAGGCTCAACTACAAGGGATCCAAGTGGCTGAGAATGCTCCAGTCCCAGAGAATAGATCTGAAACCATCGATGCTGTAAAAGCATTCAGTAATCAACAGAGCAATTCCTCTCCAACATACATTAACTGACAAACACAAAGATCCTGGTTTGAAAATACTTAGCTGTGGGTCACCTAGGATGGAAAGCCTGTCTGCCCAGATTTACAAATGTTTTTTGTAATTATACACAGGATTGACCACATATCTAGATTCACAGAGGATTTTATAAAAGCAGGGATTCACTGCTTGCAGGGAGGAGACTGAAGCACAGGATTTGCCACACCTTTGCTCCTGAGGAATGGGGTTCATATAACTCCAGAGCCATCTCTTTTCCTAAACACACTATAGCAATAACACACAATGAGGAACAGAGGAAGAAAATTAATATTCATTTGCCCCAAGACTACACTGCAGCCTAGGGCTAAGACCAGTGCCTTGCAGGAAATCACAGTAAACAGCACAAACAGTTCTAATGACAAGTCTCCAGCATGTTGTGGGTGGCCACAGACCAGATATACCAGAAGTCCAAACCATACAAATTCTTATGCATCTGCTGTGGGTGCTGGTACTCACCCCTTTACAACCCCCTGCAGTGCTCTGTGGGGCTACTCATCCCCCAGGCTTCATCTGCCTGGGAGTTCTTCCTCTCAAGAAGAGATTTCGCATCTGCCAAGAAGCGACTATTATTAAGTTTTCCTCTAGAAGCAAAAAAGATTACTATCTTTTACTACTTTCTGTACAAGACAAGTTCTTTATCATGGACAGCAGCCATACGAGAACGGACAGTATCACAAACCCCAGAGCTTGGAGCTTGTCCCTGAAAATACTGCCTTAGTGTGTTTTTCTTCAGCTAATGCTGAAAACCATTACAGAGCATCAGCATGAATGTGATGGCATCTTGATCTCAAAGACCATTTCCATTTTTTAATTGCTGGTGTTTTACTGACAGATGTCAGGGACCACCATCTTGGGATTTAGAGGGAAGGATGTTTCTTTTATAAATGTATCTTTTATAAAGGGTTACTGTAGTTTGTGGAACCAAAACCAGTCACAGATAATGAGTCATAACAGGAGGTAGTTACTGTAAATATTCCAAGCATGGGCACATTAACAACCACCCACTAATCAGAGGCAATGCCACAGGCAGACACAGAGAACTCCCACTGGTGTCAATGGGAATTTTGAATGGATCAGGACCCCAGCCAAGAGCTGAGTATCTATTGTAACCTGCCACATTAATATCCAGGATGAGGTGGGTCGTGCCTCAGATTTTGGCTGTCGCTTTCCCGTGGGCGATGCAGGCATCTATTCAAAGTGGATCTGCAATCTCAAATTTCAGACAGGAGGCACGGAGATTTCGAGTGTGAAGTGAACAAAATAAAAGCATTGAGTTTAACTACTCATTCTTTAGAGCCATTAAACGTTTATGATACAAACACAACTTCTGATGCGTAAGTCAATAGCACCAATTGACCAGAATAAGACCCAATCTACTGCTGGCAAACATCTGCCTGAACAGAGACTCAAGTTCATGTCAAACTGTGGCTGCTGGTGAAGTTTAGTGGGGCTTTTTGTCTGGGATGCAAAAGAATTGGCACCTGAACTTCTGATAAAAAGACAAAGAAGTGCCCTGCCTCCCACCTGAACTAGCCAAGCGGCAGATAAGGTGCTAGCACTGGGCTCCCTTCCCCCTTCTCACACAGGTCTGCTCTTGCTGCTAATTTTGATTCAGTGGACTCAGACCAAGACATGGTCAGCTTACATGTTGCCTCTGTGCTCTTCTTCAGTCCCTGAAGTAAGTTACTTTCTCATGATTCAGTACTATAGAAATATAACTGTTGAGATCAGCTTCTTTATTTTTGTCAGCTTTTCTACAGACCTTTCAATCATAAACTGCATTATACTGTATTCCCACAAAGCCAGGAAAAGCAGTAATAGATACCTCAAAATTCTAAATTCCCTTTTTCCTGCCAAGTGCTTTCTTTAAGTGCTTTGTTTTCTGTTGTCACTAAATTAGACTAGTACCTATACTTCCGAAGTCTTCACCTTTACTGTCACTATTTCAATACGCTCTTCTCAGAGTAGAAGCTATCAGCTTCAAAAATACTCCTCCTATTTTGCTTTCTGGAGAAGGAAATATACTCTGCATTTTCTCACTGCTTACGGCTGAGGTCATCAGACTTCTGGGCAAAGCTATCAAAGTTTCTTGCAGTGAGAGCACAGAGGCAGGAAAAGACACCCCCTGCATCTGCCCCGACAGGGAAGGCAACAGTACATAATCCAACTGGTAAAAAGAAAAAACAAATGCAGACAAAGCCATTGCTCGGATTTAGTTTCAGATTCTCTACTCCATCTCTTGACTTTCCTTGGAGAAGCCACACAAATTGCAAAGCAGCCTCTGGAAAGAGTCTGGCTCTAATACCAGACAGCACGAGCTCTTTAAGGCCCAGATCCAAAGTAGAAGGATTTCAGCAGGTCTCAGCTCACTTTCTAATGCCCTATATTCTCCTACTGCCCCAAATAAAACGTTAACAAATACTTCATTCAAAATAGGTGGTGTTGATACAGCCCCCAGGCTCGCTGGGGACACTGGATATACTGTTCTCAAGGTGCAAGCAAAAGCTGCCACCCACCAGCTACATGGCAGGAAAAGAACCTGGCTGGGAACTCCGCTGCTGCCCGTGGGAATGTACCTAGGGGTATTTCTTGAGCACATAACTAACTTCTACTGAAGAAGAGCTGTTACCGACCACCGGACTACCACCGCAGGATGCTGAACTGTTGTTACCCAGATCCTCGTACTCCTGCTAACCCCAGAGAGAGTGCCAAGTGAAAAGAGACACAGGAACCTGCCCCATGCTTGAGACCACCAACACAGCTGGGACAAGGCTGCACTCTGAAACAAGCCGCTGGCTACCAAAAACAGCCCCCACTCTGGAGCAGCAGCACTGCCAATCTACTTTTGTGAGGCAGCTTGGAGGCCACCTGGGTTTATGATATCCTGCAGCTCTCCAACAGTTAAGTCACACAGTTAAAAAAAAAAAAAAAATCAATGCCATAATCTTACACATAGACATTCACAGTTAATGCAGCATTTTGCAGAAAGTAAAGGTGCACATCCCTGACTTCATTAAGTTAATCCATAATCTTTATTTAGATTAGGATAGTTAATTCTCAAACACCCACAGCCAGTTTTAAAAGCAGCCAGATTTTGACCAAAACAGTCATCACTGGATTTTCTAGGCAGGACTTACAAGTGGGGCCAACAAACTCTGAAATGAGTAGTTACTTTCCTCTTTGGCTTAAGAAAGGATGTGGAAAAAAAACCCATTTCTTTAAATATAGATTTTGGTACTTCTGTTACACCTGCGCAACTCCACTGATGCCACCACAGGCTTTCAAAGAGAGGGTAATTTAACTGAAAATACCCAGTTGCAATACCTATTTGCACTGGATTGTGTAGATTCCTACCAAAATCCACGGCCTTTCAAGGTTCTGTATAAATCAGGCTTTTCTACAAAGACCCACCCCAAAAGCTGGTTGTAGAAAGTGCCATTCAACAGCTTACAGTAAGCAGCTCCTTACATTAGGGCTGAATACGGCCCTTTCCAAATTCTGTAGAGAACTACAGCAAAGTCTTCATCTCATGCACAACCCTGTAATGTGTAAGAAAGCTTCAGGAGTAAGAAGGGCTGACAATATTCTTACTAACAAAGTAGTCCACATGTATTATGCAAATATAGCCCTGGGACACCTGCATTTACAGCAGGTATTAAAATTACATCATATATCTTACTGGATGTGGGCTACATGAACATGTCACCATAATAAGCTACTCTCATATGAAACCTGATTACATTGTTTTTTGAAAGAGTGGTTAACTAACTCTAAAACATATAGGCTTCTGTCAGGACTGAAGTATACCCAGTGCCAGTATAGCTGCAGAAATATGCAGGAAATTGTATCCCATCCCTTCCAGAAAAAAATATTGTTTTGTTGTGTATTAAAAAACAAACAAACAAAAAAAAAAACCCAAAACCCCCAACCAACCACAGCCTGTTTTGGCTATGGCTAGATCCAAATTAAATACTGCAAGTATTATTGATCTTAATGGGAATCACCAAAAGAAAATTCAGGTGGTTCAGAGGAAAAAACATCTCCTATTTTAGTCTACAACACAAGAGGCCATACAGCCTATACATTAAGAGGTAAATACTACCTCCTTACCACTGTACCTGGGCCCTTTTTAAAAGCATATTTCACAGATCGTAACCATCACTCACTGCTCTACAGCAGTACCAACCACCTCATACATGTACCAGCTCCTCCTGCTGTATCTAAAACTGCCTCTTTGTGATAAACGGACAAAGTTTTTATACGAGCTCAAAGAGCGTACCAGCATCTCCTGGAAGCAGAATATCAGCATCAACTGTTTTTCTTGGGATTCTCAGAATATACACATTCTGGTACACTGTCACCACAGGCATCAAAGCCATGCACCTCTAAGTCATTACTGACTTATTAACAGAAGATACAAATGACTTTGCCCCAGTGTTTTGAGATACACGTACATCCCAAAACCTATACACAGGCAATTTCAAACATAAAGTTACTATATCATTAAAGCTTGTAATCATAGCACAAAATGGAATTTTTAAGTTTGATTTAAAAAAACAAGCTTTCAAGAAAGTATAGCGCAAGTATGGCAAGATTATAACAGTTCTAAATCATGCAAAATGATTCCTCAGAAAGGCAGGAATCTTTTGTTCTGCATTGCCTAATAAATTATTTAAAGAGCATTTTAGCAAATAAGGCCACTATAAATACTCAACATCAAAGAAAATAAAGACCAAAAAAATTTCTTCAGAAAACATAAGAATTTGCAATGAATAGTGAACTTTACTGTGTTGTTGTGAAACATAAATTTTTAAAAATCTGACAAAAATGCGAAGGTTTGTAACACAAGACATCACAGAACTGGAAGGACAAAGTTGGGGGGGAAAAAAGAACATTAAGAACAAAACAAAAAAGGTCTGAAAAATCTAGCGTTAAACACAAACTTTCAAAATCAAGAAACCAAAAAGTTTTTTTAAAAGAATAGAAAGGATTAATTGTTTTGATTTGGCCTCTCTGGCTGCTAAAAAAGTAAATGACAGGAAAGTGCCCACCACATTTCATAAAACTAGTAAATAAGGAGTAGGTTTTTTCCTCTTTCAGGGAGGCCAAGAGCATGCCCTTCGCCTGCCTATCCCACCAGCACCAGCCTACCACGCAGATGTACGTTTGGGAAGATACACAGATTTATCTACAAATACACCGAAAAACTACTTACTGGAGAGATACCCAGCGCACACACACCAGCTACTTATCACATGTAATCCTACAACCCCGAGTGTAGGTAACACCGCAGAGGGAGCTGCGAGGGGGATGCGGAGCCCATCGGAGAGGGGGGGCAGAACCACCTGTACATGCACACACACCCCCACACACCCCGCCATGCACCCCCGGACCCTGCATGCACCCCCGCAGCGGGGCACCGTATCCCCCCCCCCCAGGCATGCACCCCCCCGGAGCTGGGCACCCTATTCCCC
>JANZLQ010000040.1:16798389-16808760 GCA_026212715.1 Elanus axillaris
GGACAGCCTGCCTCACCGTGGTCTTCCTCATGGGCTGCAGGGGAATCTCTGCTCCGGTGCCTGGAGCATCTCCTCCCTCTCCTTCTTCACTGACCTTAGTGTCCACAGAGTTTTTTATCTCACATATTCACTCCTCTCTTTGGCTGCAATTTTTTTGCCCTTCTTAAATCTGTTCTCCCTGAGGCACTACCTCCACCGCTGATGGGCTCAGCCTTGACCAGCAGCAGGTCCGTTTCAGAGCCAGCTGGTACTGGCTCTGTCGGACATGGGGGAAGCTTCTAGCAGCTTCTCACAGTAGCCCCTCCTGTAGCCCCCTCGCTACCAAAACCTTGCCACGCAAACCCAATACACATAGTGAATCTCTCACCTATTTATTATGAATCATGTCAATTAAAATTAACGGACGTCAAGCATGCTGTGCTGCAACCCTGGCACTTTGGATTGCTTCTCTAGGCTGGACGACGCGCTCAGCACCTGGGAAATGGAGCATCGCACATTGCTATGCAATGATCCCTCTGGCTGATCAGGCTTTGCAAACTGCAAAACAAATCCTGATCAAGGCTGCCAGATCCAGCACCACACTGATGTGAGGCCTTTGGCACTGGAGATCAAAGTCTTCCAGACTATCGAAAGTCTAAAATAGACCAGTCTTGAAGGTCTTTTCTCTCTGCGTTTCAGTACATTTGCTAAGCTAGACTGATCACAGTTTACAAAGGTACATATTTCTGTAACAGAGTATGGTATTAGTTTTGGTGTCTAAGTAAAAAAAAAAAAAATCTTCTTACAGCTCTAGAAAAGCCTACAAAGTAGTGATTTAATGTACAAAGACTATAACTCACATGCAATTTCAGAGTTTTGTTGCCAGCTAACAAATCTTTTAAAGGCTCACAGAAGACTTTGCTTTTAAGTCCTGGATTTACTGAAACTAAACCATCCTGAAATATACCATGAAGTTCTGAAATTAGTGAATTTTGGCAAAATGTGTTTGGGGAATGCTAGTGGTTACACAAATAACACATGGCAAATGCAATATATTTATGGGAATCACTGTCAGTATTTAACACAATCTGTGAATTACCACTCAAAATCTTCATTTAGCAGAAAAGTTTACACAAATTTTTATTAAGCCTGGAAAGTCTGAGTAGACCTATAAGAGAAGCTTTCTGTGCCAAAATCCTACCTGGATTACCTCTAGTGGATGATTGCTTGGCAGCCTGCATTTTTTTGAGGTTGCCCTTCTCCTCAAGTTTAGTGAAATGCAACTGTTTAAGAAAACTCATCTCCTTTGCACCAGCAGCATCTATCTGACACCAGAGTCTCCATACATCCAATAACTGTTTTATCACCAGCACACTAAAACTAGGTAACATTGGAACCATGAAGGACGCAGGTTTGCAGGTATATGAAGTGGCAATGTCGCAAAGGGGGAGTGAAATAAAGGGCCCTGAGTGCTTTCTAGCACTTTTTATGTAAAAGCAGCACTGGCAGCAGAGGCTGAAGCACTGCATGTTTTAAGGCATATCATAGAAGCACTACCTGTGTGCTAGCCTTGAGAAGCAGACAACCAACTTCAGCTTCGTGACCCTGAACTGATTTCTTATTTCTAATTTGTACTTTCACAGGTAAATTAAAAGATGTGAGGCTTTGTACGAAGTCTCTTCATTTTACTGCTGCCAGAGAGAAGCCAGTGAGAACAGCCGTAAACCGAAGATGCCAGCCGAGCAGTTAGAGCTGCAGCTGCACTTCTTACTCTCGCCTCACCCAGCAATTCTTAAGTTTGCAATGAATTGGTACACACGCACAAAGCGGGTGAAGTTAGGACCTGTCAAAAATGAGAGGCAGTTTGTTTCCTCTGCAGGGGAGGCAGTGGGGAATACACTCTATTTAAAGAAAGTTGCTACTTGATAGCTTTTGTGAGACACCTGCAGACTGAACTTTTGCAGGTGGAGTGGGAAAAAAAGGGGGAAGCATTTGGTGTCCTAACTGAAACCAAGTGCCTTGATACCAAAACAGATTTTTGCCCAAGGGCCCTTCTCCAAGGCTGGTGAAAGGTTTGGTAGAGCATAAAGATGAAAGACCCCGGCGTGGTTCTTCTGCTATTCATAGCACAAGTCAAAGGGTGAAGGTGGTCCCACACCCCTCATGAACATAACAAGAAGCACAAATCAACCTATGGCTATCGCTCACTACTTTTTACTGTGTAAAGTAAGAGGAAAATGCACTTTTCACAGAGCCCATCAGCCTGCATATTAAGGATTTCCCCTTACAACTCTTTCTCCTACTTGGTTAAGTCTTAAAACTTGAAAGGTTTTGAAGTCGAGCTGGAACAGGAGCTTTGAAGTTTGACTCTGCCAAGCTGCAGACTGGCAGTGGTGGCTGATCTCACTCTGGCCTTTGCGGAGCTGAGAGAAAACAGTATTTGAAGAAGAGGCTGGGGAGGCAAAATTATTATGATACCGAATCTGGGCCTGAAATCCAGAGGTAAACTCAGATGGACGTGAAGTCCCAGTGCAGTGGGAGACCTGACATTAGAAACGTTGGGCCACCTCAATAATAGGTAGGCAAGGACTGTGATGAGCATTATGTGATTGATCTGAGCCTTCCCTGGAGTTACACCAGAGTTTCAGACACAGAAGGCTAACAGAGCAACAGGAGGAAAAAGAACATAGAGCAATATTTGAAAGGAAACTTGCCAGGTAGACGTCTAACATTATTGCAGGCTTGCATATGCAATGATATCATAGGATAACATTATTTCATGCCTGACTTTTTCCTTAAGTGTGGTAAAAATTAATTGGTGTTTGATTTTTACAAGGCTGAGAGACAGAGAGAGGAACGTAGTGATTAGTGTTTCAGACCTATTTTTGGACTCCAAGAAATCTGAAAAAACAGTTATACTTAAAGTTCAGAGTCAATCCTTAAAGGAAAAATGGAAAAACATTAAATTAGTTCAGGAAACTCATCTTAAAAGGAAATTCTAATTGTTGCAAGAAGACTACAGTGTGCAAGGCAAGATATTTTCTGTTGATTTGAACATGCTCTTACGCACGACGCAGTGCTAGAATTGTACAGCCACAAAATAAGTTGCTTTCCTCTGTCATGAGCTTATTACCCCTCTACTGCTTTCTATTCCTTTCCTGCGTGAAATTGTCTTCCCCTTTAAAGCTCTATGCAGTTCATCCCAGATGCCTCAGTTCTCCTTAACGTGCAGCAATTTTAAGCTGCATCTGATGGAATTTTTCCAGTGTTTCCTTCACTAAGACATGAACTAGGTTCAGCGCTCATCCAGGATCAGCAGAGGAAGCTCACCTATATTACACTGGGCACTTATGCACCATTTCTCCCATTTCCTCTGGTCATAGCACTATGGCCATGCCATGTGGCTCCGAAGCTTCCCGGTCATTTCCAGCGGAGCTGAACTTGTAGCTACCTGATAAACCTCTCACATGTTTTAATCAGATGGCAGCTGGTATTTCTCATGTGTCAACCAAGTTTTGATCTGAATGACAGGCACAGTGCCATGGATGAGCACAAGCAAAGAAAAGAGAAAGACTTTTCCTTTTTGTTTTTATAGATTTGCCTGAGTCCTCATGACCCATTAAATTCCAATTGTACATGGTGGCTGGCTGTGAAAGTTGGTCTAGTAGCTAGCTTGATCTTTGAGGAGAAGCAAAGCTTCAGCTCTGAAAGTCAAATATTGCATGACCTGGGGACCTTTTTTTTTTACAAAGCAGACTTCAGGTAAGTTGGGGGATTTGGATTTGTTCAAGGAAGAGAATGTAGTTACAGCCTTTCTCCTTCAAACCTGCATCAAGTGCAGGTCCTTGCCTTGCCAACCCAGGAGGATTCTGCCTGCTCATCCTTTGTAGAAAACCACAAACACTTTAGCAGATATTCCCTGTTCAAAGAACTGCATTTGGAGGTCATGGCTCTGAAAGGGAAAGATTTTTAACTAGTTTGTGTGTATTTAAAATTTCTTTCTAAAGCTCCATATGAACTGTGTTGACATAATTGAATTTTTTTGACGTTTTGCTCTTGCTTCATTTCAAAGCAGTAGCTAAACCGTGCATTCAGATCAGGAATGTTGTATGCAGTAACTGGTACGCACCAACACTTGGCATTTTGGTTGAGGCAGGACTGCACCAGGGCTCGGTGCTGGTGACAGCTGTCAAACGCAGCTACAACTTGGTTATTTCTTGTCATGCTTTGGCCTTTTCCTGAGCCATTGCTAGTTATCGCCCTGGAGCACCACTAAGAAGTGGTGCTTTCAGGTCAGCTCCCTGTTCCCCATTTCTCTCCTCCACAATTATTCCTAGGTGTATATCCTTCCTACTTTCTGGTGACACTATAATATCTGCAAATCTATTATTTATAGCCACAAGATTTGGCTTTCTGTGCCTCCAATCTGAATGCTCCCTTGGCATCTTTTAATAGCTATCCCTATTTTGTATCCCCCCCCTTTTTTTTTCTCTAGGGAATATGCCAGCAGGGATGGGGCTGAAATCCTTCTGGATCAGGAACAGAGACAAATGCTGCTCTGTTTGTAAACACCCCAAGGCTAAAATTAGCAGGAGTCAGAAGAATCATCGTTTATAAACTTCAGGCTCCCTGAGCCATCTTGAGGAACGTCACAGGCATATCGACACATCTGCTGCAGATTTAAATAGCAACCGGCATTACCTTCCCTCCGAGTGCCCCCGCGGGGAGCGGTGCCCCACCAGCTGACTTCTCCGCATGCCGCAGCCCCTCGCCTTGCCTCAGACTTGTCAGCCTAATCACACCACCACAAATAATCAAGTACTTTTTCAGCTGGAGGAACTCTCCGGATCCTCCCTAACACCTTGCAGAAACTGGAAGAAAAGCCTTGGTCAGCCAGAATATTGTCCCGCAAAAAGGGGATGGTTTCAAGGTTTGATTGAGCATTGAAAGACCAGGAAAACCCTCACAGCATGAGCAGTTTTTAAGCAGGATTGTGTGGTGCAGTTTCTAGCTTGAGGGAAAACTAAGCTGCATTGGGTACAGCAGACAACGTTAACTAGGATGGGTAACCCCTACATATGTCTCTCCTTTCAGCCGTCACAGGCAATGGCATATAAAAATGACCTTGGCTCTGTCTGAAGGAAAACACGACAATAGAGAAGCAATGGTATGCTCAAACAGCGTGTTCAATAAAATCCATGCTTCTCAGAACAGTCTGCCAACCAAATGCCAAATGATCTGAATATATCATGTCAACAGTTAAACTCAAGTCTTCGTAGATCCTAAAGTAGCAACCTGGCTCTTTTTTTGTTTTGCAAAGCACAGGAAAACATACAGCTACACATCTAAAGCTTTTTTAAAAGACATAGCAAAACCATGGCATCTTCTTTTTTGGCCATCTATTGGCTTCATAAGCCTGAAGGAGATTAAGTGTAAGTGTAAGTAAGTAGGTGGTATATTCTAAAAAGAAACAAACAAAAAAAAAATAGTGTTAGAGCCAAATAAAGCAAACGTCTTTAGAAAATGTCAGAGGCCAGAACAATACTATTTGGAGTTTTATTCAGTGTTGGAGAATATGGATGCTTTTTTGGCAAGTGAAAATTCATGCCCATAAACCTGAGGTTATAGAAGGGACTTACAGAAAAAGCAGGTTTTATTTAAGAGGGAAAAATACTGAATTGAAAAGTGTAACTCCTCTCTGCTTTGTGTTACTGGCTTGATATGGGAAAAACTAACATCTTAACTTCCACCAAAGAAATGAAGTGGAAAGAAGAATTCTGTGAGAAGGGATTACACCCAGTTCCCAGGCCAGGAGATCTTATTGAGCCTATTCTGTACAACTAATACAATTGTTAGCACTGCTGGGATTTTCTTCGAGAGAAAAAAGGAAAATATTAAACTAGATGTTTGTAATGAGCAATCAGGATATTCTGGACACAAAGCTTTATTAAATACAGCTGCTTACCACCCCCTACCCTACTGCCTGCTCAGTGTTTTGCTCTTCAAGTCATCCCCTGAGTGCAGGGGAGCTGCTCCGAGGGAAAGAGCTTTGCACAGTCCAGTCTATAAGGGTTTGCATAGAAAGCATTGACTCTGACGCTTCTGACTGATGTGCACCCCTCTTTTACAGCACTTTCTCTTCAGCAGACCCCTGTAACACCATCTGAGAGGCCATCGGTAACAGGGCCTCTGGCATTGTTAGCAGCGAGCACTCTCCTCCTGGGACACCCCAGTCAGTCACTGCTTCCCAGGGTGCTGCTGTTGCTGCCCATAGCTCCCCTGCACCGTCTCATGCTGTCAGATGCTCTCCATTTAAAAATTGATTTTTTTTTTTATTCCCACCCCCCCCTTTCATTCTTGTCTAATCCTGGACATTAAGGGCTTGTTCCAGTTTCAACCACTTGTAATCACGGGGCATCCCCTCCACTAATGCGAAGCACGAAGGACTGGGACATGCTCTGCTCCAAGTCCTTCCCGCAGGAAGCATGGTAGGAGAAAACATCACCACCCTGTGAGAGAGGCAGGCAGCCGATGGCAGAAGCCATCCATCTTGCAAAGCCACTGCTGGCAGTGGAGGTGTGATTGGGACTGAACTGCCTCAGGTACGGTCCTCGAGGGACGCAAAGCCCCGACTCCATTGACTCTCTCTGTAGTGGATGCGGGGGCACCTGGGCTGGTGACAAAGCACGCTGCCATCCCTCGGGCAGGCACACATCGGACACGAGGAGGCCGATGTGCCTGAGACCGCCCCAGGCTAACGTGGCAATAGACCAGCACCCACCAGCCCACCAAAAGCCACAGATCCTATCAGACTTACAGGCGAACCCAGAGCTGCTATATTTGGAAAGCAACAGCAACTCCTTAAAAGAAGCAATAAGAGTCAAAGCACGTGACTCGAGGCACTTTTGAAAGAGCCATATCCTTTCCATTTAAAGTGCAGTGCTTGTCGACATTTCCATTTCTCTGCCCTTGGCAGAACACACACATGTACACTATGTCATGTCCACAAAATACTTGGCTGCAATTTATATCCCCAAAATCCTTACCATATGCAAAATATCCCATCCATTTAAATAGGAGGATTATAGGAGTAGGAGGAAGCTTAGCACAAACAATAGCTGTGATCAAACCCAGCGTGCACGAGTGATTTGTGGGAAGTGCAAGACATATCAAAGATGGCAGGTGCTGCTCTTGCTTGCGAGCTATTTATACTCGTGGAGTCACTCTATAAACACTTCTTACTTTAGTACACTCGTAGGATTCTTTTTCAAAGGGAGAGGAGAGGTGTGGAGTATAACTGCACGGGCCAAGTCTGTCATTTTAAAGATAACCGAATTAAGTATTGCATAAAAATCCCGCTATAATATACAAAGAGGAGTAGCCTGACATAACTAGCTTCAAAGCAGGGAATCATGACAAAGCAGGAGATATGTAACAGGTGAAAAAAGACACAAAACGAGTAGAGAGGAAGCAAATAAAACATTTTCCTCTTAGAAAGTAATAATCTTAGAGATCTAGGTTCTGATGAGATTTTGTCTCTGAGTTTTTCAACAAAGGAATCACTGTCTCCCATGAGGTAAATGTATTTGGTAAACAGGACTTGGCTGCTTTCTTCTGAGGTTCGAGAGAGCGGTGAACATGACTTCTCACCCAAGAGATGCATTTGGGGGGTGGCCCCAAGGAGGGACCCCCTGGGCTTCGGCGGGTGCAGGGCTTCAGAGGGAGCCGGGAGTGCTCCTCGGGCAATGGGCTGGCCACGGGGCACAGCCCAGGGCTGCGGCCACAGCAATCCTGCATGGGAAGCTGCTCTCGCACCTTCCCCCCAGACCACGGCAGGATCCAGCTGCAGGATGAAGGCTGTTGAATTCAACTGGAAATAATGGCTGAAAACCATAGAGCATGGACCATCCAGGGACCAGGTTCATCAGAAACAGTCACAACATTTCTCAGTTGGTGTGAGATGTAAAAGCCAGGATTAATCCCTTACACACTCTCCTTGGACTTGGGGAGGAGCAGACATGTCACCGCAATCTGAGCCCTGCAGCCACACTCCAGCATCCGTGCTGTGAAAACACAGGGACCTGCGATTCAGGTGCCCTTTCAGTGATAACATCCCCAGCGCTGTCATCCTCACTTGTGCGTGTCAGGAAATAATTGCCTGAGAAACTGCTATTTCTGACTCACAAATCCAGTTGTGAGCGCGTGTACGATGAAAAGGTTAGCGCCTATGTTATTTACATGTCAGCACAGTTCAGAGGCACTAGCAAAGGTTAAAGAAAGCAAGTAAAGATGAATGTGACCTATTCTTTGTAGTTCTGATCTTAAGCCTTTTAGCCTGGCAGATCTCTATTTAAACGAACAAGAGTTTCTGTGCTAAAGCTGGAAAATTCACAAAAAAATCCTCCTCCTTGTGTTTTGTTATTACAGCCGTGTAGTTTTCAATTGTTCCTCAGACACAGTTCTGGTAGGCACGAATTGCATCACTACCAATTATTTTTCTTGAAGAACCAAGTATCACTGTCTCTGTGTCATAACTAAGGCAATAATACAAGTCTCAGAAGTGATTTTGGAAAAAAACCCAAACCTGATTAGCAGGCATCTTCTCTAAAGCAAACTACCACAAGTCATTAATCATAAAAGTTTCTAATTTCAGAAATGAGTTAACTGAACTTTAATGAGACAAACAGCTTTTAAAAGCTGCCACCACAAGACTGCATGCATTAAACTGGAGAGCGTTGCAAAATGACTGATTTCATTACCAATTCCAGGAACCGCTCTGCCAGAAGCAGCTTGAGGAATCTACAAAATCTCCAAATTCCTTTCAAAAATTCTACTTATTTACGGTACTTGGTATTTCAGCACATCTGCGGTACATTTGCACATAGAGCTGAGGTCACCACCACAGTACGACAACAGATACTTTTATAATTAGTGAAGCAGATTCCATGCCACATCCCAACTGATTTTGGCTGATAGGAGCTCTCACCCTCACTGAGGAGCACAACGGTGCCGCAACCTCCCCCAGCAAGAAGGCTGTCAGAGGCAGAGGAGAGCTCCTGAGCACCCGTCTCACCCATGGTGCTGTTTTATTCCCACTTGTCCTTTCCCCCGGCTTCTCAGCCCATCATTAAGAAGCTGGGAGGGAGAGAAGGGGACCGGAGGGGGGGACACAGAGAGGGCCAACTGGAGAGGTTGGCCATGGCCATGGCACATTCCCCCAGTGCCTAGGTTCCTAAGGTCTCTTCCAGACAAGTGTTTCTATGATTAATGACCTCAGGACATCAACACGGATGCATGCATTTAAATCCAATATAAAAGGGAGAGAAACAGATAATTTCTGCTGGGGAACTGTTCCTTCCTAAGTGTAATGTTAGAGCAGAGTCCTTGCACTGTTGGTGCAGGAAAACTCATAGACACTGATAACTGAAGGTACTCGGCAAGTCAAAACAAATGCTAGCATTAAGAATGTGCTAGTCACTGTGGGAAACAGTCAAAGGGGAAGCTTGATGTCATTGACACATTTGGCCTAAGCAGAAAGCCGCTCTGAATGGGATGTAAGGTTTCCTGAGAAGTATTCAGCTGTAACATTACTGCAAATGAAACACATGGTCCTGAAATAATCCTTGTTTCAAAACTACACCCAGCTGACCTTCATGCAAACAGATGTTCACGGGCAAGTGACTTACTGTTGTCTTCTCATGCTTGTGACAAAACCTAAAGTAAACAGATTGTTGTGTAAGGCACAGACTGGATGCTGCTATTAGCAAATGACAGCACCATCCTGTCAAGGCAGGAGTGCCAGTGTGCAGAGAGCTGCCAAAGCAGCGCTCACATACAGCAGTGCAGACTTCGCAGGCATCTAACTCTGTCCTGGTCTCAGCTGGGATAGAGTTAATTTTCTTCCTAGTAGTGTTGTGTTTTGGATTTTGTATGTTGATAACACGCTGATGTTTTCAGTTGTTGCTAAGTAGTGTTTAGACTAAGTCAAGGGTTTTTCAGCTTCTCATACCCAGCCAGCGAGAAGGCTGGAGGGGCACAAGAAGTTGGAGGGGACACAGCCAGGACAGCTGACCCAAACTGGCCAAAGGAATATTCCTTACCATGGGATGTCATGCCCAGTACATAAACTGGGGGGAGTTGGCCGGGGTGGGGCCATATCGCTGCTTGGGAACTAACTGGGCATTGGTCAGCAAGTGGTGAGCAACTGCACTGTGCATCACTTGTTTTGTGTATTCCAATCTTTTATTATTATTATTGTCATTTTATTATTATCATTATCATTATTACTTTCTTCCTTTCTGTCCTATTAAACTGTTCTTATCTCAACCCACGAATTCTACTTTTTTTTTCCAGATTCTCTCCCCCATCCCACTGGAGATGGGGCGGGAGGGG
>JANZLQ010000040.1:16815382-16892802 GCA_026212715.1 Elanus axillaris
GGGGTTGGTGGTGGTGGTGGTGGGAAACCACAACAAAAAAACACCAAACAAGTAAAACAGCACCCTCCTGATAGTAGAGACTACTCTCTCTCTCTGTCCTTATCTCGACCCAGGAACCCTTTGTTATATTTTCTCTCCAGCTGAGGAGGGGAGTAATAGAGCAGCTGTGGTGGGCGCCTGGCATCCAGCCAGGGTCAACCCATCACAGACTCTTTCTTTTTGCTAGTGTGTTTCATGACTGCTTTGCTTGATACAGGTGTTTTTAGCAGTAAGACCATCCTCAAGAAATCAGCTATCAATCTAAATGTTAATATAACTTCTCTTTAGGAAATCAATTTGTTTAAAAAATACAGAACAGTCCTGGCTCAGTTATTTTCTTAACCTTCTCTGTGCCCTTGAGCATACACAGTTCATACAAGGAAACAGCATTTTTAATTTCTCATGGACATATGTTATACAACCTCGCAGAAGAATGCTGGAAATGATCATCTATGAAGAGCATGGGGCTTCCATCTGGCACCGTTTTGATTTGAGACTGACAAAAATATCTACCAGAACTGCATAGAAAATGCTGAGATCGCTAATGGCCCAAATGGCATCTTCTAGGGGGGGAAGGGGGAAGAAAGGGGATAAAGATAATAAAAATCAAGACATCTGCAAAGAGACATTTCAAGTAGAAAATGGGAGATTTGTGGGTTTTTTTCTGTGGTGCTGTAAATGTACTGATTCCTGCTACAGGGAGCCACACAAATCTTTTCTTCAAGTTTTATTCACGGGAGGTGGGGAAATCACAACTGCCAAAGGAAGACAGGTCAGAATTAAAAGCAAGAAATATGTTGTTTCATTCCCAGAAAATTCAGTAGCAAAGAAACCCATCAGAAACCTGCGGTTCTGCCTTGGCTTGTGCTAAATGCAAACTGAAATTTGCATCCATTTGATACTAAACCATAAACAGCATCAGTTTACTGGAGAATAAAAAAAAATATTTAAAAAAAAAAAAAAGGTAGGGAAAGAGATATCATGGGAAATTACCACAGGGTCCTAGAACCCAGAGATAACTACCTGAACTGGATCCTGAGTCTGGAACAATTGAAAGCAAACAAATATGGACAGATACCTTTTAAACCTCCCAGGTGGAGGTTTCACACCTCTGTGATTCAAGACAGAGATGGGATTTTGGAAAAGTTTCCACAGTGCTCTGCCTCTCGCTTCCCTCCAGCCAGCTGCACTTTTATATGCTGGGAAATTGATGTAATGAGCTAAACTTCTCACATAACAAAGGAAAAAACATTGGCAAGGAATAACTTCTTGCACTGAAAGCCAGCATGCGGGCTGCACCATCAAATTTATACAGACTTCCAAACATCAGCCAGACTGGCAAGACCTTTTACTGTAACCCAGGATATTTATTTCTGAGGAAATGCTCAGGTTTATTTCATAGTGAGGCTTTAGAAAGAAAAATGATCTGCTTTCCTGGGACTCCAGAAAGCCTATTATGGCTTATTACATCCATTCTGCATCTGACTGGAGTGATGAGAAGTTTTCGTATCATTTAAAGGGGTTTTATTAAGTTAAGACCACAGATAGCATTTGGAGATATTGCACAAGTTATGACTAACAGGGAAATATGAAAGAAGACTCTCCCCAGATTAAAAAAAAACAAACGTAAGGCAAAGCAAGCCTATAGCATGACCTAGTGATTGCAAGGACTGTAGCTCTCCTCAGTCACTATTCCACTGGTGGTAAGATGAGGAGTGTGCCATCCTTTCATCCCCCTGAAGTGTCTGGCAGCCTCCACTTACACAGTGCAGGGAAAGAAAGGAGATCTTCACCTTCTCTTGCTCTTTGCTGCTGAAATGCTATACGGTCCCAGGAACAGGGACCTCTAATTCAGGGGTGGCCGTTGCACCTGCCTCTTGGGGACCATTTGCCCCATCTACCTCTCAAGCAGGAGTCAATCCTGAGCACATCCCCAGTACTTTGATGTAAGTATCCTCCTCCCCTCCTTTTGCCGTAGCTATGTATTTTGTCTGCAGCATGTCTCCTGCTCAGGTCCCAGAGGCACTTGTCCTCCCCCCTCATTTGCACACCACATGTGCCTCATTTCTTACGCAGGGGCTCCCAGCAGCTGCACCCAAGCTGAAAATAAAGCAGGTCAGCGCTAAACCCGGGGAGGTGCTGCCCAGGCTCCCTGCTCTGCCATCCCGGTCCGACCGGGCCGGGGGAATTAGCGGACTTCTGCTGCCGTCCCGCAGGGCAGCTGGGCTGGACCATGCTCGCCAGCAGCCGGCTTTGCTCCTGCCCCTGCACAGTCGCCTGGGCTTTGCCCTCAAACCATCACAGGGTCTGCACCCTGCAGGTGTTTGAATCTCTTTGGCCCTCTGCTCTCCAAAAGGCACAAGCAGTTTTGGGGGAAAATAGTAAAAAAACCCAGCTTCTTTGAACTTGAGTTTCCCTACCAAGGGTGCCCACCATAGCCAAGTCCTCTCCATATCCCTGGACAGACCTGCTGCCACTCTTGACATACACCTATTTCTGTGTTTGGGGAACATGAAACTTACTTTGCAAGACCAATTCTGCCAGAACAAATCCCTTTGGCATCCTTTCTTTCAGCAGTATTTCTAGGAATGGCACAGAAATGTGTTTAGAGGGCTCTTTTTTGATGCCATTTCCATCGCAAACCCTCCCAGGGCTTTTGGCCACGTCGTTATCTTATCGCAGATGGGAAGTGGGTCGGTATCTCACCAGCACAGAGGGTAAAACACATCGAGAGCATTGAAGGGAAAACAGCTTTATGACTTTCCAGCATTGTTCTTAGAGACTTAGATGCTCTGCATTGGACAAGGTATTTCCTGGCCTGCAGGTTTTGCTTCAGAACATCCAGAGAAATGTAGACCAGTTTTAAACAATATGTTTAAAGGAAGTATTCAGCTGTTAAATGCCTTGGCTGTCTACCTCTCTGCAGAGAAGGATGCAAATTCTGAGTCCAGGCAGTTTCCAAAAAATCGGATTTCTGCCTAGTAGTGTTAATGCTGAGTGCAAAGAAATACTTCTTTTTCTCTGAGCCATGACAAACTCATCCAGGGGAAAATTTTGTCTCAAAATAAACTAATTTGACTCTTAGTTTGACAAACAGGCCCTGCACCCCTACCTTTCAGCCAACTAGAAGCTCTTGTTTGCAGACATGCCCATGTCACAGAAATACAGGGAAAACTATGTAAATCAGGCACAGCATTCAAGGTGATGGAGCCTCACTTGCCATAACACTGGAAAGAATCTTAGCCCAGTAGAACAACACTGGAGGGGTACTTCTATAACTACCACTCAGGTGGTGGGAAAGGGAAAAAGCAAAAAATGCAAGGCACAAAGTGGTCTTTGCTGGCACCGGAGCACTCAGAGCTTCACTGCCCAGCACAGTCTCTGGCAGTCCGTGCTGCCTTTCTTTTGCCAAACAGTCATGGCAATAAAGGCAAGCAATTTTTATTTCAGGGTGTGCAGCTCCTGATTTTATAAAGCTATAGATTAGATTTAGATAGACTAAATGTTGATAGATCCAATATATTTCCCAATTGCTCCTCAAGGAGAACAAATGCCTTTGAGACCTCTGAATAAATATGCTTTAGGACCAAAGTTATGAAGCTGCAAAGTGCACGCTGTCTGCACGTAGCATGTTGCTGAGGTAAGATCTTAAAGGGAAAAAATCCTCCAAACTGTGTGAAAACAAACTTCTTAATTGGTGAAAACCACAGTTGGGAAACATCCCAGGCAGCTGTTCTTCAGCTATCTGGAGACCCGCCAAGTCTTATAGATCAGCTTTGAGCTGAGAACAAGTGTGATAAACTCCCGCCAAGAGGGTAATGTTTTTGAGTTATAAACACCTAAAAATAGGCATATGTAATGAAATTGCCTCCTCAGCCGTAACTGGAGTGTCACTGGTATAACGTTATAATGCACCACGTCTGCCCAAAAGCTGATGGGGTCCTGCATCCCAGTGAGTCAGGGAAAAGCTCCTGTTGCTGTCNNNGGGGGGGGGGCAACTTCAGCCCAGGGTCTCCTGCAAACCACCGCTCACCAGGCTGTCACATAGGCTGAAAACCTTCACCAGGAACAGGTCCTCCCACTGCATGTGCCCACTTCATCCGTGACTCAGGCAGAAGGACCCACTCCAGCTCCAGCCAGGGCAGCAATGTTTGCAGCACCACTATTCATGTTTCCACTGGGATAATGCAGGATGATCATTTCTAAACATTACCCTTTCAGTGCACACAGAAAGCTCAGTGTTAATCTCATAACATTTGCAAGGAAATCTTTTTAATCAGTAATGAAAGCCAAACATTATCTAGCCTTTATTGACCTGCAATAACAGAACACCACTGCTACATTTCCCCCGTGCCTCTTGCACAGGTTCATTTGACTCGATCTGTGGTTGGTGTTTATTCTTAGCTCACAAAGCTCAAAGAGTTTATATTATTGATTTGCTGTATTTCAGGTTCAATCCCTTGGTGCCCCTCAACCTGAATGAATTAAGTCAGAAAGAGTTAACGCCTTTACTTCCAAGACACAAACGTGGTGGTGGTTTATATAATCCACACATCAATTTTCACTCCGCCAGTGTTCAGCACATTAACTGGAAAGCACCAAATGCTGCAGCAATATTGATATTTGCAACAGCAAAGGTATTTGCAAACAAAAGCCTGCTCCCGACAGAGGAAAAAGGAACGTATTCAGAAAAGGAGAGAGCAGAGGCATGGCAGAGCAATCCACGCAGCGCGGGAACCATCTTTCCCTCACTAATGGCTACACAGGTGGTTTGTTACCTTGTGTACAGATGTGGCCTCTGCAGCACCATGCTGAAGTCATGGTTTCCAAATCCTTTTTTCCCACTGCTTATTTATTTCATGTACCTCTTACACTTGGTCTACAAGTTAGATGGTAAGTACATGGGGACAGGGACTATCAATTTATCTGGAGGTTATATGACACTTGCTCGTGATCTCTCAGTGCAAGAAATGAGGAGCATCAACTGAAACAAGTAGATAGAAAGTTCAAAACCAAGAGAGGCCATTGCCAGTGGCAAGCAGTGGACCTGTGGAATGCCTTGTCCTGCAGATTTGTGGATGCTCATAGCTTACAGGTATTTAAGAAGTGATTGGAGAAATCCGGGGGGGGGAAACTCCATCAGGACCATTAAAAAAAAAAAAAAGCCTTCACCTCAGGAAATCCTTGAGCTGCTGATAAATAGAAGCTGGGAAGGGAGCTGGATATGTACCGTTACACCTCCATCTTATTGTCATACTCCTCCCCAGAACTGCTTTCGGTCACTGTTGGAGATATGACAGAGAGCTGATGGCTTTCTGCTCTGTTATAGGGCAGGTATTCTTCAGTCACATTAAAAACCTGTGGCACCAGAGAAAACTCCAAAGTTTTGTGTCTTGCAGAAGCTAGGCGTTTATTTCTTCCCTCATTTATACCAACTGAACTGAACAATGAGTTCTTCATTAAATGGAACAAAAACCTTCCAGGCAAGCAGACTGTGTGGCTGGAGTCTAGGTGGGAAAAATATGCAAAGAATTTGGGTTTCCTTTAAAAAGTTGCTAGTGGAATTTCATCAGTTTACGCCCCCCCCCGAGGCCAGTCACCAGAGCATAGCAGTCCTTTCTGAGATTCGTTTTTGCTTACTTTCAACCATGGTTCAATATGTTTACCTTTGGGATGGCCATCATTCAAAACACACTCCTCCACCTATTTTGTCCCCCCCCTAGGAATGGAGATCTGTTTGTTTTCCAGCAGAAGAAAGCTCCCTCTCAAATATTTCCATGTGTCAGGGAGGCATGATATTCCCAGTGGCACAGGATGGTCTGGTCTGACATCTAAATATGCAGCTCCTCTCACAGAGCTTCTCGTGGCACATTTGGGCTCTGCTTAGGACAGGACCAACTGCTGAGATGTGCTCTCAACACATAACCTGGTAGGTTTAATTCCCTCTGATCCTCAGGGCTTCTCTAACCTCAAAATCAGTAACGCAACTTTCTGCACAAAGTCAACAAACTGCCTCCCATACAAAGGAGAGGTCTCCAAGGCTGGGAGCACATTCCATCCATGCCTCTAGGTGCTGGCCTGGCAGCAGTAAACACGTGCATGTCATCACTTTCTTAGGAGCTTTACGGTACACAGCCTGGTCCCTTGGGCTTTCTGCAATGGGTGAGCTTTTTCAAGAGCATCTGCCTCCTTTTCAGAAGTGGCTTACTCAGTGTTTATTTTCAGCTAAGAGGAACCCAAAGCCACAGTAAATGTTATACAATTTCCACATTCTTTTTCTCTCAATATGTTGCATCCCTGAGGACATGACATGAGGAGCTTCGAGAAGATTTAATAAGTAGCACAGAGAGGGTAGGAGCAGACTGGACCACATTCTGTTCTGCAGTAGCTACAGAAAAATCTTCCCAGGTATGTGAGCTGCATGAAACTGTTATTATTTCTCTCACTCTTCAGAGCACCAAGTGCCAGCCTGGGGCAGCGCTGCCTGGGTGCAACCACAGGAGCACGCCGTACCCAGAGCCATATGAAAACTGCACTGATCGTGAGGTGGGGCAGCGGATGCAGATGTGCCACAACTGCTTTTATTTTCCCTTCCTCGGGAACTTTCCCAATGAATTTGAGCTAAGACCATGCCTTCTTGAATTCGGCTACACCAGTAACATAGGAGCAGTGACAGCTACTGCTATGCACCTTAATTAGCAATAAGCTTCCTACCTCCTATTCCCCGTCCCATGGCTGCATGCCGAAACCACCTCCGTAGTCAGCCAAGTTGTAGGACAGTAAGCATTTCAAGTCTTAGTATGGGGCATTCTCATGTAAGAATACACCTTAAGAAGGAAACAGGACTGAAAAAGCAAACTATTGCACTAAAATATGGAGCCCAGGAATAAAAGAAACTCTGGCCAGAGCGCAGACAGGAGAGCCTGCAGTACTTTAATCACCATGACTTCAGTAACAGGAATCTCTAAACAGCTACTACAACAGCTCATGTACCATTAATGTGTTAACCATCAGCCATTTTTTCCACGCAAAAAGCCTAAGCAGAGTGCTCCAGTGCCTGCTAGGTCCATATTCATGATCTCACCCACTGCCTGGTGCCGTGCGGTGTTTCACAGGTTCAGCTTAGCCCTTTTCCATTCATTGCAGAGTGGGTCAAGAGACGGTGCGTGCGAACATGAATAGCCAGCCTCCGCATTAATGCAGTTGCCTAGGTAAGTGTTTTTCAAATAGGTTTGTGCTGGGGCTGCATGCCCAGCCACAGCAAATTTATAGTGACCACAGGGTGACAGAGCACTAAAATATTAAAGTCTTTGTGTTGTGATCATACTTGGGAATTGCTCAGTTGGCTCTGAAAAGTAGCTACGACTCTATAAATAGTAAGTACTTTATCATTTCTTGCCTACTTTAAACACACAGCTATATTTCAATCATGATTCAGAATAAATCAAATTCCATAGGAGGTACGGTAGAAATGTTGTGTATGCCAGAGGTACATCCTAAGCTCATATAAATCAGCACAGCTCCATTGATGCCTGGGGAAAGGATGCCAATTTATGCCAGCTGAAGAACTGCAGGGCAACATTAGTATCATTCTCTTAAGACTGGGATACAAGTAAGTGAGCACTGAACATCCAATTATTCACTGTGGTCCTCACTGTCCTCCTGAAATCTACTGAAAAAAGGCACTGTGAAAGTACTTATCCTCTCCTATGTCATCCACTCTTACAAAAATACTAGAAGTGTTGTTTAGAACAAGTTATGATTTGCCATAAATCTCGGTGCTATGTAATGGTACATTTTGTTTAGGAAAATTACCTGGAAATTAGAAACCCAGTAAGCCATTGATTTTTAAAATGCCATGAATCCAAAATTTGTTCACAACAGGATGCAAATAAACTCAAAAGAAATTAGTGTTTACCAGAGGGGAAAAGGGAACAGGATCTATATCCTAGGTAACGTTACAAAACAAAAGATTAATCAAACCCTCACTTGAAAACTCTAATGGCCAAGGAACTAAAAAATGTACCTGTAAAAGGCAATATTAATTGAAGAGCTATGGGTAAATATGTAGCTGTTACAGCACAAATACATTTTCCTCCTCTCTGCAGCTACACAGCTTGCTGTGCACACCATGTTCTTCTTCTGAGCTGGGATTATAACTGTCTCTTTGATGCATAGTTGCACAGTGTCTTAGGTCAGAGGGAATCATTGAATCATCCAGCCTGGCTTTCCACCTAACACAAGTCTTTGCATTTCACCCATTTACCTCTACATCGAACCCAGCAACTCGACGTAGGCAATATTTTTTTTTGTCTTGGCCTCAGACAAAAGTTTTTGGGCTCAGACAAAGTATTGCTATCTTTTCTCTGAGGATAACTTCACTTGGTGTCTCAGAACAAGTGGAAACCCTCCTGTGTATCTGCTTTCAAAGGACTGTGAGGTACCAAAAAGGCAGAAGCAAAGACTTATGTTATCCCATGTTCTTGAGCCCTGGTTTTCAAATACACTCTGCTGGTGGCATCAAAGCATCAAAGTCCTCTTCTGCTCCTGCAGGATAGTGCAACAGGCACAGCCACCACACAGGCTTGCCAGACAGCACACTGACACATCCACAAAAGAGTTAAAGCAGCACCACATAAAAGCAGGCAGCAGTGCTAAAAATAGACAACAGTTAAAAAAAAAAAGAAAAAAAGAAAAAACCCTTCAACACATCTTAAATAAATCCATTTATTCCAGGGTTTCATAGAAACCATATAGCTGAAATTGCTACAGGATAATTCCTTATAAGCCTTATAAGAAATGTTGCTGTCCCAGAGTCCCAGTACAAATCCTGGCAAGAATATTGGAGATAACAGATTGGATGCCATGGAAACCGAGACAGACCTAATTTGAGCAGTAACCATTGCTGTTATTTATTTAATTCTGATAAGCCATCTAAATGTAGAATGACTAAAGGTTCCTCTGCACTAAAAATAGAAGGCTTGTAATATTTTAAATCACAAATCTCTTGTGTTTAACAATATTTTGGGCAGCTGACATTAACATTTTGCATGCACTTTTGAAACCTCAAAATCAACTCTGCTCTGGTTTATAGCTTAAGAAGAAGAGTGTCTTGCCCGTTCCTTCTTATACTAACATTGTACATCAAGGATGCCTCCCATCAGCCAGGCTTCTCATGGGAGAGTGGGAGCTTGGATGTCCTTGCTGCCCTCTCGTCCTCCCCCAAGCATAAAGCAAATGTTTGAAAGAAGGCAGAACTGGGCCATAGGAATCAAACTCCTCTTCTCAAACTGATATCAAGGATCTTCTGTGATTGTTTGATTTGAATGTCTCCATAAATAAAACACCTCCTGAGGCATGTAATCTTTGAGCTGGATGACAGCTCCCATCTGTTTTTGCACCCCTGCTTCCCTTTCTTGAGCTGGAGAAGCAAAAACCCAATTTCTGGGGCTTTGGGATTTTGCAATGCTGCCAAAATGCCTGGAAGCAGGGGAGAAGCAAGGTTGCTGTTGGGTTGTCAGTACCACCTGAAGGACCAAATTGAATTTCCTCATGTCTCTGCTATGTTTTTCCTGCTTGTAGTCTTCACTATTTCCACAGCAGGAATAACACCTCCATTTCTCTACTGTTCTGAATTTTAACCTTAAAGTGTAAATGCAGTTGTATTCCCTGGGAGGTTGTACACACCATGTACAACAAATAAAAAAATCCTAGATGTGTTTTGTTTCTTAGACATTGTCTCTGCTTCTTGTGCTCCTAGCTCCGATCAGATCATCATCAGCCCTATTCCTGTCCTTACGCACCCAGTTCCTCCCAGCAGAGTTAGCATTTGCCCTCTGGTGGGGAAGATCCATCAGCTGGAGCATCAGGCACCCGCTGTGCCTCAGCACACCTTCCCCTCAGAAACTTCCCCGTCCTCCTTCACCTGCCTCAGTTTTTCATGTTACCACCTTTTGAGCTGGGAATACATGGTGCAGATGGCAAGGATAAGGCAGCTGCTGACAGCTGCTGTGCTGCCCAGAGAAGCCGAAAACATCAGCTGGGCTAATGAAGCTACGAGGCTGGATCCTCTTGCCAATTAACACCAAACAGTGCTGATTACATCAGTTTAGCAGTGCCAGTCTAAATCAGCTAACGATCCTGGCTATGGCACCTAATGGAAATCTGGATTTTGTACAGAATGGAGGGAAATGACCAATATTCCGTTTCACTTTGCAATTAGCCGAGCTCTCTAACATTAGCCAAGCCTTTCTTGTCTGCAACACAGGGCTGAAGGGTGAGTTGTCA
The DNA here is from genome assembly GCA_026212715.1 of Elanus axillaris. Lineage (NCBI taxonomy): Eukaryota > Metazoa > Chordata > Aves > Accipitriformes > Accipitridae > Elanus > Elanus axillaris. Next base: position 16,825,709 of record JANZLQ010000040.1, read on the forward strand.
GTGTTGTTTTCTTCAATGGTTCAGAAATAGGACTGCAAGAAAGATATTCTAGGCAAGAATCAAAATGAATAAGAATCGCTTTCAGGTTCTGTCACACTAGAGTCAGCATATATTTAGCTTCCATTGCTCTCGTTTACAAACAGGGAGCAATGCTGGGATATTTATAGACTTCAAAGACCTTTTTCAATGGATTGCAGTTCCAAGGGTCTGTGCTGGGATGGACGAGCAGTGATACACTATATTAGTATACCATGGTATAACATTCACTTTATATATGGCACAATAAGACTGGAAATATTTTGAGTAAGTACAGGTTGCAATTACAGCTTTTTACTGTTTTGCTGACTGTGTGCTACAGGACTGTTGCTAGTTTAATGGTTAGCAATTACATTCAGAAGTGAAGGGTTCATTCATCAGTTAGGGTTTAATCTCAAGCATGATATGACTGCACAGTGAATATTCCACAACACGCTGCTCATGTTATCTGGGTGAATGAACTCCTCTTGGGCAGGCTCAAGATGAAGAATCGGATATGGCAGTTTCCTCCAAAAACCTGCACAAGGCTTCTAAGGACCAGATTTTAGCTGTTACAGAAAGAGAAACAGTTTCTAATCCAACTTTCCAAAAAGAAAAAGTTGTAGGGGGTAGAGGGCATGTGAGATCTCACACCCTGGTTAGCGCTCTTTTCTCATTAGAGTCTGCAAAGATGTTCATCTTCTGAAGGGTATCTGACAGCTGCTTTTCATAAAGCAAATCTCTCCTCAGTTATCCAACTAACAGCAAAGAAGTACTTTCTGAGAGGATTTTTGTTCAGGCAGTTTCACGGTGCGATAAAACACTGATTATCCAATTATAATAGGAAGATGTTGAATAATTTCAAACTGAGATTTCACATAATAGACATCAGACTGCTATATTTAGCCACCCAAATCTATACTTAAACTCCTACGTAAAAATGGCCAAACGAAAATCGGCCGTGGGAAGTTGGTTGGTACAGCTCCTATTGTTATTGGTATGAATTTGTTGGTACCATTGCATTTTTCCTTTCTTTTTCTAATCTTCCTCCTCTCTGCTGCTAATCTTCTCCTTACCCACTGTCTTTCTCTGCCTTTTAATAAGGACATGTAAAAACTACATTTGGCTTGGAAGGTGCTTGGACAGCAGCACTTTTGAAAACTTGGACCAAGACTTTGAATGATACACAAAACCCTCAGTGACCCTAAAGAGATGATGTGGTGCAACCACTGTGTGCCCAGCTCCTTCAATCTGCTTTGGAGATCCCATCTACCACCCCCCATCTGTACTGATACCCCACCAGAGAAGTGGTGACTCACTGACACCAGAGAAGAACATGGGTGCCTTATTAACTGATTCCATGAATTATGCATAATACTGTGTCCTAAATTTAAATAAACAAACATGTGACTCTGTGGACTTCAAGGAGCTTGTCTCCATACATACCAGAATGCACAAAATGAGAATCTGGCCGCCATCTGTATAACAACACACTGCTGTTCAATGCCAAAACCTTTTGCTACCCCTTCACTGCTTCAAAGCTGAAGCACTTTCATTACAGTGGAGGACATGGGAAGAAATTGTTAATTCTGTTTAATTCTTGAGCTGCCCTTGACATTCAGCAGAAAGTCATGAGTGTACTGAAACAAGTGTAAATAAGGTTAACACATCAAGAGAATTGCCCCTAAAATTGAAAAATGTAGTCATCTGCTGACAACAATCTATTCTCTCCTCGCAGAGTCATAGCAGGGCCACTGTGACTACAGCTACGGTTGAGTCAGCATTTCCATTATCAACTGCCATTTTCAAGGATTTATACCTTGGCCATTTAAAAAAAAAAAAAAAAAGAGCTCTTGGCTGAAATTTCCATACAAGCTCCTTGGGCCTGACCATGCCCCTGCTCTCCACCTGGTACTATCAGCTGTTCCTGCACAGCACAAGCATGAAACTCTCTGGCACTGAGTTACTGGCCATCAAATCCCTTCACACAACCAGGACCGACAGCTGAAGGGGCAAGAGATCAGCAAATCCGTCCCTGCAAAAACACTGCCTTTGCTGAACATGGATATCAGAAGCCTGCCAGAGTTGGCGAGTTATTCGAGTTAGCTTCCAGAAATTAAGTCTGGCAAATGACTCCCCTACTGTGCTGGGTAGCACCACCACAGAATCAGGCATGTTATTACCTGAAATCACAACTGTTGGGTTTGCAGTCAAAGATTTTCCCTTAAAGACAGCTCTTACGGGGTTTACTGTGTGTTTGACTCCTGCTTGGAGTAGACAGGCAGGCTGACAGCTCCTTTGCAATGAAGTATTCACAAAGCTATTACCAGGTTTTAGAAACTGTTTGTAACAAATTATTCAGCTACACAGGGTAGATCTTCTGCAATGAAGAGATTATTCAGCGACTATCACTTTAGCCACGGGAAGAGGCACTTTTTATCAAAAGGGAGAGCAAAAGAGTAGTCGTGCGCACATCATCTGGCTCACTACCACCCTGCAGAAGCAAAGCGAGTTTCAGCTCAAGATTTATGGCAAGGTTCTCCATCTGGCGCCAAGTCAGACCACAGACTCACTGAACTACATCAGCTGGGTGAATTGAGAGAGCCACCAAATGACACACTGGAAGTTACATCAAGGGTTCACATTAATCACGGCTTTGCACGGCCAGCCTGGCTGCTAAAGGTGACTTCTAGTCATAGAGATGCTCATAGAGACGGTGAGTTAATTTGACAAATTAATTTTAAACTACTAATTCACGTCCTACAAACCGGTTGTGTGTAGTAGTAGCATGCAATAAATACAGCTTAGAGTAGCTTAAATGAAACTGTCTTCGCCAGGGCCAGTTCACTGTGAGTGGGTTATTTTGGTCCTTCTCAATGTTACAAGAGCGTTACAACGTGACCTACGTGTGACCAAGTCCTTCACACACATAGAGGTTAACCTGGGATGGAGAGAGCATTTTTCCATAGCTGTTTCCCCCGTCTCTCCCAGCACACGTCAGCTAACCTGCCTCCTGGGCCGTGGGGCTGCCGGAGCCTTCGCAAGCAGCGATGCCACCTGCCCTACCTGCATCCCCACGCCGGAGGGCTTCTGCGTCTTCCTACCTATGGGCTCTACTGGCTCAGCTGAGGTCTCGGGACGTATTTGAATAAGAACTACCTTGTGTGGTATTGGTTACACAAAGCCTTAATAAGCTTTGTGTTTTCACTGTTTTCTTTGTGCTATTTTTTCCCCGAAGGAGGTTTTATCCCATTGGTTCTCATGCAGTAGCCCTGAGTTACTACATTTTGTTTGCCTCTTTCTTATGTTCTTTCCTGCCCTATGAAGTCTTCAGAACCACGTCCATTCCCCCATGCCAAGTGCTTCTTTTCCTCCTGTAATCCATCGTGGCTGTCACTTACCTTCGAATGACATTCAAATGGAATTGCCATGCTGTCAGGCTAATCAATGCTAATAATATAATTTAAATGACCGACTAGTCTTCAGAGACTGTGTTTAGTTGCTTTATACATTAAAGAAATTCAAAAGAAACACAGTTAAAAGCTGTAGACCTCAGAATGTGTTTAGGTAAATCAGGCACATATAATGTTGACTGGAAAACACCTCACAGCAACTCTTTATGTAAATATTGAGTGTGTCTCAATGAGAAGTATAATTCATCTTTTCTCTGGCTTTTCCTAGCTAGAAACTAAATATTGCCATTGGGATATTTTTAAGTTACATGGAAGAATGAATTTAAGTCTCAATGGGAGGCTTCAACATGGTGAAATACTTAAGCCCTTGTGTAACTTTTAAAGGACACAAATAGTCCCACTGAAGTCAATGGGATTTAATACACATACTTTAGAGCCCAGTTGAATCACAGCCTGAACAAATGTTGGTTTCATCTTACAGAATTGTGTGACCTGATACCCTACTTCCAGCCATAGCCCAGCGCTGCTGACTACTCTCTCTTGCGCACAGCCTAAACACTAAACCCAAATCCTGTCTCGCTTGCAGCTTAACAGGATTCAGTTATTTTAAAGCCACGTTCCCCAGACATCTTATCTTTTTACCTCCTCTATTAGAAGTAACACTAGATATGGCTGTTATAAAATTAGATTCCAGGGGAAACTATTTGCCAGTCCATTTACTTTATGCACTTGTCAATCATCAATGTATCATCACTGTCATTATACGGTGGGTCCTACTGTCTATATCTGATAGTACTCTCCTGCAGGTTTTTTTCTGTCACCAGCATGTCCCTGCACAGCAGCAGGAGGCACAGCAAAGAATTAAAACACAAACACACTGCTGTAAGGACATGAAACCCGCCGGAGCTCTCGGGGCAGAGGTTGCAACCATGTCCAGGGGTGGACACGGTCCTCATCTAACTGGGAGGGGTGTCACCGGTCACACTGGGAGCCTATACGCTGTCCTAGACGGTGCTAAGGAGAGGGAGGGTAAGGACAGGGTACCATGCCACCCATGTGGCAGTCAGGCTCCCAGCCACTGCAACCCCCGGTGGGACCTCCCTCCGGCTCAGCATCCATCCCTCTATCTCATCCCAGGTGGATATCAGGCAGGGCCAGGCGCGGGGGTCAGGGGAGAGGCAACAGCACACCCATGTCCCTCGCGTGGCCTCCTCTGCCTCCAGCGTCCGTCCTTCCACCGTACGGGTGCGGAGGAGGAGCGTGGACCAGGGTGCCTGCTCCATACGATCCACCCAGGGGCGTCAAGCTGAGTCCAAACGCTTGTCATCCAGATCACAATTTAGCCTTACGTTCTAAGCAGGTTTGGGTCTGTGGGCTATAAACACCTTTAAAAATGGGGAAGAGGAGGTGAAATCTCTCCCAGGCAGAGGAGAAAAGAGGTGATTTAAATATTAAACTCTCCTTGTCTTTGAAAGGGTTAGATGAGCCTACAATCGAATTTTCTCTGTAGGCAAAGTTTCTCTGTAGCCTTCAAGCCAGCAGCATCAAAGAGAGGTTTAACAGTGGACAACAGAATCTCACAGCTGTGTCAGACAAGAAGCTTCATCCTTACCCTATATAGAAGGTTTTCCAAGCTTCTGTTACCAAAAAGGGAACAGGCAAGCTGAGCAAACCTGTTTGCTTGCCAATTTAAGGATTACAATTCAACTGAATGCTATGGCTCTGTACACCAAAGCAACTAAAATATTGACAAGGCTACTTCCAGGACTGATAGAGTTGCTAAAAAAGAACCACAGTAAATAGGGCAATTGACTGGAAGCTAAAATGGTCTATGCTTTCTGGGCTAAAAATTCCTTCAAAGATATTTATTAATTCATTATTCAATGATGACGTGCATAGTGCTGCGCACACTTAAACATGAGGCACTGCTGTAACTGCTTCTTGAAATTCTGATCTGCCTAAAATATTTAGTCCATTTTCATGCTAATTAAGGAGCAGTCAAGAAGGGGAGCCATAGGTCTGCGAGAGGAAAAACAGATCTCGAAATGAGACTTGCTCCTTTGACCCTTCCCTGAAGCCAAAATCTTACATGACCTTACAAACACTCATATATTTTAGCCATTTGAAGCAATCACAGCTACAGGACAGATCACAGCCTGCACAGGTCAAGAAGTGAGGTATGTCAGCCACGGTCAAGCATTAGAGGTGAGATATAAAATGCAATGCAACAGCTATCAAAAGCAAATCAAGCTACTTGGAGCCTGCTGTGTTCCCAAGCTAGTCTCTTTTGCTACTTCAGTACTGATAATTGTACATCTGGCAGCAAGGATTTGAGCACAGAAGCAGCTCTCCAGTCATTTCTCAATTGCAATTGTGACTGGAGGATGCCAGAGCTGGCTGACCAGCTGGGAAACAGCAGTTTTTGCCAACAGGACCAAAAGACCAATCTTTCTGAACACTGTGATATTATTACTCTTGAGTTCCAGGTTTTGGGGGCTCACGATTTTCAGCTCTCCATTGCATTTCTCCATCTGTTTGCCATCCCACCCACCCTCTTCCTCAGGCAAGAGATAAACTAATGCACAAAGAGCCAGGGGAAAGAGAACGAGGAGCTGGCAGCTGCAACCCAAATCCCAAGGTTTGTGATTACAACAATTGGGTTTGGACCCAATCTAATAATTGAAGTAGCATTTGTTTAGACAGTGCATTTCTTAGGGTTTCCAAGGCTGTTCCAGACAAATGTTCCTCCTTGGCTGACAGAAGGAGATTGACCATAGCATTGCAGCAGATCTTGCTGGAGGTTGCCAAATCATGGTACAACATGGGAACTGCAATCTAAAGGACCATGGTAGAGAGGAGGCAGAGTTCCCATTTCATTTTACCTAGCAGGCTGAAAGCAATGTTCAAAACGTTGCCCAGAAAATGTTGCCTAGAGAAACTGGCAAAATGGGTAAAACAAAAGAGAATGATGTCTGGGAAAGCAGCTGCTGTGTTACAGAGAACACTGCCCTAAGAAACTCTCTTTTTGCAAATACATATTCCAGCATTTCACAGTTCAAGTGAAAGTGCAAGGAGAAATACCCCAAGAGACATTGCTGCAGTGAACTAGTACAAAGAGACTCCAGAGAAGAGAGAGGCAGCTGCATCTTCCTAGGTTACTGGATTCCTAGAGCAATTCACAAAGAATATGAAATGGATCTGGGTGACTCTTCCCACGTGCACAAGTTTCATGAGCACGTTCAGGACTTCTTCCTGCTTTACTACTCTGTTGTCATTGAGAGGCACCAACAACACTTTGGCGATACCTAGTCCTCCACGCAAAAAAAAAAAAAAAAAAAAAGAGGCAGAAAGGAGTTCTCCTAGAACCAACCCTGACTCATCCTACTGAGTCAGGCAATCATTCATTCAAGTTTGTCTGATAACTTTGAATCTCCAACTTTGGATGGGTACACAGATCTTTTCATTGACAAGTGCCAGAAGTTAACCCTCTACCCACTCATTTAAAAACCATGACCTCCTGATGACAGTTCCCAGGAACTCGCACTGCCTTTAGGAGCTATAACTGATTCTTGTCTTCACTGTGGTCTGTAGACCGCTTTGAGCTCTGAAAGTGTATCTGTTTGCATAGGAACTCAGAAAGTACTTAATATCTGCAACTCATCATTTGAGCTCTGATTCTTCTCTCGGATCTCCAAATAAATGTCATATGATCCCCTAAAAAGCTGCCTGACTGCCACCCACCAAAACTGACCCCATTGAATCTGAGGGATTTCACTGCACTTTCATTTTGCTGGTACTGTTCTGCCAAATGAAATTTCTAGCGGCAAATTACATTTGAGAAGATGTGCAAATATTTTAGGTGTACAATCAATATGCTGTAGATGACAAATTACAAAGTAGGAAAGGAATAGCTGGCCATAAAGCATGGCTTCAATGCTGAATTAAGAAGCCTAATAAAGTGACAGCTACCATCATGCAACATAGACATCTGATTCACTCTGCCAGCGAGTGCATTATTTCAAAGCAACATTATATGGTATTTATCTTAGCCTATTCATCAGCTCCCATCAAATCAAGAGTGTCCCTACACTACAGATTCTCTATCCTTGTGAAAATTGAAAGGCTAAGAGATGAAAGTTACATTATGGATAATGCAAAAATATATGCCAATTATCTGTGTATGGAGAACTTCCTCTGCAGTTTTGAAAGCAGTGGTCTGCATAAACCAAGCAGTGAATGACACATGTTATGATGCAATAGGCATGTGGGGAAAGCACTTTGCAATGTTTTAATAAATATTTTCCTATTAGAGTATGATCCGGATTTTTAAAATGATCTGACTAGTACAATCAATCAGATGCTAGAGGAAATGTCTGTTCTCATCCTCCTGGTGTTCCCAGGATACCCTGACTCTGCCGTGCCTCTGAGTTAAGGCAGGCATGCTGGTGCTTAGCGTGTTGGCAGTGTGTCTACTCCAACTTGCCTTCCCGTGCCCTTGAAGGGAATTATGCTTTTGACTTGTATTTGCTGAGAAGGTTGAGCTTTTGCAGAGGATACAGCACAGTGCTGCCCTTTTTCTGGAGCAGGCATTTTGTTTGTGCTGTATTGAGTCTGTTGAACTGCAAATCCATCTGATTACCTGGGATGTTAAGGCATTAATAATACTCTTCTATAAAGCCTGGCCTACAAGTCCAAGTCTAGTCTGACAGTAAGCTTGCACAGACATCAGCAGCAGTTATAGCACGCCCTCTGCCTATTTCCACAGCAGCCCTTGGTAGGCAGCCCTGGCATAACTTTATACAGAATTACAAATGAAATTTAGGAACTTACCTTTCCCAAGGTAACAAAAATTCACACTCCAAGTCTTTACCTACAGCCTCAAACCTTTCCCCAACCAGGTAGGTGTGTGCTAGTCCACAGCTCCAAGATTTGATGCTTCCCTTTCTCTGGAATAGGGAAAGAAGGAGGGTGGGGAAACGCTGAAGGAACCCATGATGCACATAGGCACCACTCTGAGCTTGTCAGAAGATCCTAAAAGTGATTTAGGAACCTAACTAGCAGCACTCGTATTTCACACACACCAGTGAGAGTGGTAAAAAAGTCCTCAGCTTAGGACATCTGAAGAGCTGTGGAGAGACCAAAGCCACCGAGAAGAAAGCTCCAGCCATTTGCATCACCTGCGATCACAGCCCTTTGGGAGGTCTTCCCCTTGCAGCTTACTATTTTCACCACTCCAGGAAGAAGCATAAGCAAAATTGGAGATTTTTGCCTAGAGAATTTTTCCCCAAATCAGTCAATCTATAGTAGTTGACCCCTAAATTTATCATCCTCCTCCTCAACCTTGGTTTTGGACAAGGGCCAGCCCAACCAAGTCTGCTGTCTTAGGAGACTTCCCATGCATTTTTCTGACTGACATTACATGAGTCTTGCATTTCCTTCTCCTATCTGTGGCGGCTGGTGGAGGTGAGGGCTTAGTTTGTGGCCATCACTACATGATTTTTATATCTAGAAGTACTGAGGTGAGTGTCATGCAACTAGATTCAGAGGTGTTGAAATGAGATGCAAAGAGGCATTTGCCTTAAGAATTTGATGGAGCAAGGTATTACTCCCTTTCAAGTATGAGAAAAGCAGATGGGTTTTGAAGTCTGCTCCTCTAATGGAGGAAAAGGTGCTGGAATCTGGCTGTTTTGAATCAGAGAGAATAAAACAGACAGTAAAAATGAGTGTGAATGAATGATTGGCCTGTCTCTCTCCTACATAAAAATACCATTAGCTCATTTCATGTGCCACATGTTATTTACTGACTGGGTCGCAGAGAAGCCTGTGTTCTCCACCCCAAATGCTGCTGCTGAATGCACAAATGCTTTTTCCAGAGGGTAGACTGAGGCAGGAGTGGCTCTCCCCAGCAGTAGCTAACACAGTTACTGGGGTCAAACGTCTATTTAATCTGCAGTGGCAGCAGGCAAACAGTGTATACCAGCACCTGAAATCCTTCTCAAAACAGCCTCAGACCAAAACACAGCAGAGGTGGTACCAGCTCTGAGCCAAAACCTTGCCCTGTTCATGTAGGAGTGGTTGTCCCACCAGCCCTAGGAGTTTTTGTCAGTCTAGGTATGAACTTGGGCAAACTTGCAAATCTCAATACTTTATCCCTGACAGACCCCACGTTGTCATCAAGAGTCAAGAAAACAGGGAGCGTAGTAGTCATGCCAGACACACAATCACTTCTGAAGGTCCAAGAGCAAGACAAAGAGCTGCCGTGGTCACCTGAGTGGTTCCCAGCAGGGAAGCTATGCTGTGAACAAAACCAGCCCCCTCCGAGATGAGGTCTCTGGTTTACCTGCTGCTCTTAGGGGTAGGCTGGCAGGGAGGCACAGAGAGGAATCCTGCTCAGGCCCTCTGCCTGAGCCTGCTTGGGGTTTTGAAAGAACAATTTTGGTAATAAAGACAGACAAAAGCAGCCTAGCTAGTAACTGAGCTCTCCAAGAGACCTAAGCTCTCTACGATATGACAAGTATTGTCAAAGGCAGAGAAAAAGGATCATGTTGTGAACATCCCAGCAGACCTGAGCCTCAGCAGAACTGGACATCTGTCCAATTCTCCAGTAAATGCCATGCCAACTGTCTGTGGGGTTTCCTATCAAGCAAACAGGGACAGGATCACATCCTTCTCTACCCAAGGAATGGCAGAGACCTTCCCTTACCAGGGGTGCATAGAGCAGTTGCCATTTTGTTAGATGTGACAGTGCTAGAAGCCTTGAGCTGCACCCTTTGGAGCTGAAGAGGCACTCCCAGGGTGAGAGGGATAGACCTTTTCTATCCCGGGACAAGGGGAGACAACACAACTCCTCAGTACCCGGGGATAGGACTGTGCATAAGACACCAGCCAGAATGGAGTGCAGTCCAAAACCTTTCCTCCTGCATTACAGACAAAAATAAAAAGATCCAGCTGAAAAACATTATTCAGCAAATAAGACAGGCATCTGGGATTCTGTGTGAATTTCAAGACTGACTGAGGCTGGCTGAGAAGTAATGTATTTAATTATTGAGAAACCAAGACAAGGCTGATTCTGCTGCGGTCCAGCCCAGCTGTCTCCCCAACTGTGTCTGGGCTGCAGAGGAAGGCGAGAGCCAGGGGACTTGGCGCTGGGTCCCACGGGAGTCCTGCCCCCCCAGGCATGGACCCTCCTGATGGAGCCTGCACGTACAGGAGGCACCCAGAAAAGCCGGCGCTCCTGCAGTCCACCACCACCACACATACCATCGGACACCTCTTTGGGGAGATGCAGTTTTGCATGATAGGTTCGACATCACGACATCAACATCCTCGTTACAGAAACTGCTGTTGGTTTGCTCCATCTCCTGTGTGCTCAGGCTGGGGCCAGGGCCTCCAGGCAGCAGCTGCAGATGCAAACAAGCCAGCAACAGCGACCATCGGCAGCATTTCACCAGGAGCTTCGCATCCTCCTACTGCTTGTCATTTCTGATTTTGCAGCCCGCTGGCCCAGACCGTTTGCATCCATTGTCTCTGCAGAGTGAGGACAGAGCCAAGCTTTCTGTCACAGAACTTTGCAGGCTCAGAAAGCAAGCTTCTTCCCTTGTCTTGGTAGCACTGGAGGAAATTTAGCATGCTTCCACCTTGCTGTTCACTACTGAAAGGCAGTGGTCACCTGGGGTCAGAGCTGACCAGCTAACTTAAGAGCACAGACAGTAAGATGAGGCTTCATATAAGGGGCAATGGAGACACTGCCCAGTTCGATGGGCTAACCTTCCAATTTAGAATCAGAGGCATCTCCCCACAGAAAATGATCTGTTTCCTCCATAACCACCCAGGAGGTGTAGAGATATGCAGGAAGTAAAGCAAATCTCATTGCCTCTGGGAATTTGCAATGTGAAAACAGTATGAAGCCTAACTCCGATATTCACCCATGTTAATGCAGAACAGAGGTCAACCAGCAATCCAGCTTCAACCAAAGCAAGAACTCTTAAAAAACAGGCTCCTGACTCCAGCAGTACAGACGTATTTATTTATAGAAATAGAAAGTTTTAGGTTTTTCAAAACATTTCTCAGTAAATAAGGCCTTGGGTTCTACTGCATGATAAGGGAACATCAGGAATAAAAATAGGTAGAGAGCCCTAGGGGAAAGAAAGAAAAGTGAACATTAAATCTGTTTGTGAAAATGCTTTTCCTGTAAAATAATCTCTTTAAAGCACATTGGCAGCAGTTCATTCAGCAAAAACCAGCAACCTCAGGAATGGACAATTTTTGGAAAGATAATTAAACAAGAGGTCAAAACACATTTGGGGAAGCAGGTATGGCAATTACTTAGCCTCGATGCTTAAGAGTAGCTGAGAGGCAAATTTATACAGCACCCTTCTGGGCAGTTTAGGCTTCCGTTTTCCAATTCCAGTGGCTTAACTGCTTCTAAACTAGCTAATATCTAACCTACAATGAAACAGCCTTTTCCCCTCATAGCTAGACTAAAAAGACAACCTGAAAGGCTTCTCATACTGTGGGAAGCTGACACTCAAAAACCTATCCAGACCTTTGACCTCCCCCCATTCTGATCCAGGCTGTCTTTATGTCACATTTAGCCTGAGAAACCAGATGCAGCCACCTTGATGCCCATCAGAGTTTCCATCTGCATCGAGGGAAACCAGCTAGCTATAAGTGTCCTTCAGTGACTTTTGCCATAGAAAAGATTTCTGTGCCCAGGCAGTTTAATAGAGGGAAGAAATGTGGAGCCCAACAAATGGAGAGATGCCATTTGCCAAGAGCACAGGAACCTGCACCAGTTCTGGTCTCAATGAGCAGACTCTCAGCTACTTCTAGACACCAACCACTTGCAAAGTCAATGCTGACTTTGCTTTGAGCAAGAGGTCTCCCTTTCCATGAGATCGCTCTACCCGACAGTTACGAAGAGCCTACATGGTATTGCAAAAATGCCCAAAGAAGAAAACAACCAGCAGGAGGGTACTCAGTAGCAATTTGCCTTTTGCTAACTGGAAAGTGGGAGATGGTCCAGGACACCCAAGCAGGTCATTCCTGAATGCACTTGTAGGGAGATGCATCCTCCACCCCCAGTGCCTGTGATGGCACAGCACCGGCACTGGAAAGGCACGAGAGGAGCTCCTGCCCCTTCCTCCTGATGCAAGGGACGAAGACTTGAAGTCAGCTGGGGAAGAGCAAAGAGGAAAATGGCAGATGGGAAATAGAAACTAGCACTGCAGTCACAGTGCCTTCACCAGTTGTTAATTAGTCCTGCTACCTTGACATAGCTAAATCACTGAAATAACAGTGGTTCCATTTGGGAGCCTATTTGGAGGCCTCAGGGCTGGGTTTTGTGGCTCTTCATGGAGGTGTAATAACACAACACCTTTTTGTATTGCACAGAGAAATGTACTTTGAATCACTCCAAGCTATCAAGCCAGAGCTGAGCCTTCACATTTGCCTTATTGCCAAGAAACATTCAGCTTCCCCCCCGCAACAGTTATATACATCACAGCTTTGATCTCAAGGGGAATGAGTACAAGATAGATGACTCCCTGATGGTTAATAATGAAGGCTTAGGTGGGAGCACTGGGCATCAGGTAATGCTAGCTGCTAAATGGGCTGCCTGCTGTAGAGGCAGTAGACCAAAATACTTGACCTCGTCTTCCCCAAGGCACCTGCCATTAGTCCCGGATGCACAGCTTGCCTTGTGTTGCCAGTCAAGAAGATAAACCCATGAACACCAGCCTCTGCAGAGCAGCAAAGTGAAGTGGTGTTATGCCAAGAAAGGCAGGCAGGATGATTCAGAGTTGCTTTTAAATTACAGGCTTCCTTCAAAGTGGCAGCCATCTGCAGTCACACAGGCTGCAAGACAAGTGCCTAGGGGAGACAACTCTGTTTCTTTACTAAACGAAGTGGAAGAGGCACCTTACTCACTCTCACCCTCTCTAATTACTACTGTTGCCATCAATTTTTAGGCCTGAATGTTGAGTAAGAAACAGAATTCTAATTTTAAAACTGTCCTCGGTTCTTCGCTCTGTGCAAAGTCAATGTGAAACAGAAAAAAAAAATCTAACCTAAAGCTTTGATCCTGCAGATGCTCATCACCTTTCGCAGACACCCACGTGGTGGAATGTGTTTCTGTCTCCATGATACTTCTTGAAGCCATGCAATTTTCCCCAGACTGTTAGATTTCAGGTGTTCAGAAAGAAGTGGGCCAACCTCCAGGACTTAATTCAGAGATTTCTTGGGATTTCTCCCCTGGTACAAGGTGAAAGAATTGCTTTCATCCTCCAGCCTAAACTGCATAGCTAGAGCCACAGGTCTTCCCAGTACATCATTTTTTTAATTGCACATCAATGCTAAATGCAACTAGACTTCCCCAGCAATGGTACTTGACTATGACCTCTGGTATCGTCCCAGTGACCGTTCACTTTTATTTCTTGTGTGAAGATGCTTCTCTTCAACTTCCAGGATCTCGTTCGAGTTTTATCTACTACATTGAAAAGGTTCCCCTTACTTTTTGATCCAGGTGTGGAAAGTTAAGACTTGCTTCTGTTAACACAAATCTATTACTCTAATAGCTAAGCAAATTGCTCAGGTTTCTCAATAAGGCATGTTAATCAATCCTTCTATTATTTTGGTAAATCTTCTTAGAGGAGACCCTGATTAACCCCAACCCTTTTTGAACTGCTGACCTAGGTGACTCTTCATATAGCAATGATATTAGCAGAGGCAATATCCCCTTCCCAGACTATATGTGCTCAAAAACCACACTAGCATTTTGGCTACAGGTGAACTCATATTCAGCATCTTTTTCCACTGGCCATCTTTTGCCATCTCTCCCCATGGCACTGTCCTGACTTGTGAGCTGGAATCTCGTTGCCAGTGCCATTCCCAGTGAGCTGATAAGTATCATGGAAAGGGAGAAAAAGATGAGCTCTGGGGAGCACCCACAATACTAGCAGCTAAGGACCATTAGTTAGGCAGTTTTAAATCCATCTAACACACAATATTCATTTTCATGCTCTCTAGTTACTTAATATGAAGGGCTCTGTGGTACAAAATTACTTGTCTTGCAGAAGTCTGTGTATATTCTGTTGTATCAACCCGAGTGTTTTCATCAACAAAATTTGCAATGTCACCCCCAAAATACTATATCAAGCTCCTTCCCCTTTCCCTTGACCCACAGTGGTAAGAATGAAGGAAATTTTTCTTCCTATAATTCACTATTCAGTCTAATTCTTTGAGATTTCTTTCAGATAACATCAACGGTCCATAAAATTTGTGATTCTCTGTATACATTCAAAATTCAACTAGTTTAGTCACTGGTTTGTTTGCATTAGCTTGAAGCATAAACACCAAAGACTTAAAAGCATCCCTATTCTGAGCAGGTTAAAAAAAAAAAAAAAGACAGAAAAAGAAAACAGCAACAAAAAATAACTCTTTCCCTCTGCATCTAACATGCAAGCCTAAATTAATTTTTATTTCAAAGCACTGGCTGTTTCCTGCTATTAAATGTACCACAGAGGCTCTAGGATAGAAGACTACAGAGATCTGCCATGACACCGTTCTGTGTAGCGTAAAAGGAAGAAACGGCTGAGACTCCTGGCAGATTATTCACATGTTTAAGCATCAGCAGAATGAGGCTGCATCAGATTTGCAGGATGGCAAAAACAATGGAGAGAAATGATGCTTACTTGTGGCTCTGCCCAGGCTTATTTTTCAGAAGGGCTTGTTTTAAAGTTTCCTTTTATTAGAAAGAATTCATCAACGAGATATGCCTAATGTTAATCATGTATGTCAGATTCTGCAGAACATTTACATATCTTTGGGTCTGTGCACACTTCTACAGAAAGACCCCCACTGGAATAAGTCTTTGATCAGGCTGTAATGCTGTTTCTACTCATAGAGGTGAATCAGCAACAAGCTCAGCTCACTGAGCTTTTATTTCTACAGCTGAGGACCAAAGGCCTCAAAGATATGCAATCAGCTCCACTAAAAGATCAGAAGTAAAGGACTGAGGGGCTCTGGAGCTAGCTGCAAAATCAAAGAGATATGTTCCCATTTCGCTTCTGTTTCATTTTGGAGATCACCTTCAGGGACTTGGACCATTTCTACAATTGGCAGTGGGTCTTTCCACCCAAGAAACTCTCCCTTTAATGAGCATAGGGCAGAAGCCTAGGAAAACCTTGGGCTTTGTGGTCATAAGTGTAGTTGTGTCCCCTCCTGCCCCAGTCCCAGGGTGCCTACTGTCCCATCCAGTTGCTTTTAACAGGTTTTGCTTTTAAGCTTTTTTTGACCACTTGTTCCCCACCTACCCACTGCTGCTGGGCAGTTCCCAAAATCTTCCGTTGCTCTGAGGCAAGGAACTTGTCTCTCAATTCTAGCTCAGATTTATTTATGACTGCTTTATACTCTTCCATTCTTACATCACTGTTTCTTTCCTCCTGCAGAACACAAAATTTAGATTTAAAAAGTCAAACAACAACAACAAAAACCCCAACAAGATCTTGTCTCAATCTTGTAATCTCCAGCCTGCAAGCTATGTGCATGCTGGCAAGATGTAGATTTGCTCTTTTCTGCAGGTATGCATTTTGTAGTTTTTAAGAGGAAACCAGGGGGGAAAACTGATACGGACATGAAAAATAAATGTCTGTACCAAGCTCAGCTTGCTTAGGGTTCTACAGAGCCTGTGTTGGGAAAAAGGTGTTACTCAGATTTAACTCTGAATAAGTTACCTTCTGGAAGGCTTAAATTCCTTCTCCAGCTAAAAAGAAAGTTTCCCCCTTCTCCAGGCAGAACCACTGCTCAGTGGTGTTGGTTTTGCAGGAAGCTGCTGGCAGAAGGAATCCAAGACCAGCCCTTTCCTTGCTGGAGTACACAGGGAGAGGTCTCCTCCCGAGAGACAGGGCTGGGAGCATGGGGATTTTGTCTGCAGGAGTTCTCACATGTCAAATTGCAAGCAAGTAGAAGTCATGGTTCTACGTGGGTAATTGATATTTAAAGCTCCCAGAGGTTGGATGCAATGCATGAATTTCAGGGCTACAGCAGGTTTCCCTACAATGTACTTCTTTCCCAAATTACTTCCCTTCTGGTATGTTTTAGCTTTAGCAGCACACATTGCAATTTGTTTGCCTCTGATGAGTTTGCTGCTGTCTAAACAGCAACAATGAAGACACAAATGGCATTTAGAACTTTCACTAGACAGATTAGAGGCATTAATTAAAACTCATTTGATTTCAGGCACGATAATTTGTTTTCTTTCATTCTGCCATCAACAGTTTGGGTGCCACCTTATCTTTTGCAATGAAGCCTAAGTGCAGCAGCCCTTTTAGCTGAAAGCTCAGTTATCAAGAATCTCTTGTTTTCTGGCACCAGAGAGAGGGAAGCGGGGCCATTCAGAAGGCAAGACAGAGCGGATGGCTTCACAGGCTGAACTAGAGACTTAGGAGGGAAGGTTGAATGTACATTGCACAAACCAAGTTAAGTGGCTTAGCTGAAGACAAGGTATATTACCTAGCTTTATATTTGCTTATCTATAAACCTACACACTTGTGAGAAAGTCTTACCTCATTTAATGGATAATATTTCCTTTTATCAAGCTTTTTATTGCTGCACTTCCCAGAGAATAACAATTCAGTTATATAGGGTAGCTTTAATACATGAGAGGAACGCACCATGCCCTGTAGAGACCCTCCAAAAACACTGCTGGTCTTATCATAACAGGCTTAGCCTGAAAGAAGAGTCAGGGAGCTGGATTCCAGCTCTAGAAACTCTAGAAAACCAGAGCTCTCTGTCCCAGTTAGAAAACCAGAGCTCTCTCCTAGCCTGGCTTTATCTGACACTTTTTCATTGCACTGTCATGGGCAGGCTGTTCTACTGTCTCCATCTCCTCTTCCTCTTCTCTGTGGGTTCTTGGCAGGGAGGTTGGTACAGATGATCACTGTGAAGTACTTATTTCCAGCATTGAAGGGGTGCATGCACACACACAAAAATTCAGGACTTTCCCATAAGAGTACCTTCTTAAACATTCACTACTAAGTGATTAAAACAAACTCGCATGGTCCTTCTAGCTATGGTTAACCCAAAAACCTTTACAGAAGATAACTTTGCAGAGATTTACAAATGAGACAATTTTCTACCAAGAGATAATTTTCTTTGGGAACTCACATTTTAAATGAAGGTTTTCATCATTCCCCTCTTCCCAGGAGGTACCAAGCAGCCTCCCAGGCAAAGCAATGCCAGCTCCACGTGCACTCACAATTCAGGGGGTTCTTTTCCAGCTGAAAACTTGATGCAGATTAAATTTGAAATCTTGTTCAATAATCACATCTTTCTTCACCACTGTTTACTACTGCGTAGAGAATTATTTAAAATTTTTTAAACTTTTTTTCTTGTTTTTTAAAGAAAGAACATGTAGAGGTAGTTCAATCAGTGCACAGGCAGATAAAGTTTCCTCAGATTTCCCAAACCTCAAGTTATTATCCTCCGAGATTACAACAGGCTGTTTCCTACATAGCTAAAGCAAGGGAAAAACAAAACTTAAAATAGAACAGTAAGCACCCAAGGGCCCCACGTCTGCAAATGAAGAACATGAAGCACATGAAGAACTCAATTTAGGGAGCAACTTGGTAGATCCACCCAGAGAAATAGCACCATTGCTCCTACAAGGTCAAGCCATGAGAAAGAACCACAAAATTTGTAGGGCAAAGGAGGTTTCAGGGAAGAAGCAAAACCAAAACTCATTTCTAGCTGTACTATATGGAAGGCAAAAGCGCTGATTGTTTTTCCAAACACTGTAATCTGACTTGAAGGCCTTCTGTAGAAAAGGCATTTGCTCTTCATTTTTAATCAAATGGATTGTTTTCCTCCTTGGAATGGGGCTGAGCCTTTTAACATTGCTGCAGAGCAGAGACGCTGCTAATAAATATTTAAAGACTCAAAGCTTTAAGTGAAAAGAAGGATTTGTTGGATAATATTTCACTTTCCTTAAACTGTTTGTTCACCATTAAAATTGAAAATTTTAATTTTATGGTGATTGCTCAGAGACCTGATGTTCAGACACTTCCCCAAGAAACCCGAGAGCCAGGAAGGCAGTCTATAAATAACTGCCTTGGAAATAAACTTCTGTGAATTGGACATAACCCAGATCAGATTTTCAAGCGTGTTGTAAATTACCCACAGCCAGAGCATAGGTCAAAAATGTTTACTAGCATTGAGCTTCTTTCCTCAGATTCACCTCCCAGGAGTATTCTAAACCCAGAGCAGACAATGGGCAGGTCTGAGGTTCCGTTCTGCTTGCCCTCAGCCCCAGGTGGTTATTTATTCCTGTGCTGACACAGCAGTATTCCCTCCTGGCCTTGCACTAGTGCAAATGTTCATAACAACCAGAAGCATCATCTGAATTTTCTGTTATATTAATACTGAAAGGATTGCTTGTCATTAAGGGCTGCTTACGATTAAGCTGACTTGAAAAGTACTACAATAGCCTTAGAGAAAAGCAGGAGAGCAGAATTACACGGGGGGAGAGAAGGGAGAAAGGGAAAGGGAGGGAGGGGTTGCACCATCGCTCTCCCGAAGAGGAGACAGAAGGAGCTGACAGATCTCCTCCCTTAAAGGAGTGGAGTAGCGGCTATGTGGGATAACACATGTTGGTTTAGGTGCCATTTTGTACCACAGTAATTTAGCTCCAACACAGGCTGTCTCTGTCAATGGAGGGTGACCCAGCAGCACTGCCAGTGTCTCCTGGGGAGGTTGACTCCGGTCACTTGCTCAAGGCACAAATACTCGTTGGCTTTTATGGATTAGTGCCCGAACTCCCCCTGAAGTCTTGACTCCATGAGTACATGTCTCTATTCATTTTTTCCAGACTGCAAGTAATTAAAGTTGTTGATTTATAAAGTCCCACCTCCCTGATCCCTATCTGCTGCGCCCATTGTGAAGCTCTCCTTGGGCACAAACAGTCCCTGCTCTCATGTCTGTGAAGCTCTCAGTATGCTTCAAACACCGCAGCAAACCAATCAGAGAAAATATTAGGAAAAAAAAAAAAAAAGTGGAAACCATACAGAGGTGTTGACCGGGCTAAACTGCTGAGGGAAGGATAGGTCCTCACAGGTTCATGGCACAAACTACCAATGGGGTTGGCGTGATGACCGTGAAGTACTGCCAGCTGCTTTGCTCACTAGCCTGGTTTTATCCAGGGACGGAGACAGCCAGTGCTATCATGCCAGACTCCCAGTCACAGAGCTTTGCAGCAAGGTGGCCCGTTAACAGACGGCCAAACCCACAGCCCCATTCCAGTCAATCAAACTGTGCTGGCATGAAGGCGTGGCAGAATTTGATCCTAAATCTACAAGATCATCAAGATGAGGTCAGTACCTGAGCAAGGCAAATTGTGTTCCCGTCCTGCGTTCCTTACATGTTGCAGCCTTAGCTGGAAAGCTCAAAGCCTTGAAGAGAAGGAACACTCAGGCCCATGTTCATTTATAGGAAGAGCATACATAGCACTTACCTGTCAAATCAGGACTCATAGCTGGGAGCTGTGATGCTTTTTAGAGCGAGCACACACCACAAACTCCTCATGTTTCCATGAGCTTGACACAGCTTTAAAGATAAAAAGCTGATGTGAAGAAACATCCATCAAAAACCCTTGGGAGATGCTTTTTGTGATTTCTAAGATAATCCTCTGCAGTTTCAAGTTATGATCTAAGCCTGAGCTGTGGAACTCATGCATTTTTTCAAAGAGACAAGCCTAATTTAGAAAGAGTGTGTCATATATTAGACATCGCATCTTTCAACTGGTTGTATTTCCATGCATGTGAGATATTTCACTTGATTTAAGTAGTTTACAATGTGCTTCAACTCAAACAGCATATCCATAGTTAGTCATACAACCTTAATTGTAAAGAGGACTAGCCAGACCAAGACAGAGAAACTTCCTAAGGTAAGATAAGGATGCTTCTTTTTAAGATTGCTTTGTATAAGCTTAAATGCAAAACTCTCAGGACATTTGCAGTACAGTTTAAATTACCAACTTCAACTCAAAGTTCAACCAGTGCAAATCTGCTGAAGCACCATTGCATTCTGTACAGTCACCTCAGGTTCCAGCCCTCATCTGCCCCTTTGCACCCTACTGTCCATCCAGCCTCTTATTATCAAAGCTCCCAACATCTTCTGAAGAAAGCACAGGCCTGACACAGCAACTCTACAGACACCAAACACGTATGGACAGTGAGGTGTCATTTTCCCATTGCACCTGGAGCATAGCTTTGTACATCCCAGTGGAGTCAACACAGGGAGGAAGGCACTTCAAAGCCCAGCCATATTGCCAGTGTCTGACCCTTTTGGTCTCTGAACCTCTAGAAGTACCTCCTTCCTGCAGCTACAGAGTCTGTGGTTCCAGACTTGGCAATTCAAGTTAGGAGATTAAATTCCGAAAGATGAACCCGAGCTTCTGTGCCTTCTTAGCACCCGAGACTGGAAAGCCCACCTGCAAACAGTCATGGCAGATCTTTATGTCAGCAGGTTCCTTCCTCCATCAGGGAAGTGACTCCACTGCACACCAGTGAAAATCACCCCTCTGAAGCAACCACTGGGTACATAACTACCATCCTTCTTGTATTTTCAAATTAGTGCCCAAGTTGTGCAGAGGAGTTTGGCTAGTTCTCTTGGTGAATTTGGCTGCAAATTAACCTTCATAGCAGAGCACTGTTGGCTTTGTTAGAGCTGGCAAGTCAGCGCATCCAACCATCCATTAGTGAACGCTGCTAGCGAGAAAAATATGCCAGGCCACTAGGTCAGGGGAACAGAAGAGAAAACCCAAGTAGCTCAGACCAACTAGAAAGGCCAATTCAGTCTTAATTCAGTCTTAACTATGCCTCACATCATACACCTCTGACAGTCCTGGGATTTCAAGAGAAAATTGCAGTGTCTCCCTCTGGAACCAGAGCAGTGGTTTCATCCATCATATCTGCTGATGTGAGCAGATAGCGGAGACCGTGAGGTCCCTTTCTCTCAGTATGTCAGCTGTTGACCGCATCATGCAGTAGGTCCAAGAGCTATAGGGAGAGCTCTCAGCTTTTCCAGTTCCCTCCCAAGTCAATCGGCTGGAAGGGGTGTTCTAAGACCACATCTATTGAGCAGAGGACAAGCTTCAGGTGCCACTGCCTCAAGTACCTATGACTCAGGGAGCTGGCTGGTGGTATCAGTTAGGGATACACAGGTTAGAAATATCCTTATCTCTTCTCTGCCTATCCTTCCCTTAGATTTTGATGTTAGTATGACAGACAGTTTGGTCCCTAAAGGACAAGCAGGGAAATTATAAAGATAGTAGCAAGAAAGGGAGGTAGAAAAGGTGAATAGGGCACAAAGATGCTCTAGTACAAGGAGAAGGTAGAAACTTCAGATGGAATATGGTTAAGGCAAAGAAAACGAACAAGGACATAGTCACAAACATTGACATAGAAAATGGGCAAATGGAGAACACTGAACGTTCTTACTTTATGCTCAGTATGGAGTTAAGAGCAAAGGCTTTAATACAGTGTGTTTGGATGTGTTGTTTGAGACTCATTTCACCCCAATTTTAACCATCCAAAAATAAAGTTTCACTCCTTTTCTAGTCAACAGAAAGGGAGAGCAAGAGAGACACACCTCCCTCCTCCAACAGCAGGCATCAGAGCAAGGCGGGATGCATCTTCTCCCGTGAGTGAAGAAGGAAACGAGCTCCCTCTGCTTAGCTGGATGCCGCTGGCTGGAATGAACCTCTAGTAACAGAGTCCTGGTCCAGAAGTATTCCTCTAGGACACTATGCTACTAATTCCATCAGCAGATGGGAGCAATGGGTTTGCTGGAGGAGAGAGAAACATCATTCAGAGATCCATTTCAAAGCAACCTCGAGAACTCAAGTTCACATCAGCAAGCCTGGACGAGCGTCTATCCCATACACAGTGGCAAGCCAGCTTTTCAGCTTATATTTAACTTAGTTCTTGCTCTGTACGATGATGTTTTAGCTTGGTGATTTACCTGACCCATCAAAACCTGCAAGAGCTGCTGCCTTCTCTGAGCTTTGTTTCATTGCTTTATTCAGAGTCTGAAGTGGAGATGGCAATGTCTAAATTTAGAATAACTTCAGCAGCACAGCGTGTCTAGCCATGCTTGCACTCCACTTTCTGAAAAGATGATGACCAAACCAAATCCAGATTTCCTTTTAATCTGGCCTATTTTAAATCAAACTGAAAAGAAAGATATTAAAGCTGCTACTGTGAAACACGCTGCTCCATGAATTAGTAATTGTGTTTACCTTCTACATTGGGAATTTTTTGCCTGTGTTGCTGTTTCTTACTGCCACTCAACATGAGGAACTTTTATTCGAATTAGACTATTTCAAAGCACTTTTACACTCATGTAGAGTCAGAGACTTATTTACTTTCTGACAGTTATTTACTTCCCGTAAATATTTCACAGCCACAGAATCTCCCAGATGAAAGCAGAGTTTGCTCTGTGCTCCTGTTCAGGAGTCTAATTAAAAACAGAATAAAATGGGAGGGACAGAGCTTAAGTGCTAACTGCACTGGACGTGTCTGGAGGGAATTCAGCAAGGGGAGCCTGTTTCTTGGCACAAATATTGAAGCCTCTGCATAAAAGCAGAAGAAAAATGCTCAACACAGGAACTGAAAGCCCTGAGATGGGTAGGGGAAGTAGGAGAGAGGCTTTCAGAGGTAGCAGAGCTATGAGCCAACACTGCTCCTGCACAAACTGTATGCTGTCATCACCAAAGAGTTGTTCCTGGTTGCCATTTCACATCACCAAAGCCAACCACCTCCATTTTGCCTGAAGACCTCTCCTACAGCACAGATTTGAAGTCAGCAGCAGCATCTCCCTGCCTCTGTGATCCCACCAGCCCAGAGCCACCACTGCAGGGATAAGGCTTCTGCATCCCACCTGTGAAAGCTGAAGGCATATCCTCACCTGGGGTAGGTCACTAAGGCCACTGATGTCCAAATACACCTTAGTATCTTCAGTGGCTGTGGGACTTTTAACAGAATCTGTACTTTCCCCAGCACGTTAATGACTACAACAGAATGATAGTCACTGCAAAGGACTCCATGGTTGTGCTGCCTCTATATTTGGATAACTTCCCACAATCACTGCTCCAGAAAAAGCCAGGGACTTCAAAGTAATCAAAAAAAAAAAAAAGAAAAAAAAAACCCAAGCCTTACTTTCCCTGGTTTTTGTTTGTTTGTTTTTTCAGAAATAGCTTGTTTGCTCTTGGTTAAGGAAAGATCACTTACCATAGCTGTCTAGAGGGCAAGGGCAAATTGCAATTTGCTTAAGGTTTTGAGCGAGGTTTTTTCACTTAGAAGAGTGCATTTGGAGACAAGGGAGATTATGAACAATCCTTTAACAAGATCCTCAAGCCATCAGGCTGTTTAACATTATTGATCAGTGCAGCCAGAGCACATTTTAAAAAAATCTATCATATTAAAATGGAAATAGCTTTCTTGTTCTGACTTCTCATAAACTTCATTTCACTTCGCAGCAGAAAGCTTCTCCAAAAGACAGACAGTCCCCAGGCCCGAGGTGGTGGCCCTGCCGGGAACACGCTGCCCTACACCCCTGCCAGCTCCTTCTGCCTTTGACACAAACACACGCCCAGCAACCACATGTGTGATGGTTCTGTTCCGACAAAAAAGGGGATATTTCAACAAAACCAGCCCCAAACCTAACACCTCAAACCAGAAGACACATCTCCTAACAGCTCCTTGCTACAGAAAGGCTTTTTAATAGGAAAGAACATGATATGGCTGTGTATTTTAAATAGCCTTCTTTTGGGAACAGAGAGCACCAAGTCAAAATATACCCAGATCCGATTGATGTCATCCTCCTAAAGAGCAAAGCTTTCATCTCCAAAGTGCCCATGGTGGGGATCACAGTTCTGGGGATTTTGTTTGCAAAATAAAGAAAAAGAAACACTTTGCTTTCAATTTAGTGCCCCAGAAGTTGACAGCAATAGTAGTAAACAATAGAAATTATTTGTATTAATAGCCTTGTTTATTCTAATGATGTTGGCATTTTCTGTGAAGATTAATTAGCAATAATGTTGCAAATACTATTACAAGTGAAATATGCACCATAAACCAAAAATAATTTGACTGACCTATGTTGTAAAGTAAAATATTTACAGTAATGAGATTATAATTATCCTTTGTTATGGCAGGCCATTCTCTACACTCCTCTTTATTGATAGGAGATGTATTGTTTCAACATTTTAGCTCAATTTATTTTCTCACATTTGCATTTTCTTATGCACAGAAAATGAGATGATCATTACCTTCTTCACTTTGCATTCAATTTACATCAACAGCACATTACCTCATCCTAACTCATTTATCTACCCCAGAAATTTGATAACAAAAGCTACTGTCAGTGATGAATAAAGATCATTTCAAATGGAACAAGAAGAAAAAAGATGAATTATAGGTTTCAAGACCTTTTGTTTGCTCAAGAAAGGGAAAAGAAAAGATTTTTTCCCACCTAGGCAACACAGATCTCACGAGGCTGTAACTCACATTCAGCATCTCATATTTACCTGCAGCTGATCGGTCCTTTCTGCATAGAAAGGTAACTCCAAACACCCATGCAACCATAAACGTCTCTCCCATTTGCTGCACAAAGGAATATTTTTAATTTTTTGGACTGAGTGCACAGAATTTATGGTTCATAAGCTCAGGCAGACACTAACAACTACCCAAGGGCTATTAGCCTCGTAGCAAGTAATAGCTCTCCAGCCCACGAGACATGGGCACATCCAACACAGTACGTACTCTGCATCTCACCGGATGGCGTTTGCCGGCTTGGGAGCACTCGCGGCACCGTGAAACGCGCTGTGGGATTCCCTCGCATTGACAATAGCAGAACATCCATCTCGCTTTGCTGGGAACTAGTGAAACCTGCCAGCTCCCCTCTTGTAGCTCTTCTGCTTTAACAAGCCATCAGAGCCTGCTAGCCTCTTACTGCTCTTCTTAAGCACAGTATTAGAGCTAAATCAATACCAAAAGGCAATAGCACCAACATCACACTCAGAAATGAAGTTCTCCTTTAAAATGCCTCTGTCTGAGACATTTTGTAGTTGGACAGAGCACTGCAAGCCCCCGATGTGCGCAGGTGCAATGATGGATTTCAGTTCTGCCCTGTGCATGGGGGAGTGAGGAGAGAAGCAGAAACTGGGAAGCAGGTTTTGAGGAACAGGTCATTGTCAGAAAGCCCACAAACCCTCCCCAGAGTGGGATGAAAGATTTTGGCCTGCTTTCCCTACAGCTCCTCAAGGAAGCGGGGAGGGGGGAGATTTTTGACCTTTCCAGAAGTGGATGTTTTATTTATTTTGTTACAATATTCAGTATTTTCCCAAAAGCAATTACTCACCTTGAAATAGCTCTTTATATTAAAGGAAAGTCAGAAGAAGGGAAGAAATGGTTTTAAAAGTTATAAGTAAACCACCAGTAAATATGAATGGTTTCATGTGAAAACCCACTCCTTCTTTTCTGTATGAAAACCTGCTTTTTTTCCTATTTAATTTCCCCCATCTTGCCTCCCCTTTAGTCCGCTCTTTGGCCACTGTGGATCAGGAACAGCCCGTGAACCTGCCCTGGGCAAAGGCTGCCCTGCAGCCAGGAGCCTGCACACTCTCCCTACTCCAGAGCCAGCATTTAATCAGCACATCCCTATGCCAGCCCGCTGTCCAAGCCACCAAGTAGCAGATTCCTTCCTGTGGCCTCAAGTACAGGACCCAGGAAACTCCATGTGGACCCAGGGTTTGCCCAAGCAGATCTAGATAATGGACCAATAGTCTCACCTCACTTCATCCAGGTTTTTAATTAGATAACCCCTATGAGACCATGCTGGCTGACATGGCCCTGCTCCAGGGGTGCCTGGTCCCCAAAAAGAAATATCATCTGTAGTGTTGTCTTCAAGGGGATTGTGCCAGCTCTTCTGTACGAAACATGGACCGTACTGAAGCCTTTGAAAATGCTACTGTGGATTTTTTTTTTATGTGGCCAACCATATCACCTGGATAGGAATGGGAAATCCAGTGCTTTAAAGAGGTTCACTGAAGCTGAATTAATTTATTCTTGTGCTATGCTCAACCCCCAAACATGGCAGTAATATCCTGCAGGGCAGAAGATGAGCTCAAGGACTGCAACTACCTAGCAGGTTTCTTCTATGTGGATGTGCCCTCTCCAGTAAGACCCATGCTGCCATTTCAAGCTTCAGCAATGGCACATCTGGGGACCTTAAATTAAAGGGTTACCCAGAGTAAATAAACAAGCACTTGCACTTTGGAACTATTGACTGAACTCCACCACCTGAACAATTTGTTACCAAGAGGTTTGGGCAGTGGGAAAAAGATGGAAAATATCCCCCTCGTGCTCTCCATTTGTCTTCTGGGAGCTTGTCTTGGTGCCGAAAGTACAGGTGGGTTCATTTAAAACCTAGCAAGTCCTTCACTTTTGGCTGGGGGGGCACAGGTGAAGGGACAGTTTGTCACTTGACAGTGGGACGGCTTGTGCAGTCTCTTAAGAGATGAGAGCTCAGAGGGACTGCTGCGTTTCATAGCTCCTCTCTTTAATGCTGTGGTTCTTTTCTTGGGAAATAATAGGTTTTATGCTGATTTTATGCAGAATGTGTCACAGGGATTAATTTTAAGAATGGGATTTTTCTTAAATTTTTTGCAGCTTTTAGAGCTTGATTCAGCCATTTTAGAATGCACGTACCCACACACAGAAGGAAAAAAAGGGGAGAGCGTTGCTGATGGTGTAACATCCACACCTCTTCGTGTGCCATCGCTTTGTCCTGCAGTACGAACAAGTACTCACATCCATAAAACAGTCATTGGATTTGCCACTGTGAGAGTTGTTTAAAGCCAAACCCAGCATGAATTTAACAAAGACTGTAAGATGCAGCCAAAACTGTAGACAAGACAGAGTAGTTGATGGATGTGGGCAATCACACATAGTAATGCAGGCTATTGCTTGATTTATCTGTAGCAGCAACACTTCCAGCAGAGGCTGGTTGACATCCAGTGTGAGTACTTGTTTGGTGCAAGGCTGGCTTTTCTTCTTCCATTAAAACATTGCAAGTAACAGATTAAAAAAAAAAAAAAAGGCTTTTTTCCAAAATGTTTGCTTAGCCGTAAAAAGTGAGCAGAGCCTGGGTATATTGGTACCACCACCCACCCAGGTGTACCTCCTAGAAAATACTATACTCAGCTGGCCTGACAGGTCTTCCCCCACAGCCCCTTGGCCCAGAGACCCATCTCTCTCTCTCTCAGATACTGGTTCAGGAGCTGGTAAGTCAAGTGTGAATATATTCTTGGTGCGAGGATGGTTTCCAGCCAGGGTGAGTACCATGCCTGTAACCCCACAGGGCCTACAAGGTTCAGTTCAAATCAAGTTTTGCTTGTAAAGCAGCATGTGGGATCAGTAAGCGACTGAGAAAGCCTAAAGGGATCTGAGGAAGGTAAAGCTGCATTCATTAAAACCAGTTGTCTCCATTAAATGGGTTAATTACAGCAGGTGCCTGGCACATCCCACCGGGAAGAGATGGAGTGGGTCTAACGCAGCTGCCTCGCTTCCTGCAGGGTTGTGCTGCATTGGCTTCCCCAGGCACTCAGCACGTGGAGAGCCCTGTTGGGTTACAAAACCAAGGAAAGCTGCTCCATCACACTCACCTGAGCCTCTTCTGCCCAGCTTGGGGACAAGCTGGAGGCCGCAGCCACTGCCGTGGGGAGGAGATAGGTCTCCTCCAGCAAGGCTGTGTGTCCCCCCCCACTCTCAGCCCCCTGCTCAGTCGGGGACACTTGCCTGGGGGGGATGTTCATGTCCCACCCGTAAATCACAGCCCTGCAGCCGGGAGGGGACCGGCCACCCCACGGGGGCTGCAGTGTTTGAAATAAGCCTGTCTTCAGAGGTCAGTGCTTTACCCAGCAACATCTACTGCCAAACAGCTAGATTAAGGTCAGGATTTTAATGCACTCCTTTTCATTTTTGATTAAAAACACACTAGCGTGAGGAAGGCAGAGGTGCAAGCTTGCTGTACAATGATTAAAAGCATTGCAGAAACTATTAGCTCAGACTCTTGCAGCAGAGAGATCATTAGGCGAAGCAGCTAGTTACACCATCAGAGCAACCTGCCTGGGGCTCACGAGACTTCAACAAAACCGATCCTCTGTGGGTTCGGAGAGGCTGGGATCTGCTCTGGATTGAGAGCAGAAGTTAGCCAGGAGAAAGAATAAGTGGCTGGTACTTGCTCCTCACTCTCTGTCTGCCTGGCTGAGCTCATACTCCCCTTAACCCTCAGAGGGGCCAGGCCCACAAGTGCCTGAACCCCTTCCAGCACAGAGCCCCAGGTAAAGGGTCCGCGTCCAGGATGGCCACCAGCAGCTCCAAGAGCTGCTCTACCGTGCCATCTGGTGACAAGGAGGGACACGGCTGCGAGCGCTACGGAAGGGTGGAGAGAGAAGAGAGGCTGGGGAGGCAAAGCAGAAAGACCCTCCGGGTGAATAATGTCTTTTTTAGAGCAGTGGGATGGGAGAAGAGCGCTCAACAGAGGTGGGGGTCTCTGAGAGGTGGGTCAGGAGCAAACCCTGCCCACCAGCTGCCACGGGAAGGCTGCTGCTGGTGACCCTGTCAATGGGACACATGGCCCTGCTGGGAAAGCCTTCATGGTAGCACCACGATGGGACAGCACGGCCTTGTGCACTTCACCAGGCAGCCACCATGGGAAGGCTGGTGGCCACCGCGGACATCCCACCTAGACTGGGGTCCCTGCAGCACCAGCAGCTCTCTGCCCAGCAGCTTGGCCAGCACGTTGAAGGTGGACGCACACCACCTCGTTGACATGACCTGGCCCGGGGGGGAGGAGGGCTCATGTCACCCCTCCTGCCGGCAAGAAACGGTGGTACCCAGGCGCATGGGCAAGGGCGAGGAGCAGGGAGAGAAGCAAATGGCCCGTGCCTTCCAAGGGCTGCAGCTGCTTGCAGAAGCAAATGGCCTTTCACAGCCAAAACAGGCAGAGACAGTTAAAGCAGGACAATTTCTGTGTCCAAACAAGACCTCACCAAGCAGCAGCATGAAAAAGCCTTTTATTTTCCCCTCTCAAATAGCTTATTCCAGTCTGTGCATCTATGATAGGAGATACACCATCTGCTTTAGGGTATTTTAAGCATCAAACTTCAGCGCTCCTAATCACCCTCTCGCCATCACTCATTTCTGCCTATTGACTATTTTGACTCAGTTCTCCAGATGTGATCCTCAGTTAGACAGCAAAGAAACCTCAAGTAGATGATAACGGTCCTGAAACATCCCTGGCCATGAGGCAACGGAGCAGGGGGGAAAAATGCATGAAAAGGGCTTGCTTTCTGGGAGAACAGAGCCCTGACAGCCCAGCCCAGCTGCATCCCATGGCAGTGCATGCTCCCCTCTAGCCTCCATTTCTTTTCAAATTGCAGTCTTCATGGGGAACAAAGAGGCGAGCTCCATTCTGAGCAGGCAAAAGCGAGCCAATTCAAACAGACTGGAAGAGGTTATCCCTGGGAACCTTGAGAGAGAATGCATAGAAGAAAAATGCAGCTTTGAAGAAGCCCGAGAAGTGTTTGAAAACACAGAGAAAACAGTGAGTATCACTGCTGCAAAATGGCAAGACCTTGTTCCCCCAGCCCACGCCTCTATGAGCCTTTCAGGTGAGGAGGCACAGAGGGGGAAGGAAGAGTGAACAGCATGGGGAAAACCTACAGGGGCCAAGTGCAGCATCTATCATGTTTTATTCTCAATTGTTCTCATCCGTTGGGCTGGGCAACTACTTTTAAGATTTGTTGGTCACCACTGGGATTACAGAGGTGGTTGTTTTCCTGCAAGTCTTTTGCTTTAGTTTTGGAGTCATCCCTTTCCTACTTCACTCAGGCAGAGCCCAGAAATTAGAAATCAAAGGAATTTTATTTTTTTACTTTGCAGATGGAGTTTTGGAAAACATACATTGGTAAGAGCTGCTTTCTTCATGTTCAAATGCATAATATTAACCTCTCAGTGCATAAGTAGCAGATGTTTAGTGAAACAAATGTATTCCAGCATTCTGGAAGTGTGTTATGAGAGAGCTAGTCAGAGTCATGTACCCTAAATCCTGCAGCCACCCAGCCTTGGCCTGTCCCATTTGTATACAAACTGCAAGGCAAAAAAAAAAAAATTATTCAACATTTTCTTTTTTCAAGCAGGTTTTTTCTGAACAAACTTCAAAAACCTCACAGAACCACTGGTTCACACAGACCACTGGATCCGTTGAACCCAGGTCTCTGGGCTTTTAGTTTCGGCTGTGGTAGTGAGTAAAACATAACAACGATAATTAACATCCCTTCAGCAAAAAGCAAATGTTCTGTTCTCACGCAGAGATCTCCAGATAAGGCACAGCTTTGTGCAAGCACAGCATGAATCCCTAGAAATGCCATATTAAAGTGGAACCTCAACATGATCATAGCAAACAGCTGTTTGTAATTCACACCAGTAGTCCCAAACCCCTGCTTCTCCACCATTTTCTTTCCACCATCTATTTTTCCTCTTTCAGCCTCCATCCCCAATGACTCCTCAGTCCCTTACCAAAAAGATTTTAATGCCCACTAAAACATCTGAAACTAATTTTAAGGACTTTTCAATAAATGAACTGCTTTGTAGATTGGCGAAGCGCCCAGAACATCTCACTAAAAAGACTTAAATAATTCAGATTATTCAGTCCAGGCTATAAAATAAAAAAGTTAGATTTGCATTGTAAGACTGTCATCTGAAAAACCAACTGATGAAACTCAACACTGCATTTGTTTCCCTGCCACTGTAACCAATTAGCTCTTCAAAAATAATAAATGCCATGTATTCCCCTATCATCCAAAGTGCCTCGTTTAATGTTCAGCTTACAAGCTGCTATTCCCAATGTGTGCTGCCCACAGGGGCTCACTCCTTGCACAGCACCCAAGTGGTACCAAGCCCTGATTGCCCTCAACAGGCAGCAACAGCAGCCGTGATCCACACCTTATGTGCAAACCCCAACACCATGCCTCAGACAAGACAAAACTGTTTTGTGCCTGTTTGCAATCTGCCTTTTGCGTTCCGGCCCGTTCCTGAAAGCACCATTAACAGCCATGCTTACTGGCAGGACACAAATGCATCGAGACATTCCCCTTCCTCCTCCCCTTGGCATTACCATTTCAAAGCACCCTTCTCTGTAATTTAACGTCACTGGCTTACTCTTCCACAGTGTTAGATCACTAATTTTGCAATACTGGGTATTTTTATTAAAGCCTCAGCTTCTCAGCTGTAGGCAATTGTGAAAATAAAAGCCCTGACATGTAAAGAAAAATCTAGACCAGTTAATAGTAGTACAAGACTTAGAAAGAGCAATGACCAAAGCTCTCAATCCTAATACACAGAGAGGTCTCCAAACCCAAGTGAACAGGCCCAAACCTTCAGAAAATAAAGATGGTAGTGTTAAGATAATTCAGATTGGGAAATCCTAACCATTCTTGAGGAAGCAAACCTTCTAATTTTGTCTAACTTGGCCAAGTCATTAGGTCCTGTTGAGAAGTTGCATGAGTGAGACTGAAGAGTTCTGCTGAAACGAGCAGAATTAACCCACACAGGACAGGGTACATAATTAGGAGTCTGGGTAAAGCACTGCTGCTGATGTTACCCCAGTGCTGACGCTGTCTGTTGTGCACTTGGCTGCCAGGATCCAACTTCTTTTCCATTACAAAGAAGGAAGGTGTGCAGTCTCTTGCTCATCTTCAACAGGAGGCTTGCACAGAGCAAGGCTCTAGCTCTTGGTCAGCACCAGCCGTCATGGATGCTCATGTTTGTTAATTCTCCTGTCTTCTCTCCAAGATGGAGATCAGTGCGACCCCAATCCATGCAAAAATGGAGCTGTTTGCAAGGACGCAGTAAGTTCCTATGTGTGCTGGTGCCCAGCTGGGTACGAAGGCAGAAACTGTGAGATAGGTACGTACCGGGAACTCATCCTGTGGTTGTTGTGCTCTGCTTGAAATCCCATCGCGTCAAAACGGGCATAGTTTTATCCTGCTAGAGGGCTGTTTCAGACACATTTTGCCTTGCTGTAAGGAACTGCATGAATGTGCAAATCCAGCCTGTTGGCAATGGGATTACAGGAGGACATGCTTGGGGATACAGGAGCAGATGTCTCCGTCCTCTCCTGTCCTTGGTGGAGCCCCAGCTCCACCTCCGCTGAGCACGGAGATGCCTGCTCTTACGTAGGTTCAACAGAGACTCAGGCTCAAGGTCTTTTGTTCAGCACGCTGCAGCTGCCAGCGCAAATGTTGACACAGAGACCTTCCTTTATCTCCCCAGTGCAAGCCTTTCCAGGGCTGCTCGTCAATCAGGGACGACGTGCCCACCTGCTGAAAGCAACAGTTTTCCACAGACCCCGATGGGGCCCACATCCTCTCATTCCTCCTTTCCATTTCTCATGCCAGGCTGGGCAGCAGGTGCTGAGCAGGGCAGGATTATTGCAACCTCCTCTCGACAGCACTCTGCTAAATTCATAATTATAATTATCACCAGCAACCTTGATTCTGAAGGCAAACAAAAGGCAAATATTTTCCTGATGGGTTGAGGAGTTTATGAAAACCAAACAGCTGATAATTTAAGCAAAAGGGATATTCAGCTCTTATATTTATAATATAATCAGGGGCTGTGCGACTCGCATAATGTGCTAGACTCACTGCACTAATAAAAGATTCTCTTTCTAGTTGTGCTTCTGCTCTGGCAAGAGAGGAGTGTACGTTAAAAAGAGCATTTCAAAGCTGCATCAAATTTAAATAGTCTCATTGCAGATTTCTCATGGAAGTGAGACAGGAACAAAAATAGAGCTAGAAGTGAGGCGTGAAAAGGAGCTCTGTAAAAATAGTAAATGATGGCATTAAAATGGCTACAGGAAGGGAGGTGTCCTTGAGGAAGTAGGAGTGGAGTTAATCTGCTGTGAAGTTATTTGAAAACTCACTGAGAATTAAAAGGGCATCTGCGTATTAGTGGTTTCCCGCCTCCAAGAGATGGTGTTCTCACCGCAGAGGAGTGTGAGGTGGGGTGGGAGAAGACACGCGCAAGTCACGGGAATCTCACCGTGCCTCAGTTTGGGACCCGTTTCATCAAACGTCCTGCTGAAATGGGTCTTCCACGTCAGGCTGCAATGATTTATTGGTATGTCAGGAAGAACATACGGCTTTGAATTGAGGTTTTAAATTTGGAGCCCAGCGATAATCTCAGGACAACACCCTTTGTGGGTTTAGGGTTTGCTCCCATTTGACACACAGCGTTCTCCCCTAGCATCCACACTGGGGCTGGATTGCCGTAAGCATGGGGGGAAGGAGAGCAGTATGACAGTGGGGAAATCACGTGGCTTGTAACCAAATATTTGCAGGAGTCTTTAACAGTCAGGCTGCCAAATTTCAGGCAGCACACAGTTGTTGGGTGCAGGAGGCTGCCCCAGGGCTCGGTGGGACCTCTCATAGGACCGTTCCTCAACCTGCCTTCTCAAAGAGGTGCCCAGCACTCCTTCGTTACGAGCAGGGATGCGATTTGGAAGAAGGACGCTCTCCCTGTAAACAAGCATCCAGTTTCCATAGTCTGGAACAACCAATGTGGGTTGCAGGCCGAGTCCAAAGGCTCAAGTCCCAGCAAATCTCTAACCAGTTGTATTTCAAAAGAGCTTTCACAGTTTCATTTTATTTTCTTTCAGACTTCACTTGTGCTATTAAAAATGGAGGCTGCAAGCACTTCTGCAGGCACGACCCACCACAGAAAGTTGTGTGTTCCTGTGCTGCTGGCTATAGACTTCATGAAGATGGAAAGTCCTGTGAACCTGCAGGTTAACTTTGGAAGTGTTTTTAAGAGATTTGGGTGGAAGTTTCCAAGGTCTTATCCTGGATTTAGATACATGAATCTCATAGTAATGCAATATCCTGTTGGAAACCAGCCTTGTTTTCCTGCTTAAATGTAAAGAGCCTGACCCTTCACTTTCTCAGTGGCAGATGTGGGGTCAGGCTTGAAGGATGCAATTTAAACACCCTTTTTTTAGCCTAGGTGGGTGGAAAACAAGGGTAGTTGTCCGTGAATTTGTTCACAAGGCAAATATTCATTTCAAATGGCTGCTCGCACAAGCACCTCTCCCACTTGCAGCCATCTTATATTTCTAGATATGAATCAGTAGTTTTCTGGAGGCAGAAACATGTTCAGGTACACCAGCATACACACTGGTGTGCAGCCAGTCCGGTCCAGTCACTCCCATGTTCTTCCAATGGGAGCTACTATTTAGTTACTGAAACTATATCAAGGATGCTCTGGGCTTTTCCAGAACAAAAGACAATCTTTCTTACTGTAAATCCTCCTAAGGGTCCGTTTCACGGCTGGCCATCACGCAGTGTGGTTTCCCAGGTTGGGTGGAAACGAGTGAAGCTTTGTGGTGGTGCTGTCCTCCCAACAGTGTGCGTCTGCACGCAGGGACCCTCAACGGGAACGAGACTCCGTGGTTTAGCTGTGGTATTAGTGGGGTGGAGGGGAAATGGATTGCTTGAGGATGCAACTTCATAAAGGGCTAAAGAATAGCTGGCTCTTGTTATGTTCCCCAACTTTATGCAATTCCTAGGCTGTTAGAGTATCTCAGACTACCCCGACAGGTGCAATCCCCACCCACTGCAACACAGCAAGTTAATTGGGCATGAATGTCTCAGAAGCACATCTGGCAGAGGAAAGAAGAGATTGAGCAGAGAAATATTTTGTCATCTAAGGTCAATTTAACATTTGATGCTATCATACTTCTATCACCTGAGAGTAAGAGATTGGCATACCTAAGCTAGCATGTGGGCACCCACGCAGGTGAGTTAGTTTCTGAAGGTCTGACAGGTACAGGCAGGAGCAATTGGAGCTCCTGCAAGTGCTGACTTTCAGCAATCGGTGTAGGAAGTATCTTAGGCTGGGAGTCCTTCTGTTAACAGAGATCATTAAGAGGTCAGGCCTGTGTTGCCCAACATGCTGTATCACTTTCACTGGACCAGAAAGTTTTACTGTTAGCAATAAGATCGTCTTTCAGGTTGGGTAATTGCCCTTCCTGCAAAAGCTCAGCTTTTGTTGGCTCTGAAACCTTCGTTTCCTAGCCTAACCTCACAGGTAGCACTTTCCATCACTCAACACTTATTTAAGCCCTATTCCTAAAGCAGCCTGTTTAAAAAAAGCATATGAAATCTCAGTAGGCCACACTTACATCTGATTTTACACTAAGTTTGTTTGCACAGTGCTGTCGAAAGCTTTTCACATGAAAGACAATGCCTGATGCTATTTACTATTTTGACTACCACTATCAGCAGGAATTTGGCACACATTGTGTAGGAGAGAAATGGGAAGAGCTCATCTGAAATGAGCCTACAGATGAGGTCTTCATTAACAGAGAAAATCTACAACTCTAAAAAGAGTTTATTAATGTTTTCCTCACCTTGGTGCCAAGCAGGATTATCTGTACAATTGGCAGATATTATTTCCTGCCCCTTCCCAGCTGGACTTCTATTGTACTGGAGTTACTTGCTGCAGAAATGTCAGCCAAGTGCCCGGCTGCCTGCCGCAGCAAGCCTCCCAGGTATGCACCTCAGCATCCCACAAAATAAAGGCACAGCTGCACCGTCCCATCAGACATGTGCTCCCTCTCATAAGCTTTCTTCTTTTTAAAAGCTGTTCAGTTGTCATTTCTAAAGCCCAGAAACAAGTTATGCTTTTGCTGCTTCTACATGTTACTGGCACCGTGGCTCAAAGGCACAGGCATCCGTTTGCACGGAGAATGCACTGTCAACCCACAGCCCTGTGTCGGTCCTGAAACAGGGTGCTGAGACGAGGCAGCATTTGCCTCCTCGCCTGCTCCTTGGATCACTGTAATCCCTCAGCGTGTTGCACAGCCTGGCATAACCGTCACTGTTTCTCTCCCAGTGCCATATCCCTGTGGGAGGATCACAGCTCCTGAAGCGAAGAGCAAGCTCACCCGCGCCATAAACACCTTTGAGCACTGGAACATCACCGCTGATGACCATGACGATGCTCGTGACGAGGTGCTCGACAACGTCACAGAAACCAGCACTGCCACCACCACAAAAATCACACCGATAATTAAGACGGGCACCCGGGTTGTCGGCGGATCAGACAGCATGAGAGGCGAGGTGCCTTGGCAGGTACGGGCTCTTTCTGCAGCTCTCCTGTAACCCCAGCAATCGCTCTGTCTACCCATTTCCTTCTGAATGCAGGATAGTCTTACTTCTACATATCCAAAGCCCATCTCTCAGGTTACTTCAGCAATAGATCTCAAGTCTAACAGGAACACAGCTTCCTTCTATACACAGTTTTATGCCACAGCAACAAAACTTGCCTGCCTGGGGGTCTACCCTGGCTAGAAGGCAGTCACAGCAGCTTAATCCGACAGGGCACAAAAGATCCGGTTTTGAGCTATAGCAACAGATTTCCCAGTAGTCCATGAATTTACCAAGATTAAGCCGAAGGCTGAGGGAGGGGAGCTTTGCAAGGCACAGCTTCCCAAGGAATAATGCAGCTCATTTTTTGGCTGCATCAGTTTCAACAGATCTATGACAATTTATACCAACAAAGGATCTGTCCTTGTACGACATCGACCAAATCCAGCTGCTCTTTCTTTATCCAACTTGTGACATCCTAGTCATCTCTACCTCACCAAAAGTGACATCACAGGCGAGGGGGGGCGGGGGGCTGCAAAGAAGCCTCCTCCAACCCACTGCTCTGCAAGTACTTTTATGTTGTTTTCAAAAGGAAAGTTACCTCCTAGTTTGGATCTTTTTCATAGTCATCTACTGCCCTTAAATTCTACTCTGGCTTCAGCGAGCACAGAAATCTCAGTGGCTGAGAGTGCAAAATAATAAATTCAGATGAGGTTTTAGGAATGGCAAATCTCTTTCTGTTGCAAGCTCTGGCACAGGCTGACACCTGTGATGTCAGTGAAAAGTTGCCCACACAGGGACGTAAATGCCCATTCACGCACGTCAGCCGATCCCTCCACGTCTGCAGAGGGAGTGAAGCAGCGAGCAGGGGGTGTGCAGGCAGGTCAGGAGCTGGCATCTGCCCTCCATCTCAGAGCTAAAAAAGCCAGTAACATGTTGGGGACATACACGGCCACCAGAAGCAGCAGGAGGTTTGTTGGAAGGTGATGTTTTGTGTCTGAAAGGAAGAGGCCTTCCCACTGCCCTGGCCACGCAGAGCTTTCTGGCTCAGGCTTTCGTGGGACAAGCCATACGTGACACTGGCACCCACCATGAATTCACAGAGAGTCAAGAGAAGAACCAGAAAGTCAAATGCAAGAAATCATAATCCATAAAGAAAGTAAATTCACACACTACAAGCCCACCAAGTCTGGCTAGCTGGCTGTGCTCGTGGAGACCTTTACCTGACCAGGCACCCTCTGAAAAAAAATCTCGGTTGCCTTTTTGCCAACTGGCAAATGAAGATGCTCAGCCGGCTCGGGATTCAGCCAGGAGGGGTGCTGGGGCTTGGGGCTGGCTGTGGGGCTCAGATGTCAGTGAAGGGCCTTAGAAACAATGTCACTGTCTTGTCTCTGGCTGGTCCACGGGCAATCACACACCCACGGGCTTACGTGGGAGTCAGGCCCCACGGCAGCAGCCTGCCCTGTGGCTGGACACCACGGGGGTGGGCACGGCCCACAGCGCCTGGGGCAGAGCCCACGCCAGACACCAGGGATGGGTTCATCTCCATGGGCGAGCTTCGTCCTCTTTGTTACGGATATTGAGCTCCTTAAAATGCAGCCGGCTCTGCCTAAGGAGGCATCAAATGAGGAATTAGGTGGAAAGGACAAGGCAGATAGATAGTGATGAGCTACATCACGTGAAAGGAACAAAAAGCGTGAATTGTAAAGAAATCCCTCTTTTAAACACAGTCCACCAAGTCAACTGATCAATTTAATTAGAAGTTTTAGCATAAGGGATGTCCTGGCTTGTGCCCTGTAAGTGCTGAGGCAGTTAGGTGCCCAAATGAAATGGGTAGTTAAGATTTTTTCCCTAGTTAGCTAGTTAAGATCTAGTCACTGGCACTTTTAGGAGGTGCAGAAGTTCTTGCACTTTGGATGCTCCAAGTTTTATGCTGAGGTTTACGTTCGGGGCTGTCTGCCCTCCCAGCCTGGCAGCAAAGGGAGGAGAAGTGCAACGGAGCACTAACACGTGTGTGGGGCAGGGCTGGCCGCCCACTGCGACAGCTGCGGACGGAGGGGCAGGGACTCAGGGACTTCCCAAGGAGCAGCATCTCTGGCAGCACTGGGTCTGTACGACCTAAACAGAGGCCATCCTATAGCCAAACAAAACCCATGTGTCCCGCTCTTCTTCCTCACCGATTTACACAAACCCATGGGTGTGATTTCCTTCTGCTCCCACAGGTTCATCTGGTGAACAGCCATGGCGTGGGCTTCTGCGGCGGATCCATCATCAACGAGAAATGGGTAGTGACGGCAGCGCACTGCCTGCAGCCAGGCGACAATGTCACTGCCGTGGCAGGTGAGCACCTCGGGCAGCACCGGGCCAGCGCAGGCGAGGGACGCGGGATGGGGCTTGCGCTAGCCAGGCACAAGGCATCGCACAGAACCCCGCGTTCCACGCCACTGCGACGGGCGGCAAGGCAGCACAAGTTGCTTTAGGGCACCACGGCCCCGGTTGCAGATGCGGCATTTCGGCAGCCTGGTCTCTGCAGGTACCACCACCTCTCCTGGGAGCAGTGAGCTGGGTCTGGCCTTGGTCCCAGAGCCATGGAGCTGCTGGACCCTGTTGCAGACAGAGCTCAACCCGACCACAGGCAATCACCTCATCTGAGCCAGAGAGAGCCCCAGGCTGCTTAAAAGCCCAGTGGGCTTCAGTTGAGATGCTGCTTCATAAGCGGATGTGATGGATTCTTATCTCTACTAGCCACATAGGACCTCTCTAGGGATTTCTGCTCTTCTTGGGGGTCACACTAAGTTTTCACATAGCTCTCAGAGAATGGATTCACATAGCTGGTGCAAAAGGGGCACCAGCAATCTAACTAACTCCTTGCAAGGAGAAGATGACTACTTTTTCTCCTGGCATCTTTAGAAGTAAATAGAATTTATGGACTGAAGTAGAGAAACTGGGCTGGCATGTGGGGAAGTGTGCTTTTACAGAGGGTCTCTGGGGAGTTAAGAAGGGGCAGTGTGGCCAGGCTGCACAGCAAATGATACTGATATGTTATAAAACAAACGTATTGCTGCTTGAAAAATGGTGTTTCCCCAACTCCTGGTACCCAGCTCTTCCAGACACCCTGCTAGGCAGCCTGCTGATAACTCAGCACGGGGCCTTGGCAGGCATCCTGGTGCCATGCTTCACAGCTGTGGCAGAATCAGCTTCCCCAAAATTATTTGTTTCTCCCCTGTATGAATATGTAGTATAAGAGGGTTACGCTGCTCAGTACAAGAGAGGAACACTAATGTAGTTAGTAATTGCTACAAGCAGCACCAAGAGGAGGCATGGAAGAATCATGCTTTCTGCTTAAACACTATGAAATGGATCAGTGACAAAAATGACATTGTACCTGAGCCTTGAAGCACTGAGCTTACATCTACAGAGACAAGAGGGCTCATCAAGAGGGCTCCACCTACATCTTCATCTTCCATGTTAACATGGCAGAGCTCCTGGGAGTGCCTGGCCAGACCCTGGAGACCGAGTGCTATGGGGCTGGGCACCACCTGCCTGGTGCTGGCAGGATGAGGCTCGCAGTTTGCACACAGCATTTTTTGCCATCTACTTTCAGGCAGTTTTGCTGGAAAGCCCAGCACAAAGCCCAGCCTTACACCCGCTAATGTGAGAAAGTACAAAATGCCCAGTGCAAAACCAGCCTTCCCCCAGAAAAACATGTTTCCGCCTGGACAGAGGTTTTGAATTTGCTGCATCTGCATGCAAACTGCCTCTCCTTTCAGGCTGTCTTCTGCATGTCACGCACCCCATCCGTTTAGGATACGTTATCAGCCACGTCCCCTCACACTACCTTCACACTGCCCTGCGGCACCACTGGGTTTCCAGGGCAGGATTTTTGGACAAGCAGCAAGTCAAGAAAGCAAAACACGATTTTGCAGGGCATCAGGGACTATTGAATTTGTGCTTGCACCATGTACACTGCACGGGCAACATCCGATTCCTTCACACCCATTCATGCTAAATGTTCAGCTTTGTACATAGCATCCTAGGAGGCCCCAAAATCAATAGCAGGGGGTGGAAGAAGCATTCCCCTTCCCTGTCCTTCTTTGCCTCTCCACTTTCATCCCTGAAGCACATTTTCAGGTCCACAGCAATAGTAAGCAACCACAGCATAAGAAAAACCTTCTGAAAGTCTCCCCCACATCTGTCTTGCATTTACAGTGTAGAAACACAGCCTGCGAGGAAGCTGACATTCACACTCCGCTGAAAAAAAACCCTTACAGAGCACATCAGCAGCACCAGCCACCAAACCCACCTTCCTCAGGCACCAGCATTAATGTGAACACAGAAAGCTGCCTCACCTCTCGCTCTGGGCTCCGTGCCGCTCCTCGCAGGCGGACGCGGCAGACACAGGACACTGCCAGGGCCAGGAGTGCTGCAGATATTGTTTAGAGGAGATCGTATATTCTGGAGATTACAGCAAAGCATGTAGAAATACTGCAGCAGGGGTTAAACACACCCTCGCCTCTTGGGCTGTGCAAAAGCAAGCTGGAAAAGTCATCCTGCTCAGGAGTCTTCAGCATAGCCAGTTCACAGGCAGGAGAGGGGATTTGGCTGCAGACAGACCCAGATGCCGCCCATTTGCCGACCCAAGACCACAGAACATTTTCCCTTCCCTCTACCTGTTACACAAGCCGGGAGGGGAGGTAATAGGCTGCCAGCAACTCAATCACAGGAGCCTGAAGCTGCCGGCAG
The DNA here is from genome assembly GCA_026212715.1 of Elanus axillaris. Taxonomy (NCBI): domain Eukaryota; kingdom Metazoa; phylum Chordata; class Aves; order Accipitriformes; family Accipitridae; genus Elanus; species Elanus axillaris. The sequence continues at coordinate 16,867,145 of JANZLQ010000040.1, forward strand.
CACCCTGCAATCGCAGGCAGCTGAGCCTCGTGTGGGCAGCAGGGACACGGGGGCACCTGTGAACATTCGGGGGGGTGGCATTTCGTAGCCCCCTGCACCTCATTCTGCCCTGTGGCTGTGTGGTTTTAGGAAAGGGAAGGCCAGGTTTCTTTTCGCTAATAAATGATTTGTTTTAAACAAAGATTTTTCATTCTAGGGGCTTTCCCCTCTTTGACGTTAGGGCAACATCCCCCTTACGTATCTGTGAGGGTGCCAAATCCCAAGAACAGCCACATTGCTACTAACCTCAGCAAAAGCATCTGGACCTATGGCACTTGATCAGCTGGTGCGTGCCCGGTGTCGTGTCTGGGGGTCCCGGGTCCTGCCAGCTGCGGGGACCGAGAAGGTGCTGCCGTGGGAGAACCTCCAACGCCCTTTGACAAGGAGCAAGCAGACTTGCCAGCACCAGGCTCGGAGCAGCCTGAGGGCTGGGGTGCGCAGCACTCATCCCTTCGCAACCACCCGGCTGGGCTGGTATCGCGTCGGGATGGCACGGACAGGGCATGGTCGCTGGTCCGGCCATGAACCCCAAGCCATGCTTGTCTCTGCAGGTGAATACAACACCAACGAGGACGACAACACAGAGCAGCGGCGTAAAGTGGTGAAAATCCTTCCCCACCCCACGTACAACGCCACGATCAACAAGCACCACAACGACATCGCCCTCCTGGAGCTGGACCGGCCGCTCAGCTTCAACAGCTACGTCACTCCCATCTGCATTGGCAGCCGGGAGTTCACCAACGCCCTGCTGAAGCACGGGACGGGGACGGTGAGCGGCTGGGGCAGCACGCTCTTCCGCGGCCGGCCGGCCACCGTCCTCCAGATCCTCAAGGTACCCTTCGTTGACCGGCCGACCTGCCTGAAGAGCACATCCACCACCATCCTGCAGAACATGTTCTGCGCGGGCTTCCCGGCCGGGGGCAGCGACACCTGCGGGGGGGACAGCGGAGGTCCCTACACCACCGAGATTGAGGGCACCTGGTTTCTCACGGGGATCACCAGCTGGGGTGAGGAATGTGCCAAGCCAGGTAAATACGGCATCTACACCAGGGTCTCCAGGTACCTGAAGTGGATAAAGGAAATCACGAGGCTTACCTAACCCACAGGAGGTTACGCCGTGCTGGGGGATGGACTGCTTGGTTGAAGGGAGACCGTAGCAATCTATATGTTTTCAGAAATCATTGCATTTTAAAAAACATTTATAAGTGAACTAATTTCTGCTCTTGGAAGGGCAAAAGTTGAGAGAACACAGTAGAAATGCGGTAATAAGGAAATAAAAAGCCCTTTTAATTACCTGTGACTGCATTCCTGAGCACACTGGCACTGCTGAGGTGGTGTAAGTCCCCAAATCCCAAATGCAGAGGCCGGTGGGGATAAGCTGGGGCATGGCTCACACATGCCCCGGGCCAGCATGCCACCGGCATTGCCCACGTCTGCCGCACAGCACTGCGGACAAGGGAAGCCCAGCAGGCACCGGGGGCCTCAAGCACCGGCATCCAGCATTGTCCCTATAGCAGAAGCCCACGAGGGAGGTGAACACGCAAAGCATTGCACCCGCAGTACTCTCAGCCAGGTATTTTCACATGAGCCAGGCTGAGATGGATCACAGGCAGCAGGAAATGCTCCTCCTGCTTTAGGATAGCATAAAATTGGCTGTATAAATGACCTAAAATCTGTAAAAAACTCATCTAAAGGTAGTGGCAGGCTTTATGCTAATGATTTCTGCAAAGCCTTGTTGGGATTATAAAGAGAAGTGCTTAGCGCTCATTACTTCTCCTGGTCTCTGTATTAATCCTGTTAAATTAGACTGCAGCCATGGGTGCTGAGGGCAGTGATGGAGAGGGAGCATTGCCCTCCCCAAGGAGCGTGTGGGATGTCCCCTGAAGGCAGACAGGGTGGGACACCCGTGTCTGGTCTGAGCAGGTGGGAGAAACCTCGCGTGGAGGTGCCGGCCCGTTCCCGGGGTGAGCGCTGGCCCCGAGGCACGGGAAGGGCTGGCAGTGTCCCGGGGCAAGGCTACGCCGGGCAGAGGTCCCGTGCTGGGCTGCCTCCAGTGGGCTTGGTTCACTTCCCAACTTCAAGGGAAGGGAACAATCCCAGCTGAAGGGATGCTTCCCTCTGAGCAGTGCTGGTCCGTCTATTAGCTCCTTCTGTGGCAAACGCCAGGGGTGGGCAGGGAACCAGCAATGCCCGGCGTGGGCAGCTCGCGCACCGGCTTTCCCACACTGCAGGGACCACGCACAGGACCACGGCACGTCCCCAGAGGCACAACCCCGCTGAAAGGGGTCTCCTCCCTCCCGCCTGGTGAGATGTGCCCCCAAGACCAGCTCTCCCCCCACAGCACCTGCAAAAAAGGCTGATGCCCACACGGTCCCCGTGCGCCCACCCGTGAGCGTGGTCCTGCGGTCCCAAGCCCCGAGGTCCCTCCTGGCAGCCCTGCCCAGTGCTGGGATGCAGGGGAGGCTGGTGCTGGAGCCACGGCAAGATTTCAGTAGCTGCTATTGCAGATGTCGGTATGAGTACTAAGGTGCCTCTCCCAATTTCATTGCCACTGCATCCAGAAAGAAGCTAATCGGATCGTCTGCCACTGCTTTTTTTAAAATCAAAAGGCAAGCAAGAAGGTTGTATTTGTTCCAAAGAAATTAAATAAAACCGACGCTGTGAGAATTATTTTTTTTCTCTACAATTCTAGCAGAGGTGTCTTTGGACAGAGTTGCATATTCTCATAGGAATTTATTTAACAAGTTTTTAATCTTTAAATATAGATTTAACACATTTTTTACAGGTACATATACAATATAGCTCATTTAAACTTGCAGTCAGAGAAAATTCTCTACTGTAATTTATACATATACATGAAGAGCCTAGTTCAACAGCATACTTAAGGTAACATACCATGTCGTGTGCAAAGTTTCAAATGTTAAAAATCTCAGACTGTACATTCAGATTTGCAGAACTTATCAACCTCATAAATTAATAAAAGCTTAGATTTAAAACTATGGAAGACAAAAAAGATTAAAACCATTTAATATGCAATGTGTGCTATGTTTGAGACAAATATTTACAGTTGTACCTCAAAATGTGTACTGTTAGCCACAATTGTTACCACTATAAACAGCCCCGACAGTAACTTAAAAGACTCCTACTTTTCCACCTAGCAAGTGCATTGTGACCAATTTTAAAGTAGGTAGAAATAACCTTCCGTGACTTAAACCCTCTCTGCTATGATTGCCAGTGGCTGAAGAACCCTGGGTTCTTTCTAGGTCTTGCAGCATTGCTCAGTTCAGACTCAGCTGGTCACATTTCTGAGGGTGTACAGGGGTTATCGGCAATCCCGGCCACCCAAACTGGAGAAAAGCCCACCAGTGTGGTGGGGAACCCCCCCGGCAACCACAGCCATCACGTAGTTCAACAATTCCTCTGCACAAAAATGGTCACCCCCAAAAATACCCCAGTAAGTTTTAACTTAATAGCTTCGTACTGTGTCTAAGAATCTATGGATCACAAATCAAAGTCAGATCATAAAGGTCCCCCTTTAGTCCATGGTATAAAATGTTTTATTTTGACGGGACAGAGCAAATTCACTACCGCATGCATACTACTAACCCTGCTCTCAACACAGTCAGATGCTCTTTGCACACATCTGCTTAAAAGTTAAACCACCTGTACCTATGTTCTACAAAAGCAAAACTAGACAAAGAAACACAAAATTAAATTATGAGTGTTCAATATTCCGTTTTCTTTCTCAAAAATTCAATAGATACATTATTGTTAAAGATGCTGAAAAGTACAGTCTTATCACAAGAAGATCCTTAGTGCAAACATGGACATTTAACTTTGATTTATGGCACGTGTTCCAAAAGTACATACATTTAATGTAAACTTCAACACTTGCTAGATACAGGTTTCAGCCTTGGGACGCTTTGGGACCCTAAGTGATTGGTGACAACCCTGAGTTGTCAGTTTGACCTGATCCAAACCTCACTGAAATCAATGGGACTGACTGCAATGGGCTGGAGTCAGACCCTAAGTGCAAAAAGAGGATCTTTAGTGTTATTGCATCTTCACATGTGAGTCAGCCAGATGATGCTCTTAAAGAACATTACATTCACATAGCTGAAGTAGATATTTAAGAAAAACCCATCCATAAAATCAATTAAGCAGGACATACAGCTTTGTTTGGTTTTTGGTTTGGTTTTTTGTTGGGTTTTTTTTTTTTTTGGTTTACCAAAACTCAACTCTTTTATTTGCAATCAACTTCAACAGTTGTCAGCTAGTAAGTAGGTAAAGCCTTCAACCTGTAGAGGAAATTTCAAGCATCTAAACAAAGTGTCAGGAAACTGTAGTGTACTTCTCTGATGAAACATGATGGATGTCATGGAAAAACAGCAGGTAAAAATAACAAAACACTGTACTTTCCATAGGAGAAAAAAAAGAAACAGCAGAGAATGGCTTCCTTTATGACTATGAGAAGCTGCTTAGGACCCCAGTCCCGTTCAGTGCAGATGAAGCTGTGGAGGTCTGTGAATGTGATGAATAGTACAGGACAACTCCAACTATTGTGCTATTTCTCTGTAACACTTAGTTGAAAGCTTCCAAAGAGCATCGAAAATAGGATGCTGCTAGTTCACCCTTAATTCAAGGGGAACTAAACTTTCTCGTGTTACACAGGGCAGCATCTATAAAGTAATGGAGAATGATGTTAATATTAAAGCATCTTATTCCAAGAAATACATTGTTCCCTGTAATCATGTAACATTTGTATAACAAAAAAAACCAAGTGCACTCCTGCAGTTCTCCCTAAAAGCCGAACTCCCACTAGCTTCAGCGAGAGTCTTGTCTAAGGCAGGACCACAGGGTTTGACTCATTTCCATCATCTACCACTTGATTATCACAGCGTGGCTGGCTGCTGTCTTCTCTAGGCTCCTTATTTTGTCAGGCTCAAAAAGGGTTTCTACAGCATTACAAAATAGCTGTTCCGTGAAGCCGGCTGGCTTCACAGGTTGGATGAGGAGACCCTGCTTTACGTTTCAAAGGCCAAAAAGAAATCAACATTACCTTTAATGGACCCTGCATAAATACAAAAGCCTGCGGCTGCGATCATTAAAGTGCATGAGTAATAGTGCAAACAGCTGTGCTGCATCTGCAAAACTGCAAGTGGCATTTTCAACAGAACTCAGACAAAACTTGCGCATTTCAGCTAACATGCTTAGGCCAGCCTGCAAGAGCTCAAGAGTTCAGCCACACGTAGGATACTCTTATCAGGCAGATCCAAACCACACAGCCTAGGCAGCCACGTAAAGGGTTGCCCCAAGCTCACCGGAGTCGGGAGGACGATCCCCACTGCCCTGGCCAGCAGGAACAGAGGACATGCAAGCTCGGTCCTTCGGGCACTACCAACGGGGGAAACCTTTGCTCAGCATGAAGAGCACACACACAGGGGGATCCCCTTAAGGCTTGGAAGAGACAATTTGGCAGGTGAGGTGTTAAAACAAACTAGGAGAGGGTCTGGCGCGTAGAGCAGGAGCCTGCGTCCTCCTTAGAGACCAAGCGGGTGCGGGCGCCTGCCTTGGCACAGAGCATCCTTCCACGCCTGCTCGGAATGCTCCTTGCCTTTGGGCTCAAGGGCAATTCTGCCATGTAACTTTTCTGCTGTTTAAAAGAACTTGAAAGTGGTAGCAATACTTCTTTTATATATACAATAAGGAAAGGCATTTATCACTGCTTCCATTTTTCATTTGAATCCCTATTTTTATTCAGGTTACTCTATTTCATGCTCCCTCTAAAAGAAATCAGTCTCACGCAACCTCCATGCAGCGAGTGGAAGTGGGACACTCGCCCTTCTCTCTGCCCAGCTTTTAAAGGTCAGGTCAAAAAAGCTGAAGATGCTTTGGCCCCATTTTGCTCTGATGTGAATATCTGGGAGCAAACAACATGTTTCCTTTTGCTTGCATCTGTTTACTACTGCTGAGAGACAAGAGCAGGGACAGAGCTTAACCTCGACAAGAGGGGAGGCTGTGGTGCTGCTGGACACAAGCACAGTGTCACTGAAGTGAAAACAAGTCACGCATCCGCTCCGGGTAACGGCAGTGACCCCATTCCTGCCGTCCCCGCTCTCCATTTGCCTTGGAGTGGGTGCCGCAGCACAGCTGAGAGGCGAGACGCCTTCTCCCTCACCGACACAGATGCTGTCAGTGCTATAACTCGTGGGCTTTGGCACGTTAGCAAGCGGGACTTGCAGAAATGTTTTGTCTCCTGCCCCACTGTGGAAGGGGAGTTGGGATTGTAATGCCGCAGCCCTCACCTTCCCTGGATGTGTGTCTCGCACAAGGGAAATGAGGAGATGATCTTGCATCTCCTTGTTAATTCATATAAAAGTCAAGTCAGTTGACCAGGCAATGCCTGACCGCTTTAGCAAGGCAGCTTAAACTAGCAGCACAGGGGTAAATCTCAGCAGTGGCTATTTTCTGAATATGGCTTTCTCTGAGCAGAGTCCTCTCCAAATCTTTCCCATATTGAGACCTGCGCATTATCACCTGTGACACAAAACTATTCCTATGGCACATACATAAAAAAAATCCACCATGGATTTGCACAGGAGACAGAATAAACCTATTCAGAAGAAAGCAGCAAGGACTAATCTCAGAAATTATAGCTAGAAGCACACCAGAGGGAAAACTGGCTTTCAAAATTACCTCCAAGCCAGCCACCTTCTTCCCAAAAAGCCTCTTGGCTTGTATCCTGGCCAAGATTTGCAAGAAGTTTAATAAAGTTTCCCCCACGCACACCTTTGCAAAAGAAGATTTGGACCAAAAAACTTGTTTTATCAACAGTTACATGGCGCTGCCAATAGTAATGACTCATCTGTAAGGAAAATTACTTATGCAGCCCTGTCAGGAAAGGAAGAAGAATCATCTGTGGATTCATCTGGGTATTGCAAGTTCAGCTTTGCACACAGGCTGTCCCTCAGCAGCCAGGTGCAGGAGGATGGTGGACTTGCAAAGCTGGCAATGGTAGGGGCATTGACCAAATATATATCTGATAACTTCAAACTGGCTGCAAAAAGTTCCCTAGAACTTCATTATGTTTTGTACTGGCCCAACACTGGAATAATTAGCAGGAGGAGAGAGGAACAGCTTGTAAGCATGCAGGTATCAGCCATCCCGTGGTGGGAGGTTTTTGTTAGGGCCACAGTATAAATACAGGAAAAAATGTTAAAGTAAGGGAACCATTTCATCTACTCAGCTAAAGCTTTGCACTGAAAAAAACCCTAAATCCCAAGTTTGTATGAAGTCTGGTTAGGAAAATCTGTGATTTGAGATACATTTTTATTTCTTATAGGGACCTGGAGCTGAGCAATAACGGAGGCACTACCCACAGCAAAGGGCCAGGACCGCCTCTCCCCCAGCTCTGAAGTGACTCCAGCACGCCCTGAGCCCTTGGGAACCCCGCAACATGTTAATTAAGTTTACCTTGCTTACACGCAAAAGAGCATTTCAGCACAAGCAGCTAATAATATGTGAGGGTTACGGTGCTCCCTCCTGCCCCTACTTTGTTCTACAAGCTTGGCTGCCGAATTCTCCCTCTGCTATACTGGAGCAAGAGCTCCATCTTCTGAAAAAGCAGAAAAACGCCCAATCCAGACTGTGTCCCCGAGCAGTCAGTGGTATAAAGTCACCTGCAGTATAAAATGACCAGTCCACAGATGAAAGGGAATTGCTAAATGCAAAGGTACTGTTTGAAAATCAGTTTTCAGAGTGCAAGTACATTATGGCTATAAGGGCACATCACTGAAAAGCTCTAGGAATAGCTCTAGGAAATAGCAAGAAAACATCCTACAGCATTGCCTGGAGTGCATGTAAAATTAGAATCATGCCTAGAGACCACATACACGATAGCAAAAGAGAACAGAGTTAATCTTAACAGGGAAAACAGAGCCTCAGTGCTGCAACTAGACCCTGCCAACGTGACTGCAGAGCGTCTGGGCAGTGGTGTGAGATGACTTTCTGTGGTTTTGCCTTGTGAAATTCTCCTCAGTTTGTACTCAGCAACTTTGTAAACCAGGCTGGAGTCTCTGGGCGTTGGGGGATACGACCACTGACAAAGCAAACCGGTGTTCAGAGTTTGCCAGCACCCAATTTTCAAGATCCATCTATGGCTGGAGAAACCTCCTGCGCAGGCTGTGCTCCAGGACCCAGCGAGATCAGACTGACTGCTGAGGAGACAACACACGGTGCTCCGGGTGGGAGCACTCCAAGGGCAGTCCTCTCAGCTGTGCTGCTAGCCCACTGCCAGCTACCCCTTACGTAAAGTCAGAAAAACCTCCAACCTGTGAAATCTGACTGCCCTGCAGTGAAGGGGATAAAAAAATACCTACTTGTACAGGAAGCATTTCACTGAAATATATTGGAAAACAATCAAGAACTGACTGGAATTTTAAGCCTTTCAGAAGGCTTCCTGCATGTTCATCAAAACAAGCGATTTTGACAAAAAGTATTTAAAAAGAAATCTACTCACAGAATTTGTTTCATATGGTCATAACTGGTGTATGCCGGTTGGTTTTTTTTAACGGACTAAATCTATGTGGGTTTCCTGAGCTACTCCCATCACAAACCCTGGTCTCCCGTTTCCAGCGGACAGCATGGTGATGAGGCAACACATGGAGTGGTGATGCTGTGTACATAGCAAAGGGCGACAGGCTGCTCTTAAGGCATTTTCTTGTGTCATCTGCTATGCTTCCCTATCTATTTCTATGTACATTTACAGCTAGAAAATGAGAAATATTACTTTTGAGGCTAGAAGCCTTCTGCCAAAACCCGGTAAGCTGTTTATAAACTTTATTCTAATGATGGATTAACAAGCAGGCAGCAATAAGGGCAAGAGTGAGGCTGCAGAAATGAAGTATTGCCTTGAGAGTGCTGGGGGTCAGGCCACGATGTCTTTTGCAGCAGGAGGAGATTTTGCCTAGGTACCTCCTATTCACATGGGGTTTGAGCTACAGCAGTGAGTAGGCAAAACAGTCACAGGAATCCCTGGTCAGACTCCGTCTCTTCTCCCCAGTCTTCTACCCAGTGCTCTTGCAAAGAAATCTATGTTTTTAAATGCTTGGTTTTAATTTATTAGTGCCTATAGTCACAGAAATGTCTTAAGGAGTTAACAAACAAACAAAAAGCTTAATTTACTACTTTTGCAGGCTTTTTGGAGTAGCTGCTTTCTTTTTTTTTTCCTGCAGAGGCATATGCAGCCAGATTTAGTACATCAAGTGTAATGCAAATGGCTTAAAAGACCTGATTGGAGTTATGAAATATTTCTGCTAGGCGTGTTATATGATACCTGCGACTTTGGAATTCCGAAATCTGCAGTCACCAACTACTATCTGCAGACTGTGGACAGGAATCCAGCCTTCTTTTCTTCTGTTTAGGTTTTTCACCAACCTTTGAACGACAGCGGCATTAGTAAAAAGAACAAACAAACCCAGGAGCAGTTTGATATGGGCACACTCTACACAACTGTCTCTGCAACCAACAAATTTGTTCAAACCAGGGAAGCGTTTTAGCAGGAGCTGGGTATGCATTTAAAGTATTCTTCCCACCTAAATCTAGGAACCTAATTAGAAAGCCTACATTGGGAGCACAACTGCCTTGGGCCCCTCTCTAGTCAATGGAGAGAAACAGGACTCTCCAGCGCACAAGTTATCCTGTGTGAGACCTCCAGAGATGCCAGTTTTCCTCCACTGACTACCGATGGAGCCAAGGGCAATTACTTTCCTCACTTCTCCGCTATTGAGCTAGACTGGTAGGATTAATTTAGTCAGGGTACTATAAGTAAATTCAAGCCAAGATTTAGGCAGCTGGAAATACTCATGCTTATAAATTACATCCCTCGGTCTCACTCATGCTGTGAAATTTGTGCTGACAAAAAAGTTTGGTGTGAGAAATCTTTGCCTGGCACTGGCTGAAACCACCATCAGAAGTGGTGAGCATCCAGCAAAACTGTGTTGCTTTACATCTTGCTTCTGCTAACAACAAGCTGAATTTTGCTGTTAGACTAGATGACCATTGTAGATCTCTTACAACTGAAATATTCTATTCTATTCTATTCTGTTCCATTCTGTTCCGTTCCGTTCTGTTCTATTCCGTTCCGTTCCATTCTATACTATTCTGTTCCATTCTATCCCATTCCATTCCATTCTATACTATTCCATTCCATTCCACTCCACTCCATTCTATTCTCCCTTGAAGTGCAAGGGCTGTAGGTGCCAGCCATGAATCCTCCACGGGGCATTTGTGTCTGTGCATTTACAGGCTAGTGCCTGCACAAATCTGATTCAGGTTCCTGCTAATATCACCCTTCCCACATCCCGAACAAGGCATTAGTGTGCTGCGCTCCCTCCTACTGAGACACCGGGCTGGCTGACGAGAGCTAGTCAGAAATCAACCTGGAAAGGACAGACAGCCAAATCTCAGCCAACCTGCTGCAAAAATCAGAAGATGGCACACTGCCCTCCAAGACAAGGAGACTAACAGTTCAGCGGACGGGAGGCTGGGTATGGTGATTTCCCAGGCAATGCTCCCAGCCATAAGGAGAGAACCAGCTATGAAGTGTTATCTTGCAAGCCACAGCTTTAAATACAACAGAAAGATGGTCCACAGCCATTAACCAGTTAACACTTGTACAGGGAGGAAAATGTCTTGCAGTTACTCAATATTGCTGTTAATAAGCCCAGAGGAACAAAGGCAACAGCTGAGCTGAGGTGGGCAAAGAGCTCTCACCTGAAGCATCATCTGAAGCGGGAAAAGCATGGGAAGAGGGGCTGTGGAGATGTTGGTGAAACCCAGCTCGCCCAGACACCCACGGCAAGGGAAGTCCTGACATGTTTTCCCAGGCCAAGCCAGTGCATATGGCCTCTAGTCCTGGCAAGGGGATGAATCCTCCAGCTTTCTGGAATAGTCTTAAACTTAATCAGAAGCTACAATGAGTGTATAACCAGGCAAGCCAGTTTGCATGGGACTGCCTTGCAGGCTCCGAGAGAGAGAGAAGGCAAAGTAATCCTAAAATACCTACCACTGTCCCTCACCATCTTCATGCAAAAGCTGAATTTCATCCCCATTTTTCACCAGCAGGTCCTCTGATCCTCTCCTCTTGCAGTCTGCAAGGGCTTTGTATTTTCCTGGAGACTGTGGTAATAAGAAAAAATTATCTTATTTAGCTGCATTTCATATCACACAGCTGTTATTTCTGACTGCCGCAGGGAACGTGACAGAGCCCTGTCAGCTACCTTAATTAAAATTATTTCAAGAAACTGTAGCTGAGACATCTCCTCATTCCCCAAATTGAGATATGGAAAATCTGAGAGACATGGACAAGATACATCCATTACCCAGTGAAGCAAAACAAAGCAAGATGACCAAAACCTGCAGCACCCTGAGCTTTGGGACTATTGCATCTCTGTACTAACCAGCTGGTTCCCGTCCTCCTCCTCAGTGTCCGAGCAGTTGGAGAGGTACTGGTTACCCGACCACTCCTCCAGCCCCTCGCAGATTTCCAGGGACTGTGACATTCCTGGCCAGCCTGCAAGACAGCGTGCAGCTCAGGCTGGGGTTACCCCAGCACCCGCCTAGCGTGCCCCAAAGGAAGGGGAAGGGTCCGTACTTCTGTGGGGCTTGTTCTGGGGGGACAGGAGCCCACTGTCCAGCATCACTGGGCTGGTACGCTCCGAGTCATTCTCTTCTGAGCTTATGGAGGCTCTCTGCTGCTTTCTGAATGATTTGGAAAAAAAAAAAAAATCATTCTTAGTTTTACTTTATGAATGAACACAAACTCCACGAGGTTTTGTAAAACAGAGTCAGAAATAATAATGGTACTGCTTAAGGCATGTTTCCATAAAGGTTAAGGACTTCAATGCCTTGTTTTAATTTTGGGAGGAGGGGAAATAAAGCTGCTGCAGTATCCCCTTCCCTGAATCTGAGCCTTTGATCTTTGTCTCCATTTGCAGAGGAGCTGCAGCTCAGGCTGCGCTGCCAGGCGAGCACTCGAGGGTGCCCCTTACAGACGCTGGCCCCAGACCACTGCCACCCACGGGTGAAGGGGCAGCACACCCCTCCCGCCCCTACCCAGAGGTCTGGGACCAAAAACAGCACCGAGCCAGGATACGGCCAGAAGGCACTGGGTGCCCAGTGGTGGGGGGGTACTGGAGTGAGCCCCGGGTCCGGCTCCTGGGACTCACCCATCACTCAGCTGGCAGGAGAGCGGGAGCTGGTCCGTGCACAAGCCGGGCTGCTGCTTCTCCACTGCGGGGAGGTCAAACACCAGCTTAAAAACCTTTTTCTTATTAGTAACCGTCACAATAGAAGCATTCATTATTTTAACATTTAGACCGTTTGTACAAACCTAATGATTTCTTGTTTAGAGAAAAACAGACCTGGGGACTCTTGCAAAGCACAGACTTAGTTACGAGCAAGAGGGTATGTTAGCGCAAATCCAGTAGTGAGCATGCCACTGAAGACTATAGTATGCTTAAAACTAGGCATCTGCTATATATCTTGTTGAACGAAGCCTATGATAACAAATGTGAAATAATTCCCAAGGTAATGACCAAAAAAAGTACTTCCGAAATTCATTTTCACGTAAGCACCTGGCCTTTACCGCTCCAAGTTATGTTATTTCCCTGTAATGTAAGGTCTCACTCCAGTGTTTTGTTACTAGGCTTCTTCTGAAAATCAATTCTCTGGTGAGAATTACTGGATTTGAAGATTAGCAATGTGAAAATAGGAAAGGCTCTGCAGCAGAGTGAATGCCACAGAGAAATTGGTCAAATGTACCTTTTATAAGCTCCTGCTGCTTGAACAAAATTTTTCTTATTTCATTCAACCATGCCATCTTCAGATCTACTGTTTGGGCCTGGAGGAAGAGAAAATTATCTGAATTCTGAATTAAGAATCATCTGTCACAGTGTACGAATAAAATCTTACTTTTCCATGCTGTAATTATCTGAAATCCCCTTTTATTCAAAGCCACTACTACATTTTAAACATTCTTGATCTTTTCAAATTGATGATCCCCACTACATCCAGGCAAAACATGGTGGAAATTGTGGATCCATCACTACAACGCAAGGAGTGCAGGCAAAAGCACACACGTGCATGCATCTTGTCTCTTTTACAAAATACCTAAAGGGCCAAATCTGCCTTTTGAATATATATGTACTTGGCTACATACATCTGCTTTAGGAATTTAAGTTGGCTACTGTGTTGTAACATGGAGGAAAAAAAAGCTAGGCAGAAGACTAATTAAAAAAAACCCATCAATCTACAATATTTTCACAACAGATTTTCCTGGCAAACATTTCATCTTCATAAATTTGTATTCAAAATGCTACAAAAGGAGAAAAAAAAAAAATCGGGAAGAAATTGGGCTACTGTTTTGTAGATGAGTCTACAGACTACTGGAAATAGCACCATGGAGGCTAAGCCTTTGCTCTGGGAGCAGTTCTGACATCTAATTGTACAGAAGCGCATGTGGCTCATGTCCATTAAAGCATGAGGCCAATTTCCCAGCTTAATTCACATAAGCTATCAAGCACAGTAAAATCTTTTTTTCAAGTACTGGTCTATTTGAGATTTCATCTGGAATAAAAGAATCTATTTCCAAAGAGCAATTCTGTCCCCACTTTAAGGTGAATTTTACAGTTCTGGACTGGACACCAAGGGCCAGCCGCTGGGACAGTGCTGTGAACGCTGACATGGCAAAGAAGAAGTAGAAATGCAAGTTAAACGTCTGATAATCCCATAAAGATCAATGGGAGACATTTCTTTGACACTGTTATGAGGATGTACAAACATCCAGATTTTTAAAGCTTACAAACCTGTACAACATAGACCTCTTCTCGCCCACTATACCAGATTTCAAATTTCCGATGATCTCCTTTCACATTCTCAGTTATTCCAACTGCATTCATCTGCAAAAGTACCAAAAAATTAAACATACTATAAATCTCTCCCTCTTCCCTGATTCCAGACATTTTGCAGCATGTTAAACAAACCTGTTTTCACTCAGTTTAACACATTTCATCAACTTTAATTTCAGTAGCAACTGAAAGTCATTATCTAACTTATCCCCCCTGACTCTCCGCCAGCTTGCTGTATTTGCAAAAGCTTTCTGAAACCAATCAATGGACCTTAGGGGACATTTCATTTGGGAATCAGTGGAACTAACTGAAAAGTCATCTCATACCCCTTTCAGCATGAAATTTCTTAGATGAGGCATATGAAGCTTTATCAATGCATGGCACATTATTTTTCTACGTACATTATTTCTGCCATATGATTCTTCATTTACACGCTGAATTCTGTGTTTCATTCTTTCAGCAGTCTTTAAAACCCATTTGTGAAGCCCCCAGCTCTCCTTTAGGAATTTCAGTTCAACATCTTTTGATCCCTGACCATCCCTGTAGTTGAGATATCATCCCAAAGTTTCCAAAAGAAGAGTTAATTTTTGGATATACAGCCTGAGCTGCCAAAACCCTGGCTTTCAGGAAGCACGCAGACCTCAAGCTAGACATGGCTGAACACTGCTGGACCTAGGTACCCGTTACCACAGACCACTTTTGATAAGCTGGATGGAAACCCCCAAGGCCCAAATAATTCAGGATCTGCACAACGTGACCCAACTCAATCAGTAGCTCAAAGTACAATCAGAGATCGAGAAACTCTTCAGCAACAGGAGACCTCTGACCCACCTTCTGAACATGCCAGAAAGCTGAAAAATGCTTTAATACCTGGTATCGCATAAACCATCTTCCCACTTAAAGCACAGTTTGCTAATAATTTATCACTGATTAACGAATGGTCAAAAAAGGCCAAAGCATCCCACTTACATGTTTTGAAACAGATCTAATAATAATGGTATCATCTATCATAAATTATTGACACAGATGGGATTAGATAAATCCAGTATAAATATAAATAAAGCCTTAGAAAGAACATCTGTTTAACATTGCTGTTCCTATTTGTTAATACGTGCACCTTCAGAGCTTTCGGTCTGAAAGACTATGGCAATTTACAGTTTACGTCACCTGGGTAAACTTTCTATTCCTAGTGACTTTTTTAAATGTTGGCACCCATTTTCAGTGACTACGAACAGCCTCAGGAAACAAGGAAAGCTAATTAGCAACTCGCCTCCTGTTTCTTCACTGGTATGAACAGCAGAGTTTTTATGAACTTTTGAGAAAGTTTTTGCCTCCAGATGCAGAAAGGCCTGTCATTGAACAGCAGTCAGTACTTCCTAGTTCTATTTTATTTTTTAAAATTTAAAATATTTTTTAAATTATTTTATCCTGTGCAGTATAGTGCCATAAAGCCTTAGAACGGCAGATCAGGCTCCATTCTGATTTTATGAAAACTTAAAAAAACTTAAAACTTAAAAAAAAAATCTATGAAAGATGTTTAAATGGCAGCCTAGAGAGTGCCTTATCCATATTCTGCGATTTCCATTTCTGTGCACCTCCTCTGGCACCACAAGTTATACGGAAGCGCCTACAAAACTGCCCAGGCATCAAGATTTTAGAAATTATACATGATCTACTACGAGGATGCAAAGGAAAGTGCCAGGATTAGACATATTTAAGGTCTGTTCACTCACGTTAGTGGATTTTGAAATTCTGTTTCCTCCCCCTGACCAGGATTTACTGTCTCTCAGCTCACTGCAATGCAGAGCGAGGTGGGTTAGTGTAAAGCTCTGGGATGGCGTTCAACTGCATCGCCTTCCACAGTGGTACGAGGCACACTGATTTACTTAGCATTGCAGTGAGTTATGAACCTGCATCCTCTAAGTTCCTGAATCTCAGCCGAAGACGTATTTACCACTGGTTATTTCACAGAGTATGTAAAACAGGATCCTCAGGGGTTCTTTTGTTTGTTTTACAGACGTCCAGTTACACAGCTTCTACCCAACAGTTTGCTTTAATCCTGAATCCCCAGAAAACATTCTTGCAAAGAAAAATGATTTCCTGATACTATCATGAATCAAACAAATGTCAAGCTCCAGAAACATGATTTTGCCCTCAGGACAGCAATTCTGAAAACGGATGTGTGCAGATGTAATCCTGCAGCATCCATGGATTCTCTAACGCCAGCCTCTCAGTGTGGCAACACAAACAACTGGAAAATGAGCTCTCCTGAGGCAAAGAAAAACTCTGGCCACATTGCCTGGACTCCCGAGCGTAGGATTTTCTCCTCCGAGCAATCTTTCCCCACGCTACCTCTTCAGTTCTTTCAAAAGCACGTATGGTAAAACAAGTACTATAGGGAAAACAAGCTCTACAGAAAGAAAATGATGCTGTTTGGGAAAAACATTTAAGTACCTAAACATATGGCCTGGGATTTTCTTTTAATACACAGTTCGTAATGTGCACTGGAGCTGAACAGACTTATTTACTATAACATGGCTTTCCAGCTACTCATGGCATCTCCCTCCCTAGACCCCGCTGAGATCAGGGACCTGCAGCATCTGGGCCTGAAGGCTCGGCCTGCAAGTGCCCTTTTTTTTCCATTCTAATATATACCCATATTGGGTTTTTCTTTACCAAGAAAAACAAGGGAGAGTACTGAGACAAAATGCTGACATGAGAAGTGTTCATCACACACAGTATGCCAGAAGGTCTCTTTTAGAGAAGTTTGGGATTTTTATGGATAATAGTTAGCATTTATAGGCTTGGGACAGTTGTTTATGTCCTCATGCTTTGCCATAGGCTACTCTCTTCCTCTGATAATTGTACTTTTAGCCTGCCAAGGAAGAAAGGCAATGAGCGAGGCAGAAGAGTTCTCTCTGCACCCTCCTGGCTGGGAAATGGGGCTCAAGAGCGGCCAGGCAGAGCCCGGCCCAAGGGCCTCCCCGGGGACCCGGGCCGTGAGGAGATCCCTTCCTCTCCCAGGTGGGCTGGGGAAGAGGCACAGGGCCCCCCCACTTTCATGCCCTCACCCCTGCTCCTGGAAAAGCAGGCTAGGGGAGAAGGGAAGGGCTCCATTTCCCTGGCAGATGCCATCACGTATGTGACTCTGAGTCCATGGGCTCTCCCAGCTGCTGCTTCAGCTGGGGGGGTGCCCACAGCTTATTACAACCAACAAACTTCCCTGGGTATGGCACTTCCATGTGGAGGCGTTACAGCCCTTACTAGCAGAAGACAAGCTACCGTGTTAGAGGAAAAATACTCGCTGGGTCTGCGGAGTTACTGGTTTACAATATACATGGCAATGGCCCCAACTGAAGAGTCCTTACTTTCAAAAAATGCTTAAAACTGTAAGATGAGGTTTTGTCATATCCATCTCCATGCTCCTCTCGCTTCTTGCAGAAGACCAATGCTTTCTCGTACAGGAACAGATGCCTCTGCATTGGCTTGAACCTGGCAAGATCCTTCATTTTTGTGGGACCTTTTCGGTGTCCTGTCCAAACACTGAAAGATCCTTGCATCAAGACTTTCCCCAGTTCGCTCAGGTCACCCTGGTGAGAGTATGACAAATAAAAAGAGAAAGAAAAAGATGTCAATTCAAATGCAAGCGGACTGTCCAAACAATGACAGGGGATGGGGCCAGCTCTGTTCCAAGGCACGTCACTCTAAGAATAGGTCTTCCTGGAAGGATCAGATGATCTTTTTGGAGTGACGGCATGGTGCCAGGAGGGAAGCTGGGGTCTCGGATGCAGGGCTGCAGCTAGTCTACGTGAAGGGATACAAGTCAGTAACTGGAAGAACTAGGAAGACAGGAAAACTCTCCAGCTCCTAAGGAAGTCCAGGTCAAGGGCTCCGGCTAGGTCAGTGGGAGAGAGCAGATGAGATCTGAGCCTGAATTGAGGTCTCGGAGAATGGACTTCTCAAGCAGGCCAGGACTGACACCAGCAGCTTAGAAAGCCATCCCATCACCCTTCCCAGAAGTCCTAGGAAAAACAACCACTTCAACGGGCAAGGATCAAAATCAGCCACAGAGAGTATTTAGTTAAACGTTGAATGGGAAATGCTATGAAGACACTCCAGGGGAATTATAAGGCGAGTCACGAGAGAACTAAGGTGCATGCTGGAAAAATACTCTCGAGAACCACAAGGTGGCAAGTGTGGGCACTGTGAAACTTTGAATATGTCCTTTGGATGCAGATATTTTCCAAAATCCTGAAATCAGATGGAAGACTGTCACCTGTAAAAGCTTCCTGATCCCATTCACTTGGTAGCTGTTCTAGCATAGTTTTTAGCTCATACATTCTGGGACACTATCCATTCCCAAAGCATCATCTGGCCTTGTGCAAGGTCTCTCATTACCCAAATCTACTCACATCATATCCTGTTATTGAAATCTGATGCATAGAGTCATTGACTGACTTTAGCAAATCCAACATTGCAACCAGAGCTTCTTGAAGTTCCTGAACTCCATCACAGCTCGTGCTGTACTTTAGCAGCTCCTGAAAATAGAAATGGAAGAGCACGTGTTTGGACTTGAACAAAGCACTTTTCCATCTTGCCCAAAGTTTCCAATGCCCAAGGCAGCGACCTGCGCTGCCTGAGTTTCTTTTTTCATATGTCACTGGAAAAAAGACTCACTCCAAACCACAGTTAGTCTGAGGTGTGGAACAGATCACTGAAGCATGGCCCATTTTTTCCTGGGTTTTCTTAAGGATGGTGTCAGGCTATAAAGCAGCATCACACTCATCTGAGTTCTTTGTGTTGTGTTTTCCAGCTTGGTAAGAAATAGGAAATAAGGCTCAGGTTCTTCATCAGCTGCCAATATGTCATATAGGCCTTCAAATGAGGTTGCAGCACATGACTGTCTTCAGACTGGCAGACACAAGGAACAGGATTTATAAAATCCAGAGCCGTCAAGCCAATAAGTGGAACACAGATTAGGGAATTATACAGTTGATATAAAATTAGTTTTGTTTCAGGTCTCCTGTGCCCACTAACAGCTTCATGTTACTCATCTCTCGTTCAAGAAGCTAGAAGGTAGCGTTCAGAAGCCACTACCCCAGTGTTATTCCCACTTTACAGAGTGGGAACAACAGCACTGCCCTGCCTCAGACGGGGCACACAAGAATAAACTCATTAAAGATTACAGGCACTATAACAATCTGAGGAGAAGAGATGCATCAATATAATATATTTCATTCATCATCTCTTATGAGATGACCTGTGATTCAGTTTTCTTAGAAGTGCTTCTGTCCTTTTGCATCTTTGAACAGATTCAAACTGTCTTTCTCCCCTTAAAAAAATGTCATGTTAAAAGCACTTGTTCCTTTCTCTGGTACACAAAACTTTCATCTTCACTGAAAGCCACTACAGAAGGCCAAGATAAGGAATGTGTAATCTAAGGCTTGGTGCTGATATACAGGTAACCTTTAATTGAAAATAAAACAAACTGGAAAACAAATCTATCTCCTGATGTCCTTTCAAAGCAGAATATGAAATACCTTCAGAAGTAACTGGTATTTTGTCAGGCGCTGCACTGGTTTGAGCAAATAGGAATCCAGCCCCAGTTTGTGCTCTAGTTTTCTTTGGCATTCCTGGAACAAAGAATTCAGATTAAGTAAGTTCTGCACCAACCATAAGTAGTTATTCCAACAGCATGACTAGTATGGTTTGATGACCTCGAAGATTTCATGTAAAAATGTCATACGGTGCCTATAGCTAAAGAAATTTTATAAAACCATGTAAAATAATATAGTGAATGGACCTGCCTTGAACTCCTTGTGTACAAGAAACTCCAACTGCTATTTTTGTGAGGCTTCCATGCAACGGTGAACAGACTATACTGCAAAACCATGGGGTGCTGAGGAGGGTATTTAGGAGAAGCACTTATCCCAGGACAATGCCTGCCTTGGTAGGAACAAGCAGCTCACCTGAAAGAAGGTGCTTTCAGAGCACTGCCTCCACAGGGACTCCGACCGGGGCTTGTTCTGGCAGTATTTCTCATACATCTGGAAATCCTCTCGCTGTAAGGGAAGCCGAAAGGCAAGTCACACGCATGCACACAAACCTGCTGGGCAGCCAAATAGGGTGAACACCCAAACTGTAAATTTGCTTTTATCTCTGCTGCCAACTTTAATATCTAAAAGTCACAGAGTCTGGGTTAAAAAAAAAACACTGCTGGGAATCACAGCAGACCGCAGCATAGTCACGACTGCTGCTCTCCCCCATCTGCTGCTGGCCAGGCACCTACGCTCCCTGCCTTGGTGTCGGTATTGTGTATCAGAAGCATCTTACTCAACTGACATAACTGAGATGTTGCAGAGTGTGACGAATCAGGAGAAACATTGGCCTTCAAGTCTGCTTTATATGTGAAAATGAGTCACCCACCCTGTCTAGGAAACAAAATCCCACTCGCTCGGGTGCTCCCAGGCAGCTTTCCAAACTGTGCAGGAAAATTCTGCAAGAGACGGGAGAAGAGACAAAATGCAGCAGTGAGCAAGGTACGGTTTGGGTATTTAATCATGATAGGAACTCAGTGAGATAAAAACGGGAATAGAGCCAGCATCATACTTGTTGTGGAAGTCATATATCTCGGGCATGTTTCCGAAGAGGACGTCCTTCCTGTTCCTCAGCATGGGAGGCATGAGGATGAACATGGCGGGGTTATCCATCTCAGCTCTGTAGCCCTGTGGGATGCAAAAGGGGCTCATCACTCAGTTGGGAAGGCCTTGGCTTGGCATCTCCTTGAAGGTGGTTGAAAAGGGGACGTGAACAGACTTTCAATACAATCTGCTTTGTTTCAATGAGCAACATCGCTTTTATTTCCTTATTTTTGTCTCTAAACCCCTGTCTTTCAGTCCCTGGGCATGTGGGGTTGTGGTCCAGCAGTGGATGCCTTGGGACGGCTCCCTTGGGGCTGGCCAGCACTGCAGAGATGCTCTCTATTCACCAAAGGCAAATCACAGCCACTTTCTCCTCTCTATGGCCTGATTGCGGGAGAGATCCCGCAGGAATAGTTGTCTAGGTTGAACACATCTGCTGTTATGACCGTGGGACACAGGAGTAACAATGTGTTTGCACGGGGTATGCAGTTACACACAACCTCAGGACAACCAGTGCATGAGGTGACTTGTTGCAAAGCAAAAGTGGCTTGAGATCAAATACCAAAATCAATGGGCTTTTTGCTCTTGTGCAAGACCTGCTGAGCACCAGGGTCTCGCTCTCCTCAGTGCCTCAGGATTTCTGTCCTCTGTGGCTCCACTTGCCTCTTGAAATCACAGCCTCCCAAGTAGGGAGGATCTGGAAGGGACACCACTGCACTACAAATTGTTGGGTGGGACTAGGAAACAGTGCAAAGCTCCCCTCAGTTAAATCACATCACTGCACCAACGCAAAATCATTGACCAGATGTGGTAAACATCCTAACTGTAGGGTAGGGAAAAGGCATGGCCAGAGCTCAGGACCATCACTGCAAAGACATCAAGAAGGCCATTAGCCACAGCTCAAGCTGGCCACACTAGTCACCAAGCATTGCACAGACCTGAGGCCTTTTTAACATGAGTAGCAAAAATGTTTGCAAAAATGTATTCAGTATGTACAGCGTACCTTCTTTGACTTTCCAAATTAATCTCCCACACTCACTATAGTTGGAATCAGTATTCCTTATACTAAGCAGGCACTCTTTAGTTGATTAAGGATTCAGTAGAAGATAAGTATCTGGAAAATTAATCATTTATATTTAACCACTGCAAGCAGGCTTCCCTCTTTAGAGAAAATACTATCTTCAAAAAACTTAAGTCTATCTGTCTGTTTTTCTTTATCTAGACTTGATATGCACAGTAATAAATCTGCATACCTGCCAACTGCTTTATCACATACAGCGTAGCTTAACATAAAAAGCAATCAGTGCAGAGCAATTATGCGTAACTACCTGCAGTCCAACAGATTTATATCCTGCTTGCTCCTGGGTGAGAGAAATGTAAGGCAGGAGAGCTATTTAACAGCCAACTTGTTTTGGCCATCAGCAAGAGTTTTTTTGGAATAAAGTAGAAGTGTCTAAAATGGCAGCATGAGAAATTGTGCTCTGGTTTCTAAAGAAATGTGCTTTATATATCCACGAACTTCACAGTACTGAGAGAGAATCCTCCCAAGCATAAAAGACAAGCTTCTTTCTTTTCTCTCCAAAAGGTAAAAGAAATCAGGAACGGTTAAAAATACCAGCTTTTTGTACATTTTTCCAGGCACTGATAAAACTAATTACCAGCGCTGTTGTGTACAAACAGAAGGCTTCTCCCTCGTTCTAGATGAAAAGCTCATCCTGACACCAACTGTTCCTACAGATGCCTCTGACAAAGAAAAGCTAGGGAGAAAACTTGAAAAATTTATGACTAGCTTGTGATCTGACAGTTTGGTAGAAACCTGCCTGATCACATTGTTGCTTAATTTGATAGAGTGGCAGGTGCCCTTTGGTACAAGTCACCAGGGAACAATAATGAGCAACCTGAAGAAGTCACTCACCGTCAAAACAGTGAAGAGTTCCTCTACATACACTCTCTCAGTTTCTATAAGCTCATTTATGACATGGCTAAAATAAAGAAAAAAATAGAAGTATATTATTTTAATGTCTGTAAAAAGTCACAGGCATTCAGTGAGGTTCAACTAGCTCAAAACATAGTGCGAACTCATTAACAACAAACATAGGGGTGATAAAACAGGTGAAAGGGCGAGAGATGACACCCAGGTCAGGCTGGAGGAACATGTGGATGGGGCAAGGGCTGGCCAGAAATAAACATCGTTTTGAGCGATGTAAACAGCTTACCCTTTTAGTATATCTAAGTTGTCATCACTGTCTGAAATAAAATACTGCAAGGAGTTCCGTTTTTCCTGATAGTCGTGCATTACTTCGATCTGGAAGAGAAATGGGATGCTCTGGGAAGAGCTGTAGGGAGGTCACCACAGAGGTAGGACGAGCCCAGCCCCTGATGTCGGCACGGGAACTCCTTGGGAAGGATGAAATACGCTTTCTTTTAAGAAATCCTTTGTGACACAAAACTTTAAAAGGGCATAGCATACAACAGGTAGCCAAATATTCCCTGAAATTACGCTGCTACTTCAAATCTGAAAATACTGGTAATATAATTCATTAGTGCAGAGACCAGAGAACAGTTTCCACAGGGAAATATCTGCAGGTGGGGAGTTTTCCTGATAGACATCACTGTTATGCAAAGAAGAAGTTCAGGGAATAACACACAGGAAATCGATATCTGTGACTTGGAAAAACAATCCAAGATAGATCTCGGGTGCTGGACTAATCCAACAAAACCATAAAGATAAGAAAGGCTGGGGTTTGGTTTATTTAAAAAAAATAAAAGAGCATCTTCAAATCCAAAGTCTAAGTACAACCAGTTTTTAGAAGAGTTTCAGTTTTTCAGTGTATAAAACTCATTCAGATTTCATGAATAATTTTTACCTTGCGAGAACTTGGAGTTTTTCTTGATGTTTTCTTCCCAGGGAGAGAGAGATCAAATGAAAATTTCAAACTGGAATTAAAATCCACACCTTGGGTAGAAAACAACATAGTTACATAATGTACATCTATAGTGAAGAAGATGGTTCAGGCAAAAACTAGTACAACACAAAGAAAAATGGGATACATTTTAAGAATGAATAATTAGTTAGCTAATCCTACAAGCAAAGTGACAAAATAAAGGGTATCTATCTCAAACAACAATACTAATACCAAGTAGCACAAGTCACATGGATGGTCATAAAGGACATAAAGCAAAAAGTAATCAGAAAAAACAAAATGTCCATTAAGTGAATGCTTTAATCAAAACCTAACAAAGTCTGTGAAGCCTTTGCAAATGATAGAAAATAATAAAATCAAATAAGCTATGAAAAGGAACATCACCAACTGGGATACTGTTTAAAAGTCCTTTTATGAACGTGGGGCAAGACGCTCAGCTGGTGTAAACTGTTTCTCTACCTTGGCAGCATTTCTTGGGATTGTCAGTAAATAATTACAAGTTGTAATACTTCGGGTTACAGAGGTGAATCAGAAGCTTACAAATAAAACGTCAATGTCCCCAGAGAGTTCTATGGCATCTTTCAAATACTTCTTACTCCTGAATAGTCGATATGGCAATACTTCACCAAAAGGGTCTTTTCCCCCAAAATGAATGGCAATCATGAATTTCTCCAGCATCGTGCTGGCTCCAGCCTCGGTGACAGCTCCACGTGCCAGGCTGCAGGCCCAGTGGCTGCACCAACTTCCGAGATGGACCAAAATTAAACACATTCTGAGGCACAATATTTACCTTATTTACAAATAGAAAAAAGAGGCCAGCAAGGTAAAAAAAAAAAAAATTAACTGGACTAATGAACTATCTTTCCATTAGGGTGAAAAAAGGTATCACTGCACGTATGAATGCAACAGCAGCTGTGTCTAGATCGAAGGTTTGAGCAGGGCTGACACCGAAGAGCCACCTTTTGTGAAGCAGAAGATGTAGAGAGAAAAATGGATGCAGAGGAATGCAAGCCCACGTGGAGAGCAGGCGCCCCGTCTTCAGATGGGGCTGCTGTAAGATAACCCGATTACGTATTATCACACCAATGAAGCCTTAGACCTCCCTCTGTAAACACATCAAAGGAGGAAGGAGAGGGATCTGGATGCTGGAGAGCAGACCAGAGGCGTGCGTAGCACGGACAGTGGCGTCACGGACGGGAAGACCCAAAAGAAGCGAGGACTTGCCAGTGGTCGTCCTGGGAGGAAGGGAACTCGGATAGGGAGTTACACTGGAGACGGTCACCAGCTGCAGCTCCGTCTTCTGCTGCAAGAGTGAATTTACTCCAGCACTCGGGCTCCGCCGCAGCCTGCCGCGCCACTTCTGCACATCTCACTGTGCTTTATGGCTCAGGACAGGATAGGTTTACTCTTTTTTTCCCCCCAAAAAAGTGGTTTCAAAATTAGAACGACATTTATCAGGCAGGCTTCAAATCCAGGGCAAAGATGAAAGAGGAAGCGTCTGTCCTCAGACAGAAAAAGGGGGGGGGGAACAAAAGAAAGAAGGAAAAAGAGGACAAAAGTAATGTGCTCAGAGGTGGTTTGGTTTCAATCCACGCCATAAAACCCATCCATCTCAAAGCACTCCCGGCAGAGCCCAGCATGCGTCTTTGACACCGCACCTCATGCCAGCAGGCCTGCAGCATTTTGATGCTTTGTATCAAACAGAGGCCTTATTAAAAAGCTCTCTTGGCGTGATCTATCCAAAGAGGAGCCTTTTGTCTTTCCCCGCCTGCTGGCTATGCTCATTTCAACACACTTGATCATCTCCTTCAGGAAGAGGATTAATGGAGGATACCTGTGCTTTGCAGGAGACTGAGTGCCTTTGCTAGAAAAACACGCATCCCATAAAGGCGTGAAGTAAGTCCAGCCCATTGATGATGGTCTCACAACATCCCATGGAGGTGGCCACCCATTTACCCTTACTCTTTAAGTTGTGGAGAATGTTGTGCAGTCCTGGCTGGCTGAAAGAGGGCACGGCACAGCCAGCCTAGTTAAGATGTCTTAACTGGGATGGGAGTCAGCTCAGGGACACAGTGCCCTTGAAGCAAGGAACTGATTACAGGAATGTGTAAACAGTATAGAAGAAAGGGAGGTTTTAACCACAAAAA
>JANZLQ010000040.1:16892902-16909514 GCA_026212715.1 Elanus axillaris
ATTTAAGCAATAACCAATGATGAGCTTAACTTTTGCAATATGTATGAGATTAATTAAGAAGAGTATTTGTATCGATGCACAGCGCGAATAAAGCGAGACCTGTTGATGATCACCTGGTGTCCTTGTCTCCCTTCGCCGACATTAAGTCAATAATTCCTCCTTATCACTCCCCTGATTCTAGAAAGCTGGAAAAGTTCCATTAGGTAAAATGGGCAATACTCTAGTTTAAAGACTTGGAGCTGTTTTCCTGATGGAGGAAAGGGCTTCAAAGGGCAGTGTGGTCTAGTGAAGGTGGCATCAGCCTGAGAAGAGGAAATTTGGGATTTATTTGCTGCACTGGCCTGCATCTTGAGTAGCTTAACTCCCCTCACTGCATCTAGCTTCATTCCCATCCCTCTGCTAGCCTGGCTGTTTACATTAGTCAGTCCCTGAATTGGAGCCACTTTTACTGTTTGTATGACACCTGCTACAATTCGCCATAACCAATATTCATTGATTCATTATAAAAAATAGGTGTTCAAACACAAATGTTTAATTGCTTTATGCAGTCAGATAACTGAATTTAATAATCCCACATAACTTAGCATGTCCCTGCTTTAAAATACGTGGACATTACTTCGGAATACTTTTTAATTCTGACACATACAGGGTTGCCAAGGATGAAAGTTTTAATGTTATCATTTAAAGCTAACACTGTGCCACATCCCATTACCAAAATCAGGGCAGAACATTCAGTGACATTAGTTCAACCAGAATTTGTACCTTTATGGGCGTTAATTATTCCACAGTTGGGATTTAGGGAAGACCTCCTCAAGGAATCAAAGGGAATTAAGCATCCAGCTATTTCTGTTCATGAGTTTTAAGGTCCTCATTTCTCCAAGCTCTTTTGCAAACATCACTCTAACTTTATGTCAGTTCCCGCTCAAGACAGCCACAGAGAATAGGTATGCTAATAAATTTATAAACCTTGCCCTTTTTCCCTGTCGTACTAATTCACCAGTTTTCAGCCCAGTAGGATGCTAGTAAAGCAGAACTGGAAGTATGCACTGTTTTTTCACGGCTCTCTTTTTTCACTGAGTAGGAAGTGAAAATAAATACCAAGCAACCAGTCCCATTCTTCACACAGGCATGGGAAGCAAGACACAAAAATTGGAAAGATAATAAATCATCTCATATATATTTAGCATTATACAACAATTCTGTATCAGCCAGCAAGGTTTAGCTGGTTTCTCAAAACCATCTTTAGCCTTACGCTTCCTGCCTCAAAGCAAAATTATCATCTGAAAATACCATAAACTTAAAATATTTTACCATGTTTAGGAGAGAATAACGGTGATTTTGATCTCGGTGGATTTTCTGGCCGAGGGGCCACTAATTGGACAGGCCGCACGTGTTTATCCAGCAGCTTCTTGAAGCAAGACTGCCGATTCTCAAACATGCTTCGAACGTTTTCGAGCTTGACCTGCACTGACTGTATCTGGCACTGTAGAGAGTGAAAAAAGACTCCCGTGATCAAATAACTACCATTGTTTTGCACTTTGACCCAAACCAGAGGACTATAAAGCTGACAACACCGCAACAGTGTCCGATCTTGCTTCTTACTTGTGTAACGAGGAACTGGAGGGGTTGCCTACCTTCAATTCAGATGTTAAGACCGACTCAAAATCGTCATGTAGGGCTTGGGGATCATAGTTTAAGTAGGCTGAAGAGCTTTCAAGAAAT
Organism: Elanus axillaris; assembly: GCA_026212715.1. NCBI lineage: Eukaryota > Metazoa > Chordata > Aves > Accipitriformes > Accipitridae > Elanus > Elanus axillaris. The sequence goes on from JANZLQ010000040.1 coordinate 16,894,625, forward strand.
CTTTCTATGTCCTGGAGAGCTTTCTGAGCACCTTCTTTAGACTGGCACTTATCCATCTGCTGGTTGGCCAGCAGGTAGGCACCATCGTCGCAGCACTGCAGAGCCTGGTGACAGCACGGGGCAAACACAGGGAGCGAGACCGTCAGCGGCACCCCTACTACATCAAGTTTCCCATGAGGAATATCATTTACCGGCTCTGTATTTTCAACATGGAGCTAATCAGTACTCCTAAAGACCTCAGCAGCTATTGCATTTTGATTAGAAAGTCGAAAGCCCACATTTTTTCTGGAGGATGACTGCAGTCCTCAACATACCCAGCCAAGCTGTGCTCCTACTTGTACCTGGATAAAACCAGTGGTATAACTGACACAGAAGTACTATTTAGTGCATAGCTGAACCGAATGATAAGCAGATTTTTATTTAACCAACATGGAAAGCTGAAGGGGGCACTACAGAGTTTACAATGAGACAGGCGGGTTTCTTGAGATAAAGGCCTGGCTCAGTGCAGACCTGAACTGCAAGGAAAGATCCAAGTAATTGAATTCATTTTTTTTAAAAAATAAGGATTTTAAACTGCAGTTTCAAGTTCGACATTTAACATGCACAGGTAATAGGTGGACGCCAGGCTGGGGTTCAGCTGGCGCTCACACACTGTGGTGTGCACAGGCGTGAGAAGGTGCTGCAGCCAAGAACGACAGAGGACTTCCAGTGCTGTGAGCGGGAAGGCAAGCTGTGGAGAGCAGGACCACGGTGTGCTCCAGCAGAGCCCACGGGCTAGAAAACTAGCACCAACCAGGACTGTAGGCAGCCCAGGAGAAGACACTGCCCTGCAGCTGAGAGGCTGCCGAGGAATGGTCCATCCCCACGGACGAATGCAATATTGAAGTGGAGCACACAGAGAAAAAAAACAATTTCCCTAATCCCCCGAAACAGGGAAATGGGACAGGGTCAAACTTCGTCGCTTCTCTTAATAGTCTCAAGCATATTACAGTCGCGTGCCTTCTGGCCTAATGAGCATGAATTTCGCCAAATGAATTTTTGATGCTGATTAAGATATCAAAGAGCTTTGGAGCCACAGGACTCCACTTCCACACTAGCACACAGCAGCTGCGCCTATCTACCAATCTGTCGCCTTATTTTACAGTCAGCTATGTTCATTCTTAATAAATTGCTAACAAAAAAGGTCTGGAGTTTATCTGAATGCTTTGCCTCTATTGCACTGGGTATGAAAACCTCAAAACTCAATTAATAGATGGATGCAGCATGAAAGCATAGGCAACAGCAGCAGCTGAACTTTGGTGTTCAGCATTGCCCCCTGGAGATGCCCACTTCTTTCTGCTGACTGTTCAGAGCACCAGCAGATACCTGTTTGCTAACCTAACCAGCTAAGTAAGGGGTGAAGCACTCCTCCAGCCTCTGGGGAACACTTTCCTTCCACATACTGCTGAAGCAAAGCTGCAAATTTGAGATGCTTCCAGCTAAGAAGTGGAGAGGCTAACCCCATGGAGAAGCTAACTATCTACCTCTCAAGGCACTGTGTCTCTGAACTCTACCTGCTGAAGGCGGGTATGTAGATCCAAGGTCTTCTGCAGTCGCATCTGCTTCCTTTTGATCTCATCAGACAAGACATCAGAATGGTGCCGCAGCTCATTGCATTGCTGGCAGATTAAGTTGAGTGCGTAGTGATGGTTTGCTGCTAGCTGGTGTCCATGTAGTATCACCACCTGAGCCTTCCCTATCAGATCCTTCAGCGAAAAAAAAGAATGGATTGCATGCTTACTGAAATAAGGCCAAAATATCTACATATAACAACATGCACTTTCTTGTCTTACCAGATTTCAGGTACACATGGAGATGACTGCCATTAGGAGTAGCCAGAACGGGTGGCTTAAGCAGGATAAAATGGCACCCATCATCTGGGAAAAACAACTTTTGCTATCCAAAAAGAGGATGAAGGATGAAGAAGAAAACAGTATTTCACCAAACTAGCAATGCTGTGAATGACTGCTGGCAACGTATTGCTGCCATGTCCAGGAACTGCACTCTAAAAAAAACATAGCCGATGTCCAGTTTAGGCACACCGTGCTCACAAGCATGAAAGGGAATTTGAGCAGTTAAGTGAAAACAAACCAGGCCCTTTGCAGCAAAGCTTGATGCAAAGAACATGCTATCTTGTCTGCACATCTTGGTCAGTGTAACGGTTACATCTTCTCCAGGATTGGCTTTCTGCTAGGACTGCTTCCCTGCTGCACCCTGTCTGCCTGGCCTTTTGTTCCTCCTCCCTCCCTCCACAAATATTTCTTCGAAATGGCCAAAAAGCCTTAGACCTTTCCCCTAGGACTCTTACTTTCAAAGAAGCCTCTGGGGTTGTGTCCAAATCGGTCAGGATTTCTCCACTGAGCCTGGCCCACTTGCCAAGCACATCCCTTTACAGAAGTCCCATTCTCAGCTGGGCTCCCATGAATCATCTCTCTTCACTCTTCTTTCCCCTACATCTCTTAGTCTTCACCCATATGTTACGTTCAAATCACAGACACGTCAAGATAGCAAGTTTTTTGCCTCTCCATGTGCCTGGTAACAAGTATCTGCCTATTAGCACCACTAAAGCAGTTAACATATAAATAATTCTTCTTCCAGCTCATTAACTCCCACGCCTCCCCTATGTTCAGACATTTATCTGTTCTGGATTTTCATGGTGGCTCAGCAATTTATTTTAACTATGATAATTAAATACCCTGCTCCTGGCTTTCAGAGTGATCACAGCGTTGCTGCACAGAGCAAAGACATGAAATCAATCCTTTCGTGCAGCCACTTACCAACTAATTACACCAGAACCAGGTAATTTCAGAAAACACCTCCTACCACAAATACAGAATGTGTTTCATTAGCGCCTCTTTCTGCGAAAGATTCTCTCACCTGAGCCATACCATCGAAATGACCCAAGTCCTTGAGCCTCTGTTTTACTTGGGGGACACTGTCACCAGTGTCAGGCAGCTCTGCTTGCTGACTCATTAAAAATTCAATGGCATTCTTGACCTAGACACAAAGAAGAAGACTGCTGCGAAAGGATACAAAGCACAGGCAGAAAATCATTCTTAGACCAAAATTAATCACACTTTAGCTAAGATTGCTAAATTCAATAATAAAACTAGTGTCCAAGAACTAATTTCTAAATTCAGAGATGCTTCTATCAGCAAAATCTATGTGACTGCAGGGCAGTGATACCTAAATTAGCTCTGAATGAGGAAGCACAGTGGTCTCCCCAAGCTAGCTAGCCCTGCCAGAGTCAAGAAACAGCAGCATAAATTAAACACTCTCAAAATAAAAAGCATAAAAACTCCTCTCCCCTCCTTTTTGTCTCCAACTCTTCCTTCTGCCAGCAGAAGTGCATTTGGTCATACCTCTTGAAAACTTTGCTCAAACTTCCACAGTTGTAAATATTGTTCCATTTTTAACTGATGTTTTTCCCAGAAGCCATCAAAAGCAGTCTCCATCTCATGCAGCTGACCAAGTAACCTTGAGCACAGAAGAAGGACAAGATTGGAACAATTTGCAAATAGAGGACAAGCAGAAATGGACAAGCCCTAGAGATCACCTATTCAGGTCTGCTGGACCCAAGCTCTCAGGAGAAGTCAATGGACCTCTATATATGGTTTGTGAAGATCTCAGAGAGAATCTTTACGAAATTACCACTGCAGATGACAGCACCTGTGTGAAGCAGTTGTTGCCATCTCCATTTATCTGAATGATACCTGGGAGCGTGGTGTGGGAGAACCCGGCATCTGCTCCACAGCCTCATTGTATCAGCGGGGGGAAAAAAAAAATCAGAGCAGGTCAAAGTCACTTGACAGAAGTCACCCAGCAATTTGATGGGTCTACAGAAAAACTCTGGTATCTTTGTCTTTACCTGTTTGTTAGGTGATCTAAACAACACATCTACGCTTAAATAATTTGAGTGTTTCCACTCAAAACCCAGGCAAATTCGGAACATAGCGTACTCACCGATTCACAGTCTCCCAGTCCCCAGGCCTCTCGCGGTGCTGGTCCTGACTGCAGTCCCCGGAGTCGGGCTCTTCAAAACTGCTCAGAAGCAAGTTTCCCTCTTTTGTGACTGCTGTAATATCTTCCTGTATAATGCAAAACATTTCCGATTCAGGCTACTTTTTGTGAGGCAGGGCTAAGTCATTTTGTGCTTCTCCTGCTTTAGTTTCCCTGTGTGAAATGAAGCATCAGTATCCATCAGACCAAAAAGGGCTCCCAGCCGATGTTTTAACCCCCTTAACGTGGGACTACCCCCTGGAGCTGGAGGAGGCTGAACCACGGACTGGTCACCAGGCTGGGTGGAAACCGGCACGCGTGAAAACATCAGGCCACAAAACGGTTCCACAGGCAGGAGGACCGTGCTACCACAGGTCTCTCCCGGTGAGCAGGCAGGCTTGTATTAGATATCTACCTACAAGTTCCTGTATTCAAACAAGTATTTCTGCAGCTTGGAGGCTGTGCTTCTCCATCGAGGTCATCACAGGAGGTTGTAGGAAGAGCATCCCATAGCGGGATAAAGCTGGGACTGAGACACGTGGCACCACTTACTAGAGCCCGTACATATAGAGGTTAAGTCAGTGCTTTGAATGTAGCCTCCACTTCGGGAAAAAGTAAACCCTTGGTGTGCTCATTAGGATCAGGTGAGGTGCGTTGTGCTGTGCTGGGCTCAGCACCAAAGCAAACAGGTGTATTTAGGCAATTTTTTCAGAAAAAGAGAGACCAAACAGAGGTGAGAAGGAAGGAGAAAGCAAATGCGGCTGATGAACCGAGCTGGAAGAAGCCCTGAAGGAGAGACCTGTGCACAGCTCCATTGGAGAGCCAGCTCCTGGAGGAGTTGGAGCCCATCCTAGGAGACGGCCAGATTTCTATTGCAAGAGAAACAACAGCAAAACCACTTTAGGGAGAAGATTCCAAAAGCACACACTTGCTTAAACATCTGCCTGCCCCAGACAGCTCACAGCAACCTACAGATAAGAGCATCTTCAGGAGCAGAAGGACAAGTCTGCGGGAGTTTCTCCTCTCGCACACACAAAGCATCCACTGCCAGTTTGCATCCCTATCACTAAAACATCACGGAAGATGACCACAAGGCAAAAACCCCATCTCCTTTTGATACTACCACATGCAGGAGACTCAAAAGGGAAGAGGAATTATGCAGCATGCTTTGAATTGCGGGTGGCTGTTATTTCAGCCTCTTACATCTCACTCTCCAGAGCCCTGCATTCCCCCTTTTGAGTCAAAGCCTCTCACTATGTGTATGACAAAGTAGCCCGATTGTCAAACAGGTATTAACTTGATTTTTTCCCACTCAGTATATCAAAAAGGTTAATTTCTTAGTTACTCCGTTCAATTAATTTCTGTCATTTTTTCATTGTGGTTGCAACCAGCTTCTGTTCAGTATCATAGCTACATAAATTATTCTGATCGACTCATTAGCTGAATTCAGAAATCAGCTGTACCAATCTTGGGGTTGTCATGAGAGAGACAAGGATCCCATGTCTTGCTGTCATCACAATCTGTGTGCAGTTTCTCATCTGCTTTCATCTTTCACTGTCTTAGCAGAACAGAAGAAAAAAAGCCACCGGACTTCATTTCAGTCAAAAGCCAGTGAGTGGGGTTTATATTTAAAATTAACAGATGAGACTTTAAAAGCAACAGATGCCTTGTACTGAGTGCTGCTGTGCTTTATATGCAAATGAAAACACATGAGGTGTTTTATTTCTCCACAGAGGAACGTGTGTATTACTGACTGGTTTGTATACAGGACTACACTGGGTAGCTGTTATTTGCCCCCTACGCTTTGCCCATAGTCCTAAGCATGAAGTTTTAAGTTAGTAAGTCATATTGCAATATAGGTACCTGCTGTTTTATACTACAGCTCTCTCAATTTTCAAAGAAGGAATAACGGACTATTGACAGTATCTATAAAGATACTTTCTATACATACGCACCTACATTTATGCCTACGCACAGCACACTTTGGATGTCATTTTGCATATTTCTCACAGGCAGCCTTCTGGGATCTCACTGTCATGTGAATGACAAATAATTAGAAATGAAAATAGATGCACTTCTTTGACTTATGTAAACGAATCCCGTCACAAAGCGAAGGAGCTCATTCTTCAGCCGCACAGTGTGGCTATTAGCACAGGAATTGTTTCTGAAGCGAGGGTTTGGGGACAGGCCTGTGCTGGCCCCAGAAAGATGCAGAAGCAGGAAAGACAACAGCTTGATATAGCAGCAGCTGGCTGCACTAAAGTTTCCACTAACTCCTATAATAAAATTAAGCACAATCACAAATAGTTGAAAAAAATCTTTAAATATTAAAGAAACAAATGTTAAGACGAAACATGAAGGCGTACATGAAGACAAGGATCACATCATGAATGCTCTGTACCATGCGCTCACACAACATCTTCACCTTGGGCGCTCCCCAGCACAGTTCCCTTAAGTCCCGCCGGGGAAGCTGCGTCAGGTGGAGGGACCTGGGGAAAAAACAACCCTCCAGACCTGCTGATGAAGTTTGCATGCAGCTTTCTCCAGCCGTAAGGGTGAAGCAGAGGGAATCCCACCAGAGGCACGAACACGCCGGTGACGAAGCTTCCCATCCGCCCTCCCGCCAGCGAGACGGGCAAAGCCCACGGGAGGAGCACACGATCGATCGACACCAACTTCTGCAGCCAGCAAGGAGGCGGCAGCTGAGACAGTTTGCTGGATGCTGGCAGGGTAATTTGCTTGAGTGGATGGCAAACGTAAGGGTAACATACAGAAACAGTCATGCTGTGTGTCTGTCAACACATACACATGCATGGGAGGGAAGGAGGAGCGGGCACCAAACAAACAGGCAGTCAAACCCCAGAAATCCCATCTTGCTGTGCAAACAGGGGCTGGAAAGATGCAGCAGAGTTGCTGATGAGACATACCTTGAGCTGGTAGTATTTTTCCGTGCGCAGGGCCAGGATGCGCTCAATTGAATACATGTCGTCCGGCAGCTCGGTCTCTGCCAGCTCCGTGCCAAAGGATTGTAACATCTGTGCAATTTCCTTCACGGTTAGTGCAAAACTCTCTATTGCCTGGTGGGAGACGATAACTGCAGTCAGCTTAGGATTCAGGGTACTCCTACAGCTCACTAAAAGTATGTGAAAAGCCATGGCTGAGATCTGCAGGGGAGCCTAACAGCTTGCTCTGGGAGAGGTGGGTGGGATGTCCAGCACAGACGGAGCCGATGTGTGCCGTGGTGCATTAGCTAGTGGCCACCAACACTTGGCCAGGTGGCTTTTAGTGCCATCTGAATCCATAACAGGTACTTAAATAAGGCTAGTACTGGGCATGCTTTGTCTTCTGCTGCCTGCTCTTGCGCACTCTGAGATTTTTCCCTATCACATATTGGAGGTCTACAGCAGAAGCCACTATAGGATCCATCTCACAAATTCCTGTAATTCCTCTCCTATTATTCTTGTCTTCTGGTTAACTCCCACTGGGAACCACCCTGGAGATGTATTTGGCTTCTTGGTGATAGACGTTTCCAGCTTTGCAAGCCCAAATGGTGGGTTACAAGGCAGTCCGGCACCACGGCCACCTCATCCACAGCTTCACCAAGAGGACAAGGGAGGGAGCCAAGCAGCATGCTGGAGACAAACTGGAGAGAGTGGGATGGAAATGAGTGGTGGTGGTACCTCCCCAGCACATCCCAGCCAGCCAGCGGGAGCTCTGGATGCCAGACGCCTCCCACGCCATGGGGCAAGGTGGGATTCTCCAGGCCCCGCTCACAGCTCCAGCTCTGCTTTTGAGAATGGGGTAATAAACTCAAATGTAACCGACGGCATTTGTATTTTCTTTAAACAGCGTGTATTTTCCATGGAAATTTCAGGAAATGTTTTATGAGCACACTACGAGGGAATTTTGAGAGAGGTTTTTCATATGGACACTTATCTACCATATGCAGCTATGGTCTAGAAACTATCCTTTTCTTAGATTAAGTTTTTTTGTCATTCATTTTGTCATTTTTGTCTCCAAGTGTGAGAGCTATGCCATTATCGCTTTAACGCACCATACAAAAGGACAAAACTAACGAGCGAAAAATTTAAAAAATTCATTAATTTGGCAGTGCATCAGTGTAAACTGGCACAAAGTAAATGGCACAAGCAATAGCTTGAGTTATTCCAGCTACAATGTCTTGTGCTTTTGTCTATATGCTGAGCTCCATATCTGTTGGTGTAGATGATGTTGTACGACAAGGGGCACTAGCGTATCTGGTACATTTTTCATTAGTGCTTTGATTTGTTGGGAAGGTAACTGGGAATCCAGCCTGCCATTAATCTGGGAGACAAAGTCCCAGGGAAAACTAAGAGTGTACAGGAAGCATAGAAACACATGGCAAGGCACAGCTCAGGGAATTAAATGCCTGATTTCTGGCAACATCAAAGGAAAATTCTTGCAAAGAAAAAAAAAAACAAGGAAATTTTCTGAATTCTTTGGTCAGTATGCAGAAAGCAGTCTCATTGACCTGGTTCCCAAACACATTTGTGATATTAATCACATGAAGCAACCATTATTAAAAAAAAAAAAAAAAAGCTTATTTTGTATCTACCATTAAGGGAATTTTAATAAAGACTTAAGAAGACAGATCTTTCAGAAGCAGTTTCAAAAGGAGCCTGAGGGAGTTAATCATCCAATTCCCTTACAAACCCATCAAGTGCCTAATGCCACTTGACTCCTTTGCAAACCTGACTGAGAAAATGTGGTTGGCTTCGGGGTTACTTTCAGCTAACCACTGCTCATCATTGCCTTACCGAAAACCTTCCTCAATCAATCCCAAACACCCAAGAGCCCAGTGCTCAGCCCCGGTACGTACAGTCCTGAAGATGACCCACTCGCTGTGGCAGTACTCCAGGGTGCCTCCAAACTCCGGGGTTAATTGCTGTTCATCAATGTACGTCAGCAGGTCGCTAACCGAGCTCAGCATAACAACCTACAAACAAGGCAACACCGTTAGCTGGTTGATAATCGCTTCTACCCAAGTCATGTACAGATCAAGCCTACAAACCTTTTATGTATCTAAAAATTGGGTTTGCTAGAAATGTTGTTCTACAGCATGGCTTTCTTCTTATGCTTATAGCTTAACATGGCTTTTACTGGATGTATTTGACCATTTTTTTTAAACCAGCGCTGATCTCCCAGGTGCTTTCTTCCTTAAATGCAAAGCACAGTGAGATGCTGCAGTATCTGACTGCAGAATAGAGCTGAAAGCAAAAGTAATGCAGGATTTTGCAAGGGATGACCAGTAATCTGGAACAAATATATAAATTTTAATAAGTTATGAAGCACTGGCCAATTTCACATCAATATATACTCGTGAGTTTTTGTTGTCTTGATCTGCCCTGGGATAAGCCAGGAATTTTCACAACTATGCAAATGACAAACATTTAAGAGTGAAAAATGCAAAGGTTGTGAAAATCATATTATTTTCTCAAGGAAAACATTGGTTTCTTTTCTGCGTTTGTAATTGCGTCAACCTTAGATTCCATAAATGTACTTTTCTTCTCTTAATTATTCTCATTGTGTCCTATAATCAAAGTGGATTTAGAAGTCTCAGAAATTTTGACTTGAGAATATAAAACCATTTCAGCTGCTATTTTAGAAACAAATACCAACATGATGCTGGTATGGAGTTTACACTGAGATGAAAATGGTGATTATGGGTGGAATTCATAGCAAAAGCTTCACTAGACACGTCTTTTGACTTTGCAGACATTAAATGAATTGCTGAGCATGGTTTCATCCTCCACCGAAGCAGGCAGCCTATATGGGGGATGAGAGCAGGCTGAGAAGCCCACCACCCACCACCACAGACATGCTCTGTGGGGAGCAAACTGTGCACAAGGGAGCCGAAAACTGCCACAGGAGAGATTTGGTGGAAAGAGGGCATTTCTGGCAGAGACACTCCAGTTACTCTTCACACGGGTGCCTGCCGAGGGGGACACCGTCACTCCCCGACCGAGGTGTGCAGGCAGCACTCCGACCTCGCACGGGCACAACATCTCTGCACGCTCGTACCGGTAACTTGAGCAGAAAATCCTCCTGACTGAACCGAAATCCAATGTCAGTGAAGGTGCGCTGGAAAAACCCCGTGGGACGAAGAACCATCACTAAGTGCAGGTTCCCTGGGAAAGACGCCTGCAAGGAAAGAGAGACGCCATTCAACCGGGGGACACGGCAGGTCCCACAACAGCTTTCAAACACCTTGAAAAGAGGGGAAATCGTTCAGATCTTAGGTTCTTAGTATTTTTTTTCTGATTGCCCCGATAGCCTTTTCTTATGTCCTGTATCTCTAAACCACTTACAGCGTCTCCCTCCTGGTTTCAAAATAACTGCAACAGGATTGTCCAGTCCCACTTCCCTTTGGAACAGGCAAGAGTTCAGCCACGCACCATGGGGGGCCACTTACAAACTTTAATACTATATATTGGGTTCAGCATTATAACTTGGGCATTAAAATTACGACTTAGCAGGGAACACAGGGCTGGAACATCGAGAGGAATGTCAGACAGATTGAGGAAGCAAAATTTATTGCCAAACTCACTAATCATCCCATAACTGCATCAAGCATTCTCTTCTTGTCCCTGGTAATTACCAGGCAACATTTAATTTGTGGTAAGAATTTGGAATTTCCTGTCTGTGCTCCTGGAGCCCTTTTTCAAGCGTATGCTTAGCAGGTGTGTTTTTAAATAGATCTGTGAAAAGCGTACTTGAGAACGAAAAAGAATTTTTAAGAAAGTAGAAGTCATATCATTAAATTATGGGTAAGTGCTTGATGCAAAGAATTGAGTTAATTAAGACGTATGATTTCTTCTGAGATCCTGCCAGGCCAGGTTACACTTCTCCATATATTCCTCCTTATATTATCCTCCTCCATGAAACACGATCGTAGTATCCATACCAAGGGTGAGAGTAATGAACGTGTTTAGGTATTTTGCACTGCAGGGCACACTTAAATGTATGCCTTCAAAACAAAGATCGCTCCCATAAACATGCATTAGTATTGTTCAAAAAAGCCATGAATTACAGTTGAGATCTGACATCCATGAACTGCATTGTAATTCATTTGCCATGTTTTCTTGTGTAGGAAAGGTCAGGTTGTGGCTTCCACTGCCCACAACTCCGCTTAGAAGTGGACAGTGACTTTTAGGATCAAAGGAGCCACATAAATCAAATATATTGACCTGCCGTTACTTTAAGTAGGAGCAGAAAAAAAAATAGAGAAAGTAATGTGAATGAAGTGCCAAATTCATACCCTTTGGAAGTCAACAAGCATGGTGCCAGGGACAAAGATCTGGCGTTAGAAACAAGAGCAAAACATTAAATAACGGAGATATTTGCGCTGGCTCCAGGCCCTGGGTACTGTACCTCTGTTACGCAGCACCTGGTTAGCACACAGCGTCTCTGCAACAGCTGCCGGCCCCCGGCACGCAGCGAAGGCTACAGCCGCGGGAGACCCACGGAACCAACTTCCAACCCCATCAAACCTGCAGAAGCTCTAAACCTGGCTGTGGAATCCCCAGACCTTTGCCGCTCTGAGACAGGTCTTGCCCAAGAACGTGAGGGTGGGAGGCTGCAGAAGATCCAGGTTCAGCTCCCTGCTTCAATGCCCGTCTAATCAGCTCTACAAGGAAGATCAGCTCTCTTGCAAGACAACCCCGGGCAGGCCCTCCAACAGCCCAGCTACTAGACACAGCTCTGAAGAGAAACTCATCTTGGAGACCCTGATCAGCTCAGGATTTTTAACTTCAGCTTCCCATATTACTAGAAAGAAAATCATCCACAGGCTACTGTGTATCTCCGAGGAGTTGGAGTGGTTCCTCACTTTGAGAAGAATCTCTGCCTGGGATGCAGAATACCTTCGCTGAGGAAAGCACCACCAGAACTGGCACGGGCTTGTAGACATTTTGAATGAACTGAAAATTTACAGCATTAATATTTCACTGGAAAGTCTCTGGCAAGCTCAACGCTCATCCTCCAGCGTGTCCCAGAGAAGCTGGCTGCCTCTCCCACCTCACCGCCCTGGCTCTCCGTTGGACCCAGTAAACGCTGCTACTGCTCTTTCCAGGCCTATTGGCTGACCTGGCTAGTCCTTGACACTCTTCATGCTCCGGCACTAGGAGATCCAGGAAGAGACCTGTCAGTCTGCATTCATGGCAACATCGTGCCCGTCCCTGCAAAGCTGTGAATCCATCATGCATCGTTCCCTCACGCCCACCCTTACGTCCGTGTTTGCCTCATTTTACATCCTAGTCATTTCCCAGTGGGCATTTCTCTACAGACAGGACAACAGTGGCATCCCCAACAAGGTTTCAAAGATATCACCAAGGAGCCACCACGAGCTGCAAACCTCAAAGGACAGGATGCTTTTGCTCCAAGACAGGCCCTTCACCCTGGTGTTAATGGCTCAAACTGACCTGAACCAGAGCCTTGTGAGGCCAATGGTCTTACAATTCTTTAAAGGAGCTCAGGGGATGCAGTTTTAGGTCCTTCTGCATGGTTATGAGTCCATTGTAGGTGGATCTCAATGGTGAAGTCCCACAGAGTTTGGGGAAAGTCCCTGTTTCCAGCTCAGAAACACAACAGTGTGTTCAGGTCTCTGAACTTCAGGATCCTACCTTGACCCCCTCCTGAAAAATGCATCAGGAATATCTGTGAGAACAACCAGCCAGAGACGCATCCTCCCTTGGCCTTATCTCATTATCCCCCTCCACGCCCTGTCCCCTTTAACCCTGGTTGGCACTTCAAGCAGAAATGAGTCTGCTTTGCCCTCTCCTACTCCTTCAAGTCCTTTTTGACATGCACCCTTCGTGCACAGAGCAGACTCCCTGGAGGAAGGGCCTGAGTCTCCAAACCACATCACCCCATGGGAACCTGCAGACTTGGAATGCCTTCTCCTATGAGCCCTTGGGCAGGAAACCCACTCCAGCTCCAGGAAGATGGACCAGCGATCGGAAGGCAAGCAGAGCCGCCCGCCAAAACTACACTGCACCAGCGATAAGGTGCGAAACGCCTCTCTGAGAGCGACGGTGCCTTTGGACACCTTCGGTTTCGTGAATGCAGGATGCCAACGTGCTCCACACAACATACCAGAAGAGCCCATAACCTGGCACTCGCACCCTTCTGCCACAGCCGCCACAGGGGCAAATTCTTCTTTGATACAACTTTATGCCCCACACACACACAACTGCATCCCTTTTGCTCCTTGATATGTTTCACCTTGGAGGTAGCTGGGTTTCCAGGACAGGTGATTTGATTTCCATTCAGTTTAGAAAGCGTTTGGGGATTTTTTCATCTGATCTTACACGTATAGGATCAAGGTCAGCACTTACAAGTAGCTGCAAAACCAGAAACGCAGCTTTGCAAATGGTACCTAATGTTATTTCAAGCATGGAAAAAACAAACAAGCCAAAAAATAAGTTTGCTGAAAGACAGCCACCTATCAAACCACGTCCTGTGCCCTCTTACAGACTTAAGAGAAAGGACAAAATGTTAAAAAAAAAAATATACGTATATATATCTAGAGATATATATAGACCAATAATTCCTCAGAGATAACATTCCTGAAGGGACTATATCTTTTTTAATCGCTGCTACAATTCTAGTTCTTCTAAGAGCTGAAATGTAGGTAAGTTACCTGCAAACTGAACAGTAATGGTACGGAAGGTACTGATGCAAAAAAACCCTTCCCCACGATATATTCAAGAAAGCAAAGACAAAAGGGTCCTTAACCTTGCCTTACGTTTTCTCCTACCATTTGTAACACTACAAAGAATCTCGTGCATTTGACAAACTTGGGTTTATGTAACACAAGACCTAAAAGAACCCTCCAAAGCCTTTGCCCTCTGCTATTCCTCTGCAGCGTATCAGGAAGGGCAGAAAACTACCGGCGCAATTCCACTAAACCAGGCAGTTGGCAACATTTCACTACTGTTAACTCTCTCACTGACCAAGCCCATGCTCAGAACATCCTTCCCCTTCTGAGGACACAAATGTGCATACATACACCTTAAGGCCCCGGCTCAGCAACCTGTTTAAATGCATCCTCAACTAGAACCACGTAGAGAGCCCTGATATAATCAATATAGACAAACTGGGCTGATAAAGCACAAGAAAGGGCGTGCACCGAAATCCTCACCATCATTACCTCCTGGGTAAATATCTCATCCTGACGCACTTAATCAGTTTAATTTAATGGGATTTTTCCTAATTTTAGGAATTCAGTTTTCGGCGAATACTCCTCCCTGCAGTCCACTGGGACATTGATGAGCTTGGAAATCAATAAACCTAAAGAAAAAGTAGTATCTGCCGTTAAGTTCGTTTCTGAGCGGTGGAGACCGAGGCTAGCAGTGGTCCTTAGCCAGGTGCTGAAGCGAATGACTTTCTGCCGCCCCTTAAAGGAAAAGTCATCCCCCAACACGGCCGGTACTGCCAGTTTGAGCTGTGACTCCCCCCCAGAGCCAAAACGCAACTCCAAAGCCCTCCGCCGCCTTTATTTTAAGCCGGCCGCATCCTTAACCCCCGCAGATGCTGCCAGCAGGGCCGGCGCCCGAATTCCACCTCGGGCCCCCTCCCTGCGGGAGGCTTTTCTGCTCCTGCGGGACCGACCAGCCCAGCCTTTCCCAGGAGCAGCGCACGGCCGGGCTCCGCTGCCCAGCGCCCGCGGGCACAGCCCGGCCGCCCCGCCCGGAGCATCGGCCCAAAAATACCCCCGCGCCGCTCAGTTAAAAACCGCTCGGGCCGAGGCTCCCGCTCCCTCCACCACCCCCCCTCCCCGGTACAAAACGGCCTCTCGCCGCCGCGATGCCCC
>JANZLQ010000040.1:16910038-16930943 GCA_026212715.1 Elanus axillaris
GGGGGGGTAAGGAAGGATGCTCCTGCCAAAACCTGAGGCTTGACCCTGGCAGCGGGGCCTCGCTTCCCAAAGCAAGTAGTTACCGGCGTGAGCCTGGTCTGCCCATGCGACTAGGGACATACACAAGGAGTTAAACAAAAACCTGTACAGTCTGATACAACATTTTTCTGGATCAGATGCATCACTGCAGAGCTGCAATTGCATATACATATGCTGGAAAAATAGGACACCCTGTGTATTTCAAATTCAGCTTATTTGCACTGCTTTATTCCAAAATTATACAAAGATCAGAAAAAAGATTTCTTTTTTTAATTGCAGCATGGCTTATGGTTTATCATTGGAAAGAAATCAAGATTTAATCTTTTGTGTTGCCTGCACAAAGGCAAGTCCAGTCAAACACCTCCTGGACACACAAAGACAGCCCTTTAGGGCCAGACCCTGTTTTTAAGGCAAGATTCCCGAGTCTTAAGATTTAGTGGACACAGGTCTCCTGCTTCTCGTTCCTCTTTGCATAGAGCACCTCCCCATTATTTACATGGACAGCCCTAATACCACAGGCAAAGTCAATTCTCTACGTGGACACACAAGCGCATACAGGTACGCAAATAGGGTGTATGCTCAAAAGTCACACAAGGATTAAATTTTCTTATTAAATACAAAATGAATGACACTTCTGTAGAAGCTACGAATTAGGACAGGAGTTTTTTTCACATTTGAAACTTCCAAACTATGCAAAGCAACTACATCACACTTAAAGGATGCACTAGCACATGTTCAAACACTGGCAGCAGAACTGAATTTTGATGATCACTTTAAAGAACTACTTTTTAAATGCTGCTGCTTCTCTAATGGTATGGTAACCATACTTGGAAATTCTGTTTATAACATCCAGGAAAATCAGAACCCCAACGACTGACAGCAGTATCTCATGCACACTTCAAAAAGGTAACCCTCTCCTCCCTCTGTGGGATGCCTACCAGCAAAATGCCATCAAAGCCAGTCATTTTTAATGCCAAGTTCAGCCGTACCAATATCAACTACCTAAACCAGTGTAAGATCTAGCTTTATCAGATCTAACCAGAATCAGGTAAGAGCTTGCTTTCTCAGTGCATACTGTCCACTTCATTCTCTATCAATCAGAAGGATCAATGACTTTAACTCTTCAATAATTATAAGCAGAAACAAAGGCAATAATACTACACCCAGAATATTTTCATTGACTTATGCACATGGCACAGTCTGGTTGGGAAAGCTTTTATCAATTAGCTTCTACCCATCCATGCATCTATAAACCTGACTTTTCTACACCTGCATGCACTACTGTAATACCGTGGTCTGATTTCTTAAGACACAACACATTGCTGAGTTGCAAAAAGCTTACTTTTAAGATATGTTCAGACAGGATACGTGCTAGTGATGTGTAGCACATAAACATGTGTAATAGATATTTAAAATACAAGAATGGATACATACCCATTTAAAAAATTTTTCCACCCATACCCACACACAAACGCTTACGAAGCCTGTTTTAAGAACCTAACACTTTTAGTCACTGACAATTAGGTAAAATATAGTCTCACTAATAACCAGTGTCTAGAAAGAGCATATATGAAGCTGAATTCTCCACCCATCAAAAGCATAGAACATGGCACAAAACACACTTGAACCACTATGAAAAAGTACAAAACCAAGCAAATGAATCAGTTAATACTCAAACAGCTCATTTATGCACTCAAATGGGGCGTAGACCTATGCCTGAATTAATTATAGGGCCATAAAGCAAAATACTACCTAGAGAGAAAGCACGAGCATCATTGCTCCTGGTTCCCAGAGTTTTCTGAAAGTGATACGTAATGGGTACGATGACTTAGTACATTAAAAGAAATTAACATTCAAGAGGACTTACTGCTATTTTTTGGAGAGTCATTTTGACCGATGTCCATGTGTCCAATCTTCTATCCAGGATTAGGATAAATTTGGTGTCAGACTCATGTTGACTACGAGATAAGAAAATACCAATAACCAGATAACATTCTGAGGGAATGCGACTCTGTCCCCCCCAAAAAACCCAAACCCAAGAACAGAGAATGCCAACCCCATTTTGACACTTCCACAATCGCCTAGCTTTCCTTCGAAAAAATTTCCCTGAGCAGATTCCGGCAAGAAATTTGGGAAGCCAACCTTACTGCTAGCCCAGGGTTAAGCATCACCTTCGAACTGCCTGGGAGATGGAGACAACAGACGGGTGGAGACAAGAGATTGCCCTTGAAACCCGCACTGGACCAGAGAAGGGCTTTGCAGAGGCGGGAGGCAGCTGTGCTCCTGCTGAGCAGCCCGGGGTGGCCGGCAGCCTCCGCCGGCCCCTGCCCCGAGAGGCACATTCCTGCCCTCGCCGCCGAGCTCCCCCCTCCGAGGGGGCTTCCTACCCACTCGCCTGGGTCACAGCAACCGAGCGATGACTCCTGGCTTGTTTTGGCACAGGGCAAGAGAGGTGACACCAAGCCAGGGAAGGGCGATGCCAGCCTGGCAGGGTGAGCTGGTGCCGAAACAGGCTGTCGGGGCTTCCCTGGCACCTCCCGAGGCCCCGCTGGAGAGGCAGCGACCCTTGGAGGCGCTTTCCAACACACTCTGGTTCACTTGGCTTCTCGAGGTCCCTTTTGACACCCAAATCCTTTAAGTTGCTTTGAAATCCCCAGTCCTACCAAACGAGCCAGCAGTACCGGGGCTGCCCAGTCTGGCAGGTGACCCAAGGCACAGGTGAGCTCCTGTCTGTAATTCAAATATCGCCTTCCCAGGCTAGCCGAGCGCAGCTCAGCCAGGCTCAGGCCGTGACAATGCACACTTCAGGGCAGTCTGAATTACAAACTGGAATCGTGTTTGCACACAGGTAAGGGTACGCCAGCTTGTAACCAAGTCCTCTGATGTGAGTGTATTTACAGGATACTTAAGTAATATTTACAATATTTATTTTGCGGATGCTGAAACAGGATAGCCATGTCCCACGCCACCCTATCCGGGCATCTCAGTGCTGTAGAGAGGCTGCCAGTACACGTGCTGGCTCCCGAGAACGGGGTCAGGTATCTGCACAGGGCATGGCCCCATGCTAGCAGCCTACCGCAAGCACCGTCTTCAGTAATTCTTGCGTTTGGCAAGCGAAAACACATGGTGGATTACTCAGAAGTATCACATGGCAGACAATACTTGGCAACTTCACTACAGAAAAAAAAAAAAAAAGACACTTGAAGCCAGTGCAGGAGCTTCCATTCAGTGCACATCTTGCTGCTCTGGTCTGCGATAGCTACATCTTTGACAAATACATTTGGAAGGAATTAGCAGTTGTGCTGAGGGGAAAGAAAAAAAAATTCCCTTTGGCTCATAATAACAATTAACTGAGAATATGTAGAGGCACCCAGCTCCCAAGCTGGCCTACAAATATATCTCATGGATCTCTAATGTCACACCCAAAGTGCAAAGGTTTCATGCAAATTTATACATTGCCATTGAGGTGTAGCAGAAAAGAGCAGAGAAAATGAATAGCGTATTTTACACATGGGTCGTACACAGAACTACGTGTGTAGTAACGTCTGAGGTTACACACTGCGAGCTGGATCAGGCACGGCTTTTCAGGCAAAACAATTTTTGGCTAAAATAGTTTTGGCAACATGAGATGATTCTGTAGGTTTCTGTCAGCTCTCTTCACTCCCACCACAAGTTAAATGACCCCGGTGGGTGGGAGGGGGGCAAAAGGATCCTTTTGTTTGAAGTAAAAATAAAACCTTTTGGTTTTTCAGCATACCCTAAACCTTTCAAAGGTAGGTCTCTGTCCTATGAGAAACAATTCCCCAACTCCCCACGGTACTTCCCAACTGTCTGCAATTGAGAGGGGGGAAAAAAAAAAAGCGTTTACACAGCACTGCTATCATCGTAATAAAACCTGCAGAAAAACTCCAGAATCCAAGTAATGTAGAAAAGGCTGCCAGACTGTAGTGCACTGTCAGTTAGCAGAAGTATGCCAAAGTATGCCATTTACTCAGGACAAGGTTATATTCAGAGTAGCCTCTAAGCATGCCAATTTACTTTTATCAGTTCTCTTACAGAGGCAAAGAAGAAAGTTCCCAGCTGTCCAAAAGCCTTGAAACCTACTGTGGGAATTTTTTCATTTATTCTGGGGCTAGTGGAGCAAGTCTGTGACTATTTGCAAGCCAGGCCTTGCAGGTTTATCAGATTTCCAGTCCTACGATGTACCTTTTAGACTGACAATAAAAATAAATCAATACTTTCTCACCAAGGCTGCAAGGGGTGAGTTCATTTGCATCCAGCAACAGAAAGAGGGAGACAGATAACCAGATCCAAGGATTATTCCTCTCCGGGTGCTTCTTGACACTTTTTTTCCTTACCCTTAATTTTGTATGTGTTGTAGGACGTACCAGACTAAAAATAAAGTCTTGGGATGTTTTGCAGGAGGACTTGAAATCAGATCCTGGAGTCTGCAGTTGTGAGATTTATCACAGGACTGAGAGACTCCTTGCAGCTGGTAGGATCAGAGCACTCTGTCAGGACCTGCTGCCTCATATTTAAATTCAGAGGTATTTATAGCCAACAGCATCCTTCCCTATGTCGTTACTCCATGTTAGAAGCCACAGCTCTAAATCACTTTGTACTTCACTTCCCTATCTAAGTGAAACATGCCGAGATTGCCTAAATACCAAAAAGCTGGGTAGTCAAACAAGAATAGAATAGAATAGAACAGAATAGAATAGAATAGAATAATTTCAGTTGGAAGGGACCTACAATGATCGTCTAGTCCAAGTGCCTGACCAAGTTAGCGCTGACCAAAAGTTAAAGCATGTTGTTAAGGGCACTGTCCAAATGCCTCTTAAACACTGACAGCCTTGGGGCATCGACCACCTCTCCAGGAAGCCTGTCCCAGTGTTTGGCCACCCTCAGTAAAGAAATGCTTCCTCATGAACAGTCTAAACCTCCCTTGGCGCAGCTTTGGACCATTCCCATGCGACCTAACGCCGGATCCCAGGGAGAAGAGCTCAGCACCTCCCTCTCCAGGTCCCCTCCTCAGGAAGCTGCAGAGAGCAATGCAGTTGCCCCTCAGCCTCCTTTTCTCCAAGCCAGACAAGCCCGAAGTCCTCAGCAGCTCCTCAGAGGACATTCCTTCCAGCCCTTTCACCAGCTTTGTTGCCCTCCCTGGGACGCACTCAGGGACCTTCACGTTCTCCCTAAATTGCGGAACCCAGAACTGCACACAGTGCTCAAGGTGAAGCCGCACCAATGCTGTATACAGCAGGACTTTTTTAGTTTTCAAAGACAGCATTGTTTTTCTTTTTTCTCTTACTTTAATTGTAATTAGGGCAGGGTTTTGTAATAATAATCCTACAGGTAACATAACTGACGTAAATTGATTATTTTATTTTTTCTTAAGGCTTCTACTGAAATTCTAACTTACCTTGGAAGAAATAAAGTCTTTTAGGGTACAAAAAAGATGAGCATTAGTTACAGAGTCTACACTGTAGCAGTCTTCAATCCAAGCCTGGATAAAGTGCTGCTTTATCACCCTTAGGGTCTCCTATGTGCACATACTGGGATCTGTCGCACTTACCTGTGCCTTTCCTTCAAGCACACCATTGCACAGTGCTGCTCTGCAAAGCCAGCCTGAAGGCAGGCAGGCAGCCCCTCCTGTGCTTTTTGAGTTGGATGTGGGGGGGGCAGAAGGTGGGGACCTGCTACTTATTTTTCTGTACAGCTTTTCCATACAAGCACTTTCTGCAGCTGCCTCCTGCCTGCAGCACGGTTCCCAGGAATCCTAAAGTAAAATCAACTTGCCTAGAAGACTCACCTTCCTCCTGGCCGTTATTAATGCACTGACCTTGCAGAGCGAAGACTAGCTTACAGCATCCATCTCCTTTATCTAACAATTCTTTCCAGAAGAAGAATGCTTCATGAAATTCAGCTTCCCAAAATACTACAAACCTGACATCCCATGAGGTTTCCTTAGACTAGTATCAGTAGGATAATACGAAGTCCTTGCTATTGATCGCACAGGAAAGGCACTGTGTGTGCAGTTTTGATATGCCCATACCCATCCATAGGTTTGTGGCGGGGAGGCATTGATGCATCCGCAGCTAACTCTGACATGCAGGTCAAATATTTACCTCTTTTAGGGACTTTCTGGCCCAAAGTCTGAGCTCTGATCCCATGATGGGATGCCGCTGAGGAACTCATACCCAGGGCTACCAGAGCTGACACACGCCTTCCACCCTCACCTACATGATGCTTTTCCTTGCTCCCAGACACCACAGACGGTTTGACTCCAAAGTGTTAAAAAGCACGTGTTTTTGAGATGGTCAGGTATTGAGGCAGGCTGTCATGGTGGTAGGAAGAGGAGAGAAGCGTGATTAAAGAGGTTTTACTAATAACATGCTGAACATGTTTGAATCACCGGCAAGCTCCCAGCTCTCATTAGTTCCCTGATTGAGTTAACCCTATTACAGGGACAGCAAGACTGCTCATCATGCTAATGCCAGGGTGTTTACACTCATATGAAATAAGAAGCCCCGGACAAACCGGGCAGAGCCGGGAAGTGCAGATGCACAGACACAGCCTGCCTGCATAGCACGAAGGAGAAACCCCTCTGGCCGGCACACACCATGGCATGCTCCTGGCCATGCGGGGACAGGGCTCTGTCGGCCGGGAGCCCACCACCAAACTCCAGAGTCCATCCCAAAAGAGGACAAAGGAACCAGAGGCTCTTTTTTTTTTTTTTTTTTTTTTTTCCTGCAGAGGTGGCTAAACACAGGGTACTCCTTCCAAGGCAGCCGCTGATGGAAAGCTCCCATCTAGCTGCTGTCAACCTGCTCACCCCTGCAGGAAGAAATTGGCCAAAACAGGCATTATTCAGGGAAATTAAGCATTCCAGGTAACTGAGTCACCAGGCTCAACAGCAAGAAATAGGAAGGCCATTAATCTAAGCGTACAGCCCTGTATGTGGCACAGGCAGACTGTCAGCCGCTTACCCCCGAGACACAGGCGGGTAATGGGAGCTGTGGCGCGCTGCTGAGCTATCGCGTGTAATGGGGACCCCAAACGGTTTGTTCCTGTAATTAGTGTCTTCCTCTGGTTATATTTCTCTTTTTCCACAGTAATGACTCTCTATTTGTACATGTCAAAATATTATTCTGCAGTGGTATGGCATATTTAAGCAGTGACACATGTCAAAGCTTAAGGAAAGCTTGCTGTTAATTAGAGACTTAATAAACAAAATTTATGATACACGCAGGCTGACAAGTCATAGGGATGACGTCCACTTTTTGCTCTGCAGTTACTGGCACGCTAAGTACCATGCCTAGACACCACAAGGGCTTGCATCGTTCACCTTCTCCCTCTTACTTGCTCTGAGAGCTGAAGACACCCCTCACCCCCGCGCGTGGCATTACCCTGAAGATCCCCGGCCTGACCCAGGCAGGACCAACACCTCTGTCCATCACAGGCAGGAGCTAGAAGGGACCCACATACCTTGGGACTGACGTTAGGTATGTTAAGACTTTAGATACGACCTCCTCGGGCACCTCGTTGAAGCGAGCGTTGTCGGGGAGGGTGATAATCCAAGCCTTGTCTTTCCCTCGGCCACCTGGAATAAAGAGAAGGATGCTTCCCTGGCCGTGCTTTTGAGGAGGGCCAGCAGCAAAGCCCAGTTCCACCAGTCAGGTCAGAAAACACGCTGCTGCCATTATCAAGGGGTTGGTTTTTTTAGATCACCAGGGTAGCAAAAATGGGCCAAATCCTGCCTCCGATTTCAAGCCCAGCACACACACACAGGTGGTAGAAACAAACATGTTAGGTACCAGATATTTCCTTTATTTACTGAACACACTTTACATGGCACAGCAAAAGAAGTCAGAAATACAAGGACAAATCAGCACCCTGGTCTGGAACCTACAGAAATACATTTCAAAGCAAAACGCTTGTTAATGTGTTGAGTGTTTGAAGATAAGAATATTTTACAGTATGGCTCGAGACAGAAACATAATATGCTCTTTCAAACTGCCTCAATGTTTTATTAACAACATTTCTAGTGGCACTGGAGACTACCTGACGGATAATATCCCGTGCGGAGTATCATTTTGCCAAATAGCGCAGAAGTTCGCCTGGAGTATTTAATTACTGCACAGAAACAGAGACCCTGGAGAAGTTCACTATACTCACCGGAAAGAAAAGCAAACTCTTTCATCAAATCATCACTGATGTCCTTTGCACAGATGGGTATTGCAGTTTCTGGGAAAAAAAACAAAAGCAGCAGTCAAAAAGGAAGCAAAAATCCAAAGCAAACCCATTTATCAATGCGTTAACCCAAAGGTGGGACTTGAACCAAATGCAGCTTCCCTAAATTATATATGAAATTTTGTTACAAAGGATATACGGCTCTCCTAGAAACCAAAGTTTCTAATGACTCTAACAGGGCAGCAAATGTATTCTATCGAGTGTATTAGGGGAGCAGTGCCCGGGAGCTTGAGTGCTCTCCCCTCAACAGGGTCTATCCAGTGTTAATTGTTATATTTTGGAGTTACTAATTTTACTCCCCTATTCTGCAAACTCCCCCAGTCCTTCCCAGCCTTGGCAATGTAATGGGCTGAGGTTTGCACTGGGAATAGCAGTGTCCAAGGCTGCCGCACTGGGAACGAGGGTGGGTTTTCAGACTGTTACAGTCTTTAATATTGAGCAAATATGCTTCTGAAACCAAGTTTTCTTCTGGCACAGGGCCACATGCACTGGAAAGGCTGTTGTTCTTATGTTCAGTTATTAGAATTTTTTTTAATTAAATAATGGTAGAGGCTGTTTTAATACCGGATTTAGCACACTGAGCATTTCAGTGGCAATGAAGCGCATCGGAACAATATACATAATTTTACCTTTCCCTAGGAGAAGGAAACAAAAAACAGACTGACTAAACCCGAGAGGAGCTTATAGCTGGTAGACATTTTTCTGGATTATCTATAAATGGAATGATAGCTAAAACTTAAACATCCTTGTTCCTACAAATAAATGTTTTAAAGCACATCTATACAGATTAAAGTCCTGTGCTTTCTGATAATCAAATTTTAAACACTGATTATTTTACAGAATTGGTCCTAGGGAATAATCTTTTGGCTGTTTTAAATCACACAGGCTGCATACTTCAGCACACTCCAAAATAATCAATATTTGTTCTATTTCACTTTTTCCAAAAGCTTTCTGGTCATTTCTACTTTGTCTAAGGATTCTTCAGGGCTTTAATCAACTGTATGGAGCTGCAGCCCAAGGGTGCACGAGGTGGGGGGTCCTCTGCCTCCTCCAGTCCCCACCAGCCACGGGCTGCTCTCTGCTCTTCCATGCATGCGCTGCTATTTTTTCCTCTTGTAGATAAAAATGTTATGTTTGTTTGTTAAGGATCGAGCCTCAGTCCCACTGGCATCTACAGAAACATTCTTGATTTTAACAGGCCCCAGAACTGGCCTTGGTAAGGAAGGAGTTTGTCTTGCAAAGATATTTCAAATATTTCTCTCTCATTCAACTGCTTCACCTAACTTGAGGACAAGCAGTGGCAATACGTTTCGTCTCTTAATTGATTTTTTTTTCCAGCCCAGTGGTTTCATACTGATAAAAATCAGGTTTAATAACTTGATGAGTTCCAACACATGAAGTGGATGATATTGAACATGTGGGTCTTTGCAAACACAAAACAAAAGCCCGTGGCTGTGCACAGAAAAGCGTGGGGCTGTTCAGCAGCTTGTCTGCATTTGCAGCTGGGCTGAAGCCTGTCTCCAGAGCCAGGTCACCGTGCCTACCCTTGCCGAACGCTTTCCCCGAAGATGCCGCCACCGGCAAGCCAGGCAAAGTTTTGCTCTGCGCTATAATGCCCGCGCACGACTCAGCGCTCAACAGTAAGAAACAAACACTGTTACAGGTTTACAGTAAATGCAGCTTTTGTTTCTGATTCTGCAGGGATACAGGAGGGAAATGCTGCTTTATTGATAGCTGTCCAGGAAACAGGCTGGGAAAAGGGGGTTTAACCTTTGCATGGTAAAAAAAAAAAAAAAAAAATCAGTTAATTCAAATATTTCACAAGACATTTTATCACTGAGAATGACCTAACAACTTGCAGCCTTAAACTAAGGCAGAGACAACCACAGCTGGAAAAAAGTAGCATTTTTCCACTGATACTTTCAAACTTTGCTTTCTGGAAAAGAAACATCATCTCAAAAATGCATTCTCTACCCCAGAGCCTAATGCTTATTCTCTTACATCTCTTAGCTGCAGTTTCCCAATGATCATCATGGAAACTGCAAAAACCAACCGATGTTTTAATCCCACCTGGGCAAAGCACCGTAGGATGGGGGTTCCCACCACGCTTGGGAGTCAGGGTTTCCAGCAAGGACCCTGCTCCCCAACATTTTATTTCACTGAAAGTTTCACCCTTGACTTTGGCACAAAGGTGGAGACCCAGATTCCTACAGCACCCTTATGACTTTGAGTTTCTTGTCTCTCAAGAGATGCCATCTTTGGAAAAGGGCACTCAGCACCCTCAGGAAATCAGGTCCTTCTGCACATTCCCAAGCTGAGCACCCAAAAAAAACCTCATTTGAGGAAAAACTAGGTGGGAGAAATTTACTTCAGGCAGTGAAGGCTCAGGGAGCATTTCCCTTACAAACCCTCTCCACCTCCTGAGGGGTAGGAGAATCCAAGAAGCGCCGGAGGAGCAGGATGGCCGCCCTTTCCTTTGGTAAGGTCAAGGCACAACAACAGGCTGATTGTGGTCCCATGAGAGCTGCTCCTTGGCCAACTCATCGCTTGCTCTGCATTGGCCATCGAACTCAACCTCCTGGGCAAATGTTAGGGAAAAAATCAAGTGCTGGCATCGAATTCATAAGCGTGCTGCTGTGCCTGCGGCACGTCAGTTGGACGTTACTATAAATCCTGCACAGAAGCATGACCTCTGTCCTCAAATACTTATCTCTGGAAAAAGAGTAGTGAAAGGCAGTGGGGCACCAAAGATATCCGCCTCTCAAACGAGGCTTTCAGTTGATGTTCATTAGCAAACTGGGGATTTCCTATTTGAAGGACACTCTTGGGACAGTACAGAAAAGACCCCAGGGTACTGCCCAGCACTGGCTATGAACAGCACAGCCAGCCTGCATCTCACTTGGCACAAGGCGGAGGAAGTCAAGGTTTCATGCAAGTCCACTCGTTTCTCTTAAAAAGAGGCTTTGTGATCATCAGCTGCTATAGAATGGAGCTGTGCTCTTACAAGATCAAGCGTGAACCCCGCGTGTTACAGCATCCCACAGCACTTTACAAACTACACTGCTAACCCCACACAGTTGGTATGACCTCGGGCTTTAGGGTCTTACTAAAAACTAGTATCACCTGGACGATAAATTGTCAGAACAGTGTACAAACATTTTTTTTATATAGGCTCTAAGCTGGGTATTTATAAAATGCTGCTGCAGTTATTACATTCAGAGACTCCTCTACAGAGGAGATTGTTGCCATGACACAGAGTTTTGGAGGACACGTGAAGCCAAGCAGCGACAACACAAAAGGGAAATACAGAGCTCCCTACCCCTCCAAGACAAACTAGTGCAGCTCAGCAGGGAACCCTGTTGAATCTGTCCTGTCCCCATCATTTGGTTCAGACAGTCCAGAACATTTTCCTAGGTCCTCTCCCTAGGACCGTACCTCAAGGCCATTGCACAGACTGCAGTTGTAAGAATGATGCTTATTGTCAGTGATCTTCCCTTTCGAGACGATTCAAGCACAGTAGGACTTTCACATATGGTGGAGGTCTGCAGTGGCATTCGGAGAGGGGACAGCTACAGTCCGAGTCCAAATTCCTCTTGTAAAATTCAATTAAATTCTGAAATGCTTTGCTCTTTGGTAACTATTGTTTTCTTTTCTTTTCGAAACTTTGCAGGCCCACAGCATCTGCAGACAGCAGATGTGTAACGCATCTGCCAAGCTGATGTAATAGTGCCTTACACTTCACAACACTGACCAAATATTGTTTGCAGCTATAAAATCCATTTGGAGATGGCTTTGTTGTAAACGAAGAATAGCACCTTTTCATGTGAGGGTTGCTGCCGTAGTCTAGGAAACAAAAATGAAGTAAATCAAATGAAAAGGGTAAAGGATCATGTTGAGCTTCTCCATGATCTGCTTGTTCTCAGCTCCTTTTCCACTTGGACATCTACACCCAACGAAGCAGCATTTATTTGGTGTCAAGGGAGCCTACAAATTAGTACATTTGTAACCTATTTCCACTTCCCCCAGTGACTTTCTGGGCTAACTGGGGTCATCAGCCAGCATCTGTCACAGGTTGTCCCACCGCCGGACGGCCCGCCTGCCTCCAGAAGCTCCTTTGAGGCTAACGATGCCCGTAACATGGACCTACATAAACCAATAGCGTTTGCAGGAAGGTCTGGTGCTCGGGGAGTTTCAGTGAGCAAGGTTTCTTCCAGCCGCCACAGGCACCCCTGCCCGAGGCCAGCGTCCGTGTGAGCCTCCCAGAAAGAGCCCATGGAGCACAAGCTAGGCTGGGCGTGAGGAGTAAGCCATGTCTGTCTCATCTGCTTTGTGCAGGAGTGGGAATAGAAATCCCGTAGAGCAGAGTACCCCAACCACGGACCCGGTGCGATGCAGGGGGCAGCCCTTTCAGCTTCTCCTGCTGAAGT
This sequence comes from Elanus axillaris, assembly GCA_026212715.1. Taxonomy (NCBI): domain Eukaryota; kingdom Metazoa; phylum Chordata; class Aves; order Accipitriformes; family Accipitridae; genus Elanus; species Elanus axillaris. The sequence goes on from JANZLQ010000040.1 coordinate 16,922,755, forward strand.
TGCTCCATATTGCAAAATTAAATATTCACTGGGGCAAAGAACAGAAACACAGTCCTCTATCTGAGGAGAAAGCCCAATGCACTACCCTGCAATTTGTCCCCTTACCTCAGTCCGGATTGCTATACCCACTCAAAACACTCAGAAGGAGTGACCCTGCAGCCCATCATTTGGGGCACTCATTTTGGATGAGGGGAACAGTTTCACTTGAAATTTAATTATCTGCAAAAGCCAAAACGCTCCTCCAGGAAGAAGGACGGAAATCCATCCTACAGCAGCAGTCAGGGCCCCAGCTTGCTGCAGGAAACCCAAGTCTCCATCGCCCTGCTGCGTGTCCTAGCCGGCGAGTGGCTGAGCCTCACCCTGCTTTCACCCTGAGCAATTTCAAAAGACTTTGGATTCAACCCAATGCACAACAAGAAACATCGCCATTCTTCCTACCAGCACACCATGTCCAGAAAGCAAGACAGAGGAAGTTATTAGAGAAAAAAAATACTATTTTATACTGTCTGCAAACTGCCCTCCTGTGAACGGCACCTTTGCATGAGGTCTACACAAAGCCTGTCCAACAGCACGGTGCCGAGAGACAAAGCGCCTGTCGCTGCCTGCGGGGAAGGAGCAGGGCAGGAGCACGGAGGCAGCTGCTCTTACTGCCCGGGCACCACTTCAACCCGTATGTTCCTGGGGATCGTGCCTCACCTGCACGATCTCCAAGCAGTGCCTTCCCCAACAAGCTTATACCTGGAGTAGGATTCTAATTTCCACATCACCGGATCCACCCTCCTGCCTCTCCAACCTGCTCCGTACCTGCCCGGGAACAGGATCTGACGCTGCGTACAGGCAGAGCAGGTGTTTACACAGAGTTTGTGGGAACTGGAGCCAGGAGGGGCTGGCGGCTGGCCAGGCAGCAGGATGCTGATGGAGATACCGTGCTGAACTGCACGTTCATTAGGGAACGTGTAGCGGAGAATAGGACACTGTGCTCCTCAACAAGGTCTGCTGTATTCACCAAGAGCTTCCTCACAGGACCTGTGCTGAGGCTGCTGAGGTCCTGAGGCTGCTCCTGGCTTTAAGACTAAACTCTTCGGTAGCCAGGAGCAAATCGTGTCTTCCACGGCTTCAGTTCCTCGTTTGCAAATGGGAACAGGCACAACTGCCAGCAGGATACAGCCTTAGCAAAGGGCCACGAACGTGTCTGATGACAGGAGCAGAAAAGCCCCCTCCAGTCCCCATCCATCAGGCTGTTGTAGGTGTCCACGTCTGTAAGGGTTGTGCAAGAGCTGGCATCAAAGGGCGGCTATTAAAAACCCTGTTGAACTAACTGTTGGGTGGTGTTGGACTAATACAGACAGCTGGGTAAGAAAAGGTCTTCACAACCCACGGGACTGGTTTCTGGATGCACCAACGAACTGAAAGTCTTGGGATCAGCCATGAAGTCCACCAGCCAGGACTCTGTGGCTTCCTCCCTGGGGACCTGAGGCCAAGGGATCTTTTTTACCCTACCAGTGAACTTGCAGCACACTGGCCCACAGTCCCACATCAAGGACTTCTAAAGATTGATAGGGCAGAAAGCCAGAGGGGCCTGCTAATAAAAAAAGGCATTTCTGCTCACTTCCATTAAAGTCATCCAAAGCTGCAGAGCACAGGGGTGTTAACAGCCTTACGCTGCAATTACACCTTTATAGCTGAAGTAACAGCCTGGCCACCGATTTAGAACTGTGGGGACCTTTTCCCCATGTGAGGAATACTCTGCAGTACAGCATACCCTGCATCAAACAAATTTCCTTCTCTCCACACCCGAGAAGTTCAGCTGCTAAAAAATTATAGACTTGATCGTGCAAAGTGCAAAAACTGCCGTGGTCCTCTTCTGCATCTGCAAGTGATCTCAGGTACGCTGCAGAAGCTATATATGTAATCATTAGTCATTTCTAACAGCAACTCTGAGCTGCACACACCCTTGTACCTACCAAAACCACACTCAGCTGCTCACACATCCCGCCCTGACACATATACACTCTTGTCACCGGGGGTACCTGTTGCAAAGACAAGGCACTGTTGCTGTCCAGGGGAGCCACACGGAGCAAATTCACCTTTAGCCATCTTAGCGTAGGAACAATTTCTGCTGCTGCACTAAAACCTGGCACATTCAACAGTTTGTGATTCCAGGTGGTGCAGCCATTCCCTGTGCCAAGCAAGTGACACAAAAGACCCATTATAACATTTATGGCAAAAAGCTTCAATATCCTTGACTGCTGCAAGCCCCTGTGCCCGCCCCGGCCGCGGGGACAGCTTGCACCCCGCTGCGGCCGGGGGCTGCACGGGAGCATCCGCATCCCCCCGAGCCCTGGGCTCAGCTTACGAAGCCCTGCTTCGGAACTACAGCCAGTCGAAACCAGGTTTTCATTTGGAGGGAAAGATTAGCAATTAGATCAGGTTTATAAATGGCTATTTTTCTGGAAGACGTGATGTATTGATCCTGAGGAAGACAATGGAGCTCCTCGTCCAGTTCTGTCAATAGCCTGATGGCAAACCTCCACCTGCCACACTCAAATCTCTCAGTAAATCCTTGACTTGGCAGAGGTGCTTGCAAAACCTGCTTCTACAGAATGGCTGAGCTGCCATCTCAAATACCTCCTGGGAAGAGCATCAGTCCAATACAGGGGGGCAAGGAATGGTAGAGCCACAGGAAGAGCTGCACCCCAGGAAGATGGTGGGAGCTGTGGACAGACGGGATGTATTTAGAGGGAGCTGGTGTCCCAGGTGCTGGCAGCACACCCTGGTCCCCAGGCTACAGGTGGCAGTGGGGCCACCCCAGGAGCTGCCAGGAGCCCAGTGATGCCGGCAGCCAGGCACGGGTGGCCCTCGGAGAGCTCGCTATGGAGGCAGGTCAGCAGCAAAATGCCTCCTTCAGAGCCAGACGGGACAGACGTACAGCAGCAGCCACCGTGCCACTGTTTCAAAGGGAGCCGGCCCCTGCAAAGCCATGCCCTGTGCAGGACAGCCACCGGCACCGGCTCCCCGGTACAGCCACCGCTCTCCACGGCTACGTGGGCATGAAGGCAGACCCTCTCTGACCAAATTGCCACAGTAACTGCCTGCATGTGAGTGTGGCCCAGTGAAAATCATGATTTAAACTTCACCCAGAGCATCATCTCATGTCACAGATGGGCAATTGAGGCAGTCACGCCAGGCAGAAACACATCAAAACCACCGAGGGATTCAAAAAGGCTGTGGAAAGCCCCAGGAGGGTTAGTCCATGTCTAGGCGTGACAGGTTGGTCACCATGCCAGATTCAAGGACTCCTTAAATTATCCATTGTCAGACTGGGGAGGATATTTTAAGGAAAGGCTCACTCTGTTCGCAAGCTCTTTCTTTTACGTCTCCCCAAGCACCCACTCCGGCACAGCGTAGGAGGAGGGATACGGCACCAGATGGTCCTCGCTTCTGACCCAGTGGCAGTGCTTCTCTGCCGGGGCCTTCCGGAGCTTCTGTGCAGTTGATGCTGCAGCGCAGACACACATCCCCATCACCCAAACCTGGGCACGTGCTTGGCTAAGAAATCATACAGCAAAAAAACCCAGTGAAGCTTCTGAAAAATTAGGATGACCTTTTCAAAAGGCTTAGATGTATATACACAGAGGATAAGAGGAAAAATGCAAAAGAAACTGCTGTGAAAGAAAAAAAAATAAGGAATAGTGAGAAAATGTTGACTCAGCACAGTCCAGGCTTGTGGACCTTCATCCACAGAGGAATGTCCTCACGGGACCAGCCGAATCATCACCTTACAATAGGAGCTGATAGGCAGGGCCAAAGAGGGATCGGATGGCACTGTGTCCAGGCGTGTGCAGAGAAACCCTGGATCAGGCCCTGCGGTCGAGCCTGCGAGCCCAGGGAAGGAGCCCTCCGCTCCCAGGCATCCCTCCAGCAACTGCTGGCAGGGAAATGCTGGCTGCAAAGGAGCAGGAGCGCCCAGGGCACCGGCATGGCACTGCTGCGGTCACTCACTGACACACACAACCGGCAAAACCTCATTCCTGCTGACCACGGGCCATTGCTGCCAGCAGGACAAGGCGCAGCCAGCTAAGGATCCCGCATGCATGGGAACGTCATCCTCCGATACAATTTTGGGAGCTGGAGTGAGCAGAAGGGTCCCTGGGAGCTGGGGCTGAGCCGTGCTGCCAGCGAGGAGGAGGATGCTCAGGGGAGGTTAAAAGGTCCAGGGTGTCCCTGTGTGCTGGGGACCGCGGAGTTTGGGGGAGGGGGGGAATCTCTTCCAATTTAGATCTAACAGCTGGTAAACTGCAGAAGCTTTCCTCAGAAAACGCGAAGCAAAAGTAAACTAAATGGCAACCGAGCTTACGTGTTATCGCCTGTTATTGCTGTGGCTAATCTGCTAACATGAGGGAACAAAACACTGGATGCTCTGATGGTTTCACATTCAGTCAGAAAAACTATCTTCTCATATCACCCCAAACGAAGCAAAAATTGGGAAAGATAAAAGCCAGCTCAACTATACATGAATTTACATTTATTGCAAGAAACGCAATAAAAGTTTCTCAACACCCACCCTTGTAGATTCAAACGCAGTGTGGGAGTTGAGAAAATCTAGTTTCTTGCATTTCTAATACTTAAGAGCTTCGATGCACTTCTAATTTTCTCCTATTCCAGTCACTCCTCCCTTATGAGAGACTCAGGAAAGCATCTGCAGGTGTTTGCCCATCAGCACCGGGGCGCGTTCGCCAGCTGTGCAGGGGAAGGCACATTTAGCGTCTGCCACCAGTACGCACCTTCCCAGCCAACACCAGCAGCCTCCAAACCAGAGCCCATTCAGCACAGAAGACTTCGAAAGCCAAATAAAAACATACACACATCAACAACTTTCCCACCGTCATGCAATATTATGCAAGCGTTGGGTTTTTCCAATCCAAATTCCAGCTTTGTGCACAAAGTAACTCCTGGGAGACGTAACAGCAGTAAAATCCTTGGGCCCCATTACCTGCCTAGGAACCTGGAATTAAGTTCACTGAAGTCACTGGAACAATTTATTTGCTTTCATAGCCCATATAGCCAGGAAACTAAATTGTACAGCCAGGTTGCCACAATGGCATCACCTGGAAACTCTGCTGCAAAGTGAGGGAAACTAAAAACATTTTTTCCTGAATCGAAAACGGAAATGCTCAATTCTGGCAATCCCCTGTTGAGCAAAAGCACATCTCCAAAACCAGCTAACCACTTTCCTGAGGCAGGAGAAGGTCAGTGGCACGGAAAGTGCGAGGCAGGAGGATATCGCTGGCGCTCGCTGTCTGTCTCGCACCACCCAGCCCTTGGACGGACACCCACGGAGCAGCAGATGGGTAATTGCACCTCGCAGGCGGCTCAGCCAGTGCCGGTTCCCAGGGAACAACTCTGCCCCGGGGAGCTCCTGACTCAGCCCCGCTGTAAATCCGTCTAGCATCACCTGGGGGGAAAAGGGATTCCGAAGACAAGGCAGCCCTATCCAGCCACTGCCACCACAGCTCCTCGCGCTCATGTTCCTCTGCCCCCAATTTTGCAGTGGCCTTCAATTTTACTGCGTTAGGGAAGCTGGCAGATGAGATGGCAGACACTTTGGCAGCGGAGCAAGCTGAGGAGCGCGGGACGCGAGTGGTGCTCATCACACGTGCCGAAACGACCACCAACACAGCGACACGTGTCAGTCAGCACAAAGTCGCCCGTTTGCAGGACAAGGCTGAGGGCCCTCGGATGGTTTGTGGCTCTGGAATTTCCTTTCAAGTCCTACCTGCCAAAACCAACTTTAACAAAAGGCTCCTACCAGCAGCACGACCAGCAACAATACCTGAGCTCTGAACTCCCCATCTTCAGGCACATGGGGGAAGCTCTGTGCCTCCAAGCACCCTCCAGTTCAGTGGCAAAGACAGCGCTTTGGAAGGCTCTTTCTTTCCCGCACCATATTTTACACTTCAGTTGCTTCCCTCCCACACAGCCCTGCTGTCACTTCACTTTTGTCCTGGTAAATGAATGACAAACCATTAAACTGCAGTTGTAGCAAATGTGATGTCGGGAGAGGAAGCACGTCCCACGTACTACTGACTGCTCCCAGACTACTACTCCTCCGTGGTCCACCCAAAGGTGTCCGGACCGACAGTGGTGCAGAGCTTTCGGAAGCTGCTGGCCCTGTACTCCTGCAGCTCTGCGAGGGAGCCCAAGACATTTTAGAGATGAGAATGGCTGTAAAAGGCTTGGGATTTGTATAGGCTTCTATCTTGCTGCAAGGCAGATACGGAGGAAAACATCACTTTCTACTAGAATGGACTAACAAGTTTCCAGTACTGACGAGTGAAGGGAAATGGTTAAAACACGGTCCCAGATCAGGCTGAACACTCAGAAATCAGCAATGAGGGAAAAAAACCTTTTATCTTTAATCTCATGATTTGGGGAACCTTACTCAACTTTATATCTTTTTCAATATCCTGTTTTAAGAACTTTTGTAGATGCCCAATCACGTGTCCAGATCCTGCAGCTATAACCACACAAGCGTGCCTTTGTGGAGATATTTTGATTCGGCATGAGCATTATACAAAGGTCATCTGCCAAGAGCTGGTTAGAAGACAGGGCTCATGCTCACGAGAAACCTGCTGCCTGCTTTCACCCGGTTTCTGTTACATCTTTCATAGAAAACATTCACCATCTGTGTCCCCGTCCCTGTGTCACCCAGCTCCTGTTCAAGCAGTGTGGGTGTTTCATCACCAACACCAGCACCAGGAGGATCAGACTTTTTTTTTTAGCCACATCTGTTCAAGTAGCATCTTTGCTAACTGACCGCCATCACCCCTGCCTACATTTTCCTACCCCATTTGCAGAGTGTGGGCAAAGAGGTCAGCATGGGTCCGGTGGGCAGGACAGCCCACGGCAGAGTGGAAGGTGCTGTGGTGGGCATCATCCCTGAAGAGCACGTCCACATGCAGCTCCTGAGAAGCAGGTGACACATTGGTAAAGTCCTTACCTGTGACTTACCCCCCGCTAAACTCCTCCCTCACCCCAAACTGTGCTTTGCAAAGAGGTCAAGGAAACTGGAATGAGACTGGAAGCTTTTTTGGGGTCAGTGTGTCACTTTTGTGCCTGGCTCGGCTCCAAGTGCCCTGGACAAATAAGGACTGCTGAGTGCCTTCGCCTCCTGACAAGGTATGTATGCATCCTCCTGCGATGATGGAGTCACCCAAGATGCCGCTACCTCGCCTGGATTATAAAAGACCTCTCTGCAAAAAAAAAAAAAAAACCTCTTTTCCCCACAAGAAAACAAAGTAACAAAAAAGTCGGCCTCCAAACAGCTTAGGAGCAGATCACTGTCTATCAAAGGAAAGAGAGTTGAAGCACAAGAGCGGCTTACAGCCTGAGGGTAAGGGATCAGGTTGCATTTGCTTCTCACATTAAGGGTGTGCAGCCATATAACCACAGCAACATCATTACAACTCCGTGCCGTCCCCAGCGCAGCCCGGGATAAAGTGATGGTTAAGGACCGAGGAATGCGGGAGGGAAGGGGGGGGTGTCTAAGAGGGACACACACCTTACGCGCACCTACGGCTCTTCTACTTCGGATACTGGGAAAGGGCACCCCGCAGCCGTCAGGCTAAGCTACAACTTCCCAGGGAAGATTCCCTTAGTTTTGGCCACGGGGAACCCGCGAAGGGGACCGACGCTGGCCAACAGCCTTCGGCTCGCCGCAAACGCCCTCCCTCCTTCCAAGCGCCTTCTGAGCCACGCGTTCCCGCAACACGAAGGACACGGCGAAACCGCTTCTCCTTCAGACACCCAGGCCGTTCTACACCCGCCGCGCAGCCCACCCAAGCGCTGACACCCGGAGGGCTCGCCAGCCCTCCCGCTGCCATCCCTCCCAGCGGCTGCTCCCTCGCCAGCACCGACAAACCCGCCGGTACCACGACCCGTGCCCCCGCCGCCGCCACCCGCACCCGGGCGAGGGGCCGGGCGCGGGTGGGCTCCCGCCGGCCGGCTGCCACCCCCCCGCCTGCGGGGCGGCCGGGGAAAGCCCTCCGCCACCCCCGCCCCGCCCGCGGGCTCCCCGGACACCTGCGGGCCCCCGGCACTCACCGGCGGCGGCGGCGGCCTCCAGCAGCGCGGCGGCCCGCAGCAGGCAGTAGTAGCGCTCCATCTCCCCCGCCGAGGTGCCCCCCGGC
>JANZLQ010000040.1:16931996-16980819 GCA_026212715.1 Elanus axillaris
CTTTGTGCCTATAGCACTTCTCTAAGGAAAAAAAAAAAAAGACTTTTCATCCTCTGCAAGCAGCGTTCTAGCAAATTCATTGAACAGTGTATGAGAACTACGTTAAGCCATACTATAGCCAAAGCTGGCCAGAGCTCTAAGCACAGCGCTGGCCTGACCCGTCAGCCTCAGTTTCCCTGGTGCTGAGGTTCAAACGATGCCAGCTCATTCTCAACAGGAGCCTGAGCTGCCCAGGAAGACTGCACAGAGAAGTGGATGTTCCTGTTTTTCCAAAACAACCTTTTAATTATGCTCCTTGCTATAATAGCAGCCTTTTTCCATCACTTCAGCAGTCAGGGCTATTAATTTAGGACCCAAGGTCTAACAATGGTAGTATGAAAAGCACCGTCTTTTGGTAGACCATGTCCCCTCTTACACTGATACAGAAATTTTCAAGGAAAAACTACCCGTTCAGTCAGTGCTCCTTGTCCGTAGCACAGCAGATCCTCACTAACTTTACAGTTTGAACAGACAATTTTCTGTCTGGTCATAAAGCACGTCTTGTGTGACAGGGAGAGTTCACGTGTGGTTACTCATCAAAAAATCCAGCTCAGGTGCGCGGCAGTAAAATGTGGTTATAAAACAGCCCTATGCAAGGCTCTAAGCACGGAAAGACAGCCATGCCACATTCCTTCTGTATTCTTATCGCAGGAATGCTATTTACCCTAAACTGCAACAGCTCATGCAGAAGCGAGGCCCATCTGAGTGCTCAAAGTCTCTTTTCTGCTCTACCGCTGCATGGGGGATGCCCTGCTGTAAGCAGGACTCACCAGCCCGGAGTGATACATACCCACTTTTAACTCTAGCTTTGGGAAAAATAAAGCTAGTCTAGCCGGTAGGAGATACAGCTATGTTCTCCCTAAGGTTTGGCAATCATTCCACTTCTTGGTCTGAGCAGAAGACAAAACAATTAAGACTGGATCTGGATCACGTCTTTGCAGGCAACACACGCTCCCCAAGCCCCAGCTGGGCTAGGCTGGACCACGGCAGCGGATGCCGGCAGGAATCCCGCACATCCCAAAGCCGCACCTCCTTCCAGCCAATTTGGCTGGTGCAAGACAACGTCAGCCGGCTCTCAGCGCGGAAAAGCTGTGTTTGCTCAAACTGAAGGAGAACTGGTCACAGCTTTTCCTTACTGTTGTTCCCATGCAAGCCCGTACGGCAACAAAGATTCTTGTTTTGGAAACCTGGCTGCTTACAGTCCCTTCTTTTAGGCATTTCACGACAAATGCCCAGCTATTCCAGCAACGCATTCAGCAGAGGCACCGTCCAGCTCCTCATATTTTACCCTGGCAGAAGCTACTCGGCACATCTGTCTCCCCCAGAGACAAGAGTTACTCTTTGCCTGCCCAAGGAACAAAGAGCTGAGATAGAGAGAACCAGGAGACAGATAAAAAGGAAACAACGACAGTCAGAAACACGGGTATTTCTTTCTCAGGGATTTCCCACCCGGGCCCTGTAACAATGTTCAGCGCTCAGAGACAGGCACATATACATCTGTGTGCGAAGGGAAAGAGCCCTTTCAAAAGAGCTGGGGAAAATCTTGCCAGCACCCACAGCACCTCGATTTGCAGAGTTTTATTTTATGTGGGTACAATTCCTTATCCTTAAATCTCAGGGAGAAGGTGTAGGGAGAATTCCTACTAATTTCATTAATTCCAGATTAGAGGCTGGAAAAAAAAACCTCAAACAAAATTCAAAACCCTCCTCTTTTTTTTTTTTTTTATCCTTCAGATAAAGGCTAGAAGGTTTTGTTTGTGGGGATTGGTGCCATTATTTTGTTCTTAGAAATCACCCTTTAAAAATACCAGTTTAGTCGAACAGGAATGCTCCATTCTAGGCAGCTACAGAGGTCTGAGGCCTCACAGTGATGCGATCAACTTTTGAGACTGATCTGAATGATTACATCAGCTCTTTCTCCCCGGCATATATTTTTGCTATAATTTGGAAAAAACATAGGTTTCATTTCTGCAACTTCCAAAAGCTCCTGCTTTTATACTTCAGCACGGGACTGTGCAGAAAGCGAGGGCTGAGCAGCAAGTCCGCCTGCGGCTGCTCCAGCCCCAGCGCATCGCTGGAGACACCGCTCCGGCAGCGGCTTCTGGAAGCGTCGTGATAAACACCCATCTGTCACCATCAGCTCAGTCCATCCCGTCTCCTAGTCTCTCCTTCAGAAATACCCTTCCTCTGACAGTTGCTGGGGAAAAGAGTTTCTGGTTGAATAGAGGGATTTAACTCGTCCCCCCCTCGATTCAGCCCCCTGTGCCAGCTCTCACACGCAGTCCCGTGGGTGCCAGACAATTTCACCAAGATTCAGCCCCGCTCTCATCACTCCAGGGCCCAGCTGTTGCAATGTTTTTTCCCTAGCTTGCCCAAATCCCATTTTTCCTGCTACACCACCTGGAAGACTGATGCAAACACCTTTGCCCCACGCCATCACGTCGGCCCCATCCGCTTTCCCAGGCAATTAATTCCTCCACTGGCCCTCTCCTCACCTGCCCGCCTGCTCCGTGCCCCTTGCTCAGACCCTGAGCCCCAGCTGCGATGGGGAGCAGCCGCTTGGTCTTCCATGCCCAAACTCCAACGGGCAAAACGGGACAGAAGGGCTTTAATTTTTTTTTAGGGTGGTGCTGAGAACTGGAAAAACAGAGCTGGCTAAACTCAGTTTGGAGTCAAACTGATGTTGAAGGGAATTGCTCACCTCTGGAATAAGCATAGCGACATCAAAGTACTTGTGCAGGAGAGCAATTAAGCTCTGGCTGGTTTTCTTAAACAGGGTTTTTAGGAGGATTTCATGTGCGTGAGGCAGCATCAGCCCCGATCCGGGGCTGCCATCCAGCGCAGGCTCTCTCCAAGCTGGTCCAGGAGGAGCAGAGCCTCCGCAGCCCAGCAGAAAACCCGGCCCCACGGAAGGCAGCTAAGCCTGCGCTGATTCCAGCAGGACCAGGACTTCACGTCACCCGCTACATCAACGTGAACAAGAGAAAGGACTCCTCTCTGCTCTCCCACTCACTTCTTCTCTGCGTCAGTCAGACCTGCCTTATTTATTGCCACAACCCCCGGTTTTGGAAGGGAACATGCATGCAGGTGCACACACGCCCTTTCTCCAGGCCACAGTGTGTTTTCCAGCTTAGCAGGTTATCCCCAGACATGAAGATTTAAGCAGCAAACCCCGATCCCAGCAGCGAGGAGGCTGTGGTCACCATCTCCTCCTGCAGCGGCTGCAGGGGCGCGGGGGGGGACGGGGACACGGCGGCCCCTCCGCCTGCCCAGAGCCCTCACGCCAACAGCCTGACCTTGAAAAAAATCGCTGTCCTCGTTAAAAACCACCTTACGAAGTGACATCGCTTCTTCTTCCTAACATGAAGGGCTACACAGGCGTTTTAAATGCTAACTCGGCGCTTTTGGAAATCCTGGGTGACCCGCGGCTGTCTCCCATCGCTTACATTTACTACTTTTGTCCCGTCAGCCTGGGTAGCCAGCTCGGAGTAAAACCCTCTCCAGCCCTTCAGATGATTTTCACTATCACTCACTGGGGCTATTAAGATTCTCAATGCGTGTATCTGGTTTCCAATAGTACAAGCTGCTTCTTAAAGGTTATAGTTTGTTTTAAATAGCACAGCCATCTGTCCTCCGGTGGCTGATGGGAGCTGAAGAAATTGAAGCAGCCAAACCAGAATTTTTCAAACTATCAGTTTTTCATTACAAACATTTCAGTTTGAATCACACCCATGTCCTAAAAAAAAAAAAATTTAAAAAAAATTAAGAAGTCCATGTATTTTTTCTTGTGTATTATACAAACACTGTGAGTCTTGCTTTGTTTCAATGCATTGTTGGAATTCCATCAATGCAAATATCTAGCCTGAATTTCACCAGCTCCAGGAACTTTACAAACCACAGAATATTCCTCATTTGTGTGCTTCTAGGCTTTGAACTAAAAAATCCACACTTATTACAGGTAGCCACGACAGACAGAACGAATGCACGGCATCAAGAAAAACTCTTCACACACATAGGGAAGTCAGGCACATGGACCTGCTTTTTTTTTTTTACCTAGTTCCTAAATGTCAGCAAAGCTCCGAGTACAACTCTTCTACAAAGTCAAATCAATTTATTCACTTAATTCACAGGACTCACTTTCTTAATTTGACATTATTTTTGAGGGAAATGGGTTTAGAGCACGTACACCAGCTACGTGCAGCAGCTGTTACCAGCAGAACTGCTAATACCTTGCTGAAAAAATAAAAATCTATGAGAAGCAACCAGTATTTCCTTAGGCAAATGCTGCTCCACATCAGAGAACCAAGTACAGCCTTGCTGGCATCATCTACTCCCCCAGGGAAAATGCCGATGGTCCCTCTAGTACAGCCTTGGAAAAGCCCTATAAACTATTATAAACTATTGCCTAGAAGCATCCAAGGAGACAAGACAGACAACAAATATATATTAATCAGAACAACATACCAAAGTTTATTGATTACTTCAAACAAAAGTTTCTGTAATGAAAAAAGAGCAAGTTGCATTCATAAAAGGTAACATTCACATTCAATTTCCTTTATATAAAGCAACATAAATGTATAAAATTGCATTTAAGTGAAAAAAATGTAAGGTTGCAGTCCTTTTTATTTTATTTTTTTTTACAATAAGCTGAAAATGTATCTTCTCATTGCCTGTATATAATTTACACTTTCTATATACTACATGTTTTTTAAAAAAAATCCGTAGCTGGGAAATTGGATAAATGGTGCAGTACTAGGTAAGTTTTTCAAATGTGTGTATACAAATTCAATTTTAAGCTTTTATGCAATTCCAAGTAATTTATAATATTCTCATAATGATTAGGATTAGTTTTGAAAAGTAGCTATGACTACACCAAGTTCCTCCATTATCACATAACAGTTTTAGAGGGAATCTTAATTACTTTTCTTATCTTTCAGTGTCACTAGCCAGTGATTAAACTTCAACAAATTATTATGAAAAAAACCCAGCCTTTTTTCCTTCAAGTTTTTCCACCGATAAGCCTGTACTGACCTTTTAGCTCACTAACAAGCACTGCAACAGTGCAGCACGTATTATGGTACATGAACAACAATCACAGCATCACTGTCGGATTACTGCCACTTCAGCGTCCTGCTGGCTTATACCTTACTGTTACCATCGCTGCTTTTTCTTCCCTTCTCTAACCCCAGAAGGGGTCTCCTGTTTCCCCTGATTTCACCACTCATCCACAGCAACAGGAGTTTCACTTCTGGCATTGCTGAATGATGAGGATCAGCTCTTCTGCAGGTGCAGGGCAGCTCGGCTGTCCTGGCATCCCCAGCACTACACCAGTGCACTAGCTGACGATCCAAGCTCAAGAAAACCTGCATTTTCCCCCAAAGAGCTGCTATTCAAGACGCGTCACATTAATTCCAACCCGCTTTTCAGCACGCGTGCCTTGGGTTTGAATGTACAGCTATTGCAATGGCTCGCTCCAGCCTGAGACAGGACACTTGGAAACGGGAAGAGAAAAATTTGGTTCTTCAAAGGCTCCGTCTTAAAACAGACTGCAGAAATTAGCCCGTTTAAGTGGCTTTATTCAGACAGTTCACACATACATGGCAAGCTTTGCTCTGTTCCCACTAATGTCAGCAGCAAAACCTCCAGCTGAATTTCACGGGAACAGACTTTGACCATAAGAGTAGAGTAGGACACAAAACAAACCAAGAAGCAAGGTATCAGCCTTGGGACCATTCGGGCTCGGAATGGTTTTGAATCACAGGAATTAGGCATTTCAGTGCCCGCATTTTAAAGGTTATGTAAACACAAGTCAGCAACTGTATATTTAAGGAGGAAAGGTTAGATTTGGCATATAGAGCATATCTTCATTGTATTCATCGCATACTCGATCTGTAGGCACCACATTGTAGCAAGTTGAGAATGGGACAAGGTCTGCAAGTTGAATTCTAGGTCCGTGAAATGAACTAGGAAAAGGGATTAAAAAAAAATAAAAAGTAGAAAAGAGAAGCTTTGCCCAGGGGACACATGCTGGAAGTGCAGCTCCTTACTTGCATGCAGCAAGGAGTCGAGCCGCGGTTGCTAACACGATGCTAACACACACCACTTGCATTCAGGCCAGTGCAGCGTATATAATACAGTGGTCCTGTCCATACGTCCCCTCCCATGCTGGGTGATGTAAGAGCAGCCACTGGCCATAGGGACTGCACACACCCCTTTCCCACTTGGGTAAGGCCCACGGCAAAGTCCTTAATGATGCACACTAGAATCTGCCCGCAGCTGATCTGCATCCTGCTTCCACTGGAGTCGAAGACAGACCTCAGGGGTGGCAGCCAGGGAGCAAGATTTGATTCTTCTGAAAATTAATAGTCCACCATTAGCAAAACTTGATGAAGGGAATGTTCCATCTAGCCCCAAGTTGTTGTTTCTTTGCCTGTAAGTGACACAAAGCCTGAGCGAGCAGGAGCCAAACCCAGCCACAGCGTAGAGCTCGGTACTTCTGAAATGAGACTTAGACGCTTCTCACAGTAGTTCCTCTGCACCGCTCTGCAGAGGACAGGGGCTGGGGCAGTCAGCACGAGGAGGGACCTTCCCGCCAGACAGCAGCGGCACACAGGGTGCTCCGTCACTCCTTACGACTTAATGCAACAAAAAAAGCTGCTTTTTCCACGTATGAAGTATCAGAGGAAAAAAAACAACAAACCAAGAGTCAGGCATCTCGCTTCTGCTGTATGCAACCTAAAGAGTAAAGTTCCCACGACCATGGTACAGGTAGATTTAAAAAGAACATGCCAATTTAAAAACCAAATGAAGTGTAAAATGAAATCAGGTTCATGTATTCCTTTTATTTTTAAACCGGCTTCTTTTTTCTTAGTGCAAATAACTCAAGATGCAGTTTTATATGCCTGCAAGCTTACAGGCACAGCCCGTGTCCCTGGGACCATCCAAGGACCACACTGTCGCTCAGGCCTTTAAAGTGATGAAGCAACTGCACAGTGCAGCAACGTAAGCACAACCACAGGAACCCAGGCAAAACGGCTGAAAGTCTGGCACAGCCCAACTTTTGAGATTCTTTCCTCCCCCACAAAAGCTTCCTTCCATCGCAAACAGCCACAACACGAGGGAAAACGACCTTCTCTTCACGCTCCATCAGGAATAAACCCACCAGCAAACGCACTGCGGGAAGGATGCTCAGGCGCTTCCCAGCCCTGTGGGTCTCCGCACCAACACCACGGCTGCGGAGGGAGCGCAGACCACTTCCAGCCGTACCCAGAGGAGGGATACGCGACCAAACGCTTTGCACCGTCGGCAAAGATTTCTCCCGAGTTTTCAAGTATTTCTGCCGCACGTGTCCGGCAACCCAAGGCTGGGAGGGGGCAGCCCCCGCCGAGGGGTCGCAGCCCCAGCCCCGATGCTCGCAGGGCTGCATCCAGCTTCTGCGTTGAGAGGAGCAAGCCTTCCCCAGTGCCTTTGGGGAGCTGGAGGGGCTGGTTTGGGGTTTAAAGTCTGTGCTACTTCTTTGGTCAGGCAGAGCAAGAGACTTCAGCAGCTCTCTGCTGCTCTCGGCCAGATCTGCAGCGGGCAGAGGAAGCCCCCATGTGAAATGGGGCTGGCATTGCTCTCTTGCGCTTCAATTCATGCTGTTTTGGATGAATTCCTAAAGACGCTTTCTCAGCCTCCAATGACATCGAATTCTGCAAAATTTTTAGGGGGAGGGGTAGGGAAGCCACAAGCCCAAAGACAAACAGGTACCATGGGGCCAGTGCCCTGGCTACTGCTTTATCAGCATGGCTGCTTACTGTACTTGGCAATATTAAGAAGAACTGTTAGGTTAAACCCATAGGTTTTTCCTACAGCGTGACAATACGCAGTGTTTGTATGGAGCACTTTAAAGTATCCTGAGAGGATATGTTTCTGCCAGATTAGTAACAGCATCTTCAGTCTTCACATAACCATTCTCTATACGTTTGTATGAGACTAACATAGGCAGATCAAAGGGGTCAGTCTGCAAAAATCAGAAGGAAAATGCACATGTATTGCAATTATTACATTTCCAAACTTGGAAAGCTTTTTCTCTGTTATTTTTAGAAAAAATACCGAACGTTTTATAGGAGAAGAAGAATGATTAGACCACGATAAAAGTGCCAAATTTCATTCACAACCAAGGAACAAATAATAAGAGGATAAATTAATTTGCACAATCTGCAAAATGCCGTATAAAGTCTAAAAGTGGCATCTGCCCTGCTGTCCCCTGCGCCTTCCACTCTGCCCCAGTCTGCACCAGTCCATGGTAGTGGAGAGCACCACCTAACGTCTGCAGGGAAGGAACAGCCAGCCGCTCGCCAGCAACGCCCAGGCAGGCAGAAACCCGGATTTATGCCAGATACATTTGGAGCTCTGGCAAGCCTTGCTGTTGGACCTGCCATTCCAATTAAACCGATTTCTTTAGAAGCAGGTGTGGGTAAAAAGGTAGGAGAGATTTGCAGAGAATTTGCAGTTTTGTGTTTGCAGCAGACGCCACACAGCTATGTAACATCTTACTAAAAGTGAAATTGTGAATTTAATTAGGCACTTTTACTTTTTTATTCTGCTATCGCCTTACTACGATGTTTAAAACCAAGTAAACTTGTGCTAGGATGCTCTCTGTGTGCGTATATACATACAGACACAGAGACATGCCTGCTGTACTGTATGTTGACATACATAGACAAGTACACACATTTAGTTTCCATCTATGCAGATGAATTAAAATGTACTTATTTCTATCTGACAGAAGAGCATGCACCCTAGAAAAAGGTATTTTGGTACAATTCAGATGCAATACTGGAATCATTTTAATAGCTGAGATTTGAATACTTCAGTGTAAATACATTACCGTTAGCTTTTCTAACCACTGTTCACATGATTCACTGACTGCATTCTCAAGTTAAACTTTCTGTCAACATCAGACTAAAATATCAGTTTTACTGAAAGATTTGTTTACATACTACAAAATATTTCACTTTGAGAGAATCTGTATGCACATGGGATTCTGAAGAGGTTGGATAGGACAACGTCCCCAAATTAAAATGCATCCCAAGCATTGCATCTCCATTCCACAAGGACAGGTGCCCCACACCGATAGTCAAGAGGATTACAAGAACCACAGTTTAATTGATTTGGAGAGGTTACATTTGGTTAATTGATGCCTTTTAAAACCATCCCAACTCCTTCGGACAGGGTACCTGTTACAACACATTAGACTCATCTGAGAATGTTCTTAAAAGAAGTGGTCTGACAGAAGGTCTGGCCGACAATGAATCAGGTGCCTTCCTGCTGCTCTGCAACAGCGAGGCAAAGAGACTTATAGCACACGCGACACTTGCCCCTGCCTAATGGTCGAACAACATAAGACACACACAAAGACCCCCCACACCTTTTCACAGCCAAGACCTATCATAAGGGATGTAGCAATACATACTCCCTAAATACCACAGTGATTAATACTGGCTGGGTTTTTGCAGTGCAAGAGGCACAGAGGGTATTCAGAAACCAGCCCTGCTTCCTGAAATGATTAACTTCAGGCTTGGGGGTTTCTGCTACAGGTGCTTTCGAGGGAGGAGGAAGCCATCCTTGATCTCCACATAACTGGTACTTTTCAAATAGCAAGTAATACTGGGGATCTGCAGTAAAACCAAACGCTAGGGATGTGTCTTCAAGGCACTGGGCGTTGGGGTAGCCCCACCATCCCCACGGTGGGCAAGTCCAAGACTATCCCTTGTTGCGAGGGTTGAGAGCAGTGGCTTATTCACTGGTACAAAGAGTACCGGTAGCACTAACAAGTGGGATGGACTGGGCAAGAGGGGCACTTGGGGAGCTCCTCCTAGATCAAACAAGCTGGAGCTGTTTGCCATGTCATCCAGAAGATGATCAAAATCGAGTCCACTTTGTCCCACGCTTTAGAGAAGTTTGTATCTGGTCCATAAAAACACAAAACTACAGCAGGGAAGGAGAGCACAACCAGCACCGGCCGTGTCCACCTCACTTGGACATCCCCAGTACGACCAGCTCACCCACCTGAGGTGCAGCAGGAGACCAAAGGGGAAGAGACAGATGAAATATTTAAGCAAAAGATTTAAATTAAAGCAAGGGGGAAGGAGGGAGCAGGGCTTTGCTGGGTCAGCAAATCTAAACAGGGGTTTTTGGGAGTTAGGCTTTAGAAGGAGGAAAAAAGCAATAGAGCAAGCAACACATAGTGACTCAGAAAGGAAATCACCTTATTCACTCCAAGAAAAGCTGTGATTGCTGGAAGTTTGAGAAAGCATGAAGATAGTGGATGTTCCTGAGGAAGGAAGGCGCTTCGTTACCTAGTTCACAACAGCACAAGAGACAGAAAATTGCAGTACAAGAAAGAGAAAGGCAGAAACCAAGGAAAACACAAATGTGCCTTGCAGGTTAAAAAAAACAAACCAAAACAACAAACCAAAACACCAAACCAAAAAACACCAAAGCATTTCCACACAGAAAATTCAATAAAGACTGAGCAGAGCCGACAGGCTTAGGTTATAGGGAACTTGGGGTGAAACCCGGTCCCGTTGGGATCAAGGGCAAACACCCATTGACCTGGCCTCAGTCTATCCTCCCCTTCCAGAGGGGACTCTCAGCTCTCAAGTTGGGGGTTCAGGCACCTAAATATCATCACTAATCTTGTTTTTAATTCACTGCTCCCTTTGGGAAACTGATGTTTGGGTTTTTTTAGATCTTAAGGTCAGGATTCTCAGAAAGGGTCTTGATGTGAAATCACCTACCTGGTCCTAGATGCCTTTACAAATTAGGTGACTCACTTCAGTGTCTGACCACTGACACAGACATCTAAAGCTGGTATCTGCTTCAGGCACTTTATAAAGCTCTTACTCAAAATGTACATTTAAATATGGCTCAGCCTGTGTCTAGTTTGGTATGCACACACGCACAGACTTTTCCTAGTTGAGACTCACTTTGCTAAACGATTTCACAAAAGCCTTTTTAAAATGCCTATAAAGCACTCTTGAAAGCAAGTGTTGCATGGGGGAATGGATCTTCTGGGCAACAGCTGAAGGCAAAAATGGGTCACCTCTCAGGGGAGCTGAGCTGGGGCTCAGAACCCCCCAGGCCACCACCGTGCCAGGTCACTGTCCTTGAACTGTCCTATGTCCACAGTTGAAAGCAACTTGCTTCCACCCTATTCAATAGGGATGCCAAGCTAGAAACTATTAAATCATACTTAACTGGAGTAAATTATATGGAGCCTCAAAGAATTCAACCATACTTCTTTCACCATGTCTCTTGCTTCCAACTTTAACAGTTTGGGGTTTTGGGGTCGTTTTTTTTGTCTTGCAGACACACGTTTTACTTCACTGATACTATGCCAAAATTGTATTTCAAATGTTATGGGAGAAGAAAATCTTTACTTTGTTGGATATCGTACTCCTTCATTGGATATCTATCTTTTTTTTTAATTGAAATAATAATCATTTATAAATAAGTACCAAAGATAACAAGTTATCCTGGGTGAGGAAAGCATGGTGAAACTTCCTGGGATACAAGAGCTTCCAGGAGAAAAGCCTGGTTTGAACCTCAGTATTGGGAAGGTCATCCCATGGCTTCCTGGGACAGTCGGACCAGCCGAGCACCGGTCTGCCAGTACCATGCCGCTGGTCCGGGGCACGGCTGGCAGGGCAGAAGGTGGCAGAAAGTGGCAGAAGCCACCTCTGCACCAGCCAAATCCCACAGCTGTGCCACCGGGCAGAGCGACGGCCGAGACGGCCACCCTGGCCAAACCCAGTCTGCCGGCATCCGCTGGGTACGGACGGGGTGGGGGGTGACCCCGCATGGCAGCGCTGGCCCCTGTCCCTTTGGCTGTATCCTAAGGACAAGCAAACGCAATGGCCAGAGGCCAGGGCCAGCTGGCAGGACTTGCTGATGTTGCAGGGGAAAGAGAGGGGCTGCAGGAGGGAGGGAAGGCGCAGGGAGCGGCAGAGGGCGAGCAGGGGCTGCCTGGGGTGGGGGACGGTGCTGCAGGGGCGATCGGCACTCCGGGCAAGCAGAAAGCAGTGCCGGCATTCACCATTTGCAGGAGTTTTGGAGAAAGAAAGAAAACGTTTTGGAGATCGTTTACACTTCTAAAACAAGCCCTGCTCCCCAGCAGCAGAGAGAAGTTGTCTGGTTTCTCAACAGATTTCAAGGAGAGCCAGACACCTCAGGCTAACGCCACAGTACGAGCTCTCGGTTATTCAGGGGGGTGTTCCCTGTGACTCTGTTCCCCCTGCACCAGCACCTGGGAACATACCCAAGGGGGGACATCACGGATGTGTTCTTTGACATAAAAAGAAGCAGCTTTCTTTTTCAGGACATGATATGGTGGGTTTGAAGATCAGTTCAGGTTGGAAAAGGGTTACTGTACTTTTACAAGAGAGGGCAGGTTTCCATCCAGTGAAGGCAACTGAGGAGAGGCATGGGTTGAGTCTCTCCTCGCTACAGATCTAGGCAGTATTTTTAGATGAGCTTCTTGACATTTCTGGCATGCAAAAGAGCAAGATGAGATTCTAGAAAGCCTTCCTTGAGATGCAAGCGGTACACAGTACTGTTACAGGTTCATATAGTGTTTAAGAGAGGTCTTCCTAAAAATACAGTGCCATACACTATCTTGTTCCTTACCTGATGATTTTTCTCTTTTATATTTTTTAAAACTATTAGAAGAATTTCTGGGAAAAGGCTGATAAAGATCAGGAGGATTATTGCCAGCCACGTGGAAACAGAAGTCAGCATATGGGCAAATACAAAATACATTCTTTGCTGCTTCAGGAAAGGCCTGAAAAAGAAAGGATACAAATAAATTCTGGTTAACACAAATTTCCCAAGAAGGTGAGAATCAAAGGCAGATTCAGCTCAAACTATTACCAGCAACACCTCCCTTTCAGATGGAGATGAATACAGCCTGCACAGAAACACACTCTCCATCCTTCTCCCAGCACATCTCCTGCCTTCAACTGTGCTAGTCTTGGAGGACTGTCCTGTCACCTTACATGATGTATTTTGCACCTTCCACATGGTTTTCATTTTGGGATGGGGAGGGGTTTGAATTTTGCTGCTATCACCGAGAGATGAATTACTCAGCTTATCAAAACCCACATCACTTTATTTCAACTTTGGACTTTGCTATACCTTCTGGTTTGCTTTTGATGGTGGAAATCCAGAGACTCCTGGTCCCAATAGGTTATTTACTCTTCCTCCCTCCCTTGATGGAGGGGAACTGACAGATGCTTGTGAAAAATGCCTCAAATAACTGATGACAAGGATCCCAAAGCAGTTGTTGCTTAGCATTAACTCAAAAATATTAAGCTATGCAAGTTGAACACACCAATAGAAAACACACGTTTCAGCAGAGAGATCTGGCTAGATCACAGATCTGTATCTGTTGGTTAGGAACACTGAAGAGTTAAACAAAGCCTGGGAGCCCCCAATCAACATATTTACATCGGTTCCACATCTTTATTAGCAGGCTGCTGGGTCAAGATCTAGCCAATAACCCATGGCACAGCAAAGGTGCAAAATGGGAGATACTGCAAACATCAACATGAACATCTACTCCAGAATGTCTACTACACAGGAAAGGGAAAACTAGTATTTGTAATGTACTGTTGCTTGCCTGCTTTTGCAAGATGTTAAGCCTAAAGTGCTGGTTGTACTCAAATCAATGAGAACTTCTTCTCCTACTCAGATCCAGGATTTTAGTAGCAGGATCTATACTTTCTCCTGCTTATTTCTTCTTCTTAAGCTGCCCCAGAGTGCTGGGTCCTGTTGCTTTGCCATCTGCCTTTTCTGTTCCTTCCTTCTCTATCACTGGGTTTCTTTCCACCATCAATTTTTCATTCCTTTTCCATCCACGTGCACAAACAGATCCTGAAATATTTACCCCAGAACCTCCCAATGAAGACAAGGGCCTCAGCACCAGAAATGACCCCGCAGGCAGAAAAGCAAACCATCCATTGCAAAAGCTGAGTGCCCCTGGATGGCGACCAGGCTGACAGCCCTCTTCCAGCACTGGCTTTTAGTAGGCGTTGGATCGAGATATCCCTTCTCTCCCCAGTAAAGGAGCATGGCTGCACACACCTTACCATCCTTAAATCTCTGGCTAGCCCGAACGAGGGAATGCTGCAGCTACGTCCCCTGCAAAGCCAGTGCCAGGCATTCCCCTAAGAAAGCACTGTGGAAAGAAAAGGTACTTGCCAAATGACTCCTCCCCAAAAGAATGAGAAAAACACATAGAAGGCAAGGGATCCCCAAATCACAAAGTGGTTCATCCACGTCCAGAATCGGGTATCTAACGCTAGCTGTGTGAATAAAAAAAAAAAAAAAAAAAGAGAGAGAGACAAACCAGGCATTAGATGCAGAGTGTATCTGACTGCATTTATATGAAATTTCAGACTGCTTTTACAGTAAGATTGAAGGTTCTCCTAACAGCTACCCCTCTGCGTATTTGCACCAGGGAAAATATTTTCAGTATCTACAGGTTGGCACAACGTCAACAGGGAAACAGTGAGTTTCTAATTGTAACTGACACTTTTTAATAGAATTAAATTTGATGCAACCTCTGATGCTACAGGAATGAAATGTCTAAACGTTACAAGGACTGTAAAATTGCCTCTTGCCACCACCTGCTGTCCTGAACCAAATATAACAGACCTTTTGTAAGGTCTTATGCAAACTGTTCTTTCTGGAAAGCTCTGTGAAACAAAGCAGATTTGCTCTTATTATTTGACAGATGTGCTTTTGTTTTATCCCTTCAGTTTTTAGCATTGGCTGAAATGAGGTGGACAAACCCAAGTTCTGTATTGTCCCTCTCCTCTTGCTGGAACTGAATGCCAAGGGGTGAAAGCCTGGGACAAAGTCAACCAAAACCAACTGGAGTTCTCAAAAGAGGGCAAAAAATAGGAAAATCATTTAACCAAAAGATAAACACTTATAGACCAGCACAGCCCAGGAATACAGACCACAAACTACACAAAGGACAGTGGTCAACGAGCAAGTGTTGCCTCTATGGAAGAGAAGAGGATTTAAGTGTGGTGGGAAACTTATTCATAGAAACTTCATCTTTAACACATTTACTGCCCGATTTTACAGCACATGCATTGGAAAATGACTGCAGTAAGTGACTGAAAAAGGAAGGAAGATCCTAACCTTCAGGGTGACGGTGAACACCAGCACGGTGAAAACAATCGTCCCAAAGGTCCAATTCCCAAAAACCTGAAAAACACGTTACACTGCGACAGGCGTCTCAGTCCACCTCCTTGGAGAGGCACAGAAATGATGATGAGGACAGGGGTGCAAGCAAGGACCAGAGGGGAAGGATGGGATGGAGCGACCGCTACGGGGGATTGATGCTCAGAGAAGCACTGGGCACCCCGCGAGGCTCGCTGCCCGCTACGCTACCCTGTGCCATGCAGTGCCACACGGACGGGTGACCCGGAGCTGGGATGGTGACAGGTACAACCTCCTACTAACAGCAATGTCGATCGAGGATACAAGTCATTGGACCACCTGTATTTCACCATTTCTTGGTAATTTTACTCAGTTTCTGCTTTCTCGCAACACCTCTGCTCAGTCTCAGTTTAGTCCCATTTGCAGAAGGCACCAACGGGTATTTTTTCATCTGGTTTGGTTTGCGGATACTAGTGACTATGCACAACAAAGAAAAGCAGATACTGTATATAAATCCAAATGATGGCAATGAATGGGAGGGGTGCTTACCAAAGGCTGTCAAGATCTGAATGCATACATTAAAACAGAAAGTGAAATGTAAAAGTTTTCAAAAAATGCAAAAAAATTAAAGTCAATAGGAGCAAAAAAGGAGTCAAACATACATGGATATTATGAACAATTGCTGGTAGCAGTTCTTACAAAACAGGACATAACCACAGATCTTATTTTAGTGCCATAGACTTGACCTCTCAAGGCATTTGCAGAACATATCAGTGCTTCATGTTTTATTCAAATACAACCAGAATGGCTATAAATACAGAAAAGCACTGAATTCACAATACAGGGCTTGACTACTTACAGCTGGGGCCATAAACATTGGCATTGATGCAATGTATGCATATATACATATAAATTTCAGCTTTTCTGCAAGTGTCAGCCACTAAAAAAAGCTGCGCTATTTTCAAGGGTCACAAGTGATGGTGTAAAGAAGTTCTGCCCCTTGGGGAAAGGGTCCTGAGACTGCTCAGGCCACCACAGGTGGCAGGTACACTGCACTAATGCTTTGCTCTGTATGCAGTTAACCAGCAAAAAGAAAAAAAAGGAAAAAGAAAAAAATTCAATCCTTTCTTTTTCCCTCCTTTCTATGCAAGTTAACCCAGAGAGCTCCCACACCTCGCTCACGTGGCAATGTAAGCGCTTGTCCTGACACAAGAAGCACAAGCAAGCAGACAGCACGGAGAAGAACAGCCTGCTCGTTCTGACAGCGGTGCTAACTTATGCTGGCTTTGCAACAGCAGCAAAACCCCAGCACCAGCCTTCCCCCATTCCAAAGGGAGGAGGGAGGCTGAAATCATGCCCCGGAGCAGGTGCTGCCCGCAAGCAGCCCTGCACTATGTCTCTGCTAACAAGCGACATCTTATCAAGGTGGGCTAATTCAGTTGCTTGTAACCAGCCAAACACGTGCTAAATTTCACACAGCATGCTGGTGGGAAGGACGGACACTGCTTCTGCCTTGGGCCAGTGCTTCGGACCATGCAGAAGAGTGGAAGAGCGCTGCACAAAGCTCACCAGGTTCGAATAAAGCTTTGTGTAAGACTAGTTATTTTACCTACTGAGTACAACCAGCTCTGCCCTGTTTCCATGGCAATCTGGATAACGTTTTATTTCAAGCATTTGCTGCAGAATCACACCATAAGCAAGGCTATGCCATCGGACAAGACTCAAGACACACTGCACAGATTAAGCGTGTAGATATTCCCTGCCAGGCGCATAAGAGGCAGTGCACAAAAGAAATGTTCACCTTCCTCTTTTTTTGGTGGCATTACCTTTCCGTTATCTTCCAATGATGAATTTTGAAAAAGAAAATAAACCCCAAAGAAAAACACGAGTCCTTCAAAGGCGCCCAGAAAGGTCCAGTACAGGAACGGTCTCCACTGCAGCATTGCATTATCTGAAACCTTCCTGCCAAGAGACGGAGTAACAAGAACATCACCGTCACATTTAGGATGCGCTGCAAAACCCCTCGCAGCCAGGTGATCAGCGGGCTTTAGAGCAAGCCCTTGCTGTAGGAGACAAGGAGGTAAAACACATAAATATCTGCCAGCATACAGGACATAAACAATATCTGCCATATGCAGCTTCTGGTCATGAGAAATCATAAGAGGTTCAGCATATTAATTTGTTTTGTCCTTCTCCTCTAGGTAACTTGCATTATAATCCAAAGTAGCCTAAAGCAAACAGCTGTAACACCGTCCTGAGCCTCTCCCACAGCCCCTGCATGACCCACACAATCTGACATTAACTGCTGAATTTTAAAACCAGGGCAACGCTAAAGAGCAGCCATATGGGATGCAGTGAACCCATGGTGTGTTTCTCTCTTTTTGTTGAATGCACAAACTCCCTCTTTGAGAAAAGCTCTGCAAGTCCCATTCCTGGAAGCGGTGGTTTTCTGCACAGGCTGAAAATAGCCTCCTGAATTGCATGGTGGGTGTTTTTAACAAGGGGGTTGTAGCAGGAGGCTCTTGGCTGAATACAGGATGAGGATCTGGCACAGAGGCATCAGCAGCAAACTGATGCGCTATGGGCAGAGCTCAGCACAAACCGCATGCAAAGCCCGGGGAGTAGAGAGCGGCCGTCAGGGCAGGAGGGAGTTAAAAAAAGTTTTCCCCATCATTATCTTTTCAGATTACTTTCTTTAAACTCTGAAGATTGACAGGGGAAAAGGCGTGTTTATGGCAAAACCAAAAATCCCCATTCTTTTCTCATTTTTCTTCCTAACTATTAAAGCAATATATCATTTTCAGCAAGATGCACCTTGAAAAATCAGTATGGTGCTGGGCTCCTGCAAGTGCAGTTTCCAAAACAAAGCCCTACTGAATCCTATGCATGACGATGCCATGACAATACTCATCACACACCACAATTTGGGTACAAGTAAGGAGCATGGATAAACCAGACTGTGAATTTTATTGCAAGGAGAGAAAACACAACCAACTTCCTCACTGCGAGCTCTGTTTTACATTCCCATTTATGTCCTGCAGTGCTCATCGTAAACAGGCTTTTTTTACAGCACCTCAGACTAGAGATCTGCACTGCAGCAACTCAGCACTTCATACAGTAGAGGCACAGCAACATTCTGCATTCAGCAACACATGCAGAGTCATGAATATTCAAACTAAAGCTATCTGCCTGCACAATTATATCTGTTTTCCCTCAATGGACAGACCCCAGAGATCAGAGAACCCACCAGGCGAATGCACAGGGGCCTGCTGTTATTGGTCTATGCCACACAATATTCAATTACCAATTTATTTAAAAATACATGTGGTGGCATTTTGCCATACGACTGGAGGAACACAGAAGTCTAATCAGTCACGGATCGGAGTACTCACTTCAAAAGCACTCAAGCTCCTTCCTAGCCTTACAGGTCTGGTTGCATTTGCTGATTTTTCTATACCTAAGCAACTTTCACACAGTACCTTTAGATACCTGCTAATTTCCTTTCTGTCCCTGCAAAGGCATCGCTCTTGGCTCAAGCAGTTTTGCCACACACAGCTCCTTCACAGCTGAAGAGCATCATACAACGGTGACAGGGCTTGCACAGAGCCCTGCCCAAAGCAGCCCCGACCTGGTCTCTCTCCACAGAGGTGAACTCAGTGCTGTGCTTACTACCAGGCAAGGGAATTGGTAACAGCAGTGCACGAACAGGGGATTCCTCAAAAAAAGCATCTTAGTCCTTGCTGCAGGGCTGGGGTGGGAGGAAGACTGAAGCACCTTGGTTTCTGTAGGAGGTTGGAGCCCCCTTCAGATACAATCAAAGGAGAGAAATGACCAGCAAAGCAGAGAAAGGCAGTCGCCTCTTAAACTGGGCTTGCTGTGGGCAACGTGGCAGTAAACTTTGAGCGGAGTTCCCCAGTAACAGTCTCTAACATGGGGATTAAGCCTGTGGAGGGGAAGCCTGGGGGAAGGTATCCATTTAGACCAGCTGAGAAACTACCTGTCTGATCTGGGCTTCAGGAACATTTGTCTTTCTGAAAATGAATGGATCTTTTTTCTCCCGAAAGCTAGATCTCCCCTCTATCCATTACATGCTCTAACATGTGCTTGGCTCATGCTGCCTGGCTCAAAGCTAACATGAATGAATGGTCTGGCCACACTCACAGCTTGATTTTTCTTATGGATGAAGAATTCCACCTACAGTTTATTTTTTTATAGAGACACAGCAGTGCAATCTGCTAGACTAGATACTGTCAGAGAGCATAAATAAGTAGAAATAGGACATTGCTCAGCTCTAATGCAGCAGCAGCAGAACCAGCAGGGACAGAAACATCGTTTTCTGCAGTTCGTGGCAGCCCCATTACTGACATGGGAAAGAGACACCTGCTTACACTCCTGCACCCACAAAATTAAACTGTGGTTAACCAAGCTGTGCAGAAGCTTACCCAGTCCAGGGCTACTTACATATATAGCTGAGGATCCGAGGTCAGCGTGTCAATGTTGATATGCTGCTCCAGGAGGCTGTACGCCAGGATAGGTAGTGATGTGAAGCAGATGTTGTACATGGTAAGATAAGCAGCATCGTACAGTGGCTTAAAAGAAGAAGAAAGGGTAAAATGAGACAGAAATTCCTCTTTAAAAGTCTCCCCACAAAGAGATTAAAATTTTCCAGCCCTTGCCTCTGTACATACCCTACAGATTCATTCCTTTGTCATAGCCACATAGGACAGTTTCATTTGATAGAGGTCATGCTCCATGCGATGCCAGCAGGGCCAAGGCACCAGCAAGCTACGCGGCCAGGACCCCGCTCCCACTGCCGGGAAGTTTCGTAACTGGCTGGTCTCATCTCCAGCTCATTCTCCAGAAAAACGTGATTAAACAGCCCTTATCACAGCTTTTCTGTAGCTTGTCACTTGATGTCTCCTGTGACTCTCTAAAGACTAGACGGTTTTAGAGGAATTATAGCTTCTTTTTTTAAGAAGAAAAAAAATAAAGTGTTCTGCTGAGACAAGCGAAGAATTATCCTCAATCATTTACTCTTCCTCACTGTTACTTTTGAGCCCAAATAGACACAAAAGCCCATGAGTTGACACAAAATCCAAAGCTCTTGTCTCCAAGCACTTGAACCTACTCACCACATGATCTGTCCCTCTGACGCTCACTTGGACTACGCAAGGCTCTGATGACACTCATCATGTGTCTTTTTTTAAAAGGCTGTCATAAAAGAACAAACTGTTCTTCTTTTTGAAAGACACCTTTAATGCAGGGAAATGTAGCAGAGGAGAAAAGATCAGGAAGCCTGAAAACATCTTCTCTTAAGAGAAATCAGGTGCTGACAAACCAGCTAAACCTCTCTCTCACTACTTTAGGAAGGTGTCCATTTGTGTTTCTGGGTGGTGGATGGGAAAGGAAAGAAAGCAGGTTTCTTTCTTTTCAGTTATGGGTCTCAAAAATATTATGCTTCAGACATGGTGCTGAGCAACAAGGTCAGTTCCTCCTGTCCTCTGAAGCGAGGTGAGGAAGGGACAGGATGCCAAAAGCCAAGTCTCTGCTAGGAAGCCTCACTGTGCTTCATTGCTTTTTATCCTGGCTTTATAGACATGTTACTGCAAGTTACCTGCTGTGAGAATCCACAGAAGAACTGGTATAAAAACTGCGGTAAAATGAAGCAAAGGTTCTAGAAAAGCAAGAGACAAATGGTTAGCAGGGAAGCACTTGGACTCTTCAATCTAAATCCAAATATTTTTTCCTGTTATCAGACATTAGTGTCTAATATTACAGTATCAGACAAGCTAGGGCACTGTTTTCTATCAAGCACAAATCCAGTGAGCAGCTAGTATCTGCAGAAGACACTGGAAGAAAGTCATGCTCACATTCCCCTGTAAGCACTGTATTCAATTGACAAGCACATTTCAATTGACAGGCACATGGCAGAGACACAGCCTGTTTTAGGGAAGGAAAAGAGAGCTACAGAATGTCCTACACATTTTTTCCCCATTTACTGTTTTTTTCTATTGTCAAAGAAATCCATAGTTTGACCAAAGAAATAAGCTACACACACATCCTTACCTTATAGAAGAAATACTGTACAAGGTGTGCTATTCTTACATAATATAAATGCCCATGTGCTAGTAGCAATTTTCTTAAATGTTTAAACTTTGGCACAGCATAGTCACTGTTTCTGGAAGCTTGCCGTCCTTCTTTGCCTTTTATACCTGGAGACAGAAGCGTGGCAAGGGGTTAATCCCTCAGGGACTGGAATCTGGACCAACGCTACCCACTAGGTTTGTTCACTCAGTGTCTCAAGGCATGCCAAAGGCCGTATTTCCCTATTTCCCTCTCAAGTGCCCCAGGAGAGCAAAACACTAATGTGCAGCAAGGCTCAGCATGGTTTTGGCTCCACAGCACTCAGACCTGCCTCTGGAGTTTTTAAGCTATATTTAGGTTGCTGTCTGAGTTCCTATGTAAGAGAGCGTGGTGAAGAGTATCTAAGCAAAGCAGATAAAAGATAAGGAATTGGTTTCCCCAGGGGCTTGCCCGTGTCTCACACAGCCTAGTTATTTCACTGCAGACACTCAGCCTCCCGAGACATCCCCACAGAGCTGAGCTCAAGAAAGACAGTTTTGTTCACTCAAAAGCCACATCCAAACAAACTGCACTGGGACCCCATTCATTAGAGGGCACCGCGGCATTTCCAACAGCCCCAAATAAAGAGGCTGCCCTTTCTCTTCCATTGCCCCTTTTTTAGCGGTATTACAAAAATCTCCAGTAATTCCCGTATCTCTGATGCCAATCTGCAGAAAGGAGGAGAGTTTCCAGCCTGATGTCAGTCATACGGACAGGGCAGACACAGCATAAGTGAGCATCAGCCCCCAGGAAACACGTGTGGGTCCCCAGCACTGAGTTACTAGCAGCGGTGACCAGTTAGCCCTAATACAGTCTAGTATTTTCATTGCACTGCCTTTGCAACAACTGTCAGTAATCACCCATCAGTTTACTACTTCTTCCTTTTTCTTCTGACCAGCAAGCAACCTTTGCCACCTTGAATTTGGCTACGGAGGTTTTGAACACAATCTGCAGTTTATCACTGATGAAGAGAGTGGTACTATCAAAGGTGAGCAGTATACAAGGATCCCAAGCATTTATCTGGAGTCAAATCCTGGCTCCAAAGAAAGCAGACCTTCCACGGTTTTATTAGTTGGATCCGTTTAGCTACGTGCAATCAGAAATACTGACTGTACCTCAACAGCGAACCCCAGCAACAACAGACAGGTCTTAGGGGTCCAATGGGTGTTTCCGAAGGTCTTACCTATTCCAACATGTGCTTCTAAAATCATACTAACATCGTTTGCACCATCCCCTATGGAGAGTGTTATCGGGCTCCCTTTTGTGTTCTTCACCATTCGCACAATCTAAAAGATATTTAAAAAGGATAGCAGCAGAAAACAAAAAATTCAGTTAAAAGTCCTCCAGAGACCCCCCCACTGCCCCGCTTGCACAAGCTCCCCAGAACAAGTAGCTGGGCTTTTACAGCAGCAAAATACCTGGAGAGTTCAGATTAATAAAAGCCCTCGTTATTTCCTTCACAGTCACGAACCAGAGCAAAAGCCAAGATCCAGCTGCACAGGACTGAAGGACAGTATTTAAAAACAAATCCCAGGCAGCAGCATCCTGCCCTTTCCTTCTGCCAGACCCTGCTCTCCCAAAGATGGGACCTCTCACACCTTTCAGAAGGCAGGAAACCCTGCCATGGAAGAGGGGAAGAAACACACCACTCATCAGGCTTAGATACCATCAGCTGGCTTGAGGAAGTCACGGACTCCACTTGACAAATTTGGAAAGGAAAAAAGAACAAACAGGGGGTTCTGTCTGTTTCTAATTGGCTTGGGTTTGTGGCTTCCTGCGAATATATTAAACAAAGGTTTTACATTCAGATTTGAAAGACTGCTGTGTTTCCACCACACTCAAGCTCAGACAAGGCTTACGCATAGCCTGGAAAAGTCCCAGCAGATTGAAGTGACCAGGTCAAGTTCCAGCCAATAGATTAAAAGTGCATCACATCACCTAATGAGGTGCTTCAGTCAGTTAAAAGTAAATACCTGTGCTTTCTGCAAAGGAGCCATCCGGCAGCAGAGGACTGCAGTACACTTCAAGCAGATTTGTAGAAAGATGTTTTTGTAATTACTAGAACTGGAATCCTGAGAAGGGTTGAGTATCAGCGACAGTGTCGAGCCATCTATAATCAGGCCGTATTCTTGGCTCAACGTCCAGCTTCTGCAACACAACGAGGACCAGGTTTGAAATAAAAATCAGACTTTAAGTCACCAATCGAGCTGCTTGTATCATCTTAGTGGAAAATAAATTGCTTTTGTATTAATCTTCTTCCCATCCCTTTTGGGGGGCTTAGCAATCTTAAAAAGCTTGGATTTAACATGTGCCCTTCACTAAGGGAACTGTGTAATTAAGTTCAAAACCAACTAGTACTAGAGATGACGAGCAAAAAGAAGGAGCCAGCTGCAGTGCCCACAAGCAGCGAGTCCCCTGGGCCACAACATGGTCCTACTTCTCTACAAACTTTGCATCTGCATCTGAAATGCACACAGGCTGGGTCCTCTTGCTCACTTACCTCTTCAGGCCTCCCCGGTTTTTGGGAACATCCTGAATCAGCTTTTTATGGTACTCCATCAGCAGCTCATGGAGCCGATCCTCCTTTCTGTCGCTCTCGCCCACCGTTTTCACCGTCAGCTCCAGCAGCTCAGTGCTGGTCTGGAAGAGTCTGCAGGCATAGCAGGTGGATTTGGCAGTTTCCATCTTGTCTCCCGTCAGCACCCAAACCTTCATGCCAGCTGCATGCAGAGCTTCGATCGTCTCTGCCGACTGCTCCTGCAGCCTGCAAGCAGAAGCAAAACATCACTCCTCAAGTTGGTCCACACTTAATCCATATAACCCTTATTTTGCAGGTAGGAAATACCAGCTCAAGAGAAGTTAATTGATTTTCCCATGCTGGGGAGAGCACTGCCACAGGAACAAGGATTAGAAGCCTTCAATCCCAAACTTTTATTTGCGGGGGGTGGGGGGATGGAACGACAGGGATGGGACCACCAAGCAAAAAACTCACTGCTTTTTACTGTGAGACCCAAGAGTCAAAAGCAGGAGTTTAATTTACACATGCAGTTACTATAACTGCATGCAAAACTGAATTTGTTTTGATGTGCAAATTAACGCTGCATACTTAATTCACTCTCCAGAAGCGAGAGTACTTCTGTAGTTTCATTAATAAATCCTAATTCCTACTACACTGGCCAATTTTAGCAACTAGGGCACTGTGTAATAGGTTGTGCCACAGAGTAATTAATTGCCCTGGACACTTCCAGCATCTGCCCGGCTGCCTAGTTTCAGCACCTGCCTGGCTGTCTAGTTCCAGCACAACAAGTCAGGACCACGATCCAACATCAAGGAGAAACCACAGGTACCGCAGCATTGTTGGTGGTGGTCACCTCTTTACCTGTCTTCTACGGCAGTGGCCCCAATCAAGTGCATATCTGCTTCTGTGTCTTCGAAAACCTTTGCCATCTTTTCCTCCCTGTCCTGCAAAGCCATCTTAGCTTCATTAACTTGTTTATCAATTTTGTCATACTCCTTTTGAGTTAGTTCTTTGAATGCCACACAGAGCGTTCGGTAGCCATCCTGGTAGGGGGGAGAAAAGAAAATAAAGTGGACATGCACCCTAAAACCAGATTTTCTACAGCTCCTTACTTTAGGGTTAGTGCTTTTCTCCACCATCAGTGCTTTCTGTCAGCGCTGACCCTGATGGCAATGACCATTTGTTGGCTTGAGTCAAAAGACCAACTTCCCTATGTGTATACAGTAACTTCTTCTCATCCGAGTAACTGTGGTTATGCTTACTATGTGTATGTAACACGGCAGAGAGAGACTAAGAGAAGGACCAGAGCCAAGAGCATGCATCCAGCAGGGAGAGTGGAGACCGGGTGTCCCCAGGACTGGGACCAGGCGCTTCTCCCACTGGAGAAAACAGCCTGCTATTGTTACTTCTATTTTTTACTTGCTCGGGAGATGCTTGGATACAACTGTGATGGAGACCATGTAAGTGTATCAAACCCCAAATGAAGGTGGAAGCCAAAGAAACAGAAAAGGAAAGAAGCCTGGCTTCAAAACAATTTGAAGTGACACTCGGATTTTCAACACTTCCCTCCAAAGCAAGGTCACATCCCTATTTTTGGAATAAGGCTTTCCTGACCCCAGGAGCCAGCCAAATTCCATCCACATGCTCACCATAGCATTGCGGTCCACATGGACTTTTGTTTGTTGGATTTCTTCTTGCTGCACCCTTGGAAAAATAGAAGAGTCTGCTCCTTTACAGAAGAGAAGCAACTTTCCTAAAAGCAAATTACAAATAGTTTATAGCATTCACAACCTGTAGAAAGACTCAACAGCTTCAACAGCTAGCAAACGATGCAGAGGGAGGAAATCTGGGAGCACCAAAGGAACTGCCAGAAGCCCAGCTGCCTACCAAAACTGGCCTTACACTAACCTGTGCAAAACCTTGTTTGACCTCAGGCTGGGACATCGGGTGTCCCTACCTGCCTTTGCACAAGCTTTCTGCAACAGCCTTGACAAAGCAGGGTTTTTTTTCTTATTTAGAAGCCTTGGCAACCTTTCCAGGGAGGGTAAAAAAACAGCATCCCATACCTCAGGGGACTGACATTTGAGAAGGATGGCTACCTCTGAATTTTTGTCTGCTATCCCTATGAAAATCCATTCTGCTCAGGGGAAGGTCTCACATCTCCCCCCTGTACTTGTACCTCCAGGCTCAAACAAGGCAAGCAGGGAGCTCTCCATGGGTCACTGTCCCCTATCTCTGTCCTCTCCCCTTATCTGCTGCTGCTCCCCAACAGCTGCTGTGGAGAGAATTAACTCTATCCCAACCAGACCCAGCACAGAACTTTATTAGACCAGCTTAGAAAACCTATCAGCTTGGCCTCTCTGGGTTACAGGAATAAAGAGGATGTGTTTTATAGTTGTGCAATGTGCACACACGTATGGGAGTCCAGAAATGCATTTTAACTGTACCTGTGGTCGTTCTCACAATGACACTCATACGTCGACGGACAGGATCAAAGTTCAACACATGGAGAAGTTGGTACCTTAAACAAACAAACAAGAAAAGAAGCTTAAACTCAGTAAAAGAAAAATAACTACTTAAGACAGAAAATCACTAACAATGAGCTGCAGAAATCAATACACCCTACAAGCGGCAGCACCCACTGGGCAATATACTTTTTCCAGCTACTGCACAAGAAAACCAAGTAAAAAAAAAAAACCCAACAAAACAGCAAAACCACAACCCCAGTACTGCTTTGAGCATGGGGCTGAGGGTGTGGGACCCCACCAGTGCACCGACCCCCCAGGCTGGGCAGCAGCTCGGCAGACAGCTTCATCGGCTCTGGAATTTAAATAAGAAGTTTCACCATATGGGGAATAAGAAGTGAAACTTGCTTGTGAAGGCAAGTTCTCAGGGAGTGCTGGGATTAGGTCAGTGATTCTCAGATGTCCCCCAAGCTGTGAGCACAGGGTAATTATTTTCAGCTCAGGAGGGGGAAAATGTTACAGGGAAGGGAGCCATATCACACAGTTTAGGCTTACAGTATCCTGCTGTGAGGCCCAGCCACTGTCTGTAAGGTCAGCAACAACCCTGTGAATCCCAAGAGCTATCTGCACAGCCGGGCACAGATGAAGGCTACATGCAAAGGACTGCAAGCAGTTAGGGGACCTGAATTTAGATGTCACTAAAACTGCCAGCAGATTTTTACAAGCAAGCCTTTCAGCCTGCACCTTGCTGTGCTTTGTAAAAAAGGCAGGAGTTTCTGGGCAGGTCGGCACGGTCTGACAGAATTCGTGGAACAGCTTTGACCTTGCCAGGTTGGCCATGTTGACCAAACTCAGTCAAGCCCGGCAGGAGCTGGCACAGCACTAGCAACCCCGCTCCTCAGCGGCCCCTGCAGCACTTACATTTCAGTTTCATTCTTTTGGTTTTGTATTTTCATGAAATCATTTTCAAGTCCTAGAAAAGTGAAACCATACCTGTCAATAAACAAAAGGACAGAACAACATTGAAAACACCCATTGGCACATATTATACATTAACAACGTTCTCATTTCACCTTCCGTACTGCAGAGGAGAGCAAAGAAGTTAGCAATCCCAAGCTAAAAAGCTTGGCTGGATGTTTGCTTGCTCCCTGCCGAGCCTGCTATGACGTTCTGGCACTGCTCCTGTGACCTGGAGAGCTGGGCACTGCAGCACACAGACGCCAAGAGCCTCTGGACGCAGTCCCCTGGGTCTCCGGCAGATTTACAAGCCATGAGCAAGTATATACAGCTGCAACAGCCTCCATCTAAAACTTAGGGGCTGGCAGTAGCATAGAATCATAGAACAGTTAGGGTTGGAGGGGATCTTAAAGATCATCCAGTTCCAACCCCCCTGCCATGGGCAGGGACACCTTCCACTACACCAGGTTGCTCAAAGCCCCATCCAGCCTGGCCTTGAGCATCTTTCGCAGGATTCAAACGTGGGTTTGATAAAAGAAACCCACCCTACTATATTGCCACTGCATGCCAAGGAAGCAATTCGGCTGCAGTATGCACGTGGTAACTGGTTGTCTTCTTGGGGATTAAAGCACATGGCCCTGGGGGCTCCAGCAAAGGAGCCTCTGCCCCAGCCAGGTACTGCCGCACCTCAGGGCTGTCTCAGCAGCGACTGCAAACCACAGTTTCGGTTTGCTGCTCAGGGAAGACCCTTTGCAGAGCATCCCTTCCACACAGGCTCATTTAAACCCACAGGCACACATGGCTTCACAAGGCTGCAGGTATCACAACATGCTTCTCGGAGGGAGCTGCAGTCTTGACCAGGGAAAGGAGTCTATCGCCTTCAGATAACCCTCACCTCCCTCCCACCAGAGAGAGGGAATTAAAAACCCAGCATCTTCATATTCTTACTTTTCTGCGCCTTTCACCAAAGCAATTTCGTCTGGGGAAGAGGAGATATATGTGTATTTGCGTTCTGGATGTCCTATCAGCCCATCCACCTGGTCTGCTTCCTTGATCTGAACGGTGTGGCACAGGCAGAGGGCTCGCAGGAACAGCTCCTCACGGCTCTAGGCAGGAGTGAGGGAGGGCTCGTTACCAGCTTGATGCCACATACCAAGCCCACCTCGCAGCACTTGGTGGTGATTTTTGTGTATGCATATTTTAAAACAAAAAAACCCAACACCCTCTCCCAGCTTCTGCTGTATTTACCCAGCCAGGAGCTGACCACAAAACCCTAACAGTCATCAACACACAGATTTCTTACCTTTTCCGCTTTGCCATAATATTTTAGGGGTCCATCAGTCTGAGAGAAGCCATCCACCTCTGAAACACAGTCTTTGTACTTGTGCCCGTCTATGCAGCACTCAATGAACTCCATGCTGTTCTCCGTCAGGGTCCCAGTTTTGTCCGTGAAGACATATTCCACCTAGGAGCAAGCAGGCAGGCTGCCTCGCTGCACCCCTGGCCCCACGCGCCTGGGAAGGAGCCCCCCAGAACAAAGAGGCTGGGGCATTTTAGTGCATCTGTGTCGATGCCAAAAAGTACTTTGCTGCTATCCTAACCTGGCCCCCCAAAAGACACAGGGGAGTTACATCACTGTGTAGTTCTACTACTTTGCTCCTCAGAGCAGCTCCTTTGTTTTTCAGCCTGTTGCACAGATGGCAGGAGGCAGCTCCTGACGACTTTAAATCTGTTTCCAGGCTCTTTGTTTTCCCTTCACCATCTTTACTGGGTCCTTTGCTACAGCTCTTAGCGCTTATATAGCTGCTGCTGCAGGCCTGCTGCCTCCCTTGGGGGATTTTCATCTTGGTGCTGTATTTAAATTAGGCAATTGCTACGCCAAATATAGATATTCTTTTTTTAACGCAAAATAAAAAGCAGGAGGCACTACACATACCCTCCACTCAGTCTCTCCTGGTGCAGATAAGAAAGGGAAGCCTGAGCTGTCCAGTTGCCCCAGCAAAGCCAGCAGCAGCGTGGCTGCACGTGCACTGCATGCCCAGAGAGATGACTGGGCAGACATTTTCGTTAATCCTTGAAGAGACAGAGGATTTTTAATTTTTCATTGAAGCGGTGAAAGCAAACCACGCTGACACGCAGAGCACTGTGCCTGATATTCCCCAATATGGAAACAATTGACATGACCCAATTCCTGCTCTTTCATGCACTATTTATAACCTTATCTGTTTCGCAGAGAGAGTAGCATCACATTAAATGGAAAGTGCCACCAAACCGGCTGAAGCTCTGCCCTGAGGGGACGGTGAGGGACTGCCACAACAAGGGTTCCTATCAGGGAGGACATTTTCATCCACATTTTCATCCAAGCAGATGCAAACAGAGCATGTTCTGACCTGCCCAAGCTCTTCGTTCAGGTCCGAGGTGTTCACCAATGCTCCTTCTTTTATTTCTTCGTCATACATCTCCTTGTCCCAAGAGATAAAAAAGGAACCCAAGAACTTCTGCATCTCTACTGTAACGTACATGGAGACTGGGATAATAAAATTGAAGAGGACCATAAATGACAAGAAGTCTGTGAACATCCGCAAGACCTGCAATGGAAAGAGAAGATGATGCAGTCTGTGCCCATCCGGCATAACTCGGGGGCAGCTTACAGCAGCACCTCTGGGGTTTTAGACAGCTTTTCTTCTAAGGTTAAATAGAAAAAAACATGAAAATTAATACAGCTAAGATAGAGGGGCAAATTCCATTTTCCTTTGATGCAGAAAAACTCATTGTCTTCTGCAGAGCTAGAAGGGTATAATACAAAAGTACATCTCACTGCTTCACAGTGACCAAAATGATCACTTTTCCTCTTAAGAATATACTGCTACAGTTTCATTCTGAACTCAACTAAGTAGAAACAAGGAGCAAT
The DNA here is from genome assembly GCA_026212715.1 of Elanus axillaris. Taxonomy (NCBI): domain Eukaryota; kingdom Metazoa; phylum Chordata; class Aves; order Accipitriformes; family Accipitridae; genus Elanus; species Elanus axillaris. Next base: position 16,962,226 of record JANZLQ010000040.1, read on the forward strand.
TTAAGTTTATCTACTAAAAGCAGAGAGATAGATCAAGTTCAGATAAGGATCCAAGTTAAACTGGCTGCTGGATTTATGTATTATATAATATTTATTTATGCTTTGACCTGCTCCACACAAGCATCGCCGTGCACAAGCACGAGAGAGGCAGGAAAGAAACGCAAACATCAGGAGAGCCTGAAGGAAATGACAGCACTTCCAGCAGAAGACATCATCAGATTAAATAAAACTGTCAGAATAAATAAAGCTGGAGGAGGTGCTGAAATACAAATCCACTTACCTTGAACGTCTCTCTCTCTTTTTTAGTCTTTTCATTGTACCAAGGCTCATCATTAAATGGATTACTCTGCCAGACATATTTCAGAGTTGTGCACACAGTAGCCTTGCTCAATAGGATGCACAAATACACTATCAAGAAAGCGTTGATAGATCTGAAAAATAAGTTTCTTTTTTAAATTCTTGCATCTTTTTTTATATAGAAAATCATGCAAATAAGCAGGAACAAGACTTCCTTGCTTTTAAGGGAATTACAGAACAAGTGCTTTTGACAATGCTGATATATTCAGGGTCAGTTCATATATTTTAACATTTCTTAATTTTGTTTTTAAATAAAAAAGCTACTAAATGATGCAGCTTCTTGAAAGATAGGCTTATCAAAAATACAGATTTTCTATGCAATCAGAGAGCATCTGAAACAAAAGGCAGCAGATTAAGGGATTATTTCTGTACAAATCATCCATTAAGAAAAACCCAACAGCTTTTACCGATTTTTTTGCTGACTATAAATACTCACTTTTCTACAGCAGACCGCTTCTGAGATTTCCCTTGGTAGTTCAAAGCCATTTTCGTTTCCATTCCAGTATAGACTGCAACTCCTACAGGGTATTAAAGCAGGGTGCATAAGGGACTCGCAGCCCCGGAGGGACCCAGTTTGCTCTTAGCCATAAGGGGCATCAGTGTTTACATGAAACTCGAATCCCAATTGAAGAAAGAGGCATTACCCAAGGAGTGTTCAACTACAGAGACCTCCGAGGCTGCTAAGTAACATAATTGCATATATCCCACAACACTGAGCAGGAGCCTATAGATCACATACAGTCAGAAAAAACATCAATGTTCCTAACAGCCATCACCCTCAATCACTAGTGTCTGGGACTGTGATCCTAATACACATTTCCAGCAAAGGATTTGGGAACAACTCCCTGCTCTTTGTATCTCAGGCAAAAAGAAAAGCTTGCTGAGGTGTATTAACACAACCTGAAGAGCTTGGCAGCACTGCAGATATAACCAGTATCTCCTGATTTCACCCTATCAACTTTACCATCAGCTTGTATACCGAATGTAACTGTAGAGCCAGGCAGACAAGCTGTAGAGAAGTATTTTCCCTCTCCAGATTTAGTGATGAACATCTACATCTGTAATTGTTTATCAGAACTATTTAAATAAATAAAAAATATAACAACAATAATGATAAAAACTGTTCACCATAAATCTTCTTGGTGTTTTTGAGGGTAGCACCTTTCAGCAACAGGTTTTCAGGACCCAAAGACCTAAACATAAAAGAAGTTGTAACATTACATCACTCAAAGAACATTCAAATTGCTTTATAATTTAGAGCCAGAGATAGATTATAAAGCTAAGCAGATGTTCTTTAGATCCGATTACTTGATTTGTATGTTAAATTGGGCATTGCTTGATTTTTTCTCTTTATATACTTATATTTCCATTTCATCTTACACAGACTATTCTCAGTGCTCAGAGTTCCAAATCTAATGGGGGATTATCAGTAAAGATTTTGAGGAATAAGCACAAAATGTTCAGATCTAATATGTTCCAGTACTTACATAAAAACCTGATTTTAAAAGCACTGAAAACCTGTTCATTTCAGCACAGCCAATCAACGGCACCACCAAAGCCGATGGCTTATTTTGCTCCTACTCGTGTGTTTATTTCTCTTTGAAACCCCCACCCATGACCCTCTGTTGCTCCTAGAGTCCAGGTAGATGCACCACAGCACAAAACACTGCCAGCACCACTCCGGTGATAGCCGTCTGCTTTTGATGACTTACAAACATTATTTGCTTTTTTTTTCCTGAAACACTGATTGATGCTTAAGTTTCTGCTTTCCCTCAAAACCCAGTATTTTGCAATTGTCTGCTAAATTTGTTCTCCATCAGCGGGGAAGGATGTTACCAAGTGGTCCAGCATTGCTTCCCCAAGAGGGGCTCAAACAAATCACAGGATGGCAGAAGAGCGTAAGTGGAGAGGTTACCTACAGACCTCCCTTAAGAATGAAGTATGTGGAACAGTTAAAGAAAAACAAGCATTGCCTAACAATGCAGCACAAGTTCAGATCCTTGAAATCTGACAGAGGTGCCCAACCTCTTTGAGGAGGGCCAGCAAAACAGCTGCAAGACCAACCTGGCTACAGGCTCTTGATTGCTTCTGTAAATGATAATTCTTCCAACAAATCTGCAATAAAAACATGAGAAACTTGTATTACAAACACCATGTTATAAAGAGCTACTACAGACATACTAAAAAAGCCATTGACAGGAAATAGAAGCCAACACATAAACGAGTGCATTTGGGAGGTCAACGCTTCAGAGGGGTCCTGCGCTGGGGACAGGGATGCCCCCCCGCTGCCCCCTCCGTGGAGCAGCAGTACCTGACCATGCCTACGCACCCCAGCACATCCCCACTATGGAGCAAACCTCCTTCAAGGGATTTAACCACGAAGACCTCTTACTCTTGGAAGTCATTCAGCCCAAAGCATTTTACGTGGGAGGTAGAGTGGCCTAAGAATAGGCACACAGACCGTTACTACAGCTGAGCTGACAAAAAAATAGCTCATTACACCATGACGAGCGTTCCACCGGGAAGGTTTTGCTGCAAAGAAACCGAGCCCTGAAGAAGCGCGGTGTCGGCTTGGCCATCCTCGTACGGAAGAAGCCTGGCAGCTTATGGCTGCCTCGAGAAACCTTTCGGTCTCTGTTGTACAGAAAATGCCCTTTGCTTGGCTGAACTGCAACTTATCAGATGGCCCAGCCGATGGCAGGGAGGCGACGGCAGGCAGCAGCGGGGCTGGAGGAGCAGGAGGAGCGGACTCACTTGTAGAGGTCGGGCTGCGGCTGTTCGCACTCGATGGTGGCGGTGAGGGCATCCATGGCTTCGTCCGTGCAGAGCACGGTGGTATCCCGCACTGCGTAGTGAGTCTGGGCAGAGGAGCACAGGCAGCGTCACCACGAGCCCCCAGCAACACCGCCCGGCCCCAGGTTTTATACCCGCTTACTTAAAATACCACCATGCAGAGGTTTTTCAGTGCCAGCAGCTCACCCAAGCCCTCGCCCCGCTCCCACAAAGCAGCTGAAGCATCTCTCAGCACAAGACTGAGGTCAATAAGCTTAAGAGAAACCGTAGCAGGAAGGAGTCGCTGGATGTCTGGACGGATATACTGAAGGGATATTCCATAAGGTGTGCACCGAAAGCAGAGCAGCTTTGGGTTTTTTGGACTTGTTGCCACCCCAGCTGGGGTGGGAGGGAGGCTGCAGGTGCCTCTGAAGCAAAAGGGCTCCCAGGGACCACCCGCCTGTCCGCCCCTGAAGGTAATTAGATGCCAGCTCCAGCACCCAGGGATCAGGCAGAGTGCTGGCAGACTCCAAGCTATTTTTAGCAGCTGCTGCTGCAAAGGTTCATCTCTCACAATTAACTGGAAAGCCCACGAAGGATCCGTTTGATGCCTTCCAGGCTCTATTTATAGGAGCTACTCAGAGCTCCGAGTCACGGCGGGCTGCACGGCAGGCTGCCTTAATCCATCTTCATAAACAAATTCATTAAAAAGCTTCCTCCACTCCTTACGTTAGCGTTCTCCTCCTTGCGCATCCCGGGAGGAAAGGTTTCATTACATGCGCTGTAGTCATGACATTATAAATACCCACCCTCATGCCATTTTGATAACCTGCCTGGCTTTTATATTGAAAGCAGGCATGCAAACACACATGCATCTCTGGTACAAATCACAGTTTTTGTGAAACACAGCTCAGAACTGTTCCTGCAGTGCCCAGTACCAAACCTGACCCTTGTGCAGGGTTTTGCATCCGCTGCTCCTGTCACCATGGACACTGTGCAATTACCGAGTGATACTTCAAAGCCACCTAATCATTCCACAATCTTTACAGCCTCAGTCCCCTAGCATATTTTAAAAACACATCATCTTTAACGTATGACCAAAAATTTGTGTTTCAGAGAAAGAGCCCTGAAAAAAAATCCCTTTTATAGTTCTGCTCCAGTTTCCCTTAACCAGGCATCTTTCCCATACCTCAACCTGACATGCCCCAAATACCAGAAAAATCCCCATCAGGTAGGCGGCAGATACTGGTACAGATGAGGTTTTGTGTGTACCTGAGCAAGCTTCCCTCACCCTCCTTTTGCAGCAAACTCTGGTTCCTAACGCGAGACCTACTTCCCCAAACAGCACTTGATTTTCTATTCCCTCTTCCCCTTCAAACTCTTAATCTCATCAAGGAACAAGAGACAGCTCCCAGTCACCTACAGGAATCCACAAACCAAGAAAAAAAAAAAATCCTCCACAGTGCTTGATACAGAAATTCAGCACTGCACTCTACAGACTCAAAAGTTACTAAGAGCCAAGACTCTGCAAAAGTTATGTGAACTCATGCATATAATACACCTGACAAATAAGCAATTGCCTATTCAACATGGTTATCTGTTTTTAGCCTCAAGCCACTTCAGAGCTCTACTCCTCTTCATTAGTAGAACCAGCATGGTGCACCAGCACTGCATCAACTCCTACGCAAGATTTCCAGTACCAATTAACAGCCACCCATAAAGAGAGAAGCCACAGACCCCATACAATACATATCAGATCAACAGTGGTATTCCCACTAACTTCAGAGTGTGCCAGAATGAATCACATCATTTTAAAGTATCTTCCAGTCTTACTACTGCAGTTGCTATTATCTGTATAAATATTTATCAAACACAGTGCAACTAAATGTTCGTGTCTTCTGATGTATTTAAGTTTTTTTGTTGTTGTTGCTGCTTCTTTTCCTAGTTTAGGGAGGGGGAGAGGTATATAAAGAAAATAAACTGGAGAGGAGATTTATCTGGAGCAAGATGTATTAAATTTCACTGCTGGATTCAGTGAAAGAGAGGAAAAAAGAACCAAAACAAAAGCAATGTTTTTCTCACACTGATGAAAAAATTCCCCAAATGAATCTAGACATGCTGCCTCAAAAGGTCCCAGATCTCCCTGGAAAAGCTCAGTTAAATAACAGACATGTTGGCAGATACTGGAAAGGGAGCTGCAGGCACTGCTTTACCGACACACCTCACAACCTGTGGCTGGAGCAGGGAAGCACTAACAAGCTTCCCATGACGGGCAATAAGGCAGCGAAGCCGTATCAACAGATATCAATACAATTTGGGAAAGTGCGAGCAGAAATGGCTAAGAGACAAAATGGAAAACAAACGATCCCCAGGGGGCTGCAGTGCCGATACACTGGGAGCAGACGGAGGGAAGAGCTGTTAAATACAGCCACGGGGATGGGCTCCGCGGGAGCATCCTCCAGTTAAGCACAGCCACCCCCCGCACAAGTGCCGGCTTCAGTGGTAGCTCTGGGCACCCAAGTACCACCAAGTACCGCCTCCGGAATGCCGCCCCATCCAGCCCCATCACCTTGAAATTGGACTCGCCGTCGAGACTCGCAGTAGTGACGTAACAGGTCCCATCAATGCTGCTCGAGGCCAAAAATATCAGGTCACAGGGGAAGGTCTCATCTGCTCTCACTTCTACTATGTCTCCAACCTGGAAGAAAGGAAATGCTTACATGAAAAGCCCTCTTGGCTGTTATTAGATGGTTTTGGATTTAGCTTCTCTCAAAACCTAGAAGAAATCACCTTGGCTAAAAAGGAAATCAGGGTTCAAGAGGTACACAGGTCCCTGAGCATCACTCCACAGCCCGACGGCTTGGTCCAGCCCAGCACCAACTCAGAGCGCCCACATGGCACAGTTAGTATTTATTTCTCTGCTACATCTTGACAGAGCAAGAGACTGTACTTGTCTGAAGCGCGGTGTTATAAATTAACGTCAAAGCTAAGTGTACTTTCCTGGTGTCCTTGGGAGAGTTGGAAATAGAAGAGGACTGCCTGTCCTGGAGAAGTGCAAAACACTGACAGATCTGTCACTTGTCAGCTCCAGTACAGCTTTTACAAGACAGCTTTTCAAAAGCAATCAAACAAAGGCAGCTTCACTCCTTAACCAGGAACAGCTCTCAGAACATCTCATCTGAAAGTGAGCAAGCCAGGGCAGCTCTAACCGCAGTACGTCCCTCCTCCCCTGCCCTCGCCTCCTTACCACACACCCTTGTGCTCCCATCAGCTTCAAGGATAACTACGTGCGAGTTCTCTGTTAACAGTTACCTTGATTTTTTCACTCTCCTTCTGCACTTGCTTTGCATTTTCAACAATGAAGACATTGCTTTTGTTCACTTCGTTGTCAGCTCTGTGCCTCAGCCAGTCCTCATATCCCTAGGCACACAAATACACACAACACAAACTCGTAACGAAGCAAGTAAACTAAGAAAGAGGGTGAGTGGGGATGGAGAAGGAGAGACTTAGAAAAAATTAATAAATTAAGCAGTCCTCAGACTTCCTTCATGCCTGACAAAACATCAACCAGAGGAGCTAAGACTGAATCAATTTATTTTAAAAAATTCATATGCATATTTGACAGATTCAGAACAGATTAAAATAACACACAAAAATTATCTATATGCAGTGCATGCAATGAGCAGCTAAACTACTGTAACATGTTTCTATTATTCTCAGTGTTGGCAAGAACAGGCTGATAATAGGAATAATACACTGAGCACCCTGCGACTCTTTCCTATGGCAACGCAGGATGAGACTCTTCCTCTTCAGTCTTCACTGAAAGAATAAAACATTCAGATTTGAAGCAGATGGATTTTACTCTAGCTCTCCCTTTCTGGCCCCTGCAAAAGAAACTTCTTTTATTATTCAATCCTTCTGTACAGGAAATTTTAAATGGCACACGTGCATACGATAGGAGGGAAAAGGGCTTTTAACACTGCAAGATGACGACTACATATTTTTGGGACTAGCTGAGTGGCTGAACAGAACCTGTCTTTTCCATTTACCAACATGGGAGCAGAGCGTGGGCTATATTTGGAGCATGTCTCTGCAAAGACTCAGAGAGCATTTATAAAGAGAGCAGAAAAATTCAAGTAAAGCCAGAACTACAGAGGTAACCTTTACTGACCTTCACGGCTTGCTTACAACAGTACATACAGAGATACTTTACGTTGCTGAAATGAGAGACCCATATAACAACACTCAACATGCAGCCTCTCTTGAAGAGCACCAGTATACGCGTCTCACCTTCTGAGAAGGGTTCATCAAACCTACCAGCCCGTTCTGGTGACTTCTGAGTATATTCAAAAACACACTCATTTTCTCCATTACATGTCCCAAAGAGCATCTTCCTCTCCCCAAACTGACATTTTTACCTGTTTGATAGCGGTGACAGTGATGACAAAGAAGAGCGGGAGGCCACTGGTCACTGGGCTGGTCGGGGTGTCCACTATCACCTGCAGAGAAAAAAAAAAAATGTGCTGCTGACAACTGGTTTTCAGGCAGCAGAAGAAACAAAACCTCTGGTAACAGGGGAAAAAGTGTGCTGGGTACATTAGGGGTAAGTCACAACCCAGCAGAGGAGGGAGGGAAGGAAGAGGCACATGAGAAGGACTAGCACAGACAGCCTGAGCAGGCTATAATCCCTCCTCCTGAAGACCATGCAATGTCCTTAGGTGGGAAAAAAAACCCTTTTAGAAGTAGCATAAACCTAAACTTGACCTTGCTCTAGTGGGAAATAAAAGCCTAGATGAATGGGCTGCTGGGGACGGGCTACAAAAATGCAGTCACTCCCAGTGCAGGTGCCAACAAGCCTGTTCCCACCACGGGATGTGCTGGAAAGGACCGAGGCAGTGAAGGAGGATGGGGCAGAGAGGCAGGAGCAACGCATGACGTGAAAAACACCCTTATTTCTCACTGGGCCCCAGGAGGACTGTTTCTCCTCTTTGGCAGTGAGGACAGGGCACATCTGAACCCTAAAACACTGCTGGTTATGAGAAGGACATCACCTGTCATCTTGAACCACTGACACTCAGAGGTTAAAAGTAACATGCATCAGCCCAAATTACTGAGGAAATACATGGCAGAATGGAACATGAATATTTAAGCAAAACAGAAATGCACATTTTGCTTTTAAGTTCCAAAATTTGGAGTTAAGAGCACAATTTAAGCACAGTGACGGCATGGGGGCCTTGGGGTGGATAGCTGGATCCTTCCTGAGCTCGGTGCAGTGGCTGAGCCAGTGCCGCACAAAGACCAAGTCCCTTCATCATTAATTAAACCTTCAGGCTTTGGGAAAAATGTTTCTTCTGACTGTATCATGACTTAGCCCAAAGGGTAAGAACGGCAGAACAGGTTCATAACTGGGAGGGAATAACATAAGAGGAGGAAAAGGTGTGCCCTTGCACCACCTTCCAAACCAGGGCATGCAAAATTGGCCATTTTTCCTGCTGTCCCCGGAGAGGACAGGAGCATGAGAGGCAGATGGTGAGGGCTGTGATGAAAGGGACAGGGAAGCTCAGCAGAAAGGCTTTGTGTCCCCACAAAGGGACTTTGTTTCCCTCCGCTTGTTTGTGCTTCCCTGGCACGCTCACAAACAGCAGCATCTGTATATTTATTGTTTTAGGCTGCCGTAAAAAAGCTGCGTTAAGGACAGGACTGCTCTTATTAGCTGCAAGGAAGCAACGTGGAAATTTTTAACTCTGTGTAATGCTATACACTGCAGTATTACTCTGCACTACTGGACCCAAAGAGCAAAGAGCCAGAAGATACTGAAGTGGAAGAGATACACCACAAGAAGCAGCCAGGTAAGTGGTGTATGAGTTAAGTAGCATGAGGGTAAACCAAGATAAATACAATAAGTACTTCCAGGAACACAAAGCCCTGGCTCACTCAAATGGGTGTAAAATGTTTACAAACGGAAAGTCTGGTAGAAACCAGACTTTGGAGGAACAACCTCGAGCAAGGATGGTGCCAAGTGTCACACGGACACATCACACACGACATGTGTGATGGACACTCACTGGAGTGGCATCACCAGTCGGCCAAAAGTTATATGGTACAAAATTGGACAGATCTTGGGAATACAGGAGCAACTTTGCCTTTTAGCTGGGAAGGGCAAGGGAAAGGACCTCCTGCTGCCCAGCAGGAGAGTCTTCTGCACTGGACAAGATGCAGTGACATGTATTTGTTTAAACAAACAATAGGATTTCTGTCCACACAGATGCTGTATTGTAGGTGCAAACACACATAGTAGGTGAAGTCCCTGGAAGAACTCATTTATGTATTTGGAGATTGCACTCCCTGCACATCCCATGGCTGGATACTGCTCTTCCCCTTTGCGGCTGGTGGAAAGCCAAGGGACACATGAGCAACGAGCCAGAACAAAGGCAGACTCCTTTGAAGCTATTTTTGAGCTGGTTGAGGACTTCAACAGCTTAATTTGGATCCACTTAAAAGTGCCCAAATCCTCCTGTTACTTAATAGTTTCTTCCCAACTCATTGTTTAGGAGACTGAAGACCACAGTCCAGAAGTCATCTCCATCAATTAAAAGGGACATTTTTCATTCCTGACACCTGCTAAATTAGCTTACTGCCATCAGCTTGGTCTGTCCACAAACACACTTGGACTACACCTACTCCAGGCCAGCCGTTCCCACCAGCAGTTTACTTGTAGTTTCCTTTGAGTGTTGCAATAGCTGCACCAAAGAGACAGCTATTTGTGACCCTGTTAGCACGCTAATAGGTGTTTTATGTTTAATGCATGTGCTTTCTCTCTCTAAAACAAGAGCTGAATTTGGAGTCACAGAGTAATAGACATTTTGATAAAGGGTTTCAGCAGCAGGTAGAGCAGATACACTAGGCAATTCCCCAAGCGCCACGATACTTCACTCATGCAGCACATAGGGCAATTTTATTAATTTAATTTAAAGATAAACACCAACATTTAAGCTATAGCTGCCATTTATCAAGGTATAACCCCTGGTATTTTAAATGGAGTGGCCCTTGTGCTTTTTTAAGGCAAGTGACATTTCCAGAACAATGAGCGCCCGGGGGGCAACCGGTTACTCTATAGGGCAGCAAGTGTATTAGTGCTGCCAGGTTGGTTTTGTTTGTTTGGGTTTGTTTTTTTCTCCAATAGAGCATGAGGGTTGCTTCTTTATTTTAGAGATGCTCACAGAATAAAAGCAAGGAGTAAAAACCACACTCTTCTCTCACCTGCATACACCTCTGCTAAAACGGGTAAACAGCTAAACTGCAACTGGTTTTGTAAGTATAATGAAGAATATCCCATGTTCTTCATGGCCAGAGGGTCAACAGATAAAATGTAATACTGCGTCACTAAATGGCCAGCTACACAAAAAGGACATCCCGACTCCAGGGCATCACTTCAGTTCAAGGCAAATTACAAATTCAGTCTGACAAAATGGAGCAATGCCAGTGAAATCAAGAGATGGAGGCGAGCCAGCTGATGCCGGGGTAAATTGGCCTTTCATGTAACACTGCCAGGAGGAGCCATCCACAGCCATTATCTTGGGATCTCCCATTTCTGCGTCAGCCACTGAAATGACTATAAGCCATAACTCTTTACTGTAAGGACAAAAAATTTTAGATGCTCATCTTTTGAACATGCAGCCTAGAAGAGAGCGATACCCCAGACCTGAACCACCAAAACCCCAGAGAAGCCATCTAACAGTAAGCTATTTGCAGTAGCTGCATGGTGCCATTTAATTTGCTGGAGTAGAGGTTTTGAAGCCTATTTTCAGCCCTACAGCAGGTTGTCTGCTAAGCTCCAGGCCTGAGGATTTGAAAGGTGAGTAAATGCACTGCAGTGATTCTCCCAAAATCCCTTTGCCCCAAAGCGTTCTGACAGCCTGCTTTTCTTGGCTGACAGAACAGAAAATGGGTATGCAGGTTTGCTCAGGATTTGCCCCTTAACCAAAGCCACAAAGCAGAGCAGAAAAAGTTTGTACCTGTATAAAATTTGCTATTTTGTCTGGGCAGAGCAGCTTCCTGAAGCTTCACTTTCCCAAAGCTCATGCATTTTCTGAATTTTACCGAGTACAGTCTATCTCTCCCACTTGCCTTGAAACTCACTATAACTAAGATATACAAACGTCATATAACTTGGGAAAATACATAGTTATGCAGCAGAAGTAATAAAGATGACAAAACCCAGATCTTAATTCTGTAGCATCAAATGTATTTTCACTGGTTGACTGATCTTAATGGTTAGAGTTACGATGGTTTTTTAATTGCTTCAGCAGTCAAACGTTACCTCAGACAGGCCTAAATATTTTAGTTGCTATTATGCCTTGGACAGTGTGCCAAAATTACAACACAGCTTCCAATTAAAAAAACCCAAACAAACAAACAACCATACCACTTATAAGCACCAGTCAGTTTTGAACCTCAATTCTTGTTCAAGCTGTGCTTACCATCAGTAGGTAAATAAAATCTACCCTTGGCATCAAAGCTCTTACCTGCACAAGGAAGATGATGAGGAAGTAGAAGTTGGCAATTCTTCTAAACTGCTCAAAAAGGTTCTTCGGGAGGAAGTTCCAGAGGGTGTACTGCGGGGAGAGAGGGGGGGGCTCACAAACAGACCAAGACATGGGGCTTACTGGGGACGTTGGCTACCAAATGGGAAGTATCTGCACAAAATAGGAAAGGAGTTTTCCCCTTAACTCAGCAAGGAGCACCACAGCAAGCTGTCTGAGCAGCCCTGGTGTGCTCCGGGCAAAGGTCCAGGTCCACACTTTAAAACCAGGAGCACGATGCAGCTGGATGCTGAGATGCCACCGAGCTCCTGCTTCAGCTTCCAGCTCTCTCCACTGGTTCACTGGACAGTTGGAAGCATCTCAGTTACATGAGTTTTTGTTTCTTTGCTTTGAAAGTAGGCAACTATTTCTCTTCTGTCAAAATAACCCAAACCACATGGTTGAAGATGGTGAAGGGTAAAAAGATAAAAACAACAGGAACTGTTTCAGCAAACAACTTCTACATAGACATTTGGAGAGACATGATCTCATGAAGATGTAATGCACAGTGCAGAGTTTTATTTTTCCCCAAACAAATTCCAAAAGCCACCTTAGAGTTGCTCTTCTGTTAAAAAAAAGAAAGCCATGCTGCCCATACATATTTGTTATTAGGTTGCGCTTCATTATCCTTTTAAGAAGGCTGCCAAATCTTTTGTTTTGGAAAATGTGGAATTTAAGAACAACATGGAAAATAATGGGTCTAATATCTGATATTTCAGTCTGCCTGGAATAAGCAAAGAATAATAAGCAGCCAAGTCTCAAGACCAATATCCGCTTAATTATAAAAAGAGTCTGGTCAGATAAGAAGACTCCATGCCTCTTGCATGCCAGCAAAACGTCAATGGGAATGCTACACATGGCTAGACTTAAAACTTTTCCCCAATATAAACTCAGACAGCAGAGAGACGTAAAGACAAATAGGATCCAAGCTGTATAAAAACCGAAAGGAGAGGAACACCCCCTTTGCAGCTCAAGTACAGTAAAACCGAAGCCTAACGATATGCTGAGCATCATGAATCCTAAGCAACATAGTATGTATCCAGCTGTGTTGACAATATCAGATGCCACTTGTTTGATATTTTACTTGAATTGGCTTCAAATCTTTTGAAATAGCTTCATGAATGTCATGGAAAAAGAGCTAAGCAGAAGGCAGATGGGTGTCATCACAGTTTTCCACCATAAACAAAAGCTGCATTAATACCATATGAATGTTTCCCCTTTCATCCAAAGGGATAAATAGAGCATGGTTATTTTTGTCCTATCTCAAGAGAGAAAAAACCCACGGAACAACAACAAAAAAATAATCTAAGGGAATCTTATTTTTCTGTCCATTTACCAAATAATCCCTATTCCCTTTTGCAAATCTGAGTTGCTGTTGTCTCGTGCTGTATTACACTTAACCTGTCCTTTCTTCTCAAAGGGAATGCCAGAAAACAAACAAAAAAAAGAAACCCCAAAACCACCAAACACAAAAAACCCCACCACAAAACCAATGTGTCCACAGGCTTTGCTCTCATCTACCGTAGAAGAAAGGAACTTGTGCGCACCCCCAATGGGATTGATAGGAAAAAAAAAAAAAAAAGACTAAGAGAGAGACTGGAGCTGTGGCATAAGGTATGTACCAAGCTGCTCCACTTGCAAAGGGACCTTTACATCCAGCCTTGGAGAATTCAGAGTTTCTCAATTTCAAAACTAACCATCAAATAAGATCAGGGCGAACACACAAGCAGGGAATATACACACACAATGCACCCGGACAAGCAGCACAAGCTCACCTTGGAGGAGACGATCCTGTTGTCGCAGAACTTCTGTGCTACATACGCATCTGTTTCCAAAACCGGACGGTGCCCAACCACCACAGTGCGTGTACCAACCCGCTTCTCTTCCCCAGCACACTGTTGGGCAACCAGGAAAGGGAAAAGTTAGCTTCTAGCTCAAAAACAGTCAAATATTTGTATTAAAAGCTTCCAGCTTCCGAATGCACCATGCTGTTCGTTGGAAATAAGGCAGCTGGAACATCAAAATTTCATTTCTCTACCCCAGTGAGGAGAACAAAGGTTCACGTAAGGTCATTTAGCAAAACCAAGGCAATGTGGAGCTTGCAACCTGGGGACCCCACCGCTGCTCAGCCACCAACCCCCCAGGACCAGAGCCTGTCCTACACCCCACCAGGACAGGTCATCGCTCATGCCCACCGCACCCTTGCCCTATACAGGAAAGCTGCTGCCTGCGTTTGCAGCCTGGGCCCACCTACCAGGCAATTTCTCCTTCTTGAAGGAGAATATCTCTTTATCAAACACTTCAACCCATTAGGAATATAGTTTACCTTCTACACACCTCTTCCTAGTCCCAACCTGGAGAGCCCTACCTGCACACAGCAAACCTTTTCCAGCACCAGCACGTACTGCAGAGGGACAGCTTCAGCCTTGGGTTCCTACAGAGGCTCCAGGCTTTACCCCAGGAGGATGATGGAAGCTGCACCCTCCTTTACACTTGCTCTCCTGTCAAACTCTCAAGTCCACCCAAAATGTCTCACCACCACACCGGTGCACACAGACTTGGGATTTAGCTTTAAAAAAAGGTATACTTCTGCTATTTTAACATCTCAGATAAAACAAGAAATAACAAAGCAAACAGTTTCACATCACAAACTCCTCAAAAAGACACATGGCGTGCTGGGGATGCCAGCTTGTCTTGTTTTATATTAAAGCTGAATGAGATGTCACAATGAATGATAACCTGGTGTCACAGGGGCTTGACGACAGCCCCTCTGCTCTGCAGCAGCCAGGGAAGGATGAGGGGAATTACAGCAGAATAAACTCAAGCAGAGGGGAAGCAGAGCAGCTCCATAGGAGGAGAGCATCCCTTGCACAAAGCCTCGACAACATGGCAACACGAGGCTCTAGCAGAGACCCAGCCACCCCCACGGCCTTTGCGGGCTTCCCAAAGGAGGTCACAGCACCCGGCAAATTAAAGACAGATCCTCCCAATCCAATAGAGAGCATGTTAAAATAACACATAGTAAACAGGGTATCTGAATATACTAAAAGTAACTGTTCTTTTCTACTTAAATATAACTCAAATATCACATTTCCAACTTCCTATAACTTCATTTAAAAACACTTGCAAACTTGTGAGAAGGCAGAGGCAACACAGGTCCCTGCCAGCCCTGGGGAAGGCTCTCAGGTGGATGGGGCAACACCATGGGCTCAGTTTCCATCAGCTTCCAGCTCTGGGCTGCCCAGCATGTGCAAGGTTCCTGGTGGATTAGAAAAGTGTACTTTCAAAAGAAACAAACTGTGCAATACTTTAAAAATTGGCTTTTCGTTCTGTCCAAGTTCTATCTTGCTTATAACAAAGTGTCCCTGCTACAGATGCCGCAGCCAAGGGAGGAGACCTGGCTGGCACCAGGAAGCATTTTGCAAGGTTGAACTTGAAATTGCACAGGGAATTTAAAATGCCCACTAAGAGCTGATAGAGTGGGGGGGAAAGGCGTGGTCTTAGGCCAGGCTAAAGTTTCCTTAGAGTCAAGGTTTTGGATTTTAAAACATGAGCAGGGAAGACATTTGTCACTGTTCACGGTTCAAGGGCATTAGCAGGCAGCAAGGCTGCTAAAACGCCAGCAGATGCTGTTCATACTTCCCTTAGTCTTATTAATACTCAAACCTAGAGCTTGTTTGCTTTGAACCCCCCCACACCAAGGCAGCTGCCAACAATGCCAAATCCCTATCCCATGTCAGCTACCCGGCACGGGCTCAGCCCGCCACAGGCGGATGCTCCTGGCATGCCCTGGGTCTGCCTCAGCATCCCGGTTGTCCAAAGGGCCCGTCACAGGCAGCTTGTCAAGCTGCAAGAAAAACCCAGCTAGAGAAAAGGTGCTCTGAAAACAACCACACTAAGACAGCGAGGCCTGGGATTAAGTGCTGCTTGGGGAAAGTATGAAAAAATAATTACAAAGTAAAAATCTAAGCCAGCCCTATCCATGTACCTGGAGCAGCAGCAATTGAATGGGTGATCCTGCTGCACCAGGAGCAGGGGCTGCCCAAAGGAAGCAGCAGCTCTTCCTTCCCCCGGCTCCCCACCCATGCCTGCAGCATCTTTAATTAAAGAAGTGTCCTTACACAACGCCTAAACCCGCTACGGTGTGCTGACCATTCTCACCACAGCCATCCTCAAACCCCCAGCAGCTGACGCTTAGAGCCGACAAAGGAAGTTTCTCACATCCCTGTGCCATGTCCCTGCGCTGCCGGGATGCAGGGTCAGCAGCGGCCACCAGCATCCCGGCAGCTGATCCCACCGCACACCTCTGGCTCCCCAAACCTGGATCGGGCAAGCCCACGCTCCCGGCTAGGGATTGCCACCACCCCGGCATGGGCTGACCATCCTCCCAGCCTCATCATCACCACCTGCAGCAGCAAACAGCGCATCTTCTGAACTAGAAACTAGACCCCAGAAAGGTTCCCCAATGTACCTGCTGCACTACAGAGGCAGCAGCCGCAGGTCTCGCCAACCTGCATCCTGGGAGCGAGAGGCAGAGCCATTCATCCATGTCACCAGTGCCGAGGAGCAGAGACAGACTGTCCCCAAGCCTGAAGTCCCCGTCACGTCCCCGGGCAGGAGCTGGAGCTGGGCATCCCTCCGGCACGGGGAGGAAACGAGAGCTTCCCCTGCCCGCACTGCTGGCACAGCGGTGGGAAGGAGCAGGAGAGAGGGTTTGCAAACACATGCAGTGGCATGGAAGCAACAAAGCTCTGGTTAAAACACTCCTGGAAAAATATACACAAGTATTTACTCTGCAAGACTATCTGTAGTTAGCCATGGAAAACCTGGAGCATGGAGCACATGAAGCCCCAGCACAGAACTCAAATCCCAGGTGTACGGTGTTAGCCAGCTGAGACCCACTGCGTTATCACCACCAGCTCCCAGGTGGGCTTTCACCCCTCAACTCCCCCTCAGTTATTTATTTGAAGCATCTCCTACAAAGATGACAGCAACCCCTTCCGCAGTGCGTCAGAGCCCGATGTGGCTGCAGCAGAAGGAGAAGTCCTCACTCTGTGGTCTAACCAGGCTTCCACCATTCCTGGCATGTCATTTCCCACTCCCTCAACCACCCCACGGTGTCACACCATCGCACAGCCACATAAGCAGCTGGAAGGCTTCATGCCACATCCCTTTTTTTTTTTCCACCTCCCAGTAAGCGAGAACACACCACCATGATGCCTGCGGCAAGAGGCATTGGCTCAGCTTGGCAATTGAAAGCTCTTATTTTGACAAGCCCACCTCAAACAGCTCACCAGGCTGCTAATAGATTGCTAAGTCTTAACAACAGCTCTCAACAGAGACTTAAGAGATATTTAGGGAGGAACTGCCAGGCTTTTGGAAAAATTATAAAATATGCAGATTAGCAGGGAGAGGATTTAGATGACTTTTCCCAACCACCTTTCATCAAAACTTCAATTCTGATGGCAAAAAAAAAATAAATTACTTGAATACAATTCAAATAGCTGCCTCGTAGCCTGGTGGGGTTTTGTAAGGCCCATGCTGCAGGGCGCAGGAGTCACCTGGTGCAAGCAAAAGCCAGAGTTTCTTCTGCTGTTTAGAGCCAAGCCTGCCAAAAGAATTAATTAAGAAAATAAAAAATTGTGTTCCGCCCATATGCACTTTATCACCTCCCTCTGCCTGAGGCATGGTGTTTGCAGGAGCACTGGGAGAACCAGAGGTATCCATAGGGATTAGCGGTGTCAGACTGCCCACAGCCTCGGGACCGCGTGGTGGGAAGCTGCACTGCATCCTCCCACCAAGCCATGAGGACCTGGGGTGCTGGAAGGTGACCCCCGTCCCCTCTCTGCCGTACCATGCCCCAGCAACCCAGAAGAGCTCCCGGCAGCTGGCAGCCACACGGCAGCACCCCAGGGGACACCGCACACCCCAGGAATCAAGAGGAGGGGGAGAAGGAGGTATTTTTGAGAAGAGCCACTATCCTGTTTGCATCACTTGAAGGCCAGCCCCAAAGATGCAGGTCTCTCCCACAACATTTCAAGCTTCAGTTCAGGGCTCCTGCTCTGCTCCCCCAGTCTAAACATGTCCATCAGCGAGTCAGCCTCTCAGCAGGGCATCCAAACCAGATTCCTCCTGAAGGAGCTCAGCTGGAAGACAACAGCCAGAGTCAAACACAAATCACAAGAGATAAAGACGAGGCAGATTTGCCAGAAGCATCTTTCCAAGTTGGCAGCTCACTATCTATCTTCGCTTCTCACGTCGGGCAGGACCAGGCACCCAGGCTGCAGTAATAAATGACCACATTGTCACCACCGATGCGGGCACGCACGCTCTGCTGCACACACAGCAGGGCAAAGTGCTGCTGCTGCCATGCGGCCTTCCTCATGCCATGGAGAAATTCAGATACAGAAGGTATTTCTGTTAAATATTTTGATGCAACCCAACCTTCCTGTACTTCCAACTTTGCATAAAGCCCACTTATTGCCAGAAACAGCAGTTCTGAAAATAAGGCAGTAGGGATAATGGCTGTTTTCTTATGTTGTCCAGATTTAGAAAGCCCGTCTATGCACATCAATGATCCCCGGGAAGGTCAGCTGAGCATTTTGCTATAAACTTTTCTTCGAGGAGTTCGGAACAGGTATAATTTGAAGGCATCAGACCAGGGCTAAAAAAGCCCATGGATGCAACTAATGACCCAACATCATTTATGACTTGAAGCTGTTAGAGCATTACACAGAGATGGTGGAATGACATTTGCAGTCCACAACACTCCCCAAATTCTTTGCCTGCATTTGACAAGCCTCTCTTCATGCCTCTTTCCCTCTGTGCCCTTCTCTCACAAAGATGTCCTGCCCCAGCACGGCAGCTCCCACCCCCCCCCCGA
>JANZLQ010000040.1:16980840-16998148 GCA_026212715.1 Elanus axillaris
CCCGCCCCCCCAAATTTCCAGGAATCCATCACAGCAACATGTCCAGGACCCTGCTGGCACTTGATAAAAGTTGCAAACCTGGGTAAAAATTAGCAAGCCTGGGTAAAAATTAATGGAGTTAGACCGAATTCAACAAGAGAGGTGAACATGCACTCTGCAGCTGCCACTGACGAGGAGCCAAACTAAGTGGGCTATTTCTAGGGCAGCTGCAAAACACAGTGTTTAAGTATATCCCCCATATGGAAAACAACTGTCTGGGCTACCTGCTGGCCCAGTTTCCAGAAAAAAAGTGGTGGGGAAAAAAAAAACAACCCACCATTTGATTTACTATAGTTTCAGAAAGCACCTAAACCAGAACTAACTAATCAAAAGCAACTCCTTTTATGTTTGCTAAAGATATCTTCAAGTCACAAAATAAACACAAATAACTCACGGAAAAAAGATCTAATAAAGCCACAGGCATTTAAAAAAAAATCATCTGCTAAACCCAGAGATAATTATATAGTACAAGTACAAAGCTCAAACATTTGAATGAAATCACAGCTTATATTAAATATATGCAGAAGAAAGAGTAAATCACATTACTTGGCTTAGATCTCATGAATAGTTTAAAGTCTAATCACTCCTGTATTGTTCCATTTATCATAAAAGTAGTAGAGAAGACGACCTGATTTACAAAAAAAGCCTGCAAAAATAACACCACCTCCCAAAACAGCTTGTTCTAGCTCCCATTTCATTTATCCCAGAAGAACCAAAAAACCCACATCCACAATTTTAAAAAGCCTCCTCAAATTTACCATAACCGCCCCAAACAGTCTGGCAGTCTCAAAAAGTCGCTCAGCACACTGATCTCATTGCCCAACCAATATATTTTTAATTGAAATTTTTCTTGCCAACTTTTCTATTACTCTTTGTCCTTAGTCATTTCTATGCAAGTACAAGCTATGCTTTGAGAAAACAGTTAATAATTTAGTAGCTCAGACTATGCTTACCGACACAGACCACATTTTTAGGCAGATCTGATTTATGGGGAGAGCACCATCAATCAGGATCAACCCCACCGTTCTCCCCTACGTTTGCAGGAAAGGCTCAATAACATGCGCAGTCCTCAGGGGGAAGAAAAAACACAACACCAATAACATTGCATTTAAAATACTGAGAGCCCACAGGTCCAAGAGCAAGGGCTGAAGGTGAGCACTGCTCCAAGCTCCCTTCCCACTAGAGGGGACTTTTGTTGCTCGTCCCTAAGCAGAAGAGGGAAGGTCGATACCTTGGGAAAGCAAAAGGTTGAAATTTAAACCAGCATCCCTTCTCGTCCATTGAGGCTGAAGCCCCTACCGATATTTCAAGCAGAGAGAGAACAGTATCACCAAGGAGTGACTGCCGGGGACAAGCCGGCTCCAGCCGAGGTAAGGGGGCAGCCAGGGATAACCGTGCAAGCCCCCAGATCAAGCAGAACAAGCAAGAGCCGAAGAGGAGCCACAGGACAAGGACCAATTTTTTTTTTTTTTTAATTTTTAAACCATGGTCAACACATGATGGGACTCAACACCCAGACCTCATCCCTGGTCCCCGTTGGGGATGACAAAGCAGTGGATGTGCTCTAGCAGAGCATCATCAACCCAGATCGCACCACCCTTAAGGCAAGTCAAGGTGCATCCAGCGACATGAGGGGGCCCTGGCCAGACCCCATCCTCACATCCCCTCTGTCCCAAGGATGTGCTGCCTCACCATATGGGCTTGCAGGAAAGTCACCTTCCCCAAGGACGACGGGCTGGAGAACAGCAGAGCCCAACCAGGCTGAGTTTCCTGGAAAAGTTGACTTAGCCAGCAAAGCCACTGATAAAAGCAGAGAGAGACATGGCAGGGTGGGGAGAACAGGGGAAAGGGCTACTTGAAAGACTTAAGATGGGTGGAGAGAGGAAATAAAAGAGTTTTTTCCCCAGATAATAAATTTACAGGAGGGCCCAGCCCTCTCCCAGACTTGGGGAGTGCCGCGCACAAGGGTGACAGTGGAAAAGAGCTTTTTTTAGTGTGGGTTTTGGTTTCTTCGGTTCTGATTTTCTTTTTCCATATGGGGGCAGTCTACCCCCAAATCACACATACTGCATTTTCCCAGCAAATATGCCCCATCGTCCATAATCACTGCTTCAGTTCTGCAGCGCTTTGCAAAAAGTCAGGTTCATATATGATGCAAAAAGCCAAGCCCAGACCAAAGCCAGCAGATATTGATTGGGATAGCATTACTTCAGTGCAGCTGTCCTGTGGAAAATCTGTTGCTCTTGTTCAAATACAACTACTGACCTTTGGAAGTTTTCAGGATCTCAACTCTTCTTCCCTGCCCTGTTGGCAGCTGGAGTTACAAAACCATCACTCATCTTGAAATACAGGCAGCGTATTTTTCCTTTGGACTGCCAAAAATAAAAGTTCGACCAGCATGCTGCCAGCATATAAAATTCAGGCTCATAGGAACACTTCAGACTTGAGAACAGAAAAAGACTTTGAATAAAAGCCAAATGTTTTGCAGAGGTCACAAAGCAAATACAACGAGGTCTTCCCATCTTCAAACCTCTTCCTCCCTCCTTTCCCCGGCTCAAGCTGAGCACCTATGTCTGCTCACTGGCAGCTATTTTAGCAGGGCAGCAAGCTCTTCAGAGCAGTGATTTGCCCTGGTGAAAAAGTAAGAGCAAACTGGAAAAAAACCTCCAAGTTTGCAACTGTCAATGCTTGCATCAGCCAGCAGAGCTATAATTTGTTGGTTTTTCCCACTGCTTTCTGGTCCTCCGAAAGCCTGAGCTCTTCAGTTATGGAAACAAAAAAAACCCCCTAAATACTATGTTATGCATCCCAGCTCAGCCCGACATTACTCTGACCTCTGCCACCTACAAACATTTCACCCTTTTTTAACTTTTCCCAGCATTTTGGAGCCAGGCTGCCAGCTGGCTGGCAAGGAGCCCATTTCCCAGAGCAGTTTCCTCCCTTTCCCCACGGCCGGCCACCCATCCCATCCGCTGGGGGGGCAGAGGCTGCAGACCCCCCTGCCAGGGTGTACATCTCCACAGCAACCCAGAAGCAATGGCTGGTACCCAGGCCTGCCCAGGCCCGCATGCCCCCAGGTCAAGCTTTTCCCCAGGGAGACTGTTGTATTTCCCATGCAGCAGCCACCAGGAAGGATGGGATGGCAGGTCCAGGCTGGGGGGGGGGTGGGCTGAGCCCCACACCAGCATCACGGGGTGCCCTCAGCCCCTGTAATGGGTACCAGAGGTCCCAGCCCCACCACGCTGCTCGCTCACACTGCTTCAGATTAAGTTTTTTGACCCCAAAGACATAAAAGCTGTGGTTTTTCTAACCGTCCCCTTGGTGTATTGCAGAGGAATGTTTCCACAGAAGTAGCAGGAGATAAAAGGGGCAAGAAAGGGAGAAGTCACCTACGTCACCCCTTGCTCCACAGCCAAAGTCAGCTCCACACACCCCAGACCCCATTTGGAGTATTTCCATCTCCAGACACTACAGTAACCAACAGATTTATCCTTGGGGCTGCAGGCACAGTTACACTGGGATACTGGATCAGTGCAATCCACCCAGTCAGGAGAGAAATCCTCAACATGTGGCCTAGAACTGTTTATCTTCAGGAAATCCTTTTGGCTCATGTTCCCGCCGGGCTGGGTAACGTGGCTGCAGAGCGGCTCCAGCAAAGCACACGCTGCCCAGGCTTGACCCAGCACCCGTGCTGAGCAACGCAACAGCCGGGTTTTGCAGCAGGAGGGAAATCCACTTATCCACAGGGACATGGAGCCGAGGTGTGAGCTGGCCCTGGGGTGCCAGGCTTGTGTACACGAGGGGTTTTGGTGTGGTCCATCCCAGCACCACCAGCTGCAGAAGTGAGCCCATCCTGTGCGGGAGAAGAGGCCAGCATCCCGGGAGATGACTCCCAGCCATCGCCATCCCACCAGCCCCTTTCCGTTCCCTAGATGGGCACTGGGATAAGAGCATTCCTGCTCTCACAGTTAAAGACAAGCGCCTTCACCCAAGGTTTCCTCTCTCTGCACATCTGATCTTCCCACCCTGCGCTTACCAGAACAGCACTTGTCAAGCGGAAAGTCCCACTTCCATCCATTCAACTGCACTGGAAGAAACCACCCCACAGAAATGACGCATATTAATTTGGCTAATACAAGGATGATAGCCCTCTGGGCATCGCAGCTAATTTTACTGTGTCCCCTCCCTGACCAAACATTTATGAGATAAGGTGAGCTGGAAGGAAGGGGGAGAAAAATTAAATAAATAAAAAAAAAATCCTTCCACAACTCAGAGTGAACAAAACCAGCAAGCACAAGCACCCTGCAAGCCAAGGGGAAAAAATAAAATATATTTCAGTGTTGCATTTTAAGCTTGGCTTTGCAGCCCCCATAAGACCACGGCTGCTGCTGAGCAGGTGCCTCCAGCACAGCCTGAGCCCCCCCCAGCCCTGAGCAGCACTCAGGACCTTACATTACCCCTGGTCCCTACAGGCAGCAGCCGCTTGGCTTTGTGTGAATGCTGGGGAAGAATTACACAGAAATCATAATAAAAGATGTCAGGGCTGCTCATAAAGTAATTTTTTTTTCCCCTATATTTAATTTCTCAGCAGTGAGATTCCCCCCCCCCCCTCATCTTAAGCCAATTGAGACTCAGGTGAAGGAGCACAGTGTTGCTGCAGTCTAGCAGTACTTAATTTTTATTACTGCTGAAAAGATCTTGGATTGCCATACCAAAGAAATGCTTCAAATTGTCTAGTCTTGCCTGCTGCACATCTTACTCAGCTTTTCTAGATCCTTTACTGTACAAAAAAAGTGGGGTCCCTCTGTTTTGCAAATCAGTGCATTTGCCACAATACTGCAAACAAATTACATCTATCAAGCGAGCATTGCCTCTGTTTTCCACTTTAATAGTCTTCTAAAAATCTCACTAAGGGCATACAGCATACTTTAAGATAGGCCAGACCTAAATACTGCTTGCTGGCCCTTTGAAAATACACAGCTAGAAATTACCAAGCCCTTTGTATACCACCCTACAAAAGTAAGGCTAGGGCCAGACCAAGGGCTCTTTCACCTACAGTCCTGCAAAATTCAGCTGAAATCGCACAGCAAAAAACCCACAGCAAATCATTGCTCATCCAAGGCCTTGTTCAAGTCGTGAACAAAAATAATGAGCCCGATTTGCTCTCAAAATACCCAGCTACAATAGCCTCACAGGTGCTTACCCCTCCTTTCTGCTGCAGGAGGAAAACAAAAAGCCCTTTACGAACAGCCGGATCAAAACCAAGTACATTAAGCTTTCATTAAGGAGAGCAGGACAAACATCTCTGAACTACAAATGCAATCAATTACAGCTGGATGTTGAGAACAGGCATGCTTTTAGACTAAATTGGCTTTGGTTGGAATTCCATCTCAAACCAAATTACTAAAGTTTTGGGGAAAAAAGACTGGAGTCGGCAAGATGCAACAGGTACCCGAAAGACATACTACAAATCACATGCAGAAGGAACTGCGTACGGAGTATTGGTTCTGAGCAGCAGCCATGGCAGTGAGCATCCCTATGAAAGCATGAAAAATGACGGAGGGGAGGGAAAGCACAACCCAGGACTGCTTCCCCTCGTTAGCGTGATGACCAGCTCCTCTCCCCACCCAGCCCCATCGCCCTACCTGTGGGCACGCAGCTTGATAGCCAAATGCACTTTGCAGCCATCGAAGTGGTGCCTTGTGCTCCCTGGATTTGGGCTAAGCCCGAGAAAGAGCCCATAAGCAAAAATATATATACACATTTTAATGCACACATATATATATTGCATAGATGCATATTTAATGTGTATATATTGCATACATGCATATTTAATGCATTAATATTGAAGCTGCTGCAGCCTCCGGGCAGAACAAGCTTTTTCTGACCCAGCAGCTGCTGCTGCTGCCAAACAGGAGCCGGGCGAGGGCAGGGGCAAGAGGAGACCTTTTAAAACACGAAAGTTTCACCGTTTCCCCAGGCTACAAATCAATCACAGGGTACACGGCCCCACATGACTTTCGGACACACGAGTAAATTCTCAGACACCAGCAGGATGATTCAGGCACTGATATTTATGGCACAAAACAGACATATCTGCCCTCCAGCCCTTGCACCTGGGCAGGCAGCACCCCACAACCTGCTCCATCAGCTGCTGAGCGTGACTTAGTCATCACAAACTGCCTCACTACCATTGGTCTCCTTTTCCAACTTTGAAACGTTAAACTAAGCTTTAAAACAGGTTGCCACTTACTGCCCATCCCCTGCGGTGTACAGGCACTACTGGCATGGCTCTCCTACCACAAAAGGGTGATGGTAATCACTGTAACAGCTCCATGCACAAGTCTTTGAGTCAACTTTATTGCAAAAAGCAAAATACTAACTGCCCAAATGAAACATTAACCAATTCAGGCAGACACCAGCGAACAACTTGCCGGTCAGATGTTGGATAATTCAAAGCAATTCAGCAAACTGAATACAATAACTGCAACAGTTACACCGAAAGCAGCTGAGACTGCCTTGTGGTTGTAGAGCCAGCCTGTGGAAAGGGTGCAGGGAGTCACAGGAGAGCAAAACTACAGGAGAGATTATTAAATAATAATTCAATAGTAGTATTAATAATAGAAATGGCCTACAGTCATCAGCAACATGAGCAGCAGTATCCTTATGACTCATTTCCAATGAGCAGGAGACACTTTCCGACTGGCACGGTGTCCCTAAAGGCAAGACACGGTCTGAGCACAGCACGCTTCACCGACGCGTCCTTCACCCAGTGCTCGCTGCCATCAACCACCCAGCGGCACCCGGCTCCTGAGCAGCAGCGGTTCATCACCGGCGGGCAGCAAACAGCCACAGCCCGGCTCCCCGAGCTGCTGGCGATCAGCCCTGCCAGCAGCCCAGCATCTGCACGGTCCCCACAAGTTAGGGAAAATCTGCACATCTCCAGGCGAACGAGGGAAAATGCTAAAAAAACCCCACTGAACCTCAATAATGCTTGGTCATTAAAATAGGGGGGGAAGATATCGTCTACCTGCAAGAGGTGAGGGAGCTGGGGAGCGGGGCAGAGGCTGGAGGCTCTCCTGGCTCCCGTGCACTGGGATGCATCATCTGTGGAGCTCAAAGCCCTGGTCTGGACACGGGTCTGCTGGCCGGGGAGAGCACAGGCAGGTAAAGGCCACAACACCCAGCATATAGCACCGGCAAAACCTTCTGGGCAAAAACCAGCCCATCCTTCCCAACGCCAGACCTCAGCAAGCACAGAAATATTTCTGAGATAAGCAACGAGAAGGAGATCTCAGTCTGAACCAGTAAGTAAGGTATTTTCTAAGATCCCCCCAGGACAGCCCGCTCCCCCGGCAGGGCTCCGTGGGGACACTTTTGGGCAGAAGGGCCACCGAAGCGCCCGGCTGAGCCGTGCAGGAGAACCTCCAGCCTCAGCACCCGCTTCCTACACACAACTAAAGACAGGAAACTCCCTTGAAAAATCCCCCAAGCAAACATTTTCAGGGAAAGGCAAATGGGTCAATAGTGCACTCTGTCACCCTGTGTCCAAGCTACTTGGAAAATTCGCCCTTCCCAGACACCGGAGCCGGGCTGAGCAGGTCAGTGACTCCCTTACTCCTGCCGCTGTGATGCCAGCTCCTCCAGCGAGCCGATTTCAGTCGCAGGTATCACAAGGGGTGTCCTCCCCCCTTGGCCACCCCTGCGTTTTTCTCAGCAGGTTAAAGTCCCCCAAGGGGAGCCGAGGAATTAGCAGCCGAAGGCTGTTCTTCTTATCTGCAGTGGTGTGCAACAGAGATGCAAGCACGGGTACCGGGGGATGAAGAGGCTCACAGGGACCCAACCCTGCACTGCTAAAAATCATGGTCACTGGCAGAACAACAACTAATTTTGGTGTGAAGGTTTCTTCTGGCTGACAGACTCCAGTAACACTCTCCCCCCAGCTTTGCTTTTAACTAACATTTCAAATAAATATCTCTCCACTAGAGAGGACATTAACAGTTACAGCCAGAAAGCAGCAGTTTTAATCAGAAAGGAAGTGCATAAACCAAAGGCAACAGGATGAAATTAAAGGCAAGGCTGAAAAGCCTGCTATTAATAGACAGCCTGTTTGCTTTTACAATTTTTATTGTTAAAAGCAAATTGCCATGCCTTCAGCTGCAACTCAAGTCAGTTCAGCTCCGAACCTTCCCCACGCAGCCCAGACAATCATTGTTATTCTTAGGAAAATACCAACTGGAGACAAAAAACAGTTTCAAGTGAAGAATAAAATACAGCCTTGAGATGCGTTAATTCTCCACAGAAAAGTTTCTGCACACCACGGGTTTAATTGGCAGCACCATTTATCATTAATGTTTGACCGGTGCTTTCCAGTCCATCCTTACAGCCATTTCTAACCTCTCTAAACTTTAACTGCGTATGTGAACATTTCCATGCAGCTGCTTGTCTGAGGCTGGGGTTTTTTGTTTGATTTTTATTTATTTTTAGCCAAATGGTTGAGCTATTACTCGCAATAAAGCTACACTTAAGAGACTGCTTTGCAACATTGAAGAGAAACGGTTAGAGAAATTTGAGAAACTCCTGCGTCCCCATTTCCCAGGGAATTTGAGAAACTCCTGCGTCCCCATTTCCCAGGGTAGGGGCATCAATAAGGGATTGCAGTCCCAGGGAAGAGACTCTTGCAGCTCCAGGTTCCCAGTTTGAGCCTCCGTTGTCTTCTCTGTGGTTAAGCATGGGCTGCCCTGTGGCTGCTATACGGGAACCGTCCCTGAGAGCATGAAACACCTTTGTCACGTTAAATACACGTTACAAAATAAATCCCAGCAACATTCATGAAAAATTCAAGTCACCTCATTAAAATCCACACTCTTTTGAAGTGTAGGATTTCTCCAAGCAGAACTGCCACCCGGAGTCACAGAGACTCCCCAGCCCCAACCTCTGCTGCTTGCAGGTTTTTGTCACATTAATGAAAGCAAAATGCTTCTTGCGGAAGCTGGCAGTCAGGTACAAGGTATTTGACACACAGCCTCACTCTCAAGGTGTTAACATGGCTGCATTGGGGGAGGGGGGGAAGTAATTCTCAAGGCTTCCAACTCCTACCCATGCTGCTCTTATTAGAATAGGAACTGCAGTCACACACTGTAATGTTTGGTTCACACTTTCTAAAAAGAAAAAAAAAGCAAGCGTGAAAGAAAATCGCAGATGTGCTCCGTGTCCCAAAATAGACTTTATTACACATTTTCTGCAAAAAAAACTAAAGATGGGAGTGTAAATCAGCATCTTCCACCCCAGGCTCAGACATATCCCACAAGACGTACTCCAGCATCCCGCCCCCCCGAGCTGGGCAGGGTCCGGGTGGGCAGCAGCCGGCCACAGGCAGCCCCCACGCTGCCCAGCATGCCCCAGGGGCTCTCCCCACCCACTCCCCATTGCCAACCGGGAATTTATTTCCCTTATAAAAGTGACTTTGGGCCATTTTCTGCCATTTGAATAGGTCTCAGTGGGAGTATTTTCCTGCAGAGTGCCAGGTAGGACCTACCCCATGGGGCTCAGCATCATCGCCTGCCCCGCTCCTCCCTGGGCCTGAGTCATCTCCCCAGCCTCCGGCACACACCTCTTGAGTCAACACATGCTTTCTCCGAGGCCTTCCTCCTGCCTCTGTTCCTCCCCAAAGCAGCCATGCGGGGCTTTGGGGACACGAGGGGACAAACCACTGCGCTCTGGTCCTGCTGACAGCTCTGCCTGCAGTGGGGCATCCTGACCCAGACCCCCTCCTCAGCAGCACCAGCCTCTCCCCCCACCCTGGTGCGTGGGACTGGGGGGCACTTGGGGTGAGACCACCTTCAGAAAACCCAAAGGGGCTTTGCGAAACTACAGCAGAGCCCAAACGGAGCCCTGCATCTCACACCAGGCACCACTTGTACGCACATGAGCCCCCACCCGTGGGGACAGGATCAGTCTCCCCACAGCTTTGGGAAGGGTAAGGATTTGGAAAGGCAATTTGTGACACTTGCAAGCACTTTAATGAGCGAAACCCTCCCCTGCTGCTGGCAGAACACCAGTGGCTCGGCGGGCACAGCCAGGGCATGCAAAGCAAGTAGCAAGGCACTGCCCAGGGAGCCTGGCTGGGGCAGCCCCCCCAGAGGTGACAAGCCACAGGTGACACTGAAGTTCAGTCTCAAGTGCCTGTCCCCTGCAACCCTGCCTCGTGGTGGTTTGCACACAATTTTATTTTTTTTTTAATTAGATAAAATGAGCCCCAGATGGAAAAGCTCCACATGAAAGCAGCACTAAGCATGCAAATGAAGAGTAACGGTCGGTTACAAAGGCAGCTCCTTGGGTTTAGGGCTGCACAAAGCAAACGCCCTTCGCTTTCCTTGCAGTCCCTCCGCTGGGAAGCAGGCAAGCCCAAGGCGTTCCAGCAAGGACACCAAGGGACAGGTCCTGACCCGGAGGAGCTGACAAGTCTTGGGACGAGGAGGACAGCAGAGGGCAGGGGACCCCACACGGCCCCATATGCAATCTGGGGGTACCCCCATCGCTGGCAGCTGCGCAGCAGAGAAGAATGGAGACCGCAGGAGAAGACGAGCAAGGAAACATCATTACCAGCCTACGACAAGGCAAAGGCACCGAGTCACGACACAGGTCCAACCCAGATGGGCATGCAGTGCTTGTCCCCAAGAGGCATCTTCTTTCCCCAAACGTCAAGCAAACATTCTTGAGCCAGCAGCTCAGGACCAGCCCAGCACTTGCTAAACACCGGGGATTTACCAGGGCACGGGCTGCAAAGAGGATCAGGCCCCAAGGTATTTAATTAAAAGGGAATAACACAACCAAGGTCTTGTTGTTAGACACTGCACAAACACACAAAGCAAAGAATTTTGCTCCCGGTTACGGACTGTTTGTTGTTTTCTTACTTATCCTGGGTTTTAAAGAGGAATAGGAAAATTCCAGAGCAAGGACCCACACTAACCACAGAGGCAAGAGAACCAGGTGGGAACGGGCGGGCACCGGCCAGTGGGCTCAGCCAGCACCAGGCACCCTGATAGATGGGAGCGCACCCCAGGGTGCTTCCCCCCCGCCAGCCTTCCTGCGCCACAAGCAGAGCGACAGCTCCCTGCCTTAAATAAATACATATGGGGGAAAAACTGAAAACAATGGGGGCATCGGTAACTTTTCTTTCTGCATTTCTTACAACAGCCTGAATCGGCACCAGCCCTGCAGCATCGGCAGAGCTGTGGTGCGTAGCTGTGGCCCGGAGGTACGGCTGTCTGTGTGCTTCAGAAGAACCCAGGAAAAGTAATTAAGGAAAAAAAGCACATTGTCTTTGATGCACGACATGGGGACAAGCACTTCCCAGGCATCTGCCAAGTGAGTTTGGAAGTGGGCAGTTGCTCACCCCAGTCCTGTGAGTAGTCCAGCAGCAGAAAGAGATGGACCCAAACCCTCCCCAGTCACCAACCCACTGCCCCACTCTACTCCCACATCCTCCCCACAACAGCCATACAAGTAGCATAAGGCTAAAAATAAGACTCCAGTGCCAGAATCCATCTCCCAAAAAAAGAATTAAAGTTATATTTCAAGCTGACAGTATCTCCTGAAAGTGGATTAACCATAGCAATTCAATCCCACCTCCCTGCAGCAATCCTGGCCCTACTCTTCTGTCAGCAGGGATGACTTCAGTGGTGTAAATTGAAGTTCAGAATCCAATTTGTTTCTGCAGAGAGCATCAGCCTGTACCCCCAGGGTAGCAAAGCAGACCCACATACACCAGCCTGCCCTTCTTGCTCTTTTCTACCATGCCATTTCATACCCTATCCAGGATAAAAAAGTTTACAGGAGGGAGAAACAGAGCCACATAACAGTCATGTTGATAGGGCAAGGCACATTTGTCATGCCTAAGCTGTGAAATACATCTGAAAACAGGACTTTTTAATATCCGTTGGTATTTATGAGCCTCTGGCAGAGACCACGCAGTGGAGAGGTGACAACATTTGTCTGAGTAGCCCTGTAGGATCTTGGTGTCAGGTAATCTGCAGCCTTTAATAACTGCAGTGAATTTTCTGCAATGCCGCTGCCACAAGACGAGCAGTGCTTGAAGCCCCACACCACCCATATGGGGCCGAGGGCAAGACAGCAGCCTGGGGATACCTCCATGGAGATTGGCATGGGCTGTCCTCTCCTCCCACGGGGCAGGAGGGGGGACCAACCCAAACCCAGCCAGCTCCTGGGAGACCCACAGGGCTGGGGCAGAGCCACAGCAGCACAGCAGGAGCTGCCATCTGCCCAAGGCCAGGGGACCTGTGCCACCTGCACCAGCCTGATAACACACACAGCCTGTTGCTGCTCAAATGCCGCTTGCAAAGCTGCCGGTAGGTGGAAAAAGGAAAAAGTATCCCACAAGCCACAGCAATGCTGCAGTCGCCCTGGGGCACTGCCCTGGCTCCAGGAGCAGAGTTGTTCCTCTAACCAGAAAACTACCTCTAACCCTCCAAATATGTGGTGCAACAGTCTAGCCCTGAACAGAGAGGTTAGGAATACCTGGGTTCAGCGTTCAGGACCGTTTCTTCCCCACTCCGGTGGAGATCACACCCCACGCCGAGGGACTGCGAGAGGTGGCACGAAGCCGGTGTGGGACCACCGGGCAGCGCAGGCGGGGGTCACGCTTTATGCACAAGGACGATGCTGGAGCCAGAGCCCAGGCAGGCACCTCCCTAAGCGCCTGCTCATGGGAGGCAGCCACCTAAAAACACTTCACAGCTGAACTCAGTGGAAATGCTTCATACCTGAAATGCCTCCCAACAAGACTTAGAAAAAGCCTCCTGCAAGGGCAGGGTAGGAAGCACATAAGGCAAGGCAGAGCTAAATTCAAAGTCATCAAAGGCTAATCTCAGTGCCCCGAGATTCTGATCCAGTACATTTATTTGTCCCTCAGGCTGCAAAACAATACTTGCAGTTGGTGTGTTCTCTACAGGACTAGCCTAAAGCCTGCAACAGAAATACAACCTACAAATGGGAAAATTAACCGTTTTTTCCCCCAGAACTGCTGCAGAGCTACCTCCAGACTTAAAAAGGAGATCAGAGTCCCCTGTGCTGAAAGCACAAATAGCTCGCTCAAAACTAAAAGTGAATAGGAAAATACATCTCCCAGCGGTTCTGGCCTTGCGGGCAGCCGCAGGCAGAGCCCGTTATTCTGGCAGGTAACCCGGTGCTAAGAGGTGCAACATGCCTCAGGAAACCGCTCCTGAGCCTCCACGGGTGCATACGCTACACTAATGCCAGACGCCTGCTGTTTAAACTTGAGGAACTTTGTTAACTACGCACTGCGCAATAAGTGACACTGCTAAATAAACAGAAGCTCCCGAAATTATGTTAAAACACTTGTTTTGCCACATTTGCTGTGGAAGAGGAAAAAAAAAAAATGAGTAATTACAGAGTTCAGGCCAAGCAATGAGGTCACGGCAAAATGAAATCTCTAAGTAGCTTATGTGGCACCGGGAGGGGTTTTTGGGTTGGTTTTTTTTTTTTTTAACGTATTTGGGGACGGGAAGGGGGTGGAAACGGGGCGGGCAGCACCCCGACACCGACAACCCACCACCACGCGTAACCACGCGGGTCTGGGTGCACGCGTCCGGGGACCGAGTCTCCTCCACCAGTTCTGGCGGTTGTTTTCGGGGAGGAGGAAGGAAGAAAAACACACACACACAAAAAAAGGTTTGGGCTCTCACGGCAAAGGCAACTTCTTGCGAAGAGCCGCAGCGCGGGCAGGGCCGGGCCCCCGAGGTTTCGCAAGGGAAAGAGCCGCCGCTGCGGCTCGCAGGCAGGAGCGGGGCGGGAGGGCTGCGGCAGAGAGGAGCGAGAGGGCGGGGAGGCGGCGAAGGGGCCTCCGCGCCGCGGGGGAGACATCGAGGACGGAAGGGGGAGATGGCGGCGGGGCGGGGGGAGCCGACCGATCGGGCCGGCCGCTGGCGCTTCCCCGCGGCTCAGGGGCAAGGCAGGGCGGCCCCGAGGTGCGAACGGGCGGCGGGGACGGACGAGGAGGCCCGCCCGGACCCCATCGTCGCCTCCTTCTCCGTCAGGAACGGTCGCCACCGTCGCCGCCACCGCCGCCTCGCCGCCGGCATCGCCACCCCGGCCACTGGCATCACCTGGGGAAGGGGCGGGGCTGCCGCCAGGCTCCGCCCAGCCTCACGCGGCCGGCTCCGCCCCGCCCCACCCCAACCCACCCCACCCGCGGGAGAGGGAAGAAGCCGCGCGCCTTACGAGGGCGGCGCGTGCCGCCCGCAGCTCGCGGCGCCAGACGCCGGCCGTTGCCGTAGGAGAAGGGAGTGGGATGGGGGGGGGGGGGAAAGGCGGCTCCGCGCAGGCGCGGTGCGAGGAGCTGGAGGGCGCGAGCGCCGCGACTCCCCGGAGCGTGTGGAAGGGGCAGGGTCCCAGTGACCGTTAAGTAGCGGACGAGCTGCGCACCTCCCCCTGATTGGCCCTCGCCATAGGGACGGGCTCACCCCACGTGCCCGTGGCACCGCCCCCCCAGCGGCTCGCGCCGTTCCCGCCGTTGGGCGGCGGCGGGGGCGGTGGGGCGGCCCGAGCCCTCGCTCCCCTGGCCGGCCGAGCGGGCGGGATAACGGGAACGGGAACGGCAGCGGCGTTAAAACACAAGCCTCCGGAGAGCGCGGCCGTTAGCACCCCCGCAGCGCGGTCGGAAGGTCCCCGGCCGTCCCTCGCTCGCCGCTGAGGAGGGTGAAGGAGACGGCGAGCTGAGGAGAGGACGGTGGGCGCCGGCGGGACGGCAAGTTAGGCGCACAAGGTGGATTTTGCCTGGGAAGGCCGGAGGGGCCTGAGCCCAGGTGACGGCAGGGCGTGCGGCAGAGGAGCTGTCGTCCTCAGGCAACGCTGCGTAACGTTCCTGGCTATTCCTTTGAACCCAAGAGCTCTCTACAGTCAGTGCTGCTGCAGATGAGAGCCCTCAGAAGTTAGAAAAGATGAGAAGGCTTGAGAGAACCTTAACTCTGTAACCACACTTTAGTTAGTTCTTTCGCTTTATATAATAATAACATAAAAGTAGCCTTTAAGCTGAACGCTGCCTCTTTCCAAGCACAGGATGCATGGTGCTTACTGATTTAAAAGCCAGCAAGTTGCCCCCCATTCTTAATTGCGTGTCCCCGGGCCATAGTGCACACGTTTCCTCACTGGCCTTTCTTCAACAGTGCTTGCTATAGTACTTCATAAACATCATTTTACGTCAGCATCCTTTGATGTAAGGGGTTGGAGAGGTAAAGTAATTCACAATATAATTTGCAATTTATAGATGAAGAGCCACGACAGATAAATCAACTAATATCCTGCTTGATGCCAATGGCCTGATTTTTTTCAGATAGACTATTGCAGGATGTTTGGTTCAGCAGACCGCTCCCAAAGCCTTTTCTTTGCAGCTGACAATGCTTGGCATTTTTGCAAGTAGGTGTCAAGCCAGGCAATGAGAAACTCACAGTGAACAACTCCCTAGAGGGCTCTGGGTTTGACTGATCAAGCACAGAATTGCTGTGGTGGAGAAAGAACTCAGCTGCTGGGCTGGATCCCTGTTCTGTGATGGAGGGAAGGTTCTCCCTCCCTCTTCCTACACTCCCACCACCTTACAGTTGTGTGATTCAGGCCTCATAGAAAATGTTCTCCTTCGTTACACAGCAGTGATTCATTTTTAGGGCAGAATTATTCCACGCTTTTGAGTAGGGCTCAGTGAGAAAATAGCATATCGTTTATGTTTGAATGTGAAGCATACAATGAAGTATTTAGAAACGGTTATTCTGGTTTATTTAACTTCTGCATGCTGAACTTTGAGAAAGCATTTTTTTCAATGCACTTAAAAAACATGCCCAACACCAAAGCTGTTTGTACCGTAGACCAATGTCCCAAGAACAAGTATACTCCACAGGACACTGTGGTGTAATCAGAGAGATTCCCAGATAAAAGGAAAACTAACATTTTGTGAACATTTTAGCTTATAAACCCTATTGCAATGTACTGACAGATGTCAGCAAGACTGCCTGATAGGCCAGAGGCATGTATGGAAACATGCACGTATCTGTATACAATGCTGTGTGGGTTGCCAAACCTCAGGCATGCAATGTCTTAATGAATTGAACATTTTCTGATCAAACACCACTGATGCACTGGGAGAAGCTCTGTTGACAAATGCAGAAGGGATAAAGGGGCAGGGACTCATCTTACAAGGCACCATAATTAGTCCCATTTATTCAACTTGGTCCATCATCCAGCAGGTGAGTGGGATACAAATGTGAAATGCGCTTTTTGTCACATGGAAACAAAGCTAACTGGATCATCGAGGAAAATATTGCTAAAGTATTGACTTTAAAGCAAGAAAAGGCAGTGCATGGCAGTGACATTTCCCAGTAGCACAACACTGGGAGGACCATGCTGGAGGAACAGTGTGCCTTGAATGAAGCAGCAGAAACAACCAAAATTCACTCCTCCTAACTGTAACTTCATACAAACAGGGACTTGTGGCCAGTGTTTTGTCCTGAGCAAGACCTCTCACCTGGGAGGTGTTGCCACAGTAGGCCTGAGAGTATTAGCTCCCTGTGGGGATTATTATGAACTCTGTAGGCAGCAATGTACAGAGCAACAGCAACGTCAAGGGGTCCCCAGCAGGGCTGAGGCAGCTGGGCTTAGGTTGCTGCTGAAGCTGTGACCCTTGGGGAGAATAAGCTGGGGATGCTTGGGCAAGGCAAGCACAGGCAGTGATGGCTGGGAAGATGTCAAGGAGGAAAAATTACAATCTGCCCTGGTAGATAAAGCAGGAAAAAAAAATAGAAAGAAAAAAGGGAACATGATCTTAGTATTTAATCAGATAAGGTAGTTCCTTAAAGGTTAAAAAAAAAAAGAGAAGTAGCCCTTTTGTAAGGGCGCAATGAGACCACTTCATACCCTTGTGGTACCTCGGGGGGGAAGGATGGTCAGAGCAGGGGACGGGGGACGGACGGGGAAGGTGCTGTGTAAGAGAGGGCTCGGCGGGCTTGCTGGAGGAGGGCTGCCGGCCGAGGGGAGGGATGACTGGCACCAGTCAACACTCCACAGAAATAGGAATTAGGAGAAGGAAGAACGCAGGGGAGTGTGTGAACAGCCCCACCAACAAACCTCCGCCGTTTGCGTACAGACAGAGCCGGCGTTTCCACGCCAGCGGGGTATTTCGGGGCCCAGAGCACAGGTCACAGAAGCCACCACAGCCGGGGTCCCGCCTGAGGGGAGGACG
>JANZLQ010000040.1:17021401-17033746 GCA_026212715.1 Elanus axillaris
GGGCCGGGGCCGGGATGGACGGCCCGAGCGGGGGCTGCCCGCCCGCCGCCACCGCCGCCCCGTCGCGGGCGAAGCTGCCGCTCGGTATCGTCTTCTCGACGGCTCTCTTCTGCGGGGAGGGGGCGGCGGCCGCCGTCCTCTGCCTCTCCTACGGCCACTCCGACGACCGCTTCTGGCTGGCGCTCACCGTCTTCTTCGTGCTCTGCCCCTCCGTCCTGGTGCAGCTCACCCTCATCTTCGTGCACCGAGACCTCAGCCGCGACCGCCCCCTCGTCCTCCTCATGCACCTGCTCCAGCTCGGGCCCATCATCAGGTGAGTGCGGCAGGGATGCGGGGACCCCCGGCAGGGGATGCGGGGACCCCCCGGCAGGGGATGCTGGGACCCCCGGTAGGGATGCGGGGACCCCCCGGCAGGGTATGCAGGGACCCCCGGCAGGGATGCGGGGACCCCCGGCAGGGGATGCTGGGACCCCCGGCAGGGTATGCAGGGACCCCCGGCAGGGGATGCTGGGACCCCCGGCAGGGTATGCAGGGACCCCCGGCAGGGATGCGGGGACCCCCGGCAGGGGATGCGGGGACCCCCGGCAGGGATGCGGGGACCCCCGGCAGGTCCCGCCGGCACCGGGTGGGAGCAGGGACCGGGGGCCGGGCAGGGCGGGGAGCTCCGGGTGTTGCCTGTCAACAGAAATCTGTCCGTGCAGCAAACGTCGGTGTGCCCAAAGCTGGTCCTGATGGCTCCCCGTCCCCCTCCTCCCCGGGGATGCTGCTGCTTCTGGCCACCGGCCCACGGCGGCCTTCTGCTCAGGCTCCCGGCCCCAGCGGTGCCACGGTCCTGCCGGGGGGGTGCTGCCTGCTCTCCTGCCTGCTGGACCCCCGCTCCGGGCAGGACTCAGCTCTGCCAGCCTGTTGCATCTCAGCTGCTGAAAAGGTTCCTTGCACGGTTGCTTTCTGCAGCCAGCGCTTCCCTCTGGCTTCAGGTTTTGCCATGGTTTTGCTTAGGCTGGGAGCACAGATGCAAATCCTGGCTGGGATGCTTGAGGGTGAATAAGAACAGGGGTCCTGCCCCCCAGAAAAGGTCCCCAGGCCTGAGGCGGGTGGGGGTTACGGGACATGGAGGAGAGGAGCTAGGTGCAGGAGCAGAGCTGGCATGGGAGCTGGGGTCCACCGGACCATGCTAGGGAGAGGAGGGTGAGGGGGTGGATGTTGCACAAGCTGGAGAGGTGCTGATCTCTCACTCCTTGGGAATGCTGCAGTGCATCCCGGGGCTGCCGTCACCCTGGCCATCCTGCTCCGTGAGAATGCACAAGGGGTGCAGCAGGCGGCATGGCAGGGCCGCCATCTCCGCGGGGCTCCTTCCCCAAGGGCATGCTGGCAGCCACGCTTTGGGGCATGCCGTACCATCAGGGCTGCAAAATTACTGCAGCCTGCACCGCGCTTCCTCCATCACCGGAAACAAGCGGGGTGCCGGAGGCGTCCTCGTCACCACGTTGGAGGGGCTGCGGGTCCACGTCAGCCCACGCTGGCCCACGGTGGTGTCGCAGTCCTCACTGCACCGACCACAGGTGTCTGAGATGGTTACGATGGTGCTCGGCCTCTCACAAGAGCCAGCTAGAGCTGCTGGGGGGTGGGCTGCTTCAGTTGGCTCCTTGGGCTGGAGATGGA
The DNA here is from genome assembly GCA_026212715.1 of Elanus axillaris. Taxonomy (NCBI): domain Eukaryota; kingdom Metazoa; phylum Chordata; class Aves; order Accipitriformes; family Accipitridae; genus Elanus; species Elanus axillaris. The sequence continues at coordinate 17,023,064 of JANZLQ010000040.1, forward strand.
GCCCAACCTGCTGAGGAGGTCTGGCAGGGCACCGGGAGCCAGCTGCGACTGCCCTTGATGATGGCCCTTTTGGATGAAACCATTTTCCCGTTAAGAGTTTGCAATAAGCCATGAGTGCTGGCTTGATCTGTCGAGAGAATTTATCCAAAAACCTCATTCCATTTGGGTCTGAAACAGAGCGACTTCTGCTGCCCTAATGAGCGCTCATAAATAATTAAATCCTGTTGGTCCCAGAGCCAGCTCGTCCCCGGCGGGAGCCAAGCCTGTCAGACGGGTCCTCTCCTGCTGATCGCCTCTGGCCCATGCACACCCACCTCATGGCTGCGTGCCGAGGGGCTGGGGGTCCCACTGGCCTTGCGGTGGGGAGCAGCGTGGGAGAAACCCGCCTCCCTTCCCTGCAAGTGAGGGTGCCCCGCAAGGAGGGGACTGCGGAAGCGCTGTCTTATCTGCCATATCACAGCTGGCTTCACCCTGCGCTCCCCTTCCTGCCACCCCCACCAAGAAGGAAGCGTAGAAGCCTTCTGCTCAAGAGGAGAGATCAAAGACAATGTCAGAAAGTTAGTTTTGCCTCCACTTAGGGGAAGAGAGTGTTTTGTGCCAGTGGGGAAGACAGAGCCTGAGGGTGATTAACCCCTTCCTGTAACTCTAGCTCCCAGCAGAGCTACAGTTTCCATACCCTGGGTGCTGCACCTCATGCAGCAGTTGTTGCACCCCTCCCTGGGGCAGTTGTCGTCCGTCCTGTCCCCCCCCCCCCACCCTGTGCTTCACCCTGAATGCTGGAGCAGAGGAGTGGCCACCAAGCATCCCTGCAGTCCTGGTGCGACCCTGCCCTCATCCTGACATCCCAGGATCCTGCCTTCATCCTCACATCCCAGGGCCAGCGCTGGGCAACGGGCGGCTGGAGGTGCTGGGAGCGGGGCCGGAGGGCAGCAGGGAGGCTGGTGGGGTGACGGCTACGGTGTCCCCGCAGATGCATGGAGGCCCTGGTGGTGTACTGCTGGTCGGGGAAGGAGGAGGAGCCTTATGTCACCATCACCCGCAAGCGGCGGCTGCGGAAAGGCTATGAGGTGGAGATGGAGCAGGAGGTGGGCCACTCGGTGCGCCGGCTGGCCACGCACCGCAACGCTTTCAAGCGCATGGCGGTCATCCAGGCCTTCCTGGGCTCCACGCCGCAGCTCACCCTCCAGCTCTACATCAGCGTCCTAGAGAAGTATGTCCCCGCTGCCCGAGGTAAGGGTGCCTGGCACGTGGGCTCCCCCGGGGCCATGCAGGCAGGACCCCACCAGGGCACGGCAGTAGCTCCTTAGCCTCAAGTGCTGGCTTGACATCCGAATGAAGCTCCAGAGGCTTGCTGGGGGCACAGCTGCCACTGGACTCCTCTAAATGTGGAGCACAACCCACAGAGGTTGGGCACTTGTAGATCCCCTGGATTTGCTTTTCCCACGCTCAGCTCTCTGCTTTCCAGCTTGGAGTGAGGCTGGGAAGGGCTGGCTGGGACCGAGGCACCAAGCTCTGCTCCCAGCCCGGCAGCTTGCAGATGTCTGCCCTACGCAGCTGTGCCATCCACCCGGTGCCCCGTCCCATAAAAATGCCATGCCCCTGTCCCAGGCTGCTCCAGTCTGCATTAGTTCCTGTTTTTTTCCAGCTAGCTGTGGGCTCTGGCTTCCCCACACTCCCTCCTTCAGATCTATTTCTGCACCTTTCCCAACAGCTGGAGCTCCCAGGCCAGTCCTCCCAGGGTCCCGCGGTGTTTTAGTGCTCAGGGGCTGGATGTGCCAGAGCAAGCTTTTAGCTCCTGCTTCAGTACGCTGAGCTGGGTGTGCAGGACTGCTCTTGCACCATTCCGACTGTAGTGCCTGGGGAGGCAGCTCCCTTGCTGACCCGCACTCCTGGCCGTGCTGGGAGCCCAGACCTTGCCCTCTGTGCCCACAGCAGGTGCAGGGAAAGGGGCACATGGGAGATGCCCCATAGAAACCCCCTCCCTGGCCACAGCCCCCTGCAAGGCGTTTTGGGGAGTAGGAGCAGTGGAAGCAGGAGGACGAGCCTGGCGCTCCTCCAGCAGCAGATACGGGAAGCGAATCCTGGTTGACACGTTTCAGATGATTGCCTCACAGCTCAGGTATCTCAGCTCAGCCCCACAGCTCGCAGCCACTGCCGCCAGCATGGCGTGACTGGGACCAGCCGCACGCTTCCCTTTTTCTGTCGTGCTTTTCCTGGCTGCGCTGAATGTGAGCAGCTGCTGGTGTTCCCTACGAATGACCTTGGCTTTGGAGCTCCTGGACAAGTGTGGCTCTTGAGGTGCTCCCGGGGTGAATGGTGGGCTACAGTGGTGTGGCTCTTGCCCCGGGTGAGCGCAGAGGGACGCTCACAGCGCAGATCATGCCCCACTCACCCTCGAGCAGCATTTTTTGCACCGGTCAGGGGGGTTGGTGCCTGGTTCAAGCACAGGAGCAGCCCCAGTTTGGCAAAGGCCTCTGGTTTATTAACGAAGAGAGAAAATCTGGGAGCAGAGCCTCCTGCTGCTTGCAGCTCCCCCCACAGCTGCCCCATTGCAGGGTCTGTCACCACCAGCCACGAGCTGTCCCAGCAGTGCTCACGCTGAGCCTCCGGCTGCAAGCCCTGGTGCTCAGCACCCCACGCTTTGCACCCAGGGCGGCAGAGAGGCCGAGCACACAGCCCAGATCCCGGCACTGCCTGACTCCCCTGCCCTCTCCCTCTGCAGCCGTCCTCATGGGCATCTGCCTGGTGTCGGTCACCTACGGAGCACTCGTCTGCAACATCCTGGCCATCCAGGTCAAGTATGATGACTACAAGGTCCAGCTGCGGCCGCTGGCCTTCCTCTGCATTGTGCTGTGGCGAAGCCTGGAGATCTCCACCCGCGTGGCCGTCCTCGTGCTCTTCAGCACTGTCTTCAAGCACTGGATCATCCCCATTGCCCTGGCCAACCTGCTGGTGGTCTTCTTCTTGCCCTGGGTGCAGTTCTGGCGGAGCGGCACCCGCCTGCCCGACAACATCGAGAAGAACTTCAGCCGGGTGGGCACGGTGGTGGTGCTCTGCGCCTTCACCCTCCTCTACGCCAGCATCAACATGTTCTGCTGGTCAGCCGTGCAGCTCAAGCTGGCTGACCGGGACCTCATTGACAAGTCGCAGAACTGGGGCCTCCTGGCCGTGTACTACATAGCCCGGCTGGCAGAGAACACGGCCCTCATCATCCTCTGGTACTTCTTCAAGACAGACGTCTACGAGAACATCTGCACCCCGATGCTGGTGGTGCAGCTGCTCCTCGGCTACTGCCTGGGCATCTACTTCATGCTCCTCTTCTTCCAGTACCTGCACCCCTGCCGCCAGCTCTTCCGGCACAACGTCGCCGACTTCTTGCACTGCGTCTGCTGCCGCCGGCGCCCGCCGGGGACCCCTCTGCACCTCCAGGCACCCCACGAGCCTGGTGTTCGGCACAGCATCGTCTGAGGCACGGCCAGCACCGGCTCCTCCAGCCGGCAACGGACGCGGGGGTGGGCAGCGCTGGGCTGCACTGGCAGCCGGAGGGGGCTCACGGCACGAGCCGTGCCAGAGGCAGGCGCTGCCTGGCCTTGCCGTGGCAGCGGGTCCCAGTGCGTCCCCGCAGTGGCATGGGGGACAGGAGCATGCCCGCCTGCCTGGGACTGTGCAAGTGCACACAAAGGACTTACGGGGTGCCCAAATCGCCTGCCGCTGCCAGCCAGCTGCTGTGCGGTGCACAACCCCTGGAGTGCCCAGACAACCCTCCGCCTGCCTGCTACGGTACATACGGTGACCTCGGGGCCACAGGTGCCGACGGAACTGTTTTAAGCAGTAAAAAGACTTTGCTGTGGCTGCGCATCCGGGTGCTGGCGGGCAGCCCGTGACTCAGGCCGAGGGTGGGGACGGTCCCGCCGGGGCTGGTGTGGGTGCCAGCACCTGCTGCCCATGTAGCCCTCGTGCTCGTGGGCATCGAGCTGGGGCTGTGCCAGCGGGAACTGGGGATGGGGGAGAAGCCCCGCGATGGAGCCAATAGATGCGGGAGCACGGCGGGACAGGGGCTAGCCTCATGCTGCGCCTCTGTCAGCGTGGCCATGGCGGCGGGCCAGGAGCAACCCAGCATGCCAGTAAGGAGCAATCCTGCCCAACCTGTTCCTCGAGGCTCGAGGCCCCGGCACTGGCTGCTGTTCCAAGCAGGAGCACCTGCTGGGCACCACGGAGTTTGGGACTGTGTGGTGGAGGGCAGGCAGGAGAGGAAGGGTGGCTGGCACAGCGGTGGGGATGCTGACGGGACCCAAGCATCCTGGCCCCAAACCAGGAGTGTGACCTGCCCCCTCTTCAGCACCCATTTGCAGGGTCAGCTGAGTTTGGAGGGTGCTGGGTGCCAGGCTGAGGGAGCTCAGCACCATGGTGTGCCCACGGAGGTGCAGCACCTCTGGCACTCAGTCTTAATTCATCCTCCCTGGAGTGGATCCCTGGGCTGGATCCTGGCACCAGTGCTGTGCCCCTGGGATGCTTCTCCTCCTTTGGTGGTTTTCTTGTAAAACAGGGACAGTGACAGCTGGCAAGGGAGGCTGGGGAAGAGGACAGACCCTCCGCAACTTCCTCCCACCAGAAAATTCCTACCTTAAAGAAAAAAGCCAATTTTTGTTCCCAAATATTGTAAAAAAACAAGAGGAGCAGCCCGATGCCCTGCAGCGCCCAGCCGTGGGGCCGCAGGGGACCCCTCAGTGGGGGCCCTGTGCCTGGCCGGTGCGGGGGGCCGGTTTTGGGGCTGGCCAGCCGGTGGGGTCAGCCCTGCCTTCCTGGAAGATGGCCTTTGAAACTGCCCGGCATTTCCTCAAAGGTTTCTCAGGGGAAAGTCCCCGCAGTGCCGTTCCCGTGGCTGGGGCTGCCACACCGCCTGCCGCCTCCATAAAACGTCGGGCAGGCAGACGCAGGCAGCAGCAGGCAGGAGCAGGCAGACGCAAGGACGTTGAACCATGGGCAACTGGCTGGTCAACCACTGGTTTTCGGCCGCAGTCCTTGTGAGTGTGTGGGGCTTGGGGGGGCTCATCTACCGGGATGGACTAGGGTGATGCGGGCGTGATGGGGGGCACGGTCTGGGCATGGCCCTGGGGGGCTCGTGGGAGAAATGGGGGCTGACGGGCTGTCCTGGGGCTGGGCTGCAGGGAGAGCCAAGCATCTCCTCTGGTCAGCCAACCCGCAAAGCCCCAGAGGCCAGGGGAGGGATGGGGTTTGGAAAACTTAAGGAAAACACAACTCAAAGGAAAGGGGGGATCCCACTGCAAAACTTAAAAATGTTGCTGCTTTGCCTGGCTGCTTTGGCCAGGAGCCTCCCATGTGCCTCTTCTTCACCCCCCCACCCCTCCGTGAGAGCAGGAGGCTCCCGTGAGAGCCTGCGTTGGGGTGAGGAGCCCGCACCGTAGGGACGATCTGCCAGTGCGTGTAACGGGGCTTGCCTGGCTGCCACTGTGCCGGCTGCTTGGCGCTGCTTGAGGAACTGCAAATGTGTGGGAAAATGGGGGTTTGCAGAAAGTTGGGTTATTTTAATTTTTTAAATTACTTAAAAAAATTAAACTAAAAACCAAATGCAAGGCAAAGTGGTTTTGGGGGCTCTGCAAAAAATTTATGGCTGTGAGAGGGATGGTTGTGGGGTGCAGCAGGGTTAGGCAGGGGACAGCAGTGCGGTGGGGCTGGGTGAGCAAGTTCCCTGAGAAATTTCCTCCTCCCAGCCTTCCCTGCTCAGCCCCGACCACCCTCTGGATCTGCCCTCCCACCGCCCAGGCGTTGCCTGCACCTGCCTTTCCTCCTTCCTCGTGCATGGGTGATGCACAAGGCCATGGGTGACAAGACAGTTATTTTGCAAGACTCCCACACCTCTCCCCACCTTTGGCCCCATGTCCCAGCCCCATGCATGCAGCCGCAGCTCATAAGGAAGCAGGAGGGGGACACGCTGTCCTGATGCCCTCTGGCTGCACCCGCAATTGAGTGCTGCATGGTGAGGGGGGTCCCGGGCTGGGGTCCCTCATGAGGCTGCGGCTTTCCCCTGCAGGCGGCCTGGTTGGGCATCAACATCTTCCTCTTCACGTACTACTTTCTGTTCTTTGACTGGGACGAGCGGTATTTCTACACCAGGGCCATCCTCGGGGTAAGGTGCTCCCCCAGAGCACCCTGACTGCCTGGGCATGTGTGCCCCTTGGAGCTCTCCTGCAGTGGGGTGGGGGCTGCTGCCCCTTCCTTGTCCTGTCCTCTTCCAGCCTGACATTGCTCCACGCTGGTCATTGTCTTGTCCCAGCCCAGCACTGCACCATCCCAGCCCAGCATGACCCCCTCCCGGTCCCCAGCGCAGCCCAGCACCGCTCCTTCACAGTCCCAAGCCCAGTCCAGCATGACCCCCTCCCAATCCCAAGCCCAGTCCAGCATGACCCCCTCCCAATCCCAAGCCCAGCCCAGCATGACCCCCTCCCAGTCCCCAGCACAGCCCAGCATCACTCCTCGCAGTACCTAGCCCAGCATCACTCAGTCCCAGCTCAGCATCACTTGGCCCCATCCTGCCCCAGTCCCGGTGCAGCACCACACTGGGCAGAGCTGTGGGGGACAGCGCAGGCGCAGCCCACCTGCGGCACGGGACAGTGGTGCTCACCCCTCGCTCCTCTCCCCAGTCCGCCTTGGCATGGGCACGGGCATCAGCCAAATGCCTCAACTTCAACAGCATGCTGATCCTGCTGCCCGTCTGCCGCAACCTCCTCTCTTTCCTCCGTGGGACCTGCTCGGTGAGTGCCCCGCAGCGGCACAGCCAGCATGGCTGTCCCCATTCCCATCCCTGTCCCCATCCCAATACCTCCGCCTCTCCCTGCAGTGCTGCAGGCGGACACTGCGGAAGCAGCTGGACCACAACCTCACCTTCCACAAGCTGGTGGCCTACACGCTGGCCCTGCTCACAGGTACCACCACCCTGCGCCAGGCTGGGGCACGGTGGGGACGGGGGGTGGTCAGGAGGGTGACTGCCTGTCCCCTGCCCAGCCGTGCACACCATCGCCCACCTCTTCAACCTGGAACGCTACAACCACAGCCAGCAAGCCACTGATGGCAGCCTCCCTGCCGTCCTCTCAAAGATGCACCTGCAGGGCAGTGACAAGTGGCTGAACCCCATCCACTCCAACCAGACGGTGAGTGCTGGCCCTGGTGTCCAGCCCCCCGCCTGTCCCCTGCTTCCCTAACCCATCCTGCCAACCCTGCAGACCGTCGAGTATGTGGCCTTCACCACCATCCCGGGGCTGACGGGAGTCATCATCACGCTGGCGCTCATCCTCATGGTCACGTCCTCCACCGAGTTCATCCGCAGGAACTACTTCGAGGTCTTCTGGTACACCCACCACCTCTTCCTCATCTACTTCGCCGGCCTCGTCATCCACGGCATCGCGTAAGGCTCCTCGCTGCTCCCTGAAGGCAGGACAGCGGGGGGCAGCGGCCACAGACCCCGATGGGGCAGCCCTGCCTGCCCCGGGAGAGCGGTGCAGCCCTGGAGAGGGTCCAGTGGGACTGAGAGCTCCTCATTCCCAGGGCTGGCTAGCCCAACCAGCCTCACGCAGCACGGCTCAGCCCCGGCCAGGGGCACAGGAGCCGGCCTCTGGGCTCACCCCACACCTCCCCGCAGTGGACTGGTGCGCGGGCAGACGGAGAAGAGCATGGAGGAGGTGCACCCCTCTCACTGCGCCCAATATCTCACGCACAAGGATGAGGACTGCAGCCACAACTGCTGCAAAGACCCCGAGTTCGGGAGCATCCCTGCTGAGGTAGGGCAATGGTGGGGTGAGAAGCCCTTCCCTTGCACTTGGGATGCTCCAGCCCTGGCCCTCCCCAACCCTTTGCCCTCCACCATCCCCGCAGTCCTGGAAATGGGTTCTGGCTCCCCTCATCCTCTACACCTTCGAGCGGATCCTCCGGGTCTGGCGTGCGCGGCAGAAGGTCGTTGTCACCAAGGTGGGTGGTGCAGGAGCCTGTGCCTACTGCCAGCTCCTTTCCTCACAGCCACTGCTGCCGCAGCTCCTTGCCGGGGTGGCTGTGGGGAGATGGGCAGGGGCTGCTGCCAAGACCCCTTGCCCAGGGACAGGAGCCAGGCTGGGTGCTGAGCCCCATCCCTGCCCCGCAGGTGGTCATGCACCCTGCCCGAGTGCTGGAGCTGCAGATGCAGAAGAACGGCTTCCACATGGAGGTGGGACAGTATATCTTTGTCAACTGTCCTGCCATCTCCCTGCTTGAGTGGCACCCCTTCACCCTCACCTCGGCGCCCGAGGAGGACTTCTTCTCCATCCACATCCGGGCAGCTGGTGACTGGACGGAGCGTCTCATCGACACCTTTCAGCAGCAAAAGACGGAGATGCCCAGGTAGGCTGGGGAGCACCCAAGCGGACCATCCCAGGGATGTGGGGAGGCTGTACCTCTTACCCAGGCCCTTCCCTGGCCAGGATCGAGGTGGATGGCCCCTTTGGCACAGCCAGCGAAGATGTGTTCCAGTATGAGGTGGCCATGCTGGTGGGAGCAGGCATTGGTGTCACCCCCTTCGCCTCCATCCTGAAGTCCATCTGGTACAAGTTCCAGCAGGCTGACCAGACCCTCAAGACCAAGAAGGTATGGGCTGCCCCACAGGACCAGCCATGGGTTTCTCCATGCTGGGCTTCTCAGTCCTCGACATTGCATCCTTCCGTCCCTCCTGCTCTGCTCCACCTTGGGCAACCCCTCTGCCCCTGCATCCCAGATCTACTTCTACTGGCTCTGCCGGGACACGGGAGCCTTCGCCTGGTTCAATGACCTGCTTGCCTCGCTGGAGCAGAAGATGGCTGAATCGGGCAAGGCAGACTTTCTCACCTACCGGCTCTTCCTCACCGGTTGGGACACCAGCATTGTGAGTCAGCCACGGGCAGGCATGACTGCAAGGGGGCACATGGGGTGGCCGAGGCAGGCAGCAGAGGTAGGGCAAGCATGTCAACGGCTTGCAGGCAGAAAGTCCAGGAGCGGTGTTTGGTGGCCATCGGCAACAGATGCTCCTCCGTGGTGAGGGAATGGAGGTGGGCTCACCGGTGGTGGCCCAGGTCCTCACCATCCCTGCTCTGTCCAGGCCAACAATGTGGCGCTCCGCTTTGACACCGCTACGGACACGGTGACGGGCCTCAGGCACAAAACCATCTTTGGGCGGCCCATGTGGAACAGCGAGTTTGCGGCGGTGGCTGCAGCCCACCCCAGGTGAGAGCTGGGCAGGGGGTCTGGGGTGCTGGAGCTGGGAAGCACCCCCTCCTCCCTGACACCCAGCAACAGGCTGGGCAGAGCTGGCTTTGGGAGGGGCATGCTCATCCCCCACAAGTTGCAGGGACCCCAAAATCTCTTAAATCACCTTTCCCTGAGCTGCCTGGCCGGCACTGACAGCCCCATGCTGTGCACAGGTCAGTGGTTGGTGTGTTCCTCTGCGGGCCGGAGACCTTGGCAAAGAGCCTGCAGAAGTCTTGCCACCAGCACTCCAGCCTGGACCCCAGGAAGGTCAAATTCTATTTCAACAAGGAGAACTTCTAAGTGGCAGCCAGGCTGGGGCCCCAGCGGGCAGGGGACTCTGCTGGTCTTGCCTCAACCCCCATGCCAGAGCATGGCCAGGGATAAGCATCTGCCGAAGAGTGTGTGCACCAAAGCCAGGCAAGACATGGCAAGGCACGCTTACTCCATGAGAAACTCCTGGTTCAAAGACTGCTGCCTTCTTGACCCCGTCTACAAAGGGTCCTCATGGAGGGAGCAGGCTTACAGCTCCGCATGGCCCCCCATCAAGAAACCAGAGGCATATGCTGCGATGATGCTGCTGGAGCAGCGGGAAGCAGTGGGAGCGTCCAGCAGGCTGGGCAGCACCATAGGGTGGGGATGGGGACAGGAGAGGGGCATGCTGAGCAGGGACTGGGGGCCAAACGTTGCCCCTCTGGGTTTAAACAGTCCTTTGCACAAAAGGGTAAATTAAACTTGCTTTCCTTTGCAATAAAAGCCTCCATGTTGACTCAGTCCGTGCAGGTGTGAAGGGAGCCTACTCTTTGTTCCCTCATAGGGCTGCAATAAAAAGGCTGGTTCATAGCAAACCCTCTGGGGTGCAGTGTAAGGCACTCCCCCTCTGCAGGGGCTCGCTGCCACCACCCAGAGCCAGCCTGCACCACCTGCCAGGCACACGCCAGGACACAGGCCAACTTCAAATGCTGCTCATGCAGAACCAACAAATTCTGCTCAAGCATATGCAGAGAAAAAGGGAAAACCACCCTCCCTGAGCAAGCTGGTATGGTAAGCAATACAGCAATCGGATACGGAGCCCCTCCTGCCCGGTCAGCAGGGACAGAAAGCCGAGCTCCCTGTCCTGCCCTGCCCTTACACCCCTGTGAACAGCACAGCACATAAAATCCCATGAGTTGGTCTTGCCTTGGTGCTGGGGAGGTGGGAGGAAGGCAAGTGGTTTGGACTAGCTGGGAGTGAGGCCAGACTGTTCCCAGAACCCAACAGTCCCACTCTGGCCTCTGCAAGAGACCAAACAAGGCAGTCGGAAACATGGCTTTACTCAAACCCTCCTCCCGCTTTATTTCGAACATCATGAAATATACACACAGAAAAAAGGATGAATGGGAGGGAAAAATGTTGGGGGGGGGGGGGGGGCGGTGAAAC